>CM060912.1:569627582-570264503 GCA_030737875.1 Allium sativum | reverse complement strand
ATTGATTAGGACAATCCAATATATAAAGATTTTACGTATGCGCCTAGCTAGCGTCTATTCGAAGTTTTAATATACTGGATAGATATAGAATCACACTTTAGTCACCCGGAGATGATTCTGATGATTGTAGCTACATCATCAGAATTAGTGTTCGAGTGTCGAAGGTGTGATATTTATATATTTCCTATTGACTGGTGTGAGAACCAAAATTAGATAGGGCTTATTGTTGTGGTTTGGCATCAAAAATGTGATTTTTGACTATATAGCAAAATTATGTTTTTGAAATGCTAATCAACTAATTGATTGATGGATGTGTTGTTTGATTACTGTTTTGATTAGTTGAAATTTTAACCATATAGCCAATTTGATCAAATAGTGAGTTGTATGGGAAATTTTGTCGCATTTGCTTGCATATACATGTACTTACATTGAACAGGTCTTGGCAAATAGGCTAGAGCAGAAGAATAAAATTTGTTTGCTCAACAAATAGGTACATGTTTACTATAATTTACTTTTTTGTTTGGGTGATGATGATGTTATGAGCCGATTGGCTAGCCGCTTGCCTTTTTCTTTTTCTTTTTGGGATCAGAAGGCCTGTATGGCAATTTCGGGATTTTCCCTTTGTAACAACCCGAAAATGCGGGCCAGTTTAAAATTTTTATTTTGGCAATTTTAATGAAGTTTAAACATTTAAAATGAATTATTTTAAATAATATCGACGAGAAATTTATTTCGAATAGAATTCGAACGTATATATTTATGTGACGATCCCAAAACCCCGTGACACGGTGTTAAGGATAATCATTGGAATATAACACATCAATCATCATTAGCAGATCACAGATAATAGCATAAACAGAAAATAGAATAATTTACACACATATGACAGCGGAATCATATAGATATCATCACATCAGAGAAGCACAGTACAGGATACAACTTAGTGCATAATGATACATAATCAGTCACCATCGCCAGAGGCGGAACCATACATAAAGAGTACACAAAAGGAATATTAGTCTACATCGCCAGTGGAGGAATCATAATATAGATACAATAATGGCGGAGAAAATCCAAGTCAGCACGGTGTAGTCAAGCCTCGCCATGAGCCAAAAGATGCGTCAGAAACCTGTAACTAGGCTGCCCGTGTGAAAATAAGGGCACCCGAGTTTGCAAGGTGAAACAAACTACGAGTCAGTCATGGGACTGGTATGAGAAATCTACTTAACTTATTAACAACAATAACAAGGCAAATCAAAGGACCACGCCACTTTCGCGGAACGGGTTTACTCCAATGAGTGCTAGTGCATGAAATAAAGTAAATGATTAAATCAACGCAATGCTTTTTATAAAATGAAGCCATTATAAGACTCAGGTCCCATCACACAATGCAACGCAAGCCGGAGGATAGAGTTTTTACCTTATAATGGCCAAAGATGCTTCATACGAATAAAACAAAAGAGTTTGATATTATTACTATTGCATATATGTTTCAAAAGCAATTCAATCATAAATATCAATCCTAGGCGGCATAGCTACCATCTACTATGTCGCCGTACTAGTAATACAATCACATCCGCATATTTCGTATTGGAAATTGGATTCCTTCATGAGTCGAGGCAAGGGGCAAGCTCCTCTCCGTTCGAGACACTCTAGCAAATGTCCCAGGACCCCACTATGATCCTTGGAATCGGCTGGGCCGGTCCTCTCTTACTTTTGAGGATTAGTTATTCCTGAACACACGTTTCCCGGTCCTTACAGACCTATAATCGAGGCGCCTCGCATTCCAACAACCACACAGGTGAAAAGTATATATAATGTCAGGGTTGGTAGGTCACTGACACCACCATAGCTAGAAAGAAACGTCGTGCACTCCCAGCGGTCCGTCTCCCGTTTTTGACTCATACCGAGGTGTGAGGCTCGCGAAGTTATACACAAAGCTACGTCACACAGACCATGCTTTGATCATCAACCACAAGACTTTGCTTTGCAACAGAAGCCTTGATCATATGCCACTTAGGCGTGCCACACAGGCAATCTACTCCATGCGACTGATTTCTGTCAATGTATAACCTCTGAGCTCGTACGTCTCAGAGAAGGGCGTTAAGCAAGAGAATAAATTCTCCGCCGCCAAACAGATATATATTTAACAGAGGTCAATCAACACAGAACAAAATCCAATGTTAGACACACAGTCCATTTACAAGTCCGTTCTGGGTCTGAACGAAACCGGAGGCACCAATTCCTCGCATATCCGTACAATCAACAATATGTTTGGACGGCTACTACTTCAATTCCTTCATGGTAGCTACTCCAATCACGAGCATCAGTAGCGCCCATCCATCCAATGTGGAGATCGTCGGTCTTCAGTCGTCTTCGACTCTTCGACTTCTCAACGTCGATCGATTATTTGAAATGAGATAAACTCGGCCTATTCAAACAACCCACGTATATTTAGATTTTCAAATCAATTAATCTCATGGTTGGACCATTCAACATTCACACTTCAGTTATTTAGTTATAATTTTCATGTCAAATACATTCAACCATCACATATCAAGCAAACCCAACAAAATTGGTTCATTTTCACTTTATATCGTCTATAGCACTTCATAACGATATATCGCCATTTTTATTTAACTTAAAACGGCCATATTTAACTAAACGACGTTTCAGGTCGTGTCGACGCACTGGCGCTGCTTTCCACTAATTTTGTTTTACACATATCTAAAAATCTAACCGTTGGATCTTCACAAATTTTACATCATTAGGAAGGTCATTTCAAAACGAATCCAACGGTTTCAGTTTTGGGAAAATCCGACGGTCGGATCTTCCACACTAACCATTTGAAGTTACGATTTCAATTTACGAACTGCAGCGTCGTTATTCGATTTAATTTAATTATATTTATATATAAATATAATCGTTTCTGGCGTTGTTTTTCTTCAGTTTTGAATTAAACATTCCAGACAATCCAACCGTCGGATCTTCACAAAGTTGGTGCCGTTGGAAAGATATTTCCAAGGCGAACCCAACGGTTGAGGTTTCGGGAAAATCCAATGGTCGGATCTTCCGCACTAGTCGTTTGAAATCACGGTTTCAAAATATGAACTGCACGGCCACGTTTCGTTTTAATTCTATTTATATTTATATATTTATATAAATATAGCTCATTCAAAAATTCCTATATCGTTTCCACTTCAATTATTTCACTAACGCCTTAAATTTTTGGAAAATTTCGCCATAACCTCCTTTGTACGGGAGGGTCTGGGAAAATTCCCAAATAGCCACACGGGCGTCTCATATCAAAAAGAAAAAGAAAAAGCCAAGCGGCTAGCCAACAGGCTCATAAAATCATCACCCAAACAAAGCGGTAAATGTGTACCTATTTGTCGGGCACAAAATTCTATTTCTCTTCTCTAGCCCCTTTTTGCTTTAACCTGTTCAATAGATATGCATGTACATATATACAATTTCTAACATTTATCATTTTCCATTCAATTTCATATTTGCCTTGCTTTGGTTTTAAAAACACCATTCATTCTAATATCGCATGCATAGACTAAAATCATATCATTATCTAGTTAATGTATATTTCAACTCATGCACGTTTATTTGAACAAGTGGCTATTTTTAACACTTCACATTTCAAAAGATGATACTTTTGGCGAACTAAAATAGATTTCAACACATGACTATTTTATTTAGTCCCTATGCATGTTAAAAAAAAAAAAAAATTCTATCACAAATATTTATTCCAACGTCCGCATATCTTTAGCATAGCACTCATATGATAAAAATGATATTTTTATCATTTATAATATTTATTCAACAAATAGACGTTTCAACACTTCATAGTTTCAATAAAAATGTAATTTTTATTGTTCGATCTTTTTATTCAACACATGAATATTTCCACTACACACACTTCTCAACAAATGAGCATTTCCACACATGGACATTTTATTTATGTTGTTTATATTAGAAAGATGAAATTTTGATTGTTGAAACTATTAATATAAGGCGAATATTTTGCATACTTCATATATATATAAAAATGTGATTTTTATTGTTAAAGCACTTCATTCATTCACAAATGAATTTAATTTTCATACGACACTTTTCAACACATGAATATTTCCACACATGGACATAGTTTCAATATATGACTTTAATTTCAATGCATGTAAAATAATTTCAACATATGAAAATAATTCTAACACACAAAGATTATTCAAAATTTCGGCAGCATAACGGCAGGGTAGTTAAAACCGGCACCGTCCCTAGTACGGCTCCTCGCTCTACCTTAAAACCTCGCGGTTTTTGACAATGGGGATTCATGCATCTAATTCGCACGTAGGCGGCATGTTTATTTTTATTTCCACAAATATTTCCAATTCATTTCAATCACCAATGGGTATTTTTCAACCACAACCAAACAATATCAACCACAAACAATTATTCAACCATTCGTATTTTTCATCCAATATTTCACACCAATTCACCACAATAAATATCGTCCATGGTTTGTGGACGAGGGGAGTATATATATATATATATATATATATATATATTTGCTATATTTCACTTGCATTTCAACACATATATCACTTATTCTATGCATGTAAAAATTCATACTTCGCTCATATAGCTTACACTACGCATGTACATGAGGTACACAACACGTATGTAATTTATATTTCGCTTATATAAATTATACACGACATTTTCCATTCAATTTCACGTTAATTTAGATTTCTCACCTTGGTTTTCTGAGCGCTAAAAATCGATACGATGTCAGAAAAATCCGCAGCTTCTTCTATTGGGTAGAGAGCTTCCTTGCGGTCTCGATGTTTCCTGTTTCATCGAATTTCGTCAACATACCAAAAAGATATGATTTTTCAAAGTGTACAGATCAAAGAAAAACGCACTTTCAGAAAGCTTCAAAATTAGGTTTGCGGTTTTCGCGAGAACCGGGACACGAGGGGACGATCAGGAAGTTGGAGGTGGAAGAGCTTCGAGAGAGCTACAGGAGCGCGGCGGTTTGGTGGGACTCGGTGGCGCAGAACGGCGGCGGCGGCGTCTTGAAGGTCGGAAGTTTGGAGGTGGATATCTCGGCGGAGAGACGACGATAGGGGGAGCTCCTTATATGGATTTGAAGAGGGGAGGGAGAACTACAAAAAGTTGAACTGGAGGAGGGGCTAATTCTGGCCGTGGCGATCGGAAATCGCCTGGGAAGGTGACGAAGGCTTTTCGCCGTCGATGTCGGGGTCGGGGGGGGGGGGGGGGGGGTGGGTTTCTGTAATTTTATTTATTTATTTATGAATGGAAAAATATGATTGGCCGAGACTATATTAAATTTTTAAATAGTGTTTTCTTAAACTAACTCCTTTTTAAACCCAACGACTGTCATTCCTAGCTAAATACCCCCATTCCGGACACAATGGGATATGTTTCGTGGGCCAATTCGACTGTTATAGTCAGTTATTTTTCAAATTAAAGTATAAAACATTTAATTTTTAACTCTGAACGCACATTTCAATTTGCCAGGGCCACAAACTGATTCGAAAAATTCCAGAAAAATAAATCTAGCTATGTTTTGACGCTACGATCCCAACAAAACTAGTTTCGTCGAATTCTGAGGTCGTTTGAAAAATGGCCATTTTCTGGTCGATCCAATTTAACAGAAATCGACCAAACACATTTTCTTTTGCCACGCTCACATACTAGCTTCAAAAATTATGAAATTTGAAACCTAGCAATAGTTTGACATCCCTGACCCAACAAAAGTGGTTTCGTCGAATTCCGAGGTCGTATACAAAATATCTATTTTCCAGGGCTATATTCTATATACCGACCCCTCTGAAAATTCATTCGGCCATAACTCTTGATTCCCGTTATGAAACTTCGATTTTTCAGATTCGTTAGAAAGGTATTAACTAACAGATTTAAATATTTTTGGTTTCACTAAAATCCGTTATATTTTCCACCCTACATAGTCAGTCAAAGTTTGAATTCAAATTTTCAAACTGACTCACTATTCTTAACTTACTATTTTATTGAAATATTCTATTTCAATTGTTCAAATTCCTTTGAAATAATCAATTTAAAAATTTTAAATTGGCTCGCATTTTCCGGGTTATTACAATTTATATACGTCGTCGTTAGAATATAAATAATTATATATAATTATAAATGGAATTGAAAATGGCGCGGTAGTTCGATAATTCGATTTCAAACTTCAATTGAATGTACCGGGTGCAAAACAATCCGGATTTTAGTGAAACCAAAAACATTAGGATCTAATTGATAATATCTTTCCAACGAATCCGAAAAATCGAAATTTCATACCGGGGATCAAAAGATATGTCCAGTTGAAAATTCTGAATAGTTACTATGGAATTCAAGCCCTTAAAAATAGACATTTTGCAAACGACCTCGGATTTTGACGAAACCACTTTTGTTGGGTCTATGATGTCAAATTATTATTAGATTCCAAATTTCATAAATTTTCGAATCAATATGTGAGCGTGGCAAAGGAAAACGCATTTGACCAGTTTCAGTTGATTTTAATCGACTGGAAAATGGCCATTTTTCCAACGGTCTCGGAATTCGACGAAACTAGTTTTGTTAGGACTATATCGTCAATACGAAGCTAGAAAATATTTTTATAGAATTTTTAGAGTTCGTATGTGACCCCGGTAAATTGAAATACGCGTTCAAATTCAATATATAGAGTTATATGTTGATTTCAACGAAAACTGATCGAAACGATCGAATCAGCCTACGATATATATCCCATTGTGTACGGAATGAGGGTAATTAGCTATGGACGACAGGCAGTGGGTTTCGTTTCGAGGTCGAAAATAAAAGTTGCTTTTTGAAATTAAATAAATTAAAAAATTAAAATCTCTTTCCTCTCCCCTATTACCTCTCAGCCCCCCCCCCCCCCGTGTAGAAATCATTTTTCAAATCAAAAGAAAAAAAAAGAGAAAAGGGGCGATGGGGGGGGTGAACCGCCGCCACCGCCGCTTCTATCGGAGCCCCCCCCACAGTCGGCGCGCCGCCACCGTCCACCACCCCCTCCTATTGCTGCCGCCGCCGTTTCTTCCCTCCCTCTCCCTCCAGTCGGGCGTCGCGCCCCTCCATCTTCCCCTTCTTCTCCTTCCTCCCCGCGACCGACTCCAGACCCCCTTACCTCGAGGCGCGCGAGCACCACCCACCACCACCAGCAAACAAGAAAACCCTCCTCCGCTCCACCTTAAAGCATTGTAAGCCCTTTCATTTATTTTGTTTTGTTTAATTAATTTTAGCAATTAAAAATCTGAATTTTTATATTGTAGAAGGATAAAAATATAATCTTTTATATTATAGAGAGTTCAAAATATAATTTTTATAATATGTAGAGGTTAAAAATATAATTTTTATCGCATGTAAAGGTTGAAAATATAATTTTCATATTATATAGATAATAAAAATGTGATCTTTATATGGTAGGATATAAAAAGACGATATTTTTATAAATTTGAAAAGGCGAAATCTTTAAATTTGAAAAGGAAAATTTTTAGATATTGAATAGCGAAGTAAAAATTCGATTTTTATATATTGAATAGCGAAGTAAAAATTCGATTTTTGTATATTGAATAGCAAAGTAAAAATTCAATTTTTATATATTGAATAGCAAAGTAAAAATTCGATTTTTATATATTGAATAGCAAAGTAAAAATTCGATTTTTATATATTGAAAAGTGAAGTAAAAATTCGATTTTTATATATGTAGTGGCTACGGGCGACGAAAGTGATAAGAGGCGAGAACAGTGAAGATTTCCTACATTAGAAGTGTCGTGGAGTTGGGATAGCTATCGGTGAGAACTTCTCACTCTCAATTTCTTTTTCTAGTTATATGTATATACTAGGATGCAGACGGTGCTTAGCAGCACCCGACACCCGTCATCCACAGACCATGGATGGCTTGTTTGTTTGATTGATGTGTTGTGAAAATTGTTTGTGATGTTGATGTGAAATCGATAATAAATGTGGATAGTTGAAATAAATTAATTATCGTTAAAAATATAATTTTTAATGTGAATGTGAATAAATAAATATTTATAAACAAATCGGCCGATTTGTTTATATACACTGATTTGACTGATATTGATTGGGTCGATAAATTTTACACATCGCCCAACTGCACAAATAAAAATCTGCGTTTGTTGATTTGAAACCCCACACGGGTGTTGGGATGCTATTTGGCGCACAATAATCCCAATTAATTAATTGTATGTCTATCGATTGGTCGACAGGCTGTGTAAGCGTTAATTATTCGTATTTGATGCTTATGTAGTTGTGTGGTGCACTTTGGATGATGGTTGATTGTTTGACATTGCTATTATATACATGTGTTGTGTGGAATCCATATAATTAACATTATATGGTGATTGATTGGGCCTCATTCCAATCGGGAAAATAATGAATATTATAAAAGAAAATTCATGTGTTGAAAATAAAAAAGGTCATGTGTTGACGATGTTCATGTGTTGAATATATTCGTGTGTTGAGTAAAATATTTTAACAATAAAATTTACATCTTTATCATATTTAAAATTAGAACTACTTCACGGTGGAGTCTAATTAAAATCAAACGATAGATACCATAATTTTATAAAATATTTTACATAACAAAAATAGTGATGTGTTGAAAGTACTCATGTGTTGAGATTAGTCGTGTGTCGAAAGAAATATAGATTCATGTGTTGAATGGAATATATATATTCATTTGTTGAATAGAATAACGAATTTATTGAAATATATAAAGCCGTGTTGATTAGAGTTGCGCTATTTTGATGTGAACGATATTTATATCGATTTTATTCGTTTTACAATGAATATTGAAAAGTGATTTCAAAATTTAATATTTTGAAATGAAATTCAAATTAAATTAGATTAAAATTCAAATTGAAATTTTATTGAATCAATTTGAAATGAATTCGTGTAATAACCCGGAAATTCTGAGCTAGTTTAAATTTTTTATTTTGGCAATTTTAGCTAAGTTTGAACATTTAAAATGAATTATTTTAAATAATATCGATGAGAAATTTATTTTGAATATATTTAGAATGTATATATTTGTACGCGTCATCGTTAGAATATAAATATTTATATAATTATAAATAGAATTGAAAATAGCGCGGTAGTTCGATAATTCGATTTCAAATTTCAATTGAATGTACCGGGTGCAAAACAAACCGCATTTTAGTGAAACCAAAAACATTAGGATCTATTTTAGAATATCTTTCCAATGAATCCGACAAATCGAAATTTCATAGCGGGAATCAAAAGATATGTCCAGTTGAAAATTCTGAATAGTCGCTATGGAATTCAGGCCCTTAAAAATGGGAATTTTACAAACAACCTCAAATTTTGACGAAACCACTTTTGTTGGGTCCGTGATGTCAAATTATTGCTAGATTCCAAATTTCATAGTATTTTGAATCAATATGTGAGCGTGGTAAAGGAAAACGCGTTTGACCAGTTTTAGTTGATTTTAATCGACTGGAAATTGACCATTTTTCAAATGGTCTCAGAATTCGACGAAACTAGTTTTGTTAGGACTGTATCATCAATACGAAGCTGGAAAATATTTTTCTGGAATTTTTCGAGTTAGTATGTGACCCCGGTAAATTGAAATGCGCGTTCAAATTCAATATATAGAGTTATATGTTGATTTTGACATAAACTGATCGAAATGATCGAATCAACTTACGATACATATCCCATTGTGTTCGGAATGGGGGTAATTAGCTATGTAATTTATTCAATTATACTCTGTATATCCTTGTATATGATGAAATTGTTGTAATAACTATGAAATGTTCTTCCGTCTGCGTTCTGATTTGTCCTGTTCTCAAACGATCAGGGGTTTCGAACGGTCTAGATCGGTTTAACGACTGATTCGGATCGAGCGAAATTCCCGGCCGTCACATTTGGTATCAAAGCTTTGGTTTACAGAGCTCGAGAACAAGACCCATTAGAACCATACGAAAGAATTCATCAGATATTGGATTAGTAATATCCAATTAGAATGACTCGTTAGAGATAGGATCAGTAGTATCCTAGAACGAGTGTGAAGAGTATATTTATCAATTGAAAACAATTTTGTTTTGAAAATTTAAATCGTTTTATACGTATTTGAATATTTATTTACTTTGAATTTGGACAATCCAATATATAAAGATTTTGCATATATGCGTCATGAATGTATATTCGAAGTTTTAATATATTGGATAGATATGGAATCACATTCTAGTCGCCCGGAGATGGTACTGATAATTGTCATGACATCATCAGTATTTATGTTCGTGTTTCGAAGGTGTGATATCTATATATTTCCATCAGACTGGTGTGAGAACCAAAACTAATATAGCTAGAACACATTGTTGTGAATTGGCACAAAAACATGATTTTCAGTATATATATCAAATTTATGAATTTGAAAACGTTAATTCACTAATTGATTGATGGTTGTGTTGTTTGTCTATTTGTTAGATAATTTTGAACCATTTAGCCTAATTGAACCAAATATTGAATTGTATTGAAAATTGGTCGCATTTTCTTGCATATACATGTACTTACATTGAACAGGTCATAGCAAGGAGGCTAGAGCAGAGAATAAAATTTGTTTGCCCGACAAATAGGTACATGTTTACTATAATTTACTGTTTTGTTTGGGTGATGATGATTTTATGAGCCTATTGGCTAGCCGCTTGGCTTTTTCTTTTTCTTTTTAAGATCAGAAGGCCTATATGGTAATTTCGGGATTTTCCCGTGGCTCCCGGTGCAAGGGAGGTTATGGCGAAATTTTTCGAAAATTTAGGGTGTTAGCCAAATTTTTGAAGAATTTGAAAATTCTCAGAAACTGAAAAGTTGGAGAAAGGGAGCCAGATCGAACTTAGAGATGAATGATCAAACCACTTTCGGCTTTGTTCCTTTTCGAGGACGAAAAGTTTTAAGTGGGGGAGATTGTAATAACCCGGAAATTCTGAGCCAGTTTAAAATTTTTATTTTGGCAATTTTAGCGAAGTTTGAACATTTAAAATGAATTATTTTAAATAATATCGACGAGAAATTTATTTTGAATATATTTAGAACGTATATATTTGTACGCGTCATCGTTAGAATATAAATATTTATATAATTATAAATAGAATTGAAAATGGCGCGGTAGTTCGATAATTCGATTTCAAACTTCAATTGAATGTACCGGGTGCAAAACAAACCGGATTTTAGTGAAACCAAAAACATTAGGATCTATTTTAGAATATATTTCCAATGAATCTGACAAATCGAAATTTCATAGCGGGAATCAAAAGATATATCCAGTTGAAAATTCTGAATAGTCGCTATGGAATTCAGGCCCTTAAAAATGGGAATTTTGCAAACGACCTCGGATTTCGACGAAACCACTTTTGTTGGGTCCGTGATGTCAAATTATTGCTAGATTCCAAATTTCATAATTTTTTGAATCAATATGTGAGCGTGGTAAAGGAAAACGCGTTTGACCAGTTTCAGTTGATTTTAATCGACTGGAAATTGACCATTTTTCAAATGGTCTCAGAATTCGACGAAACTAGTTTTGTTAGGACCGTATCGTCAATACGAAGCTGGAAAATATTTTTCTGGAATTTTTCGAGTTAGTATGTGACCCCGGTAAATTGAAATGCGCATTCAAATTCAATATATAGAGTTATATGTTGATTTTGACGGAAACTGATCGAAATGATCGAATCAGCTTACGATACATATCCCATTGTGTTCGGAATGGGGGTAATTAGCTATGTAAATTATTGTAATCTCTGATATTTATCGAATGTAATTTATTCAGTTATACTCTCTATATCCTTGTATCTGATGAAATTGTTGTAATAACTATGAAATGTTCTTCCGTCTGCGTTCTGATTTGTCCTGTTCTCAAACGATCAGTGGTTTCGAACAGTCTAGATCGGTTTAACGACTGATTCGGATCGAGCGAAATTCCCGGCCGTCACATTTGGTATCAAAGCTTTGGTTTACAGAGCTCGAGAACAAGACCCATTAGAACCATACGAAAGAATTCATCAGATATTGGATTAGTAATATCCAATTATAATGACTCGTTAGAGATAGGATCAGTAGTATCCTAGAACGAGTGTGAAGAGTATATTTATCAATTGAAAACAATTTTGTTTTGTAAATTTAAATCGTTTTATATGTATTTGAATATTTATTTACTTTGAATTTGGACAATCCAATATATAAAGATTTTGCATATACGCGTCATGAACGTATATTCGAAGTTTTAATATATTGGATAGATATGGAATCACATTCTAGTCGCCCGGAGATGGTACTGATAATTGTCATGACATCATCAGTATTTATGTTCATGTTTCGAAGGTGTGATATCTATTTATTTCCATCAGACTGGTGTGAGAACCAAGACTAATACAGCTAGAACACATTACTGTGAATTGGCACAAAAACATGATTTTCAGTATATATATCAAATTTATGAATTTGAAAACGTTAATTCACTAATTGATTGATGGTTGTGTTGTTTGTCTATTTGTTAGATAATTTTGAACCATTTAGCCTAATTGAACCAAATACTGAATTGTATTGAAAATTGGTCGCATTTGCTTGCATATACATGTACTTACATTGAACAGGTCATAGCAAGGAGGCTAGAGCAGAGAATAAAATTTGTTTTCCCGACAAATAGGTACATGTTTACTATAATTTACTGTTTTGTTTGGGTGATGATGATTTTATGAGCCTACTGGCTAGCCGCTTGGCTTTTTCTTTTTCTTTTTCTTTTTGAGATCAGAAGGCCTATATGGCAATTTCGGGATTTTCCTGTGGCTCCCGGTGCAGGGGAGGTTATGGCGAAATTTTTCGAAAATTTAGGGTGTTAGCCAAATTTTTGAAGAATTTGAAAATTCTCAGAAACTGAAAAGATAGAGAAAGAGAGCTAGATCGAACTTAGAGATGAATGATCAAACCACTTTCGACTTTGTTCCTTTTCGGGGACGAAAAGTTTTAAGTGGGGGAGATTGTAATAACCCGGAAATTCTGAGCCAGTTTAAAATTTTTATTTTGGCAATTTTAGCGAAGTTTGAACATTTAAAATGAATTATTTTAAATAATATCGACGAGAAATTTATTTTGAATATATTTAGAACGTATATATTTGTATGCGTCATCGTTAGAATATAAATATTTATATAATTATAAATAGAATTGAAAATGGCGCGGTAGTTCGATAATTCGATTTCAAACTTCAATTGAATGTACCGGGTGCAAAACAAACCGGATTTTAGTGAAACCAAAAATATTAGGATCTATTTTAGAATATCTTTCCAATGAATCCGACAAATCGAAATTTCATAGCGGGAATCAAAAGATATGTCCAGTTGAAAATTCTGAATAGTCGCTATGGAATTTAGGCCCTTAAAAATGAGAATTTTGCAAACGACCTCAGATTTCGACGAAACCACTTTTGTTGGGTCCGTGATGTCAAATTATTGTTAGATTTCAAATTTCATAATTTTTCGAATCAATATGTGAGCATGGTAAAGGAAAACGCGTTTGACCAGTTTTTGTTGATTTTAATCGACTGGAAATTGACCATTTTTCAAACGGTCTCAGAATTCGACAAAACTAGTTTTGTTAGGACGGTATCGTCAATACGAAGCTGGAAAATATTTTTCTGGAATTTTTCGAGTTAGTATGTGACCCCGGTAAATTGAAATGCGCGTTCAAATTCAATATATAGAGTTATATGTTGATTTTGACGGAAACTGATCGAAATGATCGAATCAGCTTACGATACATATCCCATTGTGTTCGGAATGGGGGTAATTAGCTATGTAGTTTATTGTAATCTCTGATATTTATCGAATGTAATTTATTCAATTATACTCTGTATATCCTTGTATCTGATGAAATTGTTGTAATAACTATGAAATGTTCTTCCGTCTGCGTTCTGATTTGTCCTGTTCTCAAACGATCAGGGGTTCCGAACGATCTAGATCGGTTTAACGACTGATTCGGATCGAGCGAAATTCTCGGCCGTCACAATTCGAATCGAATAGAAAATGAATTCGATTCGAATTAAATAGAAAGTGAATTTGAATTCAAATTGAATAGAAAGTGAATATGAATTCGAATTAAATAGAAATGAATTCAAATTGAATTAAATTGAAATTGAATTAAAAACAAATTGAAATCGTTTTGAATGAAATTTAAAACGAACTGAAATTGAATTAAATCAATTTGAAATGAATTCGAATTGATGTAAATAGAAGATAAATTCAAATTGAATTGAATCGAAATGAATTAGAATTTGAATTGAATTGAAACGAATTTGAATTCGAATTAAATAAAATTGAAATGAATTCAAATTGAATTGAAATCAAATCGATTTGAAATTGAATGTAGCGTTGAAATGGTTTTGAAAACGAATTTAAAACGATTTATAAAATACGTTTTAAAAAGGAAATCGACGAAATATATAAAAAATATATATATTATATATATAATGGCCTGAATAGAACGCGCCGCGCCGCGACAGTTCGTGAATTTCGACCATTAACTTCGAATTAACGTTGCGGGAGATCCGACCGTCGGATCCTCCTAGACCCAGAACCGTTGGGTTCGTATCGAAAAGAGATTTCAAAGGAATATTAGAAATTTGAAATCTAACGGTTGGATTTGGAATTATGTCCAAATCAAATTTAGAAAAGGTCGCTGTAAGTGCAGTTCGATGGCCTTTGATGGAAATCGACTGTACGGGCCTTGATAAAATTATTAAAAATATCTATAATTTGTGTAAAATCATAAGAAATGATTTGGGAAAAATTGGGCTGAAGGATTCCACATTTGAAAAGATAAAAATAGATTTTTATCGAAATGAACTAGTTTTAAACTAGAATTAAAATCAATTTATTTTTGAAATAAATAAATTGAATTTGAAAGTGATTTAAAAATAATCAATATTCCCAATACGTAAATTGGAATGGATTTGAATCGAAATTATCTTCGGAATATTTCGATGTTTGATTTCGTGACTATACATATATTGCTATGGGGATTTGAAAGATATATCTTATATCGTTATTTCCAATACGATATTTGTTGGTTCTAGAATTTGATATTGAATATAACCCGATATATTTTCTATTCAGAGCCTCGTATTTAATATCAAATATGATTTGGGTTTATCGTGAATCGTGTTTTAGATGACATTGGTTCTTTAACCCGGTTAAAGGCAGAATATTGATTTTTGAAAAGATTGAAACTAAGTGGAGTTTTAATGAATCTTTAATTAGATTAAAAAGTGAATTGATAATTTAAATTATCAAATCTGAAAGGTGATCGAGAATGGAGTACCACCAGTTTTGTTCCAAAGCGATAGTTAAATCTTTAATTAGATTTGAATGTGAAATGGTAATTAATTTTACCGATAACACCGTGGTGTTAGATGTGGAGCATTACCAGTTTCCTCCATGGGATATATAGGTTGGGATTGGGAAATAAAATAAATAATTACTTCGGTGTGGTTCGTTAATCCCGACTAGTTTGAAAAGATATCCAAAGGAAGATTAAAGAATAAATTTAGAAGAATTTATCTTGGATAAAATTTATGGGAACCTTTCCCTAAAAATGTGATTTTGTGAATAAAAGAATATTCTGAATTGGAATGAGGCGTTTGTTGTGTTTGTGTAACATTCGTTTATTATATACGTGGGTTATTCAGAAAGGCCGGGTTATACCCATTCTGAATAACCGATTCGACGAGATGTCGAAGATGAAGACGGTGGTTGAAGACTGGAAGTCTTCACATCGTTTGGGTGATTACTGATGATCTCGATTGGGATGTACACCCAAGATGAGGGAAACAGTTGGTGATCGTACAGACGTACTTGGAGATGGATGGATATGCGAGGAAAGTGCCTCCGGTTTCGTTCAGACCCAGAACGAACTTGTAAATGGATTGTGTGTCTGACATTGGATTTTATTATGTGTTGATTGATCTCTATTAAATATACATCTGTTTGGCGGCAGAGAATTTATTCTTTTGCTTAACGCCCTTCTCTGAGACGTACGAGCTCAGAGGTTGTATGTCGATGGACATCAGTCGCATGGAGTGAATTGCCAGTGTGGCACGCGTAAGTGGCAATTGATCAAGGCTTCTGTTGAAAAGCAAAGTCTTGTGGTTGATGATCAAAGCACGACCTGTGTGGCGTAGCTTTGTGCATAACGTGAATTCGCGAGCCTCACACCTCGGTATGAGTCAAAAAGGGATACAGACCCAAGGAGTGCACGACATTTCTTTCTAGCTAGGGTGGTGTCAGTGGCCTACCAGCCCTGACATTTATATACTTTTCACCTGTGCGGTTGTTGGATACGAGGCGCCTCGGATATAGATCTGTAAGGACCGGGAAACGTGTGTTCAGGAATAACCAATCCTCAAAAGTAAGAGAGGACCGGCCTTGGTGGTTCCAAAGGATCATAGTGGGGTCCTGAGGCATTGATAGAGTGTCTCGAACGCGGAGAGGAGCTTGCCCCTTGCCTCGGCTCATGACGGGATCCAATTTCCAATACGTGATATTGCGGTTTTAATTGTAGAACTAGTATGGCGACATGATAGATGGTACCCATGCCGCCTATGATTGATATTTATGATTGAAAATTGTTTTGACACTATACACTTATAATAGTATCAAATGATTTGTTTTGACGTACCAAGCACGTTTGGCTATTATAAGGGAAAACCCTTTCCTCCGGCTTGCGTTGCATTGTGTGATGGGACCTGGGTCTTATAATAGCTTCATTTTTCCAAAAAAACATTGCGCTGTTTTGTTATATGCACTAGTATTCTTGGGAGGAAACCCGTTCCATGTTATACGGCGTGGTCCCTTGAATTACTATCTTTAAAGTAAAGTTTTAAATAACTGTTTTAGTTCTCACACCAGTCACATGACTGACCTGGAGTTTATTGTTTTAACCTAAACTCTGGGTGCCCCTATTTTCCACACGGGCAGCTAGTAGTTTTGGTTTTGCAGATTTATATCCACAGGGTCCTGATTTACAGCTGGAACGATGCTCGGAAAGCTCTGTATCCGTGTATCACTTCCAGTTGTGCTTTGTATATTTTTCCGCTGCTATGTAATTTATTGTAATCTCTGATATTTATCGAATGTAATTTATTCATTTATACTCTGTATATTCTTGTATCTGATGGAATTGTTGTAATAACAATGAAATGTTCTTCCGTCTGTGTTCCGATTTGTCTTGTCCTCAACGAAATCCGGGCTTTCCTTACCGGGGAAGTTCGGGTCATGTCAGTTTGGTATCAGAGCTTTGGTTTACCGAGCTCGAGAACAAGACACATTAGAACCATACGAAAGAATTCATCAGATAGTGGATTAGCAATATCCAATTAGAATGACTCGTTAGAGATGGGATCAGTAGTATCCTAGAACGAGTGTGAAGAGTATATTTTTCAAATGAAAACAATTTTGTTTTGAAATTTAAACCGTTTTATTCGTATTTGAATATTTATTTATTTTGAATTTGGACAATCGAGTATATATAGATCTCGTGTATACGCGTCATGAATGTATATTCGAAGTTTTAATATACTGGATAGATATGGAATCACATTCTAGACACCCGGGGATAATTCTGGTGATGTGGCCACATCATCAGTATTTATGTTCGTGTTTCGAAGGTGTGATATCTATATATTTCCATTAGACTGGTGTGAGAACCAAAAATTATATAGATAGATTTATTTTTGTGAATTGGCATCAAAAACATGATTTTTTGTATATGTATCAAAATTATGAATTTGAAACTCTAATTCACTAATTGATTGATGTTTGTGTTGTTTGTTTATTTGTTTGATAATTTTGAACCATTATGCCTAATTGTATCAAATCTTGAATTGTGTTGAAAATTGGTCGCATTTGCTTGCATATACATGTACTTACATTGAACAGGTCATAGCAAGGAGGCTAGAGCAGAGAATAAAATTTGTTTGCCCGACAAATAGGTACATGTTTATCATAATTTACTGTTTTGTTTGGGTGATGATGATTTTATGAGCCGATTGGCTAGCCGCTGGCTTTTTCTTTTTCTTTTTGAGATCAGAAGGCCTGTATGGCAATTTCGGGATTTTCCCGTTGCTCCCGGTGCAGGGAAGGTTATGGCGAAATTTTTCGAAAATTTAGGGTGTTAGCCAAAATTTTGAAGAATTTGAAAATTCTCAGAAACTGAAAAGTTGGAGAATGGAAGCCAGATCGAACGTAGAGTTGATTAATCAAACCATTTTCGACTTTGTTCCTTTTCGGGGACGAAAAGTTTTAAGTGGGGGAGATTGTAACAACCCGAAAATGCGGGCCAGTTTAAAATTTTTATTTTGGGAATTTTAATGAAGTTTGAACATTTAAAATGAATTATTTTAAATAATATCTACGAGAAATTTATTTTGAATAGAATTCGAATGTATATATTTATATACGTCGTCGTTAGAATATAAATAATTTTATATAATTATAAATGGAATTGAAAATGGCGCGGTAGTTCGATAATTCAATTTCAAACTTCAATTGAATGTACCGAGTGCAAAACAATCCGGATTTTAGTGAAACCTAAAACATTAGGATCCAATTGATAATATCTTTCCAACGAATCCGAAAAATCGAAATTTCATAGCGGGGATCAAAAGATATGTCCAGTTAAAAATTCTGAATAGTCACTATGGAATTCAGGCCCTTAAAAATAGACATTTTGCAAACGACGTCGGATTTCGACGAAACCACTTTTGTTGGGTCCGTGATGTCAAATTATTGTTAGATTCCAAATTTCATAATTTTTCGAATCAATATGTGAGCGTGGCAAAGGAAAACGTGTTTGACCAGTTTTAGTTGATTTTAATCGACTGGAAAATGGCCATTTTTCCAACGGTCTCGGAATTCGACAAAACTAGTTTTGTTAGGACCGTATCGTCAATACGAAGCTAGAGAATATTTTTATAGAATTTTTAGAGTTCGTATGTGACCCCGGTAAATTAAAATACGCATTCAAATTCAATATATAGAGTTATATGTTGATTTCAACGAAAACTGATCAAAACGATCGAATCAGCCTACGATACATATCCCATTGTGTTCGGAATGGGGGTAATTAGCTATGGACGACAGGCGGTGGGTCTCGTTTCGAGGTCGAAAATAAAAGTAGCTTTTTGAAATTAAATAATTAAATAAATTAAAAAATTAAAATCTCTTTCCTCTCCCCTATTACCTCTCAGCCCCCCCTTAGAAATCATTTTTCAAATCAAAATAAAAAAAGAGAGAAAAGGGGCGACGGGGGGGGGGGGGGGGGGTGAACCGCCGCCGCTTCTATCGCAGCCCCCCTCCCCACAGTTGGCGCACCGCCACCGTCCACCACCCCCTCCTGTTGCTGCCGCCGCCGTTTCTTCCTTCCCTCTCCCTCCAGTCGAGCGTCGCGCCCCTCCATCTTCCCCTTCTTCTCCTTCCTCCCCGCGACCGACTCCAGACCCCCCTACCTCGAGGCGCGCGAGCACCACCCACCACCACCAGCGAACAAGAAAACCCTCCTCCGCTCCTCCTTAAAGCAATGTAAGCCCTTTCATTTATTTTGTTTTGTTTAATTAATTTTAGCAATTAAAAATCTGAATTTTTATATTGTAAAAGGATAAATATATAATCTTTTATATTATAGAGAGTTCAAAATATAATTTTTATTATATGTAGAGGTTAAAAATATAATTTTTATCGCATGTAAAGGTTGAAAATATAATTTTCATATTATATAGATAATAAAAATGTGATCTTTATATGGTAGGATATAAAAAGACGATATTTTTATAAATTTGAAAAGGCGAAATCTTTAAATTTGAAAAGGCGAAATCTTTAAATTTGAAAAGAATTTTTTTTACATATTGAATAGCGAAGTAAAAATTCGATTTTTATATATTGAATAGCGAAGTAAAAATTCGATTTTTATATATTGAATAGCAAAGTAAAAATTACATTTTTATATATTGAATGGCAAAGTAAAAATTCGATTTTTATATATTGAATAGCAATGTAAAAATTCGATTTTTATATATTGAATAGCGAAGTAAAAATTCAATTTTTATATATGTAGCGGCTACGGGCGACGAAAGTGATAAGAGACGAGAACAGTGAAGATTTCCTACATTAGAAGTGTTGTGGAGTTGGGATAGCTATCGGTGAGAACTTCTCACTCTCAATTTCTTTTTCTAGTTATATATATATATATATATATATATACTAGGATGCAGACGGTGCTTAGCAGCACCCGACACCCGTCATCCACAGACCATGGTTGGCTTGTTTGTTTGATTGATGTGTTGTGAAAATTTTTTGTGATGTTGATGTGAATCGATAATAAATGTGGATAGTTGAAATAAATTAATTATCGTTAAAAATATAATTTTTAACGTGAATGTGAATAAATAAATATTTATAAACAAATCGGCCGATTTGTTTATATGCACTGATTTGACTGATATTGATTGGGTCAATAAATTTTACACATCGCCCAACTGCACAAATAAAAATCTGCGTTTGTTGATTTGAAACCCCACACGGGTGTTGGGATGATATTTGGCGCACACTAATCCCAATTAATTAATTGTATGTCGATCGATTGGTCGACAGGCTGTGTAAGCATTAATTATTCGTATTTGATGCTTATGCAGTTGTGTGGTGCACTTTGGATGATGGTTGATTGTTTTTCATTGCTATTATATACATGTGTTGTGTGGAATCCATATAATTAACATTATATGGTGACTGATTGGGCCTCATTCCAATCGGGAAAATAATGAATATTATAAAAGAAAATTCATGTGTTGAATATAAAAAAGGTCATGTGTTGACGATGTTCATGTGTTGAAAATATTTGTGTGTTGAGTAAAATATTTTAACAATAAAATTTACATCTTTATCATATTTAAAATTAGAACTACTTCACGGTGGAGTCTAGTTAAAATCAAACGATAGATACCATAATTTTATAAAATATTTTACATAACAAAAATAGTGATGTGTTGACAGTACTCATGTGTTGAGATTAGTCGTGTGTCGAAAGAAATATAGATTCATGTGTTGAATAGAATATATATTCATTTGTTGAATAGAATAACGAATTTATTGAAATATATAAAGCCGTGTTGATTAGAGTTGCGCTATTTTGACGTGAACGATATTTATATCGATTTTATTTGTTTTACAATGAATATTGAAAAGTGATTTCAAAATTTAATATTTTGAAATGAAATTCAAATTAAATAGAAAGTGAATTTGAATTCAAATTGAATAGAAAGTGAATTTGAATTCGAATTAAATAGAAATGAATTCAAATTGAATTAAATTGAAATTGAATTAAAAACAAATTGAAATCGTTTTGAATGAAATTTAAAACGAACTGAAATTTAATTAAATCAATTTGAAATGAATTCGAATTGAAGTAAATAGAAGATAAATTCATATTGAATTGAATCGAAATGAATTAGAATTTGAATTGAATTGAAACGAATTTGAATTCGAATTAAATAAAATTGAAATGAATTCGAATTGAATTGAAATCAAATCGATTTGAAATTGAATGTAGCATTGAAATGATTTTGAAAACGAATTTAAAACGATTTATAAAATATGTTTTAAAAAGGAAATCGACGAAATATATATAATATATATATATTATATATAATGGCCTGAATAGAACGCGCCGCGCCGCGGCATTTCGTGAATTTCGACCATTAACTTTGAATTAACGTTGCGGGAGATCCGACCGTCGGATCCTCCTAAAACCGGAACCGTTGGGTTCGTATCGAAAAGAGCTTTCCAAGGAATATTAGAAATTTGAAATCTAACGGTTGGATTTGGAATTATGTCCAAATCAAATTTAGAAAAGTTCGCTGTAAGTGCAGTTCGATGGCCGTTGATGGAAATCGACTGTACGGGCCTTGATAAAATTATTAAAAATATCTATAATTTGTGTAAAATCATAAGAAATGATTTGGGAAAAATTGGGCTGAAAGATTCCACATTTGAAAAGATAAAAATAGATTTTTGTCGAAATGAACTAGTTTTGAACTAGAATTAAAATCAATTTATTTTTGAAATAAATAAATTGAATTTGAAAGTGATTTAAAAATAATCAATATTCCCAATACGTGAATTGGAATGGATTTGAATCGAAATTATCTTCGGAATATTTCGATGTTGGATTTTGTGACTATACAAATATTGTTATGGGGATTTGAAAGATATATCTTATATCGTTATTTCCAATACGATATTTGTTGGTTCCAGAATTTGATATTGAATATAAGCCGATATATTTTCTATTCAGAGCCTCGTATTTAATATCAAATATGATTTGGGTTTATCGTGAATCGTGTTTTAGATGACATTGTTTCTTTAACCCAGTTAAAGGCAGAATATTGATTTTTGAAAAGATTGAAACTAAGTGGAGTTTTAATGAATCTTTAATTAGATTAAAAAGTGAACTGATAATTTAAATTATCAAATCTGAAAGGTGATCGAAAATGGAGTACCACCAGTTTTGCTCCAAAGTGATAGTTAAATCTTAAATTAGATTTGAACGTGAAATGGTAATTAATTTTACCGATAACACCGTGGTGTTAGATGTGGAGTATAACCAGTTTCCTCCATGGGATATATAGGTTGGGACTGGGAAATAAAATAAATAATTACTTCGGTGTGGTTCGTTAATCCCGACTAGTTTGAAATGATATCCAAAGGAAGATTAAAGAATAAATTTAGAAGAATTTATCTTGGATAAAATTAATGGGAACCTTTCCCTAAAAATTTGATTTTGTGAATAAAAGAATATTCTGAATTGGAATGAGGCGTTTGTTGTGTTTGTGTAACATTCGTTTATTATATACGTGGGTTATTCAAAAAGGCCGGGTTATACCCATTCTGAATAACCGATTCGACGAGATGTCGAAGATGAAGACGGTGGTTGAAGACCGGAAGTCTTCACATCGTTTGGGTGATTACTGATGATCTTGATTGGGCTGTACACCCAAGATGAGGGAAACAGTTGGTGATCGTCCAGACATACTTGGAGATGGATGGATATGCGAGGAAAGTGGCTCCGGTTTCGTTCAGACCCAGAACGAACTTGTAAATGGATTGTGTGTCCGACATTGGATTTTTTTCTGTGTTGATTGGTCTCTATTAAATATACATATGTTTGGCAGCAGAAAATTTATTCTTTTGCTTAACGCCCTTCTCTGAGACGTACGAGCTCAGAGGTTGTATGTCGATGGACATCAGTCGCATGGAGTGAATTGCCAGTGTGGCACGCGTAAGTGGCAATTGATCAAGGCTTCTGTTGAAAAGCAAAGTCTTGTGGTTGATGATCAAAGCATGGCCTGTGTGGCGTAGCTTTGTGTACAACGTGAATTCGCGAGCCTCACACCTCGGTATGAGTCAAAAATGGGATACGGACCCAAGGAGTGCACGACGTTTCTTTCTAGCTAGGGTGGTGTCATTGACCTACCAGTCCTGACATTTATATACTTTTCACCTGTGTGGTTTTTGGATACGAGGCACCTCGGATATAGGTCTGTAAGGACCGGGAAACGTGTGTTCAGGAATAACCAATCCTCAAAAGTAAGAGAGGACCGGCCTTGGAGGTTCCAAAGGATCATAGTGGGGTCCTGAGGCATTGCTAGAGTGTCTCGAACGTGGAGATGAGCTTGCCCCTTGCCTCGGCTCATGACGGAATCCAATTTCCAATACGTGATATTGCGGTTTTAATTGTAGAACTAGTATGGCGACATGATAGATGGTACCCATGCCGCCTATGATTGATATTTATTATTGAAAATTGTTTTGACACTATACACTTATAATAGTATCAAATGATTTGTTTTGACGTACCAAGCATGTTTGGCTATTATAAGGGAAAACCCTATCCTCCGGCTTGCGTTGCATTGTGTGATGGGACCTGGGTCTCATAATAGCTTCATTTTTCCAAAAAGCATTGCGCTGTTTTGTTATATGCACTAGTATTCTTGGGAGGAAACCCGTTCCGTGTTATACGGCGTGGTCCCTTAAATTACTATCTTAAAAGTGAAGTTTTAAATAACTGTTTTAGTTCTCACACCAGTCGCATGACTGATCTGGAGTTTATTGTTTTAACCTAAACTCTGGGTGCCCCTATTTTCCACACGGGCAGCTAGTAGTTTTGGTTTTGCAGATTTATATCCACAGGGTCCTGATTTACAGCTGGAACGATGCTCGGAAAGCTCTGTATCCGTGTATCACTTTCAGTTGTGTTTTGTATATTTTTCCGCAGCTATGTAATTTATTGTAATCTCTGATATTTATCGAATGTAATTTATTCATTTATACTCTGTATATTCTTGTATCTGATGGAATTGTTGTAATAACAATGAAATGTTCTTCCGTCTGCGTTCCGATTTGTCTTGTCCTCAACGCAATCCGGGCTTTCCTTACCGGGGAAGTTCGGGTCGTGTCACCCGTGCTCCCGGTGCAGGGGAGGTTATGGCGAAAATTTTCGAAAATTTAGGGTGTTAGGCAAATTTTTGAAAAATTTGAAAAGTTTTTAGAAACTGAAAAGTTGAAGAACTTAAGCCGTAGTCAAAATAATGGAAGTTGAGTTGAATTATTAAACAACTTTCGGCTTTGTTCCTTTTCGGGGACGAAAAGTTTTAAGTGGGGGAGATTGTAATAACCCGGAAATCTGGGCCAATTTAAAATTTTTATTTTAGCAATTTTAGCGAATTTTGATTATTTTAAATGAATTATTTTAAATAATATCGACGAGAAATTTATTTTGAATGGGATTCGAACGTATATATTATATAGATCGTCGATAGAATATAAATATTTATTTTAAATTATAAAAGGAATTGAAAATGGCGCGGGAATATCTTTCCAACGAATCCGAAAAATCAAAATTTATTTTGAATGGGATTCGAACGTATATATTATATAGATCGTCAATTGAATGTACCGGGTGCAAAATAAACCGGATTTTAGTGAAACAAAAAATATTTGAATCTAATGGATAATATCTTTCCAACGAATCCGAAAAATCAAAATTTCATAGGGGGAATCAAAAGATATGTCCAGTTGAAATTTCTGAATAGTCGCCATGGAATTCAGGCCCTTAAAAATGGAAATTTTGCAAACGACCTCGGATTTCGACAAAACCACTTTTGTTGGATCCGTGATGTCAAGTTATTTCTAGATGCCAATTTTTATAATTTTCCGAATCAATACGTGAGCGTGGCAAAGGAAAACGTGTTTGACCAGTTTTAGTTGATTTTAATCGACTGGAAAATGGCCATTTTTCAAACGGTCTCAGAATCCGGTGAAATTAGTTTTGTTAGGACCGTTTCGTCAATACGAAGCTAGAAAATATTTTTATGGAATTTTTCTAATTAGTATGTGGCCCCAGTAAATTGAAATGCGCGTTCAAATTCAATATATAAAGTTATATGTTGATTTTGACGAAAACTGATCGAAACGATCGAATCAGCTTACGATACATATCTCATTGTGTTCGGAATGGGGGTAATTAGCTAGGGACGACAGTCGTTGGGCCTCGATTGGAGTTCGAATGAGGAGATAACTTTTTGGGTGGATAAATTAATTAAATAAATAAATTAATTAAAATAGAAAAGTCAACACCCCCCTATAGATTTTTCTCCGATCCCCCTTTTGAAAAATCGATTTACAGAAGGAAAAAAAAAGAATATCGAATCGCGTCGCCCACCTCGTGGTCAGCCACCGCGCCGCTCCGCCACCGGCGATCTCGAGCTCCGCCTCCCCCTCTCGATCGCTCCCCCCTCCTCTCGCTTCTCTCTCCTCCGCAGTCGAAGCACCCAAAGCCCCCATGACGCGAAGCAGTCTCCGTCCGCCACTACCCTGGCCCATGCCCCGTCCACCGCCGCCACCAGTCAGCTCCGCCTCCTCCACTGGGTCCGCCTGCACCCGACGCCCTCACCAGCACCCCCCCCAATCGACCCCTTCCTCCGCTGAAACGAAAGGTGAGCTTTTTATTTAATTACTCCTCTATATTTTCTACTATGTAATTAGATTTTTAAAAAACAATGATATTTATTGTTTAAAAAGTTGATTTTTATATATTGAATAGCAAAGTAAAAATTCGATTTTTATATATTGAATAGCGAAGTAAAAGTTCGCTTTTTATATATTGAATAGCGAAGTAAAAATTCAATTTTTATATATTGAATAGTGAAGTAAAAATTCGATTTTTATATATTGAATAGCGAAGTAAAAATTCGATTTTTATATATTGAACAGCAAAGTAAAAATTCAATTTTTATATATTGAATAGCAAATTAAAAATTCAATTTTTATATATTGAATAGCAAATTAAAAATTCAATTTTTATATATTGAATAGCGAAGTAAAAATTCGATTTTTATATATTGAATAGCGAAGTAAAAATGTGATTTTTATATATGTAGAGAATACGAGCTGTGAAAATTGACAAAAGGGAGAGAATGGAAAAGATTTCTACATAAGAAGAGTCGAGGCGTTGGATTAGCAATTCTGTGAGAATTTCTCACTCTTTAATTTAATTTTCTAGTTATATATATATATACTAGGATGCAGACGATGTTTAGTTGCACCCGACACCCGTCGTCCACAGACCATGGACGGCTTGTATGCTTGTTTGTTTGATTTTGATGTGTAGTTGATTGTGTGATGTGATATGAAATGAAATAAAATATTTATATAGTTGAAAATATTTTATAGTTAAAAATAGAATTTTTAACGTGTATATGAAATGAAATAAAAATAAACAGATCGGACGATTTGTTTATATACACACATTTGACTGATATTGATTGGGACGATAAATTTTACACATCGCCCAACTGCACAAATAAAATCTGTGTTTGATTGTTTGAAACCCCACACGGATATTGGGATGATATTTGACGTACACTAATCCCGATTGTTTAGTTGTATGTCGATCGATTGATTGACAGGCTGTTATAAGCGTTGAATATTTATATTTGATGCTTATACAGTGTAGAATGCACTTTGGATGATGGTTGATTATTCATCGTTGTTATGGTATACATGTGTTGTAGAAAATCCATATAATTTACATTATATGGTAATTGATTGGGCCTCATTCCATATTTGAAATAGAAATATTTGAAATAGAAATATTTGAAAAAGAAATATTTGAAATAGAATATTTGAAAATATAAATATATGGAGCCGTGTTGATTAGATTGACGCCATTTTGACGTGAACGATATTTATATCGATTTTATTCATTTTATAATGAATATTTAAAGTGATTTCAAAATCTGATATTTTGAAAAGAATTGAAATTCGAATAAAATTGAATAGAAATGAATTCGAATTGAAATTGAATATAAATGAATTCGAATTGAAATTGGATATAAATGAACTCGAATTGAAATTGAATTGAATTGAAAATGAACTGAAATTGAATTAGAAATCAATTGGAACTGAAATCGATTTGAAATGAATTTAAACGAATTTATATTGGAATATTCAATTTTGATTTGAAATTGAATATGAAGTTGAAACCGTTTTGAAAATGAATTTAAAAATATTTATAAAACACGTTTTGAATTGAAATCGACGAAGTATATATTATATATATTATATATATAATATAATGGCCTGAATAGAACGCGCCGCGCCGCGGTAGTTCGCGAATTTTGACCATTGACTTCGAACGGCTATTACGGAAGATCTGACCGTCGGATTCTCCTAAAACCGGAACCTTGGGTTCGTATCGAAAAGAGCTTTCTAACGAATATTAGAAATTTGAAATCTAACGGTTGGATTGGGAATTATGTCCAAATCAAATTTGGAAAAGGTCGCTGTAAGTGCAGTTCGATGGCCGTTGATGGAAATCGACTGTACAGGCCTTGATAAAATTATTAAAAATAGTAATAATTTGTGTGAAATCATAAGAAATGATTTGAGAAGAATTGGGATGAAAAACTCCATATTTGAAAAGATAAAAATAGATTTTTATCGAAATGAACTAGTTTTGAACTAGAACTATAATTCTATTTATTTTTAAATAAATAAATTGATTTTGGAAAGGGTTTTAAAAGTAACTAGAATTTCCAATAATTAAATTGGAATGGATTTGAAATGAAATTATCTCTGGAATATTTCGATGTTGGATTTTGTGATGATACATGTATTGTGATGGGAATTTGAAAGATATATTTATATCGTTATTTCCAATACGATATTTGTTAGTCGTAGAGTTTGATATTGAATATAAGCCGATATATTTTCTATTCAGAGCCTTGTATTTAATATCAAATGTGATTTGGTTTTGTAGTGAATGGTGTCTTTATTAACGCTGTTCTTGAACCTAGTTGAGAAAAGATTAAATCTTTTTATTTAGATTTAATGAAGAGTACCAATTAAATAATATTTAATTGGAATTGAATTGGTATTGATTTTTGGGTTTATCGTGAACAGTGTTTTAAATATCACTTGTTCTTTAACCCGATAATTAATGGAACGTGATTTTGGGTTGTCGTGAACGGTATCTTCAATAATACTATTCTTAGACCTAAAGGAGTTAAGAAAATCAGAAACTAACTGGAGATTGGTTAAGTTGAATGGTTTCAGAGGTATGGATCTGATGTTGGTTTCGGCCTTCGGGGTTAATACTTAAGGAATTGCTCACTTGCTAATTTACGGTTAGGGACTGATTGAAATGTGATGTGATTTTGGGTTTATCGTGAATCGTGTTTTAAATGACACTGATTCTTTAACCCAGTCAAAGATTAAAACTAAGTGGAGTTTTAATGAATCTTTAATTAGATTGAAAGGATCGAGAATGGAGTATCACCAGTTTTGCTCCAGGCGATAGTTAAATCTTTAATTAGATTTGAACGTGAAATGGTAATTGAATTTACCGATAACACCGTGGTGTTAGATATGAAGTATTACCAGTTTTACTTCATGGGATGAATAGGTTGGGATTGGGAAATCAAAACAAATGATTACTTCGGTAAGGTTCGTTAATCCCGACTACTTGAATCGAAATTCAAAAGAAGATTAAAGAATAAATTCAAGGAATTTATCTTTGATAAAATTAATGGGAACCTTTCCCTATGAATGTGAAATTTAGAAACTAACTGTCGGTTAGCTAAGCAGAATGGTTTTCTGGATATTGATCTGATGTTGGTTTCGGCCTTCGGGGTTAATATTTGGGGAATTACTCTCTTGATTAATTTACGGTTAGTGACTGATGAATTGGAATGAGGCGTATGTTGTGTTTGTGTAACACTTACTTAAAATATACGCGAGTTATTCGGAAAGACCGGGTTTATCCCATTCTGAATAACTGATACGACGATAAGTCGAAGATGAAGACGGTGGTCGAAGACCGGAGGTCTTCACGTCGTTTGGGTGATTACTGATGATCTTGATTGGGATGTACACCCAAGAAGATGGAAACAGTTGGTGATAGTCCAGACGTACTTGGAGATCGATGGATATGCGGGGTACTAGGTGCCTCCGGTTTCGTTCAGACCCAGAACGAACTTGTAGATGGACTGTGTGTCTGACATCGGATTTCATTCTGTATGATTGATATCGATTGCATAGTGTGAATTGCCTATGTGGCATGCTAAGATGCAAATGATCAAGGCTACTGTTGAAAAGCAAAGTCTTGTGGTTGATGATCAAAGCACGGCCTTTGTGGCATAGCTTTGTGTAACGTTTACTTCGCGAGTTTCACCCCCGGTGTGAACCAGAAACGGGAGAGGACATCAGGGAGGACATGCGTTTCTTTCTAGCTAGAAGTGGTGTCAGTGGTTTTACACGCCCTGACGAGTTTGACTTATGTGGTTGTTGCTGTTGCGAGGCGCCTCGGATATACCGGTGACTATGTGAAACCGAAGGAGTCATTTGTTGGCTCATTCACACCCCAAAGGGTGGGGAAACGCACTGTTCAGGCATAATAATCCACTTCGGTGGACCGGCCCTGACGATCCAAGGGGCAGTTGCGGCTGTTCCTGAGGGGCGGGCTAGAGCGTCTCGAATCGGTAGAGGACTATCTTTTGCCTCGGTTCACAGAAGGAAATCCAATTTCCAAATACGTGACATTTGCGGTTTTGATTGTAGAGCCTGGTATGGTGACATGATATATGGTACCCATGCCGTCTAGGATTGATACTTATGATTTGAAATTGTTTTGACACTATACACTTATAATAGTATCAAATGATTTGTTTTTAAACGTACCAAGCATGTTTGGCTATTATAAAGGAAAACCCTATCCCCTGGCTTGCGTTGCATTGTGTGATAGGACCTGGGTCTTATAACAGCTTCATTTTTCTTTATTTAGCATTGCGCTGTTTGTTTTATGCACTGGTGTTCTTGGGAGGAAACCCGTTCCATGTTATACGGCGTGGTCCCTTGATTTACCTAACTTTAAAAATAAAGATTAATAACTGTTTTAGTTCTCACCAGTCCCATGACTGACGTAGAGTTTATTGTTTTAACCTAAACTCTGGGTGCCCTTATTTTGACATGGGCAGCTAGTAGTTTTGGTTTTGCAGATTTATATTCACAGGACCCTGATGTACAGCTGGAACGATATCTGGAAAGCTTTGTTTCCGTATATCTTCTTCAGTTGTGTATTGTATTATTTTCCGCTGCGACGTATTTAAATGTAAATTAAATCTCTGATATTTCTGTGTAATATTCGTTTATATTCTGTATGTTCTTGTATTCTGATGGAATTGTTGTAATAACAATGAAATGTTCTTCCGCCTGCGTATTGTTGTGGCTTGTTCTCTAACTATCCGCGCTTTCCTCATCGGGGAAGTTACGGGTTTTCACACATTAGTGTTTAAAAATGTCAGCGATCAAAAAGTAAAAGCTTTCATTTGTTTCCAGAAATCCTCAATTCATTGTTGGCAAAGGAAAACCAATAATGGAATCTGTTTGATTCCCAGAAAAATCAGAATAGTCATGCTTGGCATATGAGTAACAAAATTCCAAATTTAATCATGGTGAAATATGGCAAGTTTCAAAATCATGCATGAATTATTTTTGGCAAGTTTTTAAATCAGTTCAAAAATATTCAACAAACATTTTCATGGCAAGAAGATACACAGAATTATTTCCAGAATTTTAGGGTTTGAATTTGGCAAGAATTGTTTTCAGAAATCATTTATCAATCAGAGAATTCAAACAAGGCTACAAGTCAAATCTTTCCAGTTTTTGTAACATTGTTTTTTGACAATTGTTTATTTGGCGAGATACTTTTCAGAAATCATTTTTAATACGAGCAGAAATCATGCAAGGAGAAAATGAATCAAAATTTTAAATCATGTCTTGTTTTATTCCAACAATCATGCAAGTCCAGATTCATCATTCAAAGCCGTGGTTTACAAAATCGAAAGGGGAAAGCAATGCCAAAAATCAACAAGTCAATTCAACGAAATTAGAGATGTTTAAGGATTTTAAATCCTATATAAACAACACCTATATCATCATTGGAAAAGGAGATTGAAACAAAGCATTACAATTTGAAGCATAGAATTATTAAGATTCAGATAACTCACAATTCTAGTGTTTCGATCAATAGCACCCAACGAAGTACCAAGTGAAATCACGTTTCGAAGATCATCAGAGTGTCATTCCTTCAGCAATCGAAGACACGATTTTGGAGATTTCAGAAAACCCTAGCATTTCGTAGGGATCGGCCGCCATTGTTTATCCAAAAGAGGAAAGGGTTCTTGTTGAAGAAAAGAAGGGTGCACACACAAAATGTTGGCCGGCCTAGTTTGCAATGTTAAAAGGGGGATTTTAAACTCCTTTTATTGTTAAAGGCTAGGGTTTCGTTACTTTATTTTTTGGAAGTTTTTTATTGTTTTTTGTAAACCATTGATCAGTTTCTAGTGTCTGTAAAATACTAGGATATACAGTTAAGGTTTTAGCTGGAAGTTTACTAGAGTCTGAAAATATAGGGAAAATCTGGTCTAGGGGATATAGACCAGTCTAGGGTTTTGAGCGTAGGGTTAGTACTTGTAACAACCCGGAAAATGCGAGCCAATTTAAAAAAATTTAATTGGTTATTGTCAAAGAATTTAAACAATTGAAATAGAGCATTTCAATAAAATAATGAATGGGAAATAGTGAGGCAGTTTGAAAATTTGAATTCAAACTTTGACTGACTGTACCGGGTGGAAAATATAACAGATTTTAGTGAAACCAAAAATATTTAAATCTGTTTATGAATACCTTTCCAACGAATCTAAAAAATCGAAGTTTCATAGCAGGAGTCAAAAGTTATGGCCAAATGAATTTTCAAAAAGGTCGCTATATAGAATATATAGCCCTTGAAAATAGACATTTTGCAAACGACCTTGGAATTCGACGAAACCACTTTTGTTGGGTCCGGGATGTCAAACTATTGCTAGGTTTCAAATTTCATAACTTTTGAAGCTAGTATGTGAGCGTGGCAAAAGAAAATGTGATTGGTCAATTTCTGTTAAATTGGGTCGACCAGAAAATGGCCATTTTTCAAACGATCTCATAATTCAACAAAACTAGTTTTGTTGGGACCGTATCATCAAAACATAGCTAGATTTATTTTTCTGGAATTTTTCGAATCAGTTTGTGGCCCTGGCAAATTGAAAGATACGTTCAAATTGAATATTAAATGTTTTATACTTTAATATGAAAAATAACTGACTGTAACAGTCGAATTGGCCAACGAAACATATCCCATTGTGTCCGGGATGGGGGCATTTAGCTAGGGTCGACAGTCATTGGGTTGAAATTGGTGTTCGTTTAGTCAAAAGATATTTTTGAATTTAAAATTAAAATATAATGGGTCAAACCCCCCTCTTTTCTCTCACTTCACGTTGACTGGTCAAACTCTAGTAAAACCCTCTACCCACGAACGACGGAAAGCATTCAAAGCTTCCCGACCAAATCGCTGCCGCCTCAGCCACTTTCAGCACCCCCACCAGTTGAGTTTTTCGTTCATCTATCCCTCCTCTATAAATCCATACAACCCTCGTCAGTTATAGTGTGGTATTTACGTCGAATTTCTTCGAGGAAGACACTGTCTTTGGAGCTCCGCCGTGCGCTACAGGGACCGCCGAGTTCGCCAAGACCACCACCGACCGACTCGCCTCTCTTCCCTCTTCCACGTGGTGTAATCCGATCCTTCCATCATTGCATAGATTTTCTGAAAAATTCGAACCCTAGTTCGAACCAACTGTGAAAGGTGAGACCTTTAATATATTTAAACTTTGAAAAATCATATCTTTATGGTATGTTAATGAAAATCGATGAAACAGGGAACATCGGGACTGCAAGGAGGCTCTCTACCATCTAGAAGAGACCGCGGATTTTTATGATCTATCTACGATTTTTAGCACTTCGAAAACCAATATGAGAAATCTAAATTAAATTGTGTGATTGAAATCATGTTGTATAAATTATATAAGCGAAGTGTAAATTATATACGCATTGTATACCTCATGTACATGTGTTGTATAAGTTATATTAGCGATGTATAAATTATACAAGCGTTGTATGAAACATATATGCTTTGAATTGTGTTGAAATGCAAGTGAAATATAGAAATAATATATATATATATATATATATATATATATATATACACACTCCCCTCGTCCATAGACCATGGACGATATTTATTGCTTGTGATTGGCGTGAAAATATGTACGAATGGTTGAAAATAATTGATTGTGGTTGATATTGTGGTTGAAAAATACCTTTGTGGTTGAAAAATACCTTTGTGGTTGAAAAATACCCTCTTGCGGTTGAAACAAATTAGAATAGAATTGTGGAAATGAAAATAAAACATGCCGCCTGCGTGCGAACTATATGCATAAATCCCCATTGTCAAAAACCGCGAGGTTCTAAGGTAGGGCGAGGAGCCGTACTAGGGACGGTCCCTGTTTTAACTACCCTGCCGTTATGCTGCCGAAATTTTCTGAAATATTCATGTGTTAGAATAATTTTCATTTATTGAAATTATTTTCATATGTTGAAACCGCATTCATGTGTTGAACTGAAATTCACTCGTTGAATAGAAATTCATGTGTTGAATGGTATTCGTGTTTAAACTAATAGATTTAAAAATAAAAATCCCATTTTTATATATATACAAACTATAAAGAACATTCATGTGTTGAATTGAAATTCATTTGTTGAATAGAAATTCATGTGTTGAATGGTATTTGTGTTTTAAATAAATAGCTTTAACGATAAAAATCACATTTATATATATATATATATATATACACACAAACTATAAAGAGCATTTATGTGTTGAATTGAAATTCATTCGTTGAATAGAAATTCATGTGTTGAATGGTATTCGTGTTTTAAATAAATAGCTTTAACGATAAAAATCCCATTTTTATATATATACAAACTATAAAGAACATTCACGTGTTGAATTGAAATTCATTCGTTGAATAGAAATTCATGTGTTGAATGGTATTCGTGTTTTAAACCAATAGATTTAAAAATAAAAATCACATTTTTATTATATATACAAACTATAGAGAACATTCATGTGTTGAATAGAAATTCATGTGTTGAATGTTATTCGTATTTTAAATAAATGGAATAAACAATAAAAATTACATTTTTATTGTGAATATGAAGTGTTAAAAACATTCACGTGTGTAACACCCCACCTCCGTTAAGGTCACTCACAAAGGGAATGCCTTGACTTTGGTGGAGTATTTTAGTAAACAGAATAGAAACTTACAAGACAGATAAAACAGTACTTGAAAAATTTATAACTTTATTACAACAAAAACCGAAATAAGCTTGGTTACATCCTTTCAAATCACAATATCAGAATTCAAGTACAAAATATCAGTCTTGTACAAAAGCCTTCAGAATGCATGTTTTAAAATCATAATCCCCACAGAAGAAGACAAGCCATACTTTAAGCACTTCAAGCGGAAGAAATATGGATCAAGCTAGAGTACCCCCTTCTACAAAACCTAGGGGGGAACCGGAAGAAAGGAGGCGAAACAACAAGGGTCAGACAAAAAGTCTGGCAAATCCAGTGATTTTCAGTTATGAACAGATAATAATAACATGACATGAAAATAAAACTGGATGAGAGAGAACAGTAACAGGTGTAGCGGATATTACAGAAGAACAGAATGACATAAGCTATTTCTTTACACTTCTCTGCACTAATACTAGTATAACAAAATTAGGTGTCACCCTAATGTCTAAACTGAAACAGAAACGGGTACAGAATAATTTCCACAGAAGAGAGTGCTAGTAATGGGCCTTTACCACCCGAACAGAAACAGACAGAAGCAGAAACAGATTAATCCCTACGGAAACAGAATGTAGAATTAGGTGTACACTAGTAATGGGCCTTTACCACCCCAACAGATGGTACCACACAGAAACAGACAGGTGTTACCACCCAACAGAAACAGACGGTACCAACAGAAACAGACAGAACTAAGTGTACCCTAAAACCCTACCCCAAGCGATCGACTCCCTAATACATAAACACCCTGTGTCGGCCCCACAATAGGGTGTATAACTCCCTAAAGTGACAACCAATTGGCACAGACCTATTTACAGATGTCACAGCGTCTTACATCCTCAGAGGCAGACCGGGATCCATGCACGCACATGACCCGGTTGGAACGCACCATCAACACCCCTCTCCATTATCAGAATGAACCGATTATAATTAGTTCAGTAAGCGTGCCCGGACCCTACCTACTGTTGGGTCAAAGTTTTGATACCAGAAAGTGTTACTGACTAATATGGGTCCCAAACAACAGATCACACAAGTAATTCCCTTCCTATCCTTGTGTCCCCAGACTAACAGATTTCAGATTAACTTGTTTACAAGTTCAGACATACAGAATTCAGATCAACTAGTTCACAGACAAGTTTTCAGACTGACGGATCAGATATACAGATTTAACAGACTTGCCGATTAACCAGTTACAGATTAACAGACTTACAGATTTGTCTAACTTTGTAATTGGGCCTACAGATTCATGGAATAGATTTATTAAATTCATCAGTCTAGTGGGTTTATCCCTATCCACCCAACACGTTTTAGACATAATATTTATCTCAGATTTTCATTAATTAAATATTAATGCCCAGACCTCTCACATTAGACTGACAGTTTGCGGCTATTGGTTAGGCCGGTTGGTTCCGGGCAGATTTATGCCGCAAACTGAGTCTAACCTCGGGTTTCAAGCACGTTATGACTAACTTCTCACATTAGAACCTATTATTTGCGGCCACTGGATGTGCCAGGTGGTTCCGGGCAGAATTACGCCGCAAACTCATTCTAACCTCGAGTCAGCCATGTTTATCTTTGCGGCCAATTAATTAGTAATTTACCATTTATGCCCACGCCTAATGTCAATTATTCATAACTATAGCCAACTCAGATTATGTCAATAACAGACTAAATATATCAACTCAACAGATATAGCAGATAACAGATTTCACAGATTAGGCGACTTGACGGATTCAGCAGATTAAGCAATTTAGCAGATTTAGCATATAACAGATTAGGCATTTTTACCAGACTTAGCAGATGACAGATTTGGCAGATGAATAGATCTAGCAGATTAGGCAATATAGCAGAACTAGCAGATTAAGCAATATAACAGAACTAGCAGATTAGGCAATATAACAGAACTAGCAGATTAGACAATATAACAGAACTAGTAGATTAGGCAATATAACCGAACTAGCAGATTAGGCAATATAACAGATTGAATCATTCCTTAAAGTTTCATAAACATATGCTGCCTAAATAGTTGTCATGATTCACAATATGGTCATATACCCCATGTTTGCATTGAATTTACATGGCACGGATTATGGTCATTATTTACCATATAACACATGTCCCAAAATCTAGTTAAACTTGCCTGGTACAAAAGATTCACATACAAATTATACCAAATATAGCCATTGATTTCAATGCATGTCATATATTCAAAAATTTCCCACTTAGGTGTTATTCACATTCAATAGTTATCAAATCTTAATATAGACCTACACACCTAAGTCATATTCTCTTTTTATCCCAAATCATGAATTGTCATATAAACAATATGCCCAACAATCTAGAACTTTAAATTATAACAGATCTTTAATTTAGAAATATGCGTTATGTCCAAAGTCTCAAGTCACATGTTAACATACAATGGTTCCTCTTCTTCCAATTCACAGAATATGAATAGATCTAAGTCCAGTTTACAACATGTGTCCTTTTAGTTACCGATTAACCATGTCCAATTATGCCACATTCATTATTTGTCCCAAACATTTTAGCGTTCGTGCGTTAATCTTTTATGAGATTTGGCGCAGGCTCGGAGTTGCCTGGCTATAGAACAGAAGGAAGAAAGAGATACAGAATAAAATAGATCAGAACAGAACATACACAACCTCAAATTCAGATTTACAATCATGTCACAATTATGATTAAATTTTATATCGGAAAATAACTGTACTTGCCTTGATTGGTTTAAAGAAGAAGAAGAGTTGCAGTTGTTCTCTTTTAATTCTATTCAGTTTGGAAGAAGATGCTTTAGTCCTAGTTTCAGTTCAGATTTCAGCAGAGTAGTGACGCCATTATTTTATTTAATTCGAACAGAGGCAGAGTATAGGCAGAATGAAATGGTGTAGAGTTAATGAGGCTAGAGGGCTGTTTATATATGGTTAGGCGGACGAACCTAGGCAGAAAACGTGACCAAATACATCAGAACGAACCAGGTTCAAAAAATGGATTTCGGGGGCAGGTCGACCCCCAGGTCGACTACCCAGTCAACCTGGTCAGGGGGGTCGACTACCCAGTCGACTCCCCAGTCGACCTGGTCGGGGGGGCCGACTACACAGTCGACCTGGGTCCTGGGCGGGAAATTTCCCGCCTAGCCCGCTTCTGGGTTTGAATTCGAATTTTGAATTCGAATTTTGAATTCGAATTTCGAGCTGTTTTTGATTCCAGAAATTCCTGAAACTTCGGAGGGTCATATCTCCCTCTTACGGATCCGATTCTCGCAAAATCGGACTCGTTTCCAAGCAGAATTCTGAGACACACAATGGCGCAACCTGTTTCCCTTGATTCTTATTTTAAAAATTAATTATCCTCTGATTTGTTACTTATACGTTCACAGAAAATATGGGGTGTTACATTCTCCCCTCCTTAAAGGATTTCGTCCCCGAAATCTTCAAGTTAAGAAGAATGCGTCCAACCATCCAACATCCATCTACTCAATCATCAATCACTGGCGTCCATTGTCCTTAGAAACTTCTAATGTTGTATGAACATATGCAAAGGTGTGTGTATATTTTCCTTATCTAATGCAAAGATCAGGCGGTCCACTGATTCAGTTGACCTCCTTAATGCGAATTATGCCAGTGCCATGAGTCCAACATGTATGCAAATTTTCCTATTTGATACATATCATTTCTATATGAGTGCAAAACCATTCAGTCATATGCAACATCCATGTGCCGAGTCAATCATTTTGCATCCACAAAATTTGAAAAATGCTCACACATCCATATGCAGTATGAGAGTGTTTTCGAGCCGATCTAGTGCCTAGTGTGTGTATATGCATCCACCAGCAACCACTAGCAACCACTTGCATCCACTAGCAACCATCAAACATAACATGCCTCAAACACATGTTTACACCTACTAGTTTCTACCTAAAGTTCGAAGATTCGATCGATAGGATACAGTCGAATGATGGAAGCGAGTACAGATAAAACAAAAACTTGGTTCCCATTAGACATGGGTCCTAAGTATCGGCCCCGAAGACCAAAACCAACATCAGATTGACACCCAGAGGATTACCCTCTTTAGATAATGTCAAAACTGGAAATCTTAACCTTATCAGAAATATTCAGATATTTACAGATTACTGGTATAGATCAGATTACCGAATGATTCTTAGGAAACTAAGCATGATAAATCCCAGAATGTATGCGTCCTACATGACGCCTAACATGAATATCTCTCAAACCCCAATCACAAACAGATGAGTCATAACCCTTATGGATTTGGGTCTACAGCGGAATCAGAAACAATACTAGTATTAAAGTGCAGAGTATCGATTACAGAATCAAAATGCCAGAATCAGAAAGAGTTTTAATTCAACAATCAGATAAGAAAATTAAACCTTCTACTTAAATTTTCTTATTTCTACCCTATCTACCAGTCTCTTGAGCATTCGCCTGTCCTCCAGAAGTGGGTTCTGCCCTCTGCCCTTGCCCTCGTTTCTTCGGGCAGTCCCTAGTGAAGTGTCCCATCTCACCACAGTTGAAGCAAGTGCCCTTCCTTTTTCTGTAATCCTTGTTCAGATGAGTCGAGCTTCCACAAGTAAAGCACTTTTTCCCCTTCTTATCTTCAGACTTCTCATCCTTCTTTTGTGTTTCTTTTTTTGGGCCCTGCTTTCTTATTATGTGGTTCTTCCTTCTTTGTCTCTTTCTGGCCCTTGTCTTCCTCATGCAGTAGTGCCATGTCCACCAATTTTTCGTAAGTCGCTCCCAAGGGTACATGGGTCATGGCTAGGCTGTGCAGTGGCTCGTTCAATCCTTTAAGAAAGTGGAGAGCCTTTTTATCCTGAGTGTTGACTAAATCCAATCCGAATCTAGCCAGTTGGTTGAACTGGTTGACGTATTCCTTGACCGACAAACTTCCTTGCTTAAGAGATAAGAACTTTTCCAGTTGTAGACTTCGTTCAGCTTACGAGAGGAATTTTGTCTCAAAACTTGTTCTGAAATCCATCCATGTCTCAACCGGCCTCTCAGCGTTAGTGACTTCCCACCAATAGGAAGCTTCATCTTTGAGCAACCATATCGCCAACTGTACCTTCTGCCTATCGTCCACCTCGAAGATAACGAACAGATCCTCAGTTTCTTTGAGCCAGTTCCTCGCTTCTACGAATGATTCAGTTCCCTTGAAATCCTTTCCACCCATGGCTCTAAAATCTCTACAGATCTTTGAGAAAGAAATTGCACGAGGAGGGGGTGGAGAAGGGGGATCATTTGCTGGCCCTACGGCGGCGGTCCTAGCCTCAAGATATTGACGAAACCAACCGGGCACATGAACACCCTCTGGTATCTCAGATGCTTCAGACATGCTGAAACGAAAAAGGAAAGATTCAATTACAAAAAGGACTGAAGGAAAGGTATATGACTCTTGGGGATTATGTTTATCAAAATAAGCTTTATTTTTTAAAATATTTCCTTTCAAAACCTTTTTTTTTGAAAATAGTTTTCAAAAACTTTACCCAATCTGGTAACCTTCAGCTCTGGTACCAAGTGTAACACCCCAACTCCGTTAAGGTCACTCACAAAGGGAATGCCTTAACTTTGGTGGAGCATTTTAGTAAACAGAAAAGAAACTTACAAGACAGATAAAACAGTACTTGAAAAAATTATAACTTTATTACAACAGAAACCGAAATAAGCTTGGTTACATCCTTTCAAATCACAATATCAGAATTCAAGTACAAAATATCAATCTTGTACAAAAGCCTTCAGAATGCATAGTTTAAAATCATAATCCCCACAGAAGAAGATAAGCCATATTTTAAGCACTTCAAGCGGAAGAAATCTGGATCCAGCTAGATTACTCCCTTCTACAAAACCTTGGGGGGGGGGGAACGGAAGAAAGGAGGCGAAACAACAAGGGTCAGACAAAAAGTCAGGCAAGTTCAGTGATTTTCAATTATGAACAGATAATAATAACATGACATGAAAATAAAACTGGATGAGAGATAACAGTAACAGGTGTAGCGGATATTACAGAAGAACATAATGACATAAGCTATTTCTTTACACTTCTCTGCACTAATACTAGTATAACAGAATTAGGTGTCACCCTAATGTCTAAACTGAAACAGAAATGGGTACAGAATAATTTTCACAGAAGAGAGTGCTAGTAATGGGCCTTTACCACCCGAACAGAAACAGACAGAAGCAGAAACAGATTAATCCCTATGAAAACAGAATGTAGAATTAGGTGTACACTAGTAATGGGCCTTTACCACCCCAACAGATGGTACCACGCAGAAACAAACAGGTGTTACCACCCAACAGAAACAGACGGTACCAACAGAAACAGACAGAACTAAGTGTACCCTAAAACCCTACCCCAAGCGATCGGCCCCCTGATACATAAATACCCTGTGTCGGCCCCACAGTAGGGTGTATCACTCCCTAAAGTGACAACCAATTGGCACAGACCTATTTACAGATGTCACGGCGTCTTACATCCTCAGAGGCAGACAGGGATCCATGCACGCACATGACCCGGTTGGAACGCACCATCAACACCCCTCGCCATTATCAGAATGAACCTCTTATAATTAGTTCAGTAAGCATGCCCGGACCCTACCTACTGTTGGGTCAAAGTTTTGACACCAGAAAGGGTTACTGACTAATATGGGTCCCAAACAACAGATGACACAAGTAATTCTCTTCCTATCCTTGTGTCCCTAGACTAACAGATTTCAGATTAACTTGTTTACAAGTTCAAACATACAGAATTCAGATCAACTAGTTCACAGACAAGTTTTCAGACTAACGGATCAGATATACTGATTTAACAGACTTGCCGATTAACCAATTACAGATTAACAGACTTACAGATTTGTCTAACTTTGTAATTGGGCCCACAGATTCACGGAACAAATTTATTAAATTCATCAGTTTAGTGGGTTTAACCCTAACCGCCCAACACGTTTTAGACATAATATTTATCTCAGATTTTCATTAATTAAATATTAATGCCCAGACCTCTCACATTAGACTGACAGTTTGCAGCTACTGGTTAGGCCGGTTGATTTCGGGCAGATTTCTGCCGCAAACTGAGTCTAACCTCGGGTTTCAAGCACGTTATGACTAACTTCTCACATTAGAACCTATTGTTTGCGGCCACTGGATGTGCCGGGTGGTTCCGGACAGAATTACGCCGCAAACTCATTCTAACCTCGAGTCAGCCATGTTTATCTTTGCGGCCAATTAATTAATAATTTACCATTTATGCCCACGCCTAATGTCAATTATTCATAACTATAGCCAACACAGATTATGTCAATAACAGACTAAATATATCAACTCAACAGATATAGCAGATAACAAATTTTGCAAATTAGGCGACTTGACGGATTCAGCAGATTAAGCAATTTAGCAGATTTAGCATATAACAGATTAGGCATTTTTACCAGACTTAGCAGATGACAGATTTGGCAGATGAACGGATCTAGCAGATTAGGCAATATAGCAGAACTAGCAGATTAAGCAATATAACAGAACTAGCAGATTAGGCAATATAATAGAACTAGCAGATTAGGCAATATAACAAAACTAGCAGATTAGGCAATATAACTGAACTAGCAGATTAGGCAATATAACAGATTGAATCATTCCTTAAAGTTTCATAATTATATGCTGCCTAAATAGTTGTCATGATTCACAATATGGTCATATACCCCACGTTTGCATTGAATTTACATGGCACGGATTATGGTCATTATTTACCATATAACACATGTCCCAAAATCTAGTTAAACTTGCCTAGTACAAAAGATTCACATACAAATTATACCAAATATAGCCATCGATTTCAATGCATGTCATATATTCAAAAATTTCCCACTTAGGTGTTATTCACATTCAATAGTTATCAAATCTTAATATAGACCATCACACCTAAGTCATATTCTCTTTTTATCCCAAATCATGAATTGTCATATAAATAATATGCCCAACAATCTAGAACTTTAAATTATAACAGATCTTTAATTTAGAAATATGCGTTATGTCCAAAGTCTCAAGTCACATGTTAACATACAATGGTTCCTCTTCTTCCAATTCACAGAATATGCATAGATCTAAGTCCAGTTTACAACATGTGTCCTTTTAGTTACCGAATAGCCTTGTCCAATTATGCCACATTCATTATTTGTCCCAAACTTATTAGCGTTCGTGCGTTAATCTCTTATGAGATTTGGCGCAAGCTTGGAGTGGCCTGGCTATAGAACAGAAGGAAGAAAGAGATACAGAATAAAATAGATCAGAACATACACAACCTCAAATTCAGATTTACAATCATGTCACAATTATGATTAAAGTTTATATCGGAAAATAACTGTACTTGCCTTGATTGGTTTAAAGAAGAAGAAGAGTTGCAGTTTTTCTCTTTTAATTCTATTCAGTTTGGAAGAAGATGCTTTATTCCTAGTTCCAGTTCAGATTTCAGCAGAGTAGTGACGCCATTATTTAATTTAATCAGAACAAAGGCAGAGTATAGGCAGAATGAAATGGTGTAGAGAGAATGAGGCTAGAGGGCTATCTATATAGGGTTAGGCGGACGAACCTAGGCAGAAAACGTGACCAAATACATCAGAACGAACCAGGTTCAAAAAATGGATTTCGGTGGCAGGTCGACCCCCAGGTCGACTACCCAGTCAACCTGGTCAGGGGGGTCGACTACCCAGTCGACTCCCCAGTCGACCTGGTCGGGGGGGTGGGGGGCGACTACCCAGTCGACCTGGGTCCTGGGCGCGAAATTTCCCGCCTAGCCCGCTTCTGGGTTTGAATTCGAATTTTGAATTCGAATTTCGAGCTGTTTTTGATTCCAGAAATTCCTGAAACTTCGGAGGGTCATATCTCCCTCATACGGATCCGATTCTCGCAAAATCGGACTCGTTTCCAAGCAGAATTCTGAGACACACAATGGCGCAACCTGTTTCCCTTGATTCTTATTTTAAAAATTAATTATCCTCTGATTTGTTACTTATACGTTCACAGAAAATACGGGGTATTACATTCTCCCCTCCTTAAAGGATTTCGTCCCCGAAATCTTCAAGTTAAGAAGAATGCGTCCAACCATCCAACATCCATCTACTCAATCATCAATCACTGGCGTCCATTGTCCTTAGAAACTTCTAATGTTGTATGAACATATGCAAAGGTGTGTGTATATTTTCCTTATCTAATGCAAAGATCAGGCGGTCCACTGATTCAGTTGACCTCCTTAATGCGAATTATGCCAGTGCCATGAGTCCAACATGTATGCAAATTTTCCTATTTGATACATATCATTTCTATATGAGTGCACAACCATTCAGTCATATGCAACATCCATGTGCCGAGTCAATCATTTTGCATCCACAAAATTTGAAAAATGCTCACACATCCATATGCAGTATGAGAGTGTTTTCGAGCCGATCTAGTGCCTAGTGTGTGTATATGCATCCACCAGCAACCACTAGCAACCACTTGCATCCACTAGCAACCATCAAACATAACATGCCTCAAACACATGTTTACACCTATTAGTTTCTACCTAAAGTTCGAAGATTCGATCGATAGGATACAGTCGAATGATGGCAGCGAGTACAGATAAAACAAAAACTTGGTTCCCATTAGACATGGGTCCTAAGTATCGGCCCCGAAGACCGAAACCAACATTAGATTGACACACAGAGGATTACCCTCTTTAGATAATGTCAAAACTGGAAATCGTAACCTTATCAGAAATATTCAAATATTTACAGATTACTGGTATAGATCAGATTACCGAATACTTCTTAGGAAACTAAGCATGATAAATCCCAGAATGTATGCGTCCTACTTGACGCCTAACACGAATATCTCTCAAACCCCAATCACAAACAGATGAGTCATAACCCTTATGGATTTGGGTCTACAGCGGAATCAGAAACAATACTAGTATTAAAGTGCAGAGTATCGATTACAGAATCAAAATGCCAGAATCAGAAATAGTTTTAACTCAACAATCAGATAAGAAAATTAAACCTTCTACTTAAATTTTCATATTTCTACCCTATCTACTAGTCCCTTGAGCATTCGCCTGTCCTCCAGAATTGGGTTCTGCCCTCTGCCCTTGCCCTCGTTTCTTCGGGCAGTCCCTAGTGAAGTGTCCCATCTCACCACAGTTGAAGCAAGTGCCCTTCCTTTTTCTGCAATCCTTGTTCAGATGAGTCGAGCTTCCACAAGTAAAGCACTTTTTCCCCTTCTTATCTTCAGACTTCTCATCCTTCTTTTGTGTTTCCTTTTTGGGCCCTGCTTTCTTATTCTGTGGTTCTTCCTTCTTTGTCTCTTTCTGGCCCTTGTCTTCCTCGTGCAGTAGTGTCATGTCCACCAATTTCTCGTAAGTCGCTCCCATGGGTACATGGGTCATGGCTAGGCTGTGCAGTGGCTCGTTCAATCCTTTAACAAAGCAGAGAGCCTTTTTATCCTGAGTGTTGACTAAATCCAATCCGAATCTAGCCAGTTGGTTAAACTGGTTGACGTATTCCTTGACCGTCATACTTCCTTGCTTAAGAGTTAAGAACTTTTCCAGTTGTAGACTTCGTTCAGCTTGCGAGAGGAATTTTGTCTCAAACATTATTCTGAAATCCATCCATGTCTCAACTGGCCTCTCGGCGTTAGTGACTACCCACCAATAAGAAGCTTCGTCTTTGAGCAACCATACCGCCAACTGTACCTTCTGCCTATCGTCCACCTCGAAGATAACGAACAGATCCTCATTTTCTTTGAGCCAGTTCTTCGCTTCTACGAATGATTCAGTTCCCTTGAAATCCTTTCCACCCATGGCCCTAAAATATCTACAGATCTTTGAGAAAGAAATTGCACGAGGAGGGGGTGGAGGAGGGGGATCATTTGCTGGCCCTACGGGGCGGTCCTAGCCTCAAGATATTGACGAAACCAATCGGGTACATGGACACCCTCTGGTATCTCAGATGCTTCAGACATGCTGAAACGAAAAAGGAAAGATTCAATTACTAAAAGGACTGAAGGAAAGGTATATGGCTCTTGGGGATTATGTTTATCAAAATAAGCTTTATTTTTTAAAATATTTCCATTCAAAACCTTTTTTTTAAAATAGTTTTCAAAAACTTTACCCAATCTGGTAACCTTCAGCTCTGATACCAAGTGTAACACCCCACCTCCGTTAAGGTCACTCACAAAGGGAATGCCTTAACTTTGGTGGAGCATTTTAGTAAACAGAACAGAAACTTACAAGACAGATAAAACAGTACTTGAAAAATTTATAACTTTATTACAACAGAAACTGAAATAAGCATGGTTACATCCTTTCAAATCACAATATCAGAATTCAAGTACAAAATATCAGTCTTATACAAAAGCCTTCAGAATGCATAGTTTAAAATCACAATCCCCACAGAATAAGACAAGCCATACTTTAAGCACTTCAAGCGGAAGAAATCTGGATCAAGTTAGAGTACTCCCTTCTATAAAACCTGGGGGGGGGGGGGAACGGAAGAAAGGAGGCGAAACAACAAGGGTCAGACAAAAAGTCTGGCAATTCCAGTGATTTTCAGTTATGAACAGATAATAATAACATGACATGAAAATAAAACTGGATGAGAGATAATAGTAACAGGTGTAGCGGATATTACAGAAGAACATAATGACATAAGCTATTTCTTTACACTTCTCAGCACTAATACTAGTATAACAGAATTAGGTGTCACCCTAATGTCTAAACTGAAACAGAAACGGGTACAGAATAATTTCCACAGAAGAGAGTGCTAGTAATGGGCCTTTACCACTCGAACAGAAACAGACAGAAGCAGAAACAGATTAATCCCTACGGAAACAGAATGTAGAATTAGGTGTACACTAGTAATGGGCCTTTACCACCCCAACAGATGGTACCACGCAGAAACAGACAGGTGTTACCACCCAACAGAAACAGACGGTACCAACAGAAACAGACAGAACTAAGTGTACCCTAAAACCCTACCCCAAGCGATTGGCTCCCTAATACATAAATACCCTGTGTCGGCCCTACAGTAGGGTGTATCACTCCCTAAAGTGACAACCAATTGGCACAGACCTATTTACAGATGTCACGGCGTCTTACATCCTCAGAGGCAGACCGGGATCCACGCACGCACATGACCCGGTTGGAAAGCACCATCAACACCCATCGCCATTATCAGAATGAACCACTTATAATTAGTTAATTAAGCGTGCCCGGACCCTACCTACTGTTGGGTCAAAGTTTTGATACCAGAAAGGGTTACTGACTAATATGGGTCCCAAACAACAGATGACACAAGTAATTCCCTTCCTATCCTTGTGTCCCCAGACTAACAGATTTCAGATTAACTTGTTTACAAGTTCAGACATACAGAATTCAGATCAACTAGTTCACAGATAGGTTTTCAGAATAACGGATTAGATATACAGATTTAACAGACTTGCCGATTAACCAGTTACAGATTAACAGACTTACAGATTTGTCTAACTTTGTAATTGCGCCTACAGATTCACGGAACAGATTTATTAAATTCATCAGTCTAGTGAGTTTAACCCTATCCGCCCAACACATTTTAGACATAATATTTATCTCAGATTTTCATTAATTAAATATTAATGCCCAGACCTCTCACATTAGACTGACAGTTTGCGGCTACTGGTTAGGCCGGTTGGTTCCGGGCAGATTTCTGCCGCAAACTGAGTCTAACCTCGGGTTTCAAGCACGTTATGACTAACTTATCACATTAGAACCAATTTTTTGCGGCCACTGGATGTGCCGGGTGGTTCCGGATAGAATTACGCCACAAACTCATTCTAACATCGAGTCAGCCATGTTTATCTTTGCGGCCAATTAATTATTAATTTACCATTTATGCCCACGCCTAATGTCAATTATTCATAACTATAGCCAACTCAGATTATGTCAATAACAGACTAAATATATCAACTCAACAGATATAACAGATAACGAATTTCGCAGATTAGGCGACTTGACGGATTCAGCAGATTAACCAATTTAGCAGATTTAGCATATAACAGATTAGGCATTTTTAGCAGACTTAGCAGATGACAGATTTGGCAGATGAACAGATCTAGCAGATTAGGCAATATAGCAGAACTAGCAGATTAAGCAATATAACAGAACTAGCAGATTAGGCAATATAACAGAACTAGCAGATTAGGCAATATAACAGAAATAGCAGATTAGGAAATATAACCGAACTAGCAGATTAGGCAATATAACAGATTGAATCATTCCTTAAAGTTTCATAAACATATGTTGCTTAAATAGTTGTCATGATTCACAATATGGTTATATACCCCACGTTTGCATTGAATTTACATGGCACGAATTATGGTCATTATTTACCATATAACACATGTCCCAAAATCTAGTTAAACTTGCCTAGTACAAAAGATTCACATACAAATTATACCAAATATAGCCATTGATTTCAATGCATGTCATATATTCAAAAATTTCCCACTTAGGTGTTTTTCACATTTAATAGTTATCAAATCTTAATATAGACCTTCACACCTAAGTCATATTCTCTTTTTATCCCAAATCTTGAATTGTCATATAAACAATATGCCCAACAATCTAGAAATTTAAATTATAAAGATCTTTAATTTAGAAATATGCGTTATGTCCAAAGTCTCAAGTCACATGTTAACATACAATGGTTCCTCTTCTTCCAATTCACAGAATATGAATAGATCTAAGTCCAGTTTACAACATGTGTCCTTTTAGTTACCGATTAACCATGTCCAATTATGCCACATTCATTATTTGTCCCAAACATTTTAGCGTTCGTGCGTTAATCTCTTATGAGATTTGGCGCAGGCTCGGAGTTGCCTGGCTATAGAACAGAAGGAAGAAAGAGATACAGAATAAAATAGATCAGAATAGAACATACACAACCTCAAATTCAGATTTACAATCATGTCACAATTATGATTAAAGTTTATATCGGAAAATAACTGTACTTGCCTTGATTGGTTTAAAGAAGAAGAAGAGTTGCAGTTGTTCTCTTTTAATTCTATTCAGTTTGGAAGAAGATGCTTTAGTCCTAGTTCCAGTTCAGATTTCAACAGAGTAGTGATGCCATTATTTTATTTAATTAGAACAGAGGCAGAGTATAGGCAGAATGAAATGGTGTAGAGAGAATGAGGCTAGAGGGCTGTTTATATAGGGTTAGGCGGACGAACCTAGGCAGAAAACGTGACCAAATACATCAGAACGAACCAGGTTCAAAAACTGGATTTCGGGGGTAGGTCGACCGCCAGGTCGACTACCCAGTCGACCTGGTCAGTGGGGGTCGACTACCCAGTCGACTCCCCAGTCGACCTGGTCGGGGGGGTCGACTACCCAGTCGACTTGGGTCCTTGGCGGGAAATTTCCCGCCCAGCCCGCTTCTGGGTTTGAATTCGAATTTCGAGCTGTTTTCGATTCCAGAAATTCCTGAAACTTCGGAGGGTCATATCTCCCTCATACGGACTCCGATTCTCACAAACTCGGACTCGTTTCCAAGCAGAATTCCGGGACAAACGCAATGGCGCAACCTGTTTCCCTTTATTCTTATTTTAAAAATTAATTATCCTCTAATTTGTTACTTATACGTTCATAGAAAATACGGGGTGTTACAACGTGTCAAATAAATATTTCTGATGATAAAAATATTACTTTTATCATGTATACGCTTCGCTAAAAATACACAAGTGTTGAAAAAAATATTAGTTCGCTAGAAATATTATTATTAGCTTTGTTCTGCATATATATACATGTGTCGAACAGGGAAAATGGATTGGCTGTTGAGTAAAGAAATTATTTGTGTGCCCGACAAATAGGTAAGCCTTGATGAGTTGGCTGCGCAATTTTATTTTTATATCAACTCCTGTGAATGACATTGGATGCGGAGTGCTGGTTATTCTGTGTGTAATAATAAACATCGCCATATGATAGTAACGGTTAATTTTGAACTACACTGCATGGCATACTTCTTGACGATTGGCATACTTCATCATATACCACATAAGCATTTGGAGCTTATGTGACGAGGTTGAAGATTTACCATACGAGCGAGAGGCTTGTTGTAATGACCCGCATTGGCATAGGTATTATGATTAATTTATTTAATTATATAAATGGTGGTTTAGAGAATTTAATGGTCGTGGAATTAAATAATGGTGAATATTTAATTAAAATAATAAATTAAATAATATATTTAATTCTGAAATAATCAGAATTGGCTGAAATGGCGATATGGTGTGAACTGGATCATCTGTGATATTTAATTTAGCTTGGGATTGAAATTGAATAACTAATATATTCAATCGATGTCAGTTTGAACGTAGAATTATAATTTAATTAAAATAGAGCGCGTAACGACGCGGCAGTTCGCTATTTGGCGATTTGAACTTCAACTGGATGTACAGAGTTCGTTTTAAATCGGATTTCTGTGAAACAAAAACATACGGAGCTGGTGGAGTATATCTTTCTAGTGGAAGAGAAAAATCAGGACTTCGTTGTGTAGATTTTGAGATATGTCCAAATCAAATTTTAAAATAGTCGCTATAGAATTGTTTATCGACCGTAACGGTTTATTCGATATAACTAGAGATCAGGTTTGAATTCAGACAAGGTTCTTTTGGGGCGTAGTGATAATTTATTTTTTAGGATTTTATTGTAATTTTTAATTAATTAAATAAGCGACTTTTTATTTGGAGTATTTTGCACCCTGTAATCAACATTTCGGGGTTTCACCATATGAGTTAATCTACCGGTATTATTATATTTTTGGGATCCTGGCACATTGCCCATCATAGAGGTACTTTTATTTTTGTCAATAGCCAGCCATAAGTAAACGGAGTATTTCGTAAGGGGATACCGTACAACTGGTTTTCGCAAGACTAATATATGCACTACTGTTCTTCCACAGCATTCAAATAAGGATCTTGACGGTCTTGACTTTATTATCATATAAAACTAAGGTATTATTATAGTAACCGATTATAATAAACTTAGTATGTGATATATATATATATATATATATATATAATATTTTCAAACCCTCAGCAACTAAGTAACGTGGACAGCTTTCCCGTCCCTTTTTCTCAGGCTATCGCGTCTAACCTAACCTGCCTGTGTTATCACCCGTCACCAACTGTAACACGTCTAACTTCAAAGCAAAGCAGTATACATTTTTTGTTGTCGTCTAATATTTACCCATGCTGTGCTATTCTGTACCTCGTTCCTTAACAACCTAGGGGACTAATACTATAAATGAACGCACAAAGCAGTATACACTTTTTTTCTTTTACTGAGACAAGAACGCAACTTTGAAAATCATTTTTAAATCAGATAAAAATTTATAAATTCCCAAACTCTTATCGCTACAATCTCCGTAACCTGTTCTTCAATTCAATGTTTATTTCTGAGGGTTCACACTTGTGTTCCGTTCGCTGTAAGTCCACAGCGCCACCTAGGGCCGAGTTTTCAGCGAGCTATGGTCAACGTTGGCTACTTCGGAGGGCAACGTTGTGCTCAAGGCGAGGAGGAGATTCGGATGTGTGATTTTGGTGGAGTTTAGGGGAGGAAGATGTCGCAGGTACTGTACGGGTGCGACGAACCTCCTGAAGTCGAGGATGAGCAGGTCTAGTTCGAATTCCATGTTTTTGGTATGGGCTAATAGAGAATTCGAAGGAGATGAACTTGGTGTGGTTGGTTGAATTTTCATTGAGGGATGAAGTGTTGAGGTGTTCTTGAAATCGGCGGCTATGGTTTGGTTGTACAGGAGAGAACCACGACTAATTTTGGGGAAGAAAGGAAAGAAGATAGGGTCTGGTAATTATAAGGGAAGCGGGCTGGGAAAGTTAAGTCAAGCCCAATAATAAATAATCCATGTCTTTTTAATTTTTAAATTCATGTATTAACTTCTAAATACCATAACTTGTACATACCGAATCAGAATTTCGAACGGTCAGATCCGTTGGGATCGTATGGACGAGAGCTTCACAACGAAGCTGACTGGAAGTGGATTGGGGCTCGTATGAATTTATGGCGAAATAAATTGCTTGATTCAAATCAAACAAACAGTTTATCTTTCTTTAACGATGAACTACAGATGTGAGTAAATCTCACTAACTCTGAACAGTTTATAATTTCATGTTGTTTTTTTGAACTGTTAGAAATTGTCTGATTTACTGTGTGTTGACTGATTGATTGAACTGCTAGTCAGTTAGTTGAATTTCTATATTGATTCCGTTTAACAGAATATATCATATGTAACTAAAAGTGATGTTATCTATATTGTTTGACATCTGTGATGCAGGGAAACAGGTTGGAGGAATCCAACTGGATTCCTCAACATTTATTTTACTGTTTTTTTTATATATTGTGATATATGATGTGTTATATAATCTGTTATGGATTATGTATGTTGGAATGATATTGATCCTTGTTATTCGATATTTTAAATATCATAAAAGACCCTGGGATGTAAAAAGAATTATTTCAATGTATATTGAAATAAAGGGATTTTATAAAATCAACAGATTTTATAAAAGGAAATATTTCGAAAGTAAATAAAAGGGAAAATGTTTTTAAAATGAATAGAGTTTTATAAAAGGGAAATCATTTGTAAAGTGAAGAACTGTTACTAAAAGTAAATCTCTATCAATGAATAGTTTAATCGAGTTAAAAGGAGTTAATCGATGTTAGTTTAATCGGAAGGAGTTAATCGATGTTAGTTAAATCAAAAGGAGCTAATCGATGTTAGTTTAATCGATTAGAGTTAAAGCAAATGAGTTAGTTAAATATTAGTTATTTGAATAGAGTTAAATCAAATATGGTATTCGAAGGGAGTCAATCGAATATGGTATTCGAAAGTTAGTAAATCGAATATTTTATTCGAAAGGGGTTAGTCGAGTCGAGTTGGTTAGTTAGAGTTAAACCAGTTAGAGTTAAACCAGTTAAAGTTAAATCAAAAGAGTTAAGTGAATAGAATAAATTGAATAGAGTTATTGAATATACCTTATCGAAGGAAAGAATTATCGAATAGAAAATATTTGAAAGAGAGTTACGTAAGGAAGTTTGTTAAGGAATTAGTAGGGTGAACTTTGTCTATTTCAAGGTTAGAAATGTCGTTCAGTTAAGGTCTGAGAGGTAGTTCTACCCCAACTTGATTGGCTTCATTTTAACTAAGGAATAGTTCGGGTCCGGCAGTAAAGGAAATGGTTTGAGTTGGCATCGCGGTAGTTTGTTTAAACATCTGTCTAAGTCCAATGAAGAAGCTTTGGAAATGTTTTCCAAATAAGAAACCAGAAATGTTTTCTAATAAAGACACCAAGAAATGGAAATGTTTTCCATTGTTAATAACATATATTTTCCAAATTTAGAAAATAAAAAATATTGAATATAGGGAAACAGGAGATAAGTGAGTTAATGAAATAAAGAGATAAATGTTGAATGATGTTTGATCGATATAAATTTCCATTTGAAAATAATATCGTTGTTTGCACACTTGTTTTTCTTCGATAGTTAAATCACAGACTATCAAACTTTTGACCATTTTAACATTGTTAATATGGAGAAACCGGTTGGATTATTATCCAAAGAACCACTCTGTATTGGCATAAGCGTTGCGAATCATATATGCCAAAGGAAATTGAAGACAGATTTATGCAAGGGCTATCCTGTTTACAGAATAGTGCCTTCGGTTCATCCTGTTCCTGGATGACTTGTATGGACGGATGTCTGACAGAGTATTTCCAGACGATCACATATATTGATTTCTCCAACCGTACCAAGAGTGGAAGCGGAGAAGGAAACTTCTTTTAGCTAACACATAATGTATGGTTGAGGACGTCAATCGGTGATTTGATGGATTTGACGATGTGGCATTCAAAGTGAATCTGGTGTGATGATAAAGCGTAGCTTCTAGCCTCACAACCGGTAATTGACAGAAATCGGGCAGGCAACATGGCTAAGTCGGTCGCACCGAGGTAGGGTGTATAATCACCTGATCTAGAGTTTCATTTACTTCTAAAAATCTGTTGTTGATGCTGTCCCATTCGGGAAACGGTTGCTGATCCCAACCGTTGGTGATATACATTCGATACACTCAAGCGAAATGTGTGGTCGGTCATGTGTGGCCGGGTTGCAAGATGTTCTTGTTGAACCCAGTGTATTCCTCTCTAGAGGTACACTAGCGAAAGGTGGTTCCATACCTTGTCATAGTTGGAAATCCATTACCCAATATGTGCTTGCGGTTTTGATTGTATACAATATATGTAGAACGTGAGATGAAAGCGTTTCTGCTAGATGATTATTATATTGTGTTGATAGACATTATTATAATATCAAAAGGTTTTTGATATAAAGATATTTGGATTCTCATAAGGGAAAAACGCATTCCGTTATACGACGTGGTCTTATGAGATATTGATTACCTGCTTGAACTTTTTTAAACTGTTTTACTCACACCAATCCCATGACTGACCCGGAGTTTATTTTGTTTTGTTTTCCCTGAACTCTTGGGTGCCTAAATTTGTACAGGCAGTCAAGTAGTCGGGATTTACAGATATACTGGAAGAGCTTGGAGCAGGAGGCTTCAGGATCATATAGTTATAGATATTTCCGCTGTGTTGTAAGTGTTGTACTTTGATAATGATATGTATATTCAAGTACAGATTTGTATTTCAAAGTTGTGTTATGAAATATATTTATTCGTTCCGCTGTGAGATTCATGTTACTCTGATATTGTGTTCTTCTTCTTCTATTCTTAGTTTCTATCTTATCTATCCTCACCCTCTGTTTTCTTTCATTAATGACCGGTATTTTTCGATGTTTGGTTAGTCATCAGTGAGTTTATGGCGATAACCAAAGTCGTCAAAATCCCGGGTCATTACACTTGTATGGCGATGATTATATATTACAGGTTGAATTGATGACTAATATGGACTATATAAAATATAACGATAAATTGCCAGATTAATAAAAACCCCACACGGGTCTGGAGTTGACAATAATCACGTCTCTCTAGTCATTAGATACGGCACATGGATTATTTATTTCCCATACGGGACGAGGTGACGAGAATTTATCCTCTGGAGTAATTAAAAATACACACTCCCTCAGGCTTGACAGGGTGACGAGAACTTATTCTCTGGAGTTATTATCTATACACGCTACCCTGTAAACACCAGAATATATCACTATAAATATGTGTATGCTTTATAGGATTTATTGGGTACCTAATACGGCCGAATAAATTTCCAAACCCCTTCCCGTACAAAGGAGGTTATGGCGAAATTTTTCGAAATATAAAGGCGTTAGTGAAATATTTGAAGTGAAAACGATATTGAAATTAAAGAATGAACTATATTTATATATATATATAAATATAAATATAATTGAAAGGAATCGAGGCCGTGCAGTTCGTGTTTTAAAATCGTAATTTCAGTCGATTAGTACGAGAGATCCGACCATCGGATTTTCCCGAAACCGCAACCGTTGGGTTCGGCTTGGAAATATCTTTCCAACGGCACCAACTTTGTAAAAATCCAACGGTTGGATTGTCTGGAATGTTTAATTAAAATATGAAGAAAAACAGCGCCAAAATCGATTATATTTATATATAAATATAAATATAATTAAATTAAATCGAACAACGACGCTGTAGTTCGTATTTTGAAACCATAACTTCAAACGACTAGTGTGGAAGATCCGACCGTCGGATTTTCATGAAACTGGAACCGTTGGGTTCGCTTTGGGAATATCTTCCTAGTGATATAGACTTTGTAGAAATCCAATGGTTAGATTTTCCGATATGTGCAAAACAAATTTGGGGAAAAACAGTGCCACGGCACGACCTGAAACATCGTTTAATTAAATATGGCCATTTTTAAATAAATAAAATGGTGAAAAATCGTTATAAAATATTATAAGCGACATGGATTGGAAATAAACCAATTTTGCTTGATTTGCTTGATATTTCACGGTTGTATGTGTCTGACATGAAAATTATACTAAAGAACTGAAATGGAAATGTCGAATAATATAACCATAGAAAGAATTGATTTGAATTCTAATTATACGTGAATTATTTGGAAAGGCCGAGCTAACCCTCATTTCAAATAATTGATCGAACGATTCGAAGTCGAAAATACGAAGACGGTTCAAGACCGACGATCTTCGTATCAGTTGGATGGGCGCTGCTGAGCTTTCTGATTGGAGTAGCTACCTTGAAGGAACGGAAGTAGTAGCCGTCTGAACGTATGTGTTGATTGTACGGATATACGAGGAATATGGTGCCTCCGGTTTCGTTCAGATCCAGAATGGACTTGTAAATGGATTGTGTGTCTGACATTGGATTTTGTTCTGTACTGATTTGATCTCTGTTAAATATATATCTGTTTGGCGGCGGAGAATTTATTCTCTTGCTAAACGTCCTTCTCTGAGACGTATGAGCTCAGAGGTTATATATCGAAAGAAATCAGTCGTATGGAGTGGATTACCTATGTGGCATGCCAAGATGCAGTGAACAGTGCTTCTGTTGCGAAGCAAAGTCTTGTGTTCGATGATCAAAGCACGGCCTACGTGGCCTGACTTTGTGTATAGCGTGGATTCGCGAGCCTCACACCTCGGTATGAGTCAAAAACGGGATAAGGACTGCAGGGAGAGCACGACGTTTCTTTCTAGCTAGCGGTAGTGTAAGTGCTTAAACTGGCTGACATTTATATTATTTTTACCGATGTGGATGTTGGAATGAGGCGCCTGGATATTAGGTCAGTTAGGACCGGGAAACGTGTGTTCAGGAATACTAATCCACTAACGTAAGTGTGGACCGGCCCTGAAGATCCAAGGGTTACCCAGAGTGTGTAGTCCTGAGGCATTTGCTAGAGTGTCTCGAAGCGGAGAGGAGCTTGCCCCTTGCCTCGACTCAAGACGGAAATCCAATTTCCAAGACGAAATAACGGATCTGATTATAGAACAAGTATGGCGACATAGTATATGGTAGCTATGCTGCCTATGATTGATATTTATGATGATATCATTTTTGAAACATATATGCACTAGTAAGAATATCAAATGATTTTGCTTTACACGTATTAAGCATATTTGGCCATTATAAGGTAAAACTCTATCCTCCGGTTTGCGTTGCATTGTATGATGGGACTTGAGTCTTATAACGGCTTCATTCTTTTTAAAAGCATTGCGTTGTTTTAAAGAATTTACTTTGTTTTAAATGCATAGGCAATCACTGGAGTAAACCCGTTCCGCGAAAGTGGCGTGGTCCTATGATTTGCCTTATTACTGTTGTTTAACCAGTTAAGTAGATTTCTCATACCAGTCCCATGACTGACCCGTTGTTTGTTTCACTTTGCAAACTCGGTTGCCCTTATTTTCACATGGGCAGCCTAGTTGACAGATGACAGGTTGTTTTGGCTTGGCACTGCAGTACAGAGTGCACTTTTGGCTTGATGGCGATGGATTAGATTTGTATTTTGGCTATTGACTTTCCGCTATCCCTATCTTATGTATATGATTCCACCTATGCGATGCAGACTGTTTTACTTCCAGTATTTATTATCGTATGTATATGTACCGCCTCAGGCGATGTAGACTGATACCCTTATTATGTCTCACTGTATGTATATATTCCACCTATGGCGATGTTGACTGATCAATCCCCTTTTATTTACTAAGTTATATCCTACGTTGTGCTATTCTGATGTTGTTACATGTTATGATTCCGCTGTCATATCTATGTCAAATTATTCTATTTATTGTTTTTGCTATTATCTGTACTCTGCTATTGATGATTAATGTGTTATATTCCAATGATTATCCTTAATACCGTTATACGGGTTTCGGGATCGTCACAGTACTGGAGCAGAGAGTGCACGTTTACATGGTCTTGTATGCGGGATATGTTATATCACCTAGTAGAAACCTTAGGAATGCAGCAGTAGGCAGGGTTTTGCCGAAGCTGGGTATCTCTGTGTGTAATTTCCTTTCTGCTTTTTATTTCTGCTGCATTCTGTGATCTGTTTATTATTTAAATATCCCGTATTATTTTTAATCAAGCGAAAAACTATGATAAACCCTATTCACCCCCACCCTCTAGGGTTAATCTAGATCCAACAGCTATGTTTTGACGATACGGCCCTAACAAAACTAATTTCATCGAATTTGGAGACCATTTGAAAAATGACTTTTTTTTCAGTCGATTAAATTCAAATTGAATTTACAAAACACTTTTAAATTCACCACTCTCACATATTAATTCCAAAAATTATGAAATATGAAACCTAACAATAATTTGACATTCTAGATCTAACAAAAGTGTTTTCATCGAAAACGGAGGTCATTTGCAAAATGGTTATTTTTAAGGGCTATATATTATCTAAAATATATAAAAATTCCATAGCGATTATTCTGAATTTTAAACTGGACATAACTTATAATTTAAAGAGTGAATCTTAGTTTTTCACATTAGTTAGAAAATTACAGTTCAAAATATTCTAACGTTTCTTATTTCATTGAAATCCGATTTATTTTGAATCTTATACATTCAATTGAAATTTAAAATTGAATTTTCAAACTACTGCGCCATTTCAGGCTCGTTTTATAATTAAAATAAATTTATGTGTTCTAACTTCGATTTAAATAAATTTTTAGTCGTTATTATTTAAAATAAATCATTTTAAATATTCAAAACCCATTAATATAGCTAAAATAATTTTAAATTGGTTCAGAGATTCCGGGTTGTTACAGAGTTTATCTTGGGTATTTTCCTACATAAGCTAATGATATATATGGTTTCCGTTGTGTAGTTGTCATTATCGAAATCAAAGAATGGATTTCCAAACAAATGTAATATGTATATGCTTATTTTTAGATTTGTATATTTATTCATTTATAAATTCTTAATTCCAATTAATTTACATAGTAGTCAAAACTACTGACTAGAACAATCTTTCGGTGCTTTGACTTATTGATATTTAAAATTCCGTCAAAAAGGTCCTTTGTTATAATTTTAGTAAATCTACCCAAACATTTAAAAAAGGAAATATTGATATATTCAAAATTACAAGGAATAGGTAAAATTTTATTTTGATAGGCAGCGTAAATTACGTGCAAAACACGTGATTTATTTACAAAACGTTTCCTTTTATATTTTGTGTATTCCTTATTATTTCAAACATTATAACGTCCCGAATTTTTAGCGAATGAATAATTAATTTATTTAATTATTTAAATAGTGATTTGGTAATTAAAATGACTTGAATTAAGTATTCTGAATATTTAATTAAAATAAATAATGGAATAATAAATTTAATTTCTGAAATGGTCAGAAATAGTTGAATTTGCAATATTGTGCGAACTGGATAATTTAAGATATTTAATAGATTTTAAATTCGAGTTTTAATAACAATTTTATTTATTAAACAACGTTTGAATGTATAAATTATATATATAATTAAAACGAGCTCGTAACGTCGTGTTAGTTCGCAATATTATGTTTTGAACTTTAAACAAATATACATGATTAGTTATAAGTCGGATTTCTTTGGAACAAGAAACATTCGAATCTATTAAACGATATTTTTATAATGAAAGATAAAAATGGAGATTTCATATTGTAGATTGTGAGTCTTATCCGAATCAGATTTCTAAAAAGTCTCCATGGAATCATTTATAAATTATAACGATTTATTATATAAAATAAATGGATTTTAATATAAATCGAATATCGATTTAATTTGAATTTTGGAATATTGTAAAGACCCGCAACTTCCCCGTAAAGGAAAGTGTCGGATAGTTCGAGACCAAACCACAACAGAACGCATACAGAAGAACACTTCATTGTTAATTAAAACAATGCATCAGATTACAAGAATATACAGAGTATAAATGAATATTACACAGAAACATCAGAGATTTAAATGACATTTAAATACATAGCAGCGGAAAATAATACAATACACAACTAGAAGTAGATATACGGATACAAAGCTTTCCGGATATCGATTCAGTTGTAAACCAGGATCCTGTGAATATAAATCTGCAAAACCAAAACTACTAGCTGCCCGTGTCAAAATAGGGGCACCCAGAGTTTAGGTCAAAACAATAAACTCCAGGTCAGTCATGGGACTGGTGTGAGAACTAAAACAGTTATTCTTTATTTTAAAGTTAGGTAAATCAAGGGACCACGCCGTATAACACGGAACGGGTTTCCTCCCAAGAATATCAGTGCATAAAACAAACAGCGCAATGCTAAATAAAGAAAAATGAAGCTATTATAAGACCCAGGTCCCATCACACAATGCAACGCAGCCGAGGATAGGGTTTTCCCTTATAATAGCCAAACATGCTTAGTACGTTTAAAACAAATCTTTTGATACTACTATAAGTGCATAGTGTATAAAACAACTTCAAATCATAAGTATCAATCATAGGCGGCATGAGCATCCCATGCCACTATGTCGCCATGTATAGGTTTACAAATAAAACCGCAAATGTCACGTATTTGGAAATTGGATTTCCATCTATGAACCGAGGCAAAAGATAGTCCTCAACCGATTCGAGACGCTCTAGCCCGTGTCTCAGGCAAGCGCGCAGGCAAGCCTTGGATCGTCAGGGCCGGTCCACCGATGTGGATTATTATGCCTGAACAATACGTCTCCCCGCCCTTTGGGGCGTCAATGAGCCAAAAAATGACTCCATCGGACCCGGATCGTCCGATCAAACCGAGGCGCCTCGCAACAGCAACAACCACATAAGTCAAACTCGTCAGGGCGTGTAAAACCACTGACGCCACTTCTAGCTAGAAAGAAACGCAAGTCCTCCCTGATGTCCTCTCCCGTTTTTGGTTCATACCGGGTGTGAAACTCGCGAAGTAAACGTTACACAAAGCTACGCCACGAAGGCCGTGCTTCGATCATCAACCACAAGACTTTGCTTTTCAACAGAAGCCTCGATCATTTGCCACTTAGGCATGCCACACAGGCAATTCACTCCATGCGTTTGATATCCATCAATATATAACCCCTGAGCTCGTACGTCTCAGAGAAGGGCGTTAAGTAAGAGAATAAATTCTCCGCCGCCAAACAGATATATATTTAATAGAGATCAATCACACAGACTAAAATCCAATGTCAGACACACAGTCCATTTACAAGTCCATTCTGGGTCTGAACGAAACCGGAGGCACCTAGTACCCCGCATATCCATCGATCTCCAAGTACGTCTGGACGATCACCAATTGTGTCCATCTTCTTGGGTGTACAGCCCAATCAAGATCATCAGTTATCACCCAAACGACGTGAAGACCTTCGGTCTTCGACCATCGTCTTCATCTTCGACTTATCGTCGTATCAGTTATTCAGAATGGGATAAACCCGGTCTTTCCGAATAACTCGCGTATATTTTAAATAAGTGTTACACAAACACAACATACGCCTCATTCCAATTCATTAGTCACTAACCGTAAATTAATCAAGAGAATAATTCCCCAAATATTAACCCCGAAGGCCGAAACCAACATCAGATCAATATCCAGAAAACCATTCTGCTCAGCTAACCGACAGTTAGTTTCTGATTTCACATTCATAGGGAAAGGTTCCCATTAATTTTATCCAAGATAAATGTCTTGAATTTATTCTTTATTCTATTTTGAATATCAATTCAAAACTAGTCGGGATTAACGAAACTTACCGAAGTAATCATTTGTTTTAATTTCCCAATCCCAACCTATTTATCCCATGAAGTAAAACTGGTAATACTTCATATCTAACACCACACTGTTATCGGTAAATTCAATTACCATTTCACGTTCAAATCTAATTAAAGATTTAACTATCGCCTGGAGCAAAACTGGTGATACTCCATTCTCGATCATTTCAATCTAATTAAAGATTCATTAAAACTCCACTTAGTTTTAATCTTCGACTGGGTTAAAGAATCAGTGTCATTTAAAACACGGTTCACGATAAACCCAAAATCACATTCCATTAATTATCGGGTTAAAGAACAAGTGTTATTTAAAACACTGTTCACGATAAACCCAAAAATCATTCCATTAATTATCGGGTTAAAGAACAAGTGTTATTTAAAACACTGTTCACGATAAACCCAAAAATCATTCCCAATTCAATTCCAATTAAATATTATTTAATTGGTACACTTCATTAAATCTAAATAAAAAGATTTAATCTTTTCTCAACTGGGTTCAAGAACAGTGTTAGTGAAGACACCATTCACGACAAACCCAAATCACATTCGATATTCAATACAAGGCTCTGAATAGAAAATATATCGGCTTATATTCAATATCGAATTCTACGACTAACAAATGTCGTATTGGAAATAACGATATAAATATATATCTTTCAAATTTCCATAACAACCCCTGTATAATCACGAATTCCAACATCGAAATATTCCGAAGACAATTTCGATTCAAATATACTCCAATGCAATCATTGGAAATTTTGGTTATTTTCAAAACCCTTTTCAAATTCAATTTATTTATTTAAAAATAAATAGAATTATAATTCTAGTTCAAAACTAGTTCATTTCGATAAAAATCTATTTTTATCTTTTCAAATATGGAGTGTTTCACCCCAATTCTTCACAAATCATTTCTTATGATTTTACACAAATTATTATTATTTTTAATAATTTTATCAAGGTCCGTACAGTCGATTTCCACCAACGGCCATCGAACTGCACTTACAGCGACCTTTTTCAAATTTGATTCGGACATAATTCCAAATCCAACCGTTAGATTTCTAATTTCTAATATCCGTTAGAAAGCTCTTTTCGATACGAACCCAACGGTTCCGGTTTTAGGAGAATCCGACGGTCGGATCTCCCGTAATGCCCGTTTGAAATAAATGGTCGAAATTCGCGAACTGCCGCGGCGCGGCGCGTTCTATTCAGGCCATTATATTATATATATAATATATATAATATATATATCGTCGATTTCTATTTAAAACGAATTATATAAATAGTTTTGAATTCGTTTCAAAAACATTTTCAACTTCCATTTCAATTCAAATCAAAATTGAATTCTTCTTTATAAATTCGTTTTAAAATCGATTTCTATTCAATTCAAATTTCCATTCAATTTGAATTCATTTCACTTCGCTTTCAATTCAATTTGAATTCGTTTTCAATTCAATTCATTTCGAAATCGTTTTCAATTCAATTCATTTCGAAATCGTTTTCAATTCATTTCATTTCGAAATCGTTTTCAATTCATTTCATTTCGAAATCGTTTTCAATTCATTTCATTTCGAAATCGTTTTCAATTCATTTCATTTCGAAATCATTTAAAATCGATATAAATATCGTTCACGTCAAAATGGCGTCAATCTAATCAACACGTCTTCATAAATTTCTATTTCAAATATTTTATTTCAAATATTTCTTTTTCAAAATAGTTGTTATTATCAAAATATTTCGTTCAACACATGACCAATCTCAAAGGATGAGTACTGTCAACACATGAACCGTTATTCTATATTGATAAAGATGTAAATTTTATTATCAAAATATTTCTTTTTTTTTCAAATTGGAATGAGGCCCAATCAAATACCATATAAAGTTAATTATATGGATTTTCATACATTACACACATATAATAGCACTGAAAAATAATCAACCATCAACCAAAGTGCACTACACTGTATAAGCATCAAATATAGATATCTAACGCTTATAACAGCCTGTCAATCAATCGATCGACATATTTAATCAATCAGGATGAGTGAACTTCAAATTTCATCCCAACACCCGTGTGGGGTTTCAAACAATCAAACACATATTCTATTTGTGCTGTTGGGCGATGTGTAAAATTTATCGTCCCAATCAATGTCATTCAAATAGGTGTACATAAACAAACCGTCTGGTTTGTAAATGACTATTCTATTCACTTCACGTTAAAAATTATATTTTTAACGATAAAACATTTTTATTTTAACATATGAATTTCTACTCAGTTCATTTATTCAATAAAATGATATTTTTATTTTTCTAACTTATTTTAGAAAATTTCGACGGCATAACGGCACGATACTAGAAACGGGACAAGGCCTAGCCTTATCCCCGGTCTAGTGAAGGCCCACGCCATTCACACATCAATCATATCAATTTCATTTCACCAAACAATTCAAATCAACTCAAACAATCTAACTAACAACACAACCAAACAAACAAGTCCATGGTCTGTGGACGATAGTGTCGGGTGCTACTAAGCACCGTCTGCATCCTAGTATATATATATAACTAGAAAAATAAATTGAAAGGTGAGAAATTCTCACCGATAGCTATCCAATCATCTTGACTCTTCTTTGATAGAAATCTTCGTCGTTCCCGCCTTTTTGTCACCTTCGTTGTCGGCTTTCACTACATATGTAAAAATCGAATTTTTACTTCGTTATTCAATATATAAAAATCGAATTTTTATTTCAAAGTTCAATATATAAAAATCGAATTTTTATTTCAAAGTTCAATATATAAAAATCGAATTTTTATTTCAAAGTTCAATATATAAAAATCGAATATTTATTTCAAAGTTCAATATATAAAAATCGAATTTTTATTTCAAAGTTCAATATATAAAAATCGAATTTTTATTTCAAAGTTCAATATATAAAAATCGAATTTTTATTTCAAAGTTCAATATATAAAAATCGAATTTTTATTTCAAAGTTCAATATATAAAAATCGAATTTTTATTTCAAAGTTCAATATATAAAAATCGAATTTTTATTTCAAAGTTCAATATATAAAAATCTAATCTATTTCATTTTCAAAATCTAATCTTTTGGACCTATGAATTTCTATTTTTACTTCAATGCCCTATACATACAAAAATCAAAATTCTTTTCTATTAAAAATCTAAACTATATACTATATAAAATAAAAATCTAACTTCAGTTTTTAAAGTAGATAAAATTCAGTTTTTATAATAAATAAAATTCAGTTTTTATATCTGTCTATATAAAATAAATAAATTTAAAAACTTACAGGGGGGGCTACTGGTGGTCGGTGGTGACAGCCTAGGAGGCGGCATTGGGGTCTGAGGGGGCGCAGGGGGTCGGGAGCCTCGGAGACGGCGTTGGCAGGCCGGAGGCGGCGGCTTCGAGCTGACCTAGGCCTGGGGGTGTGCGGGTTTTTAACCAGGGAAGGAGGGGAGAGAAGCGAGAGGGGGAAGGGAAGGAGGGGGATCGGAGAAGAGGAGGTGGGGGCGGTGAATGACGGCGGCGCAAGGGAGGTAGCGCGATGGTGGATCGATCGCGCCCTTGGGGTTTTTTTTTTTTTTTTTCTCAGATCCACGAATGACGGGGGAGGGGGGGCCTTTGGCTGATGTATAGGAGAAGGGGGGGTTTTATTTTATTTTATTTATTATTTAATTATTATTTTAAATTCTTTTGAATCCAATAGTTACATGTTTATCCATATGAAATGAAAATCATACCCAACGACTGTCGTCTCTAGCTAATTACCCCTATTCTGAACACAATGGGATATGCTGCGTAACCCAACTCGGCTGTTACGATCAGTTTTCGTTAAATTTAAAATATAACTCATTATATTGAATTTTAAACGTACATTTCAAATTACCGGGGTCGCATACGAACTTTAAAAATTGCAGAAAAATATTTTCTAGCTTCGTATTGACGATACGGTCCTAATAAAACTAGTTTCGTCGAATTCTGAGACCATTGGAAAAATGGCCATTTTCCAGTCGATTAAAATCAACTAAAACTGGTCAAACGCGTTTTCCTTTGCCACGCTCACATATTGATTCGAAAAATTATGAAATTTGAAACCCAGCAATAATTTGACACTGCGGACCCAACAAAAGTGGTTTCATCGAAATCCGAGGTCGTTTGCAAAATGTCCATTTTTAAGGGCCTGAATTCCATAGCGACTATTCAGAATTTTCAACTGGACATATCTTTTGATTCCCGCTACGAAATCTTGATTTTTCGGATTCGTTGGAAAGATATCATCAATTAGATCCTATTATTTTTGGTTTCACTAAAATCCGGATTGTTTTGCACCCGGTACATTCAATTGAAGTTTGAAATCGAATTATCGAACTACCGCGCCATTTTCAATTCTATTTATAATTATATATAAATATTTATATTCTAACGATGACGCGTATAATATATACGTTCGAATTATATTCAAAATAAATTTCTCGTCGATATTATTTAAAATAATTCATTTTAAATATTCAAAATTCGCTAAAATTGCCAAAATAAAAATTTCAAACAGGCTCGCATTTTACGGGTTGTTACAATCTCCCCTACTTAAAACTTTTCGTCCCCGAAAAGGAACAAAGTCGAAAGTGGTTTGATTAATCAACTCTACGTTCGATCTGGCTTCCATTCTCCAACTTTTCAGTTTCTGAGAATTTTCAAAATTTCAAAAAATTTGGCTAACACCCTAAATTTTCGAAAAATTTCGCCATAACCTCCCCTGCACCGGGAGCATCGGGGAATTTCAAATAGCTTCCTCGGTCCTTCAGATCTCAAAAAGAAAAAGAAAAAGCCAAGCGGCTAGCCAATAGGCTCATAAAATCATCATCACCCAAACAAAACAGTAAATTATGTAGTAAACATGTACCTATTTGTCGGGCAAACAAATTTTATTCTTCGGCTCTAGCCTCCTTGCTATGACCTGTTCAATGATATACTTGTATATGCAAGCAAATGCGACCAATTTTCAATATAATTCAATATGCGATTGAATTAGGCTAAATGGCTAAGAATTAGCAAACAAATAAACAAACAACACAAACATCAATCAATTTGTTGATTAGCTTTTCCAAATTCATAAATTTGATATATACAAAAAATTATGTTTTTGATGCCAATTCACAACAAAGGGTTCTAGCTATATAAGTTTTGGTTCTCACACCAGCCTAATGGAAATATATAGATATCACACCTTCGACACTCGAATATAAATGCTGATGATGATGCACCATCATCAGGATCATCCCCGGGTGACTAGAGTGTGATTCTATAACTATCCAGTATATTAAAACTTCGAATACACGTTTGCAAGGCGCATATGCAAAATCTATATATACTGGATTGTCCACATCAATATAAATAAATAATCAAATACGAATAATTGATTTAAATTTTCAAAACAAAATTTGTTTTCATTTGAAAAATATACCCTTCACACTCGTTCTAGGATACTACTGATCCTATCTCTAACGAGTCATTCTAATTGGATATTACTAACCCAATATCTGATGAATTCTTTCGTACGGTTCTAATGTGCCTTGTTCTCTGAGCTTTGTAAACCAAAGCTCTGATACCACGTGTAAAGACTCGAACTATCCGACACTTTCCTTTACGGGGAAGTTGCGGGTCTTTACACGGGGCCGGTCCACCGATGTGGATTATTATGCCTGAACAATACGTCTCCCCGCCCTTTGGGGCGTCAATGAGCCAAAAAATGACTCCATCGGACCCGGATCGTCCGATCAAACCGAGGCGCCTCGCAACAGCAACAACCACATAAGTCAAACTCGTCAGGGCATGTAAAACCACTGACGCCACTTCTAGCTAGAAAGAAACACAAGTCCTCCCTGATGTCCTCTCCCGTTTTTGGCTCATACCGGGTGTGAAACTCGCGAAGTATATGTTACACAAAGCTACGCCACGAAGGCCGTGCTTCGATCATCAACCACAAGACTTTGCTTTTCAACAGAAGCCTCGATCATTTGCCACTTAGGCATGCCACACAGGCAATTTACTCCATGCGTTTGATATCCATCAATATATAACCCCTGAGCTCGTACATCTCAGAGAAGGGCGTTAAGCAAGAGAATAAATTCTCCACCGCCAAACAGATATATATTTAATAGAGATCAATCACACAGACTAAAATCCAATGTCAGACACACAGTCCATTTACAAGTCCGTTCTGGGTCTGAACGAAACCGGAGGCACCTAGTACCCCGCATATCCATCGATCTCCAAGTACGTCTGGACGATCACCAACTGTTTCCATCTTCTTGGGTGTACAGCCCAATCAAGATCATCAGTTATCACCCAAACGACGTGAAGACCTCCGGTCTTCGACCATCGTCTTCATCTTCGACTTATCGTCGTATCAGTTATTCAGAATGGGATAAACCCGGTCTTTCCGAATAACTCGCGTATATTTTAAATAAGTGTTACACAAACACAACATACGCCTCATTCCAATTCATTAGTCACTAACCGTAAATTAATCAAGAGAATAATTCCCCAAATATTAACCCCGAAGGCCGAAACCAACATCAGATCAATATCCAGAAAACCATTCTGCTCAGCTAACCGACAGTTAGTTTCTGATTTCACATTCATAGGGAAAGGTTCCCATTAATTTTATCCAAGATAAATGTCTTGAATTTATTCTTTATTCTATTTTGAATATCAATTCAAAACTAGTCGGGATTAACGAAACTTACCGAAGTAATCATTTGTTTTAATTTTCCAATCCCAACCTATTTATCCCATGAAGTAAAACTGGTAATACTTCATATCTAACACCACACTGTTATCGGTAAATTCAATTACCATTTCACGTTCAAATCTAATTAAAGATTTAACTATCGCCTGGAGCAAAACTGGTGATACTCCATTCTCGATCATTTCAATCTAATTAAAGATTCATTAAAACTCCACTTAGTTTTAATCTTCGACTGGGTTAAAGAATCAGTGTCATTTAAAACACGGTTCACGATAAACCCAAAATCACATTCCATTAATTATCGGGTTAAAGAACAAGTGTTATTTAAAACACTGTTCACGATAAACCCAAAAATCATTCCATTAATTATCGGGTTAAAGAACAAGTGTTATTTAAAATACTGTTCACGATAAACCCAAAAATCATTCCCAATTCAATTCCAATTAAATATCATTTTTAATTGGTACACTTCATTAAATCTAAATAAAAAGATTTAATCTTTTCTAACCTGGGTTCAAGGACAGTGTTAGTGAAGACACCATTCACGACAAACCCAAATCACATTTGATATTCAATATAAGGCTCTGAATAGAAAATATATCGGCTTATATTCAATATCAAATTCTACGATTAACAAATGTCGTATTGAAAATAACGATATAAATATATATCTTTCAAATTTCCATAACAACATCTGTATAATCACGAATTCCAACATCGAAATATTCCGAAGACAATTTCGATTCAAAACCACTCCAAGGCAATCATTGGAAATTCTGGTTATTTTTAAAACCCTTTTCAAATTCAATTTATTTAATTAAAAATAAATAGAATTATATTTCTAGTTCAAAACTAGTTCATTTCGATAAAAATCTATTTTTATCTTTTCAAATATGGAGTTTTTCATCCCAAATCTTCACAAATCATTTCTTATGATTTTACACAAATTATTACCATTTTTAATAATTTTATCAAGGCCCGTACAGTCGATTTCCATCAATGGCCATCGAACTGCACTTATAGCGACCTTTTTCAAATTTGATTTGGACATAATTCCAAATCCAACCGTTAGATTTCTAATTTCTAATATCCGTTAGAAAGCTCTTTTCGATACGAACCCAACGGTTCCGGTTTTAGGAGAATCCGACGGTCGGATCTCCCGTAATGCCTGTTTGAAATAAATGGTCGAAATTCGCGAACTGCCGCGGCGCGGCGCGTTCTATTCAGGCCATTATATTATATATATTATATATATAATATATATATATCATCGATTTCTATTTAAAACGAATTATATAAATAGTTTTGAATTCGTTTCAAAATTATTTTCAACTTCCATTTCAATTCAAATCAAAATTGAATTCTTCTTTATAAATTCGTTTTAAAATCGATTTCTATTCAATTCAAATTTCAATTCAATTTGAATTCATTTCACTTCGCTTTCAATTCAATTTGAATTCGTTTTCAATTCAATTCATTTCGAAATCGTTTTCAATTCAATTCATTTCGAAATCGTTTTCAATTCATTTCATTTCGAAATCGTTTTCAATTCATTTCATTTCGAAATCGTTTTCAACTCATTTCATTTCGAAATCGTTTTCAATTCATTTCATTTCGAAATCGTTTTCAATTCATTTCATTTCGAAATCGTTTAAAATCGATATAAATATCGTTCACGTCAAAATGGCGTCAATCTAATCAACACGGCTTCATAAATTTCTATTTCAAATATTTTATTTCAAATATTTCTTTTTCAAAATAGTTGTTATTATCAAAATATTTCGTTCAACACATGACCAATCTCAAAGGATGAGTACTGTCAACACATGAACCGTTATTCTATATTGATAAAGATGTAAATTTTATTATCAAAATATTTCTTTTTTTTTCAAATTGGAATGAGGCCCAATCAATTACCATATAAAGTTAATTATATGGATTTGCATACATTACACACATATAATAGCACTGAAAAATAATCAACCATCAACCAAAGTGCACTACACTGTATAAGCATCAAATATAGATATCTAACGCTTATAACAGCCTGTCAATCAATCGATCGACATATTTAATCAATCAGGATGAGTGAACTTCAAATTTCATCCCAACACCCGTGTGGGGTTTCAAACAATCAAACACATATTCTATTTGTGCTGTTGGGCGATGTGTAAAATTTATCGTCCCAATCAATGTCATTCAAATAGGTGTACATAAACAAACCGTCTGGTTTGTAAATGACTATTCTATTCACTTCACGTTAAAAATTATATTTTTAACGATAAAACATTTTTATTTTAACATATGAATTTCTACTCAGTTCATTTATTCAATAAAATGATATTTTTATTTTTCTAACTTATTTTAGAAAATTTCGGCGGCATAACGGCACGATACTAGAAACGGGACAAGGCCTAGCCTTATCCCCGGTCTAGTGAAGGCCCACGCCATTCACACATCAATCATATCAATTTCATTTCACCAAACAATTCAAATCAACTCAAACAATCTAACTAACAACACAGCCAAACAAACAAGTCCATGGTCTGTGGACGATTGTGTCGGGTGCTACTAAGCACCGTCTGCATCCTAGTATATATATATAACTAGAAAAATAAATTGAAAGGTGAGAAATTCTCACCGATAGCTATCCAATCATCTTGACTCTTCTTTGATAGAAATCTTCGTCGTTCCCTCCTTTTTGTCACCTTCGTTGTCCGCTTTCACTACATATGTAAAAATCGAATTTTTACTTCGCTATTCAATATATAAAAATCGAATTTTTATTTCAAAGTTCAATATATAAAAATCGAATTTTTATTTCAAAGTTCAATATATAAAAATCGAATTTTTATTTCAAAGTTCAATATATAAAAATCGAATTTTTATTTCAAAGTTCAATATATAAAAATCGAATTTTTATTTCAAAGTTCAATATATAAAAATCGAATTTTTATTTCAAAGTTCAATATATAAAAATCGAATATTTATTTCAAAGTTCGATATATAAAAATCGAATTTTTATTTCAAAGTTCAATATATAAAAATCGAATTTTTACTTCGCTATTCAATATATAAAAATCTAATCTATTTCATTTTCAAAATCTAATCTTTTTGACCTATGAATTTCTATTTTTACTTCAATGCCCTATACATATAAAAATCAAAATTCTTTTCTATTAAAAATCTAAACTATATACTATATAAAATAAAAATCTAACTTCAGTTTTTAAAGTAGATAAAATTCAGTTTTTATAATAAATAAAATTCAGTTTTTATATCTGTCTATATAAAATAAAATAAATAAATTTAAAAACTTACAGGGGGGGCTACTGGTGGTCGGTGGTGACAGCCTAGGAGGCGGCATTGGGGTCTGAGGGGGTGCAGGGGGTCGGGAGCCTCGGAGACGGCGTTGGCAGGCCGGAGGCGGCGGCTTCGAGCTGACCTAGGCTTGGGGTTGTGCGGGTTTTTAACCAGGGAAGGAGGGGAGAGAAGCGAGAGGGGGAAGGGAAGGAGGGTGATCGGAGAAGAGGAGGTGGGGGCGGTGAATGACGGCGGCGCCAGGGAGGTAGCGCGATGGTGGATCGATCGCGCCCTTGGGGTTTTTATTTTTCTTTTTCTCAGATCCACGAATGACGGGGGAGGGGGGGCCTTTGGCTGATGTATAGGAGAAGGGGGGGTTTTATTTTATTTTATTTATTATTTAATTATTATTTTAAATTCTTTTGAATCCAATAGTTACATGTTTATCCATATGAAATCAAAATCAAACCCAACGACTGTCGTCTCTAGCTAATTACCCCTATTCTGAACACAATGGGATATGCTGCGTAACCCAACTCGGCTGTTACGATCAGTTTTCCCTAAATTTAAAATATAACTCATTATATTGAATTTTAAACGTACATTTCAAATTACCGGGGTCGCATACGAACTTTAAAAATTGCAGAAAAATATTTTCTAGCTTCGTATTGACGATACGGTCCTAATAAAACTAGTTTCGTCGAATTCTGAGACCGTTGGAAAAATGGCCATTTTCCAGTCGATTAAAATCAACTAAAACTGGTCAAACGCGTTTTCCTTTGCCACACTCACATATTGATTCGAAAAATTATGAAATTTGAAACCCAGCAATAATTTGACACTGCGGACCCAACAAAAGTGGTTTCGTCGAAATCCGAGGTCGTTTGCAAAATGTCCATTTTTAAGGGCCTGAATTCCATAGCGACTATTCAGAATTTTCAACTGGACATATCTTTTGATTCCCGCTACGAAATCTTGATTTTTCGGATTCGTTGGAAAGATATCATCAATTAGATCCTATTATTTTTGGTTTCACTAAAATCCGGATTGTTTTGCACCCGGTACATTCAATTGAAGTTTGAAATCGAATTATCGAACTACCGCGCCATTTTCAATTCTATTTATAATTATATATAAATATTTATATTCTAACGACGACGCGTATAATATATACGTTCGAATTATATTCAAAATAAATTTCTTGTCGATATTATTTAAAATAATTCATTTTAAATATTCAAAATTCGCTAAAATTGCCAAAATAAAATTTTCAAACTGGCTCGCATTTTACGGGTTGTTACAAATATCGAGTTATAAATTCGAGTATTTTTATTTTAGAGCTACATGATAATCTATTTGGATATATACAATAATATTTATTTACAAAATTTAATTGTTTTGAATTTATTAATATTTTATTAGTTTTATTTAACCCTTAAAAATAGCCATTTTGCAAACGACCTCCGTTTCTAACGAAATGAATTTTATTAAATCCGTAATGATTAATTATTGCTAGATTTCAAATTTCACGCCAATCGGAGTTGTTTTATGACTATACGAAATTAAAATGTGAATCGATCAATAAATTAACTTCAAAATAGTGTTGTGTGAGCAAACGGACTCGGATTTCAATGAAACAAGTTTCATTAGGTATGTAATGTCAAACTATATTTGTATGTCCATTTTCATCGAAATTGGATATCGTATGTAATCATACAAATTTTAAAACACAGAACGGAGGTAACGATTCAATGAAAATTAATATAATAATCGAATAAAAAAATAGATTTCTATCCTACTCTTCATTTTCCCTGGTCAACAAACACCACTCTGCCACCGGGAAATAGTTCTTCAAGCTAAACGTTAGCATCAAAATCATTATAAATTCAAATAAAAAGCTATAAATTCACAAACATATATTTTTGAGTTCGTGAGTTGATTTGTTATATGATGGTACAGGTTTTGAGGCACTCGAAGCAAATTTGGTTCGCTGTTTTATGGCACAATGCGTGTATTTTGTATGATAAATTTAGGTGATGGAAGCATTAATCCTTGAATTCAAGTATAGATTTGGATTAAGGGGTGGAAATGAAGCTTGTGTACACATTTTGAGTGAAATTGGTTAGTAGAACTTTCGCACTACCTGATGTGTGTGTGAGCATGTCGTAGAACACAATTTAAATGGAAGCATCGAGTTGTGCAAAAATGGTATAGAAATGAAGAGTTAAGGATAGATGAATTTAGGTTATTTTTGTTGAATTTATTATGCAAAGACGAAGGGAGGACGGTGCAAGAAAATGTTGGCCATGGAAATAAGAAACTAGCGGGTTCGCACCTTTAAGCGGAAAGAAGAACAATGAGTAAAGTGATTAACACGAGTAATTGTTATTAAGGGGTTTTAAACGTAATTAGTTAATTTAATTTACTATATATATAATCGATAACTTGTAAAGTACATAACTTTTCCACACGTTATAAGAATTCAGTGGAATAGGATCAGTTGGGATCGTATGGACGTAGGATACGCAATGAATCTGGTTTGGAGCGATTTGGGGCTCTTTACGATGAATGGAAAAATAAAACGCCTAATCAGATCTATTGACCATTTACCATTATTAACGATAAACGACCAAAGTGAGTAAACTCACTAACTCTATACAGTTTTATAATTTTATAAAAGTATTTTAAAATTGATATGTAATGATTGAATGCTGTGTGATGGTTGTTTGGATGAACTGCTAACTTATTGGTTGAAATTATAGATATAGTTATATATAATCTTTGGCTAAATATTGATTCTATTTACTATGATATCTCATAATGAAATGAAATTAATGTTATTTACATTGATCAACATCCGTGAATGTAGGGAAACAGGTTGGAAGGATCCAACTGGATTCCTTAAAATTATTACAGTTTGGTTTCATATATTGTAATATATGATGTGTTAAATGTTCTGTGATAGATTTTATTGTGTTGGATGTTTGAATAGGACTGGACCTAAAACAATTGGTATTTAAATACCATAAAAATATATTTTAAATAAAAATAAAATGAATTTGTGTTTTAAAAGGAAAATCTATTTTTTTGATATTGAAATTCAATTTCGAATAGGTTAGAATATAATAACTTAATTTTAATAATAAAAACAAGTAGTTTAATTTATAAACGATGTATATAATTGAAGCGAATAATTATCATTGGACAATTTGGGAATGTAAATTCAAGAATGAATTTAAAGGAAAATTGGAAATGGTTTCAAAGAAAATGATGAAATTTAATCCAACGTTCGGAATGTGAATATAATTATAATAAATCCATAAGGATTTATAATTTGAATTCTACTATATCAAATTATATATAATTGATAAATTTTCCAAGAAATTATGTATTATATAATTCGAAATTTGACAAGAAAATTAATATTCGGGTTGAAGCATATATTTTATAATTGATATAGATTATAAACTTATTAAAGAAAATAGACTCGAAGCTTAATGTGAAGACAAAATTGGATAATTAATAGAATGTGAAAGAGAGTCATCGTATATAGATTATTCGAAAGAGAGTATCGAATAGAGATTATTCAAAAGAGGGTTATTATTCGAAGGAAAGTTGCATACTGAAATTCAATTATATCGAATTCAAAAAAGTATTAAATACTTTCCATTTTAATCAAGAATTAATTAATTATTTAATCAATTAGTTATTATTTTATTTATTCAATTAATGAATTTATATTTTAAGATTTAATACTCGGAGCATGGATTTTAACATTATTGTTAAAATCAACGATTTCCGTTAAAGAAGTGGATTCGTAAATTAAATCTGAGAGTTGTGTAAGAAATGTTTGTTAAAGATTGGAGTTGTGAGCTTTGTCTATTTCGAAGTTAAGAATGTTGTTCAGTTAAGTCTGAGAGGTAATTATACCCCAATTTTATTGACTTCATAATTGACTAAGGAATAGTTAAGGTTCGTTGGCCAAGCTTAGTTAGAGATACAATTAGTTAATGAGTGATATATTGTTTGAATTGTCGTAAAGAGGTTATATATAACATTTATTTAAATTCGTATAAATAGATTTTGGAAAGATTTTCCAAATATAATCACAGAAGTTTTCTAAGCATAGAAAATGAAATGATTTTATTGATAAAAAGTTAAGAAATGGAGTTAAGGAAATTAGAAATTGACTGGAGATTAGTCAAGTTGAATGGCTTCCTAAGTGTCGATATGATGTTGGTTTCGGCCTTCGGGGTATATACTTATGGAGTTGTTCTCTTACTAGTTTACGGTTTGGGACTAATGATTGTGGAAGAATAATGATGTGTGAATAAGAAATGGAAATGTTTTCTGATGTTAATAACATATATTTTCTAAATATAGAAAATAATAAAATGTGAATATATATGGAAATGTTTCTGATGTTAATAAGAGACACTTTCTGCGATTTAGAAAACTAATAGTTTATGATATATGGAGATATTTTCCAAGAATCGTAAGAGGCCAAACGAGTTTTGAGAAATATCTGCGGATGGATATGGGAAGCAGGAAACGAAAAGTTGGATGACGATAAATTAATAAGAAATTAATTTAAAGGGCTCAGTGTTGCTTGATGCTTGGTCAATAGAATTTCTATTTGGAAATAGGATCGTTGGTTGTATGGATGTTTCCTTTGATAGTTAAATAAACGACTAGAAAAGTTTTAGCCATTTTATATTTTCGTTGTCAATACGGAGAGATTGGGATCAGGTTTATTATCTAAAAACCACTCTGTATGGGCATAAGCGTTGTGGATCAAATACGCTGAAGATAATTGAGGACGGAGTAAAATGCAAGGGTTATTCTGTTAATCCAAGGTAGAAATTTCCTAAGATGGATTGATGGGATATTCGGTTTGTCTAGTCTCAGGACAACTTGTATGGATGTCTGATAGAGTATGCCTAACAGATCATCTATATTGTTCTCTTTAAACGTATTTATGTTGGTGGCGGAGGAATTCGTTTTTCTTAGCTTTATTCTCGTGATATTTTTGGGGAAATCAGTAATGATATGGCAGGTATGATGATGTGGCATTCAAAGTGAATGATGTTATGGTGTTAAAAAGGTAAGTATAGCCACATACCTTATAACTGGGAAATGAAAAAAATCGAGCAGGCAACATAACTAAGTGGGTCGCTCCTATTAGGGTGTATTGTCACCTGATCTAGATAAAAATCTATTTGCTTCTTTATTATATCGCTGATGTATGCTTTTGGAATGGTTGTTGATCCCAACCGTTGGTGATAATACATTCGTTAGAAGCAATGAAAAGAGTGGTCGGTCATGTATGGCCTGGGTTACAAGATGTTCTTGTTGAACCCTGCGTATTCCTCTCTAAGATATACTATTAAAAGGTGGTTCCATACCTTGTCATAGTTGGAAATCTATTACCCAATAAGCGCTTGCGGTTTTGATTGTATACTATGTATGTGAAGCATGAGATGCAAGCGTTCTACTAGATTGCTATTGATTTGATTAGACACTAATGTTGATATAAGGAATATTTTAGGTTACGTAAGGTAAAAACCATTCGTGTTTATGTGTGGATCGGTCTTATGATTATCCTTTCTTTTAAAAAGATTTTTAAAGGTTAAACTAAATGGTTGGAGTTTACTCACACCAGTCCCATGACTGACCCAAAGTTTATTTTGTTTTGTTTTACCCTAAACTCTTGGGTGCCTAAATTTGTACGGGTAGTCAAGTTGTCGAGATTTTACAGATATACTTAGAGGAGCTTGGAGCCGGAGGCTTCAGATTTTTTTTTAAGCTCTTGTTTATTTCCCTTGTGTTGTAAGTATTGTTTATCTCTGTTGTGTTACAAACATGGTTTTTTTTGTGTAAAAGGGATAAAAGGGATGTTGTACAAAAATCAAGTAAAACCTTAACCTACCTAAAACATTGATAGATTTGAAACTAAAAAGGGAAAATTGCATAAATTTTACAATTACACCTACTTTTACAAATCTGGAATAAAATAAGAACATAAATCTCAATAATATTTATATATTGATTTCCAAATTAGTGGTAAACATTATTAAAAAGGTATAGAAAGAATTATAGGCAAGATTTATATGTTTTACGAGAAAACCCACAAATTCTAATTATCAGATTTAGGCATATGCATCTAAATTACCCCCAATGAAGCATAATCTGATATTATGAATAACATTAAGATTTCTCACTCACTTGAAGGCTTCCCCATATCTCGAATCTAGACTACAACTTATAGGATTTTATTCCCAAATCCCTATAGATCTACAATATGTATAAAAAATGGGATATGAATATATATTAAAATTTGTAGATATGGAAAACAATTGGAATAGGGAAAGAACATAAATAATAAAAACCTAGGAATTTACCTTATGCGCGCGAACTAGCCTGTAACGATCTGGATTTTTGACTGTTTAAGCCAATAATAATCCACACATGTTGAATCAAACAAATCAAAAATACAAATGATTGTTGGGTTAATATAAGAAAAAGAAGAAAGAGGAAAAACATTCATAAAATCTCACAACAGAAGGACTAAATATAATTAATAAATAACAGTTTATGAAGTTGTTAAAACATATATTTGATTATACTTTATTACAATTATCAGAGTTACACTATCACAAACATAACCATAATTGTAGTGTAATAATAGTAATAAATACGAATGTCAAGCTCCATCTTCATCTTTATAACGAGGTCTTCGATAACAGAAAACTCAGGTCGACACGAGCACAAATGAAAAAGACAAAATTACTCGGATCACAACTAAAATATTCTTATATCATTCAAATTAAAGTCATGTAATAATATGAGGGTACAATGTTATAGTTTGTAACACCCCAAATTTTTGAATGATCAAATTAAATAAATTTAAGAATACTTAATTTCAAATGTGGTAATTAAGGAAAACGGGTTGCACCATTGCGTTCTTCTCGGAATTCTGCTTGAGATAGAGTCTGAGTTTGCGTAAAATGGACACCATATGAAGGAGATATGGACGAACGAAGTTAGGCGGAAAAACCAAAAGAAGAAGGGAAGAAAAAAATGCACTGGCGCACTTGGGAAGTACTCCAGTACAAAAATACACTGGCGCACTTCCCAAGTGCGCCCAGGCCGAGCAGAAAGCCTGCACAGCTTTCTGGTGTGATCTGATCCACACTGTGACTCACTGTTGATTCCTTTCTGACTCCTTGCTGAGTCATTAGGGCTGAGGTGTCACCCTATCCTGACTGAGTGGTTTTGATTAACCCTAAGAGCATCCGAAAACACATGTAGACTCAAACCCGAAAACCAAATAAAAATTAGATCAATGGCCGTCACATTGTCTCTCCAAAACCTAGAGTAGCCGCCACCAACTAGAAGCAAAGTAAAGCAACTCAATTCTATTCAAATCAAAGTCTAATCTCAATAACGAAATTGTCTACATCAAGGGAACGCTAATCAATTACAGAATTCAGATCCCAGAACTCAAGACCCTCTTTTTCTGTGAGTTCTAGTCACTTTTAGGTTTAAATAGATAAAAGTGAATTGTGGTAGACTATGATTTGGGTATATGTTGTTTGTAGTTATGCAAGTTTATTGTTGTTGTGGATCATGAAATTATACAAGTTTATTTTTGTTGTGGATCATGAAATTATACAAGTTTATTGTTGTGGTGAATCATAAAATTATGCAAGTGAACCTATGCAAGTTACCTATGCAAGTTATTATGTTGCGAATTCATGAATCTATGCAAGTTGTTATCATGAACCTATGCAAGTTGTTATGAGATCATGCAAGTTACCTATGCAAGTTATTATGATTTAGAACTCATGCAAGTTATTAATTATGTTGTGGATTCATGAACCTATGCAAGTTACCTATGCAAGTTATTGTGTGATGAATTCATGAACCTATGCTAGTTGTTATGTTGTGAATCATGAACCTATGCAAGTCACCTATGCAAGTTGTTATGTTGTGAATCATGAACCTATGCAAGTCACCTATGCAAGTTGTTATGTTGTGAATCATAAACCTATGTGGGTTGTTAATTATGTTGTTAATTCATGAACCTATGCAAGTTGTTATGTTGAAAATCATGAACCTATGCAAGTTGTTATGTTGCAATATCATGAATCTGTGCAAGTTGTTAATTATGTGGTGAATCATAATTATATGCGAGTTATCATGTCATTTTCCCTAATTTTCATGCTTATGCCAAAAATTGTACTGAAAATGATCGCCTTGTCATTCCCTTTATTTTATTGTTATAGCTAGGCTACCTTGTAGCTTCGATGTCGCCAAAAACGCAAACGGTTACGCTAGTTAAGAAACGGGGAAAAGGGGAATTTGTAATAGGCATAATTTACATAGTATTTATGTAAATTGGGCACATGATTCTAGTAGGGAAACATATAAAAAAATTACCTATTATGACATAGGTAAAGTTGAGTAAAAATGGTATAAATTGAATATGACCATCTGGATAGGAAATTCAAATTGTTAATAAAATAGGTATTGACACCTATAAAAAAGGAAAGGATTAATTAATTAAGTTAATTAATCAAAAGAGGAATGTTTAAGCAATTAAAGTCTGAAAATTTAATTAACACTTATGACACGAGGTTAGGTTACATTAGTGGTGGAAGTCTGCCCGGACCCGACCGGCATATCCAGCAGCCACTAATGTTGAACCTAATGTGAGAGGTCTAATTGTGTGAATACGACTCGGGCTAAGACACGTGGTTAGAGCCAACTGTGGAATAAGACTGCCCGGACCCGACCGACATATCTAGCATCCACATGTCGTAGGCCTAATGTGGGAGGTCTAGCCCAATATAACCATAATTGGACATGGCAATAAGAAAAGACTACTTAACCTAACTTAATACATGTGGACTGTATGATGATAGACATAAGTTAGGGTTAAGTAAAATGAGTTGGATTGTGGGTGGGTTAAGTAACACTGATGGGTAGGTGGGTAATATTAATATATATAGGCCCACAAACTTAACCATTAAATAAATAGGATTAAATCAGTAGGAGGGTTAAGTACAACTGAAGGGTAGGTGGGTAATATTAATATATATAGGCCCACAAACTTAACCGGATAAAAAGGGTTATGTAATTAAAGACACCTAATGGTATAAAAAACCGGGGAAAAATAGTAAAGTTATGTATTAAAGACACCCTTAGGGGTACGCATAACTAATGGGAATAGATAGAGTTATGTATTAAAGACACTTATAGGTAAGCATAACCGATAGATAGATTGAGGGTTATGTATTAAAGACACCTATAGGTACGCATAACTGATTGAGGGCTATGTAATTAAAGACACCTTAGGGTGTACATAGTCAGTAGAAAACCTAGTGGGATACAAGACATAGGGGAGAGCTTGTATCATGTTGTGTGGGACCCATTTCAGTCAGTAACCCAGAGGGGTATCAAAGTAAAGAACTCCGCACTAGGCGGGGAAGGGGCACGCTTACTCATTGATTGTAAGAGAACCAAAACGAGACGGATGGTGTGGGCAGCGCAAACCGACCGGGGACATGTGCGTGCATAGGCCGTGTAGAGGGGGACAAGACGATCGTGACACCAGTAGGTATAATTGTGCACACCTTGGGTTGCCACTTTAGGGAAGTGATAACCCTTAGTTGTGGGACTAGCACAGGGTATCTACAGAGTAGGGAGCCGATCAATTAGGGTAGTGGTTAGGGTATACCCGGACGTATGCCCTAAGTCTACCAATTTATAGTAGGAGGGTAGTGGGTACGACTAGTTGAGATATGAGAAGGCGGCACCTATGACAGCAGCTAGGAATACACGAAACTACCACCATCGTTATCGTTATTATGGTTAGCGGAAGGGATCATCCCATCTTGATTTTACTAGTAATAGTGCAGAGTAGTTTGTAGTGAAGCATGCATACATCTTACATTATTTGTCCTGTTATACCTGCCATCTGTACCGTGAATCCCCTTATCCACTTTGTATGCCTTTCATGTTTACCTTTAATTATTTACTGGCTAAAAATTACTAGACTCACCAGACGTATGTTTGACCTAGTTTGTTTCACCTCTTTTCTTCCGTTCCCCCCTCTAGGTTCTCAGGGAGGAAACACCCAGGTTTAGTCAGAATTTGGATATCATCTTCTAGGAGCAAATTCTGAAGTATGGCTAGAGTCTCTGTCTCTTTTATGGCTTGCTCTTTAATATGGGGAATGATGTTTTTCTTTTAAATGCCTATGTACTCTGATAATATAAGACAGAAGTGTTTTTTTGTAAGAGTTTTATAACTTATGGTATTATGTAACAAAGTATTTTGGTGATTTAATAAAGTCGTTTATTTTCCACAGCAAAATTTTTATATCTGTCTTGTGATATTCTGTGTATGTTTACCTAAAACGCTCCACCGAAGTTAAGGCATTCCCTTTTGTGAGTGACCTTAATGGAGGTGGGGTGTTACATAGTTGCTTACAGTAATTAGCACATTTTATCCAAGATGTTTGTGAGTGCAATAACTTAAGAGATGTTACGGGAATATCCATCTCCTAAGGATCTGTTAAACTAGATATTATATAATACAATATGCTATTATAATAGTGTCTGTGGTTAAATATACTATTGAAAATTACCTAAATAGGATTACATCTATACCCTTATGTCATTTATAAACATTGTAGTCTATGCAATATTGTAAACTGGTGGCATCAGGGAGCATTCCATAGGTATAATGTCAAATCGAAATCTTAGTGGGCTCGATCAGGATAATATGATAAGGCACACGAGGAATACCCAGGGTAGGAATCTACCAGTTACATATCCGGGACTGGTGCTAACGCATAGCCGCAACTACTATCCACCTCGGAACAACACTCCCAAATCAAGGATACACATCAAATAAAATCGATGAGAAGGTATAATAATAAGAAAGAAATGTTGCAGATAGGGGTAGCTAACCCACTTGGTCACACTTTTTTAGTCATTTTAATTATGACCCGAAGGTCAAGGATATCTATCATCATTCTCTTAGTTCATTCTAGTATCATTCACCAAATATCCTACTTCATTCTGGAATCTCCACTGTGCATACAGTTGTTAAAGTGGTTTTTGATATCGGTAGAGAATACAACAATATCCGATATTGGTTTTCTTAACAACCAAACGTTTACATTTTTCACACCGATGGTTGTTCACATTTCAAAATGGTTCATATTTCATATTGAAATATCAGGTTGCTTTAAAACCATTTCATATTCAAAATAGGATATACTTTCATATTAAAATCTCTATTTTAAACCAAACTTGAAACAGTTCCAACTTCAAAACATTTTAAATAGTTAAAATAGTTGAATTTGATATTTATTAAAATAGTTTAAATATATTTGGAATGGTCTGAAAATAAATAGTTAGCATATAAAAGGTTTGTATGTATAAATAGTTTGAATTTAAAATAGGATATATTAAAATAGTTAATATACATAGTTAAAATAAAATTGTTATCTAGAAATTGAATGAACTTCCATTTTAAATTCAATTCAGTTCAGATAGTTAAGTTTCCAATTAGAATTCTCTTATTGAATAATTTCAGTTTATAACAAATCTCGAGTTCTCTATTCGGATATCACTTTAAATCAATATTAATTCAAAGTAAATTTCAAAGGTGAAAAAAACAATTCAATTTCAATAGATATAGTTTCATTTTTAACTTTAGTTTATAACTTTAAATAATTTCCTTTAGCTTTTATATTTCAAAATCCAAAGTTCAAGTTCAAAGGAAATCAATTTGTAAACATCATTTATATTGTATTTAAACAATATTTCAAGATTCAAGGTTAAAACAAATTTTATTTAACCAATCAGTATCTGTATATAATTTCCTATCTTATGGTCAAGTGATACTTAAAATTTAGTTTTAATATTTCAGGAATGGATATATATCATTTCCATCCAAATTTAGGCATAGGTATTCATAATTTTGACCTATGTTTTTAATTCATTCTAATGATTAATCCCGGGTTTATTTGATGTCCGTAACTTCTAAAGTAAATGGTTGGGATTAATCAGCATATACAAGAGTCATCACAAATAGTGTGAACAACATGGTGAATCAGACAATTAAACATTGATATATCAACCTATCAATCCAATGAATACATTAAACCAATTCATCCAAATAGTCCAATATCACATTAATTTTCTAGTTATTAAATGTAAAGACCCGAAAATCCCCGCCCTTTGGATCGACCATAAACCACACAGGTCTGATCCAAAAAGTTAGAAATCTCTGAATACTTTAACTTTGGGCATACAACACATCAGGACAACAACACAGACTTTTATAACATCAATAATAAATGTTACATCAGAGTACAGAATATCAGAGTACATCGATAAATAATGCAGCGGAAGATACATTTACAATAAATTAAATATAGTGCAGCGGAACTAATCTCAGTGGAAGGCCATCAATATTCTGGACCCAGCTTCAGGCTTCAATCCAGGATCCTGCTTAACTATATCTACAAAAAAACTACTCGACTGCCTGTGTGGAAAGAGGGCACCCGAGTTTGCAAAGTGAAACAAACTACAGGTCAGTCGTGGGACTGGTATGAGAAATCTATACTTAACTTATCTAATAAGTCGGCTAATCACAGGACCACGCCGCCAACGCGGAACGGGTTTACTCCATTGGATTGCCAGTGCATAAAATAAAGTAAATCGTCAAATAACGCAATGCTTTTTAGAAAAATGAAACCATTATAAGACCCAGGTCCCATCACACAATGCAACGCAAACCGGAAGATAGGGTTTTACCTTATAATGGTCAAAAGATGCTTGATACGTAAAAACGATATTATTATTAGTGTGTATATATATATTTAAAAAATTTCAAATATAATATCAATCCTAGACGGCATAGCTACCATCAACTATGTCGCCATACTAGTTATGCAATCAAAACCGCATGGGACGTATTGGAAGTTGGGTTTCCATCATGAGTCAAGGCTAGGGAGGAGCTCCTGACTGATTCGAGACACTCTAGCAATGTCTCAGGATTCGGACGCTGGCGAACCCTTGGATACAGCAGGGCCGGTCCACAAATACTTTAGTGGATTAGTTATGCCTGAACACATGCTCCCCGATCCTATTGGACCTACAAATCGGCCGTGGGCGACCGATAAGAATGAACCGAGGCCTCTCAAAAATTCCATCAACCACATAAGCAAATGTCAGCCAGTTTAAGCACTGACACCACTTCTAGCTAGAAAGAAACGTGTGCACTCCATGCGTTCCCTTCTCCCGTTTTAGACTCAACCGGTGTGTGAGGTTCGCGAAGTCACGATATACACAAAGCTATGCCTAAATAGACTGTGCTTTGATCATCAACTACAAGGCCTTCTTTTCAACAAACCCTCGATCATTTGCATCTTAGCATGCCACATTGTCAGACCCTACCATATTATTGATCATCTACCAATATATATATATATATATAACCTCTAAGCTCATACGTCTTAGAGAAGTGAGATGACCCGAACTTCCCCGTGCAGGAAAGCACGGATAGAATTGAGGACAAGACAAAATAGAACGCAAACAGAAGAACATTTCATTGTTATTACAACAATTCCATCAGATACAAGAATATACAGAGTATAAATGAATAAATTACATTCAAAAAATATCAGAGATTACAATAAATTACATAGCAGCGGAAAAATATACAAAACAGAACTGAAAGTGATACACGAATACAGAGCTTTCCGAGCATCGTTCCCGCTGTAAATCAGGATCCTGTGAATATAAATCTGCAAAAACAAAACTACTAGCTGCCCGTGTCGAAAATAGGGGCACCCAGAGTTTAGGTTAAAACAATAAACTCCAGGTCAGTCATGTGACTGGTGTAAGAACTAAAACAGTTATTAATCTTTATTTTAAAGTTTGGTAAATCAAGGGAAAATGCCGTATAACATGGAACGGGTTTCCTCCCAAGAATACCAGTGCATAGAACAAACAACACAATGCTAAATAAAGAAAAATGAAGCTGTTATAAGACCCAGGTCCCATCACACAATGCAACGCAAGCCGGAGGATAGGGTTTTCCCTTATAATAGCCAAATAATGCTTGATACGTTTAAACAAATCATTTGATACTATTATAGGTGTATAGTGTCAAAACAATTTCAATCATAAATATCAATCATAGACGGCATGGGTACCATATATCATGTCGCCATACTAGTTCTACAATTAAAACCGCAATATCACGTATTGGAAATTGGATTCCATCATGAATCGAGGCAAGGGGCAAGCTCCTCTCCACGTTCGAGACACTCTAGCAAATGTCCCAGGACCCCACTTTGATCCTTGGAATCGGCTAGGCCGGTCCTCTCTTACTTTTGAGGATGAGCTATTCCTGAACACACGTTTCTCGCTCCTTACAGACCTATATCCGAGGCGCCTCGCATTCCAACAACCACAAAGGTGAAAAGTATATAAATGTGAGGGCTGGTAGGTCACTAACACCACCCTACCTAGAAAGAAAGGTCGTGCTCTCCCAGCGGTCCGTCTCCCGTTTTTGACTCATAACGAGGTGTGAGGCTCGCGAATTCACACTATACATAAAGCTACGCCACACAGGTCGTGCTTTGATCATCAACCACAAGACTTTGCTTTTCAACAGAAGCCTTGATCAATTGCCACTTACGCGTGCCACACTGGCAATTCACTCCATGCGACTGATGTCCATCGATATACAACCTCTGAGCTCGTACGTCTCAGAGAAGGGCGTTAAGCAAGAGAATAAATTCTCCGCCGCCAAACAGATGTATATTTAATAGAGATTAATCAACACAGAATAAAATCCAATGTCAGACACACAATCCATTTACAAGTTCGTTCTGGGTCTTAACGAAACCGGAGGCACTTTCCTCGCATATCCATCGATCTCCAAGTACGTCTGGACGATCACCAACTGTTTCCCTCATCTTGGGTGTACAGCCCAATCGAGATCATCAGTAATCACCCAAACGATGTGAAGACTTTCGGTCTTCAACCACCATCTTCATCTTCGACATCTCGTCGAATCGGTTATTCAGAATGGGTATACCCCGGCCTTTCTGAATAACCCACGTATATAGTAAACAAATGTTACACAAACACAATGAACGCCTCATTCCAATTCAGAATATTCTTTTATTCACAAAATCTCATTCTTAGGGGAATGTTCCCATTAATTTTATCCAAGATAAATTCTTCTAAATTTATTCTTAAATCTTCCTTTGGATATCATTTCAAACTAGTCAGGATTAGCGAACCACACCGAAGTAATTATTTATTTTATTTCCCAATCCCAACCTATTTATCCCATGGAGCAAAACTGGTAATGCTCCATATCTAACACTACGGTGATATCGGTAAAATTAATTACCATTTCACGTTCAAATCTAATTAAAGATTCAATAAAACTCCACTTAGTTTTAATCTTTTCAAAAATCAATATCCTGCCTTTAACTGGGTTAAAGAACCAATGTCATCTAAAACACAATTCACGATAAACCCAAATCATATTTGATATTTAACACAAGGCTCTGAATAGAAAATATATCGGCTTATATTCAATATCAAATTCTGAAACCAACAAATATCATATTTGAAATAACGATATAAAATATATCTTTCAAATCCCCATAACAATACTTGTATAGTCACGAAATCCAACATCGAAATATTCCGAAGATAATTTCGATTCAACTCCAGTCCAATTCACGTATTGGAAATATTGATTATTTCTAAAATCACTTTCAAATTCAATTTATTTATTTCAAAAATAAATTGATTTTAATTCTAGTTCAAAACTAGTTCATTTCAACAAAAATCTATTTTTATCATTTCAAATGTGGGGTTTTTCATCCCAGTTCTTTCCAATTCATATATTGTGCTTTTACACAAATTATTGATATTTTTACTAATTTTATCAAGGCCCGTACAGTCGATTTCCATCAATGGCCATCGAACTGCACTTACAACGACCTTTTCTAAATTTGATTTGGACATAATTCCAAATCCAACCGTTAGATTTCAAATTTCTAATATTCAATGGAAAGCTCATTTCGATACGAACCCAACGGTTCCGGTTTTAGGAGAATCCGACGGTCGGATCTCTCGCAACGTCAATTCGAAGTCAATGGTCGAAATTCACGAACTACCGCGGCGTGGTGCGTTCTATTCAGGCCATTATATATAATATATATATATTATATATATTTTGTCGATTTCCTTTTTAAAACGAATTTTATAAATAGTTCTGAATTCGTTTCAAAAACAATTTCAACTTCATCTTCAATTTCAAATCGATTTGATTTCAATTCAATTCGAATTCATTTCAATTTTATTTAATTCGAATTCAAATTCGTTTCGATTCAATTCAAATTTTAATTCGTTTCAATTCAATTCAACTTGAATTTACCTTCTATTTACTTCAATTCGAATTCATTTCAAATTGATTTCAAGTCAATTTCAGTTCGTTTTAAATTTCATTCAAAACGATTTCCATTCGTTTTTAATTCAATTTCAATTTAATTCAATTTGAATTCATTTCTATTCAATTCGAATTTAAATTCACTTTCTATTCAATTTGAATTCAAATTCACTTTCTATTCAATTCGAATCGAATTCATTTTCTATTCGATTCGAATTCATTTCAAATTGATTCAATAAAATTTCCATTTCAATTTTAATCTAATTTAATTTGAATTTCATTTCAAAATATTAAATTTTGAAATCACTTTTCAATATTCATTATAAAAACGGATATAATCGATATAAATATCGTTCACGTCAAAATGGCGCAGCTCTAATCAACACGGCTTTATATATTTCAATAAATTCGTTACTCTATTCAACAAATGAATATTTATTCCATCAACACATGAATTTATATTTCTTTCAACACACGACCAATCTCAACACATGAGTACTGTCAACACACGATTATTTTTGTTATGTAAAATATTTTATAAAACTATGGTATCTATCGTTTGATTTTTAATTAGACTCCACCGTGAAGTAGTGTCTAATCTAAAGATGATGAAGATGTAAATTTTATTATTTAAAATATTTTACTCAACACATGAACATCGTCAATACATGACTATTTTTATATTCAACACATGAATTTTCTTTTATAATATTCATTATTTTCCCGATTGGAATGAGGCCCAATCAATCACCATATATTGTTAATTATATGGATTCCATACAACACATGTATATAATAGCAATGATAAACAATCAACCATCATCCAAGGTGCACCACACAACTGCACAAGCATCAAATATAAATAATTAACGCTTACACAGTCTGTCGACCAATCGATCGACATACAATTAAATAATTGGGATTAGTGTACCCAAATATCATCCCAACACCCGTGTGGGGTTTCAAATCAACAAACACAGATTTTTATTTGTGAAGTTGGGCGATGTGTAAAATTTATCATCCCAATCAATATCAGTCAAATCAGTGTATATAAACAAATCGGCCGATTTGTTTATAAATATTTATTTATTCACTTTCACGTTAAAAATTATATTTTTAACGATAATTAATTTATTTCAACACATCTACGTTTTATTATCGATTTCACATCAACATCACAAACAATATTCACAACACATCAATCAAACAAACAAGCCATCCATGGTCTGTGGATGACGGGTGTCGGGTGCTGCTAAGCACCGTCTGCATCCTAGCATATATATATATATATATATATATATATATATATATATATATATATCTCTAGAAAAAGAAATTTAGAGTGAGAATTTCTCACCAATAGCTATCCCAATTCCACGACACTTCTTTTACAGAAATCTTCGTCGTTCTCGCCTTTTGTCACTTTCGTTGCTCGTAGCCACTACATATATAAAAATCGAATTTTTTACTTCGCTATTCAATATATAAAGATCGAATTTTTACTTCGCTATTCAATATATAAAAATCGAATTTTTACTTCGCTATTCAATATATAAAAATCGATTTTTTACATCGCTATTCAATATATAAAAATCGAATTTTTACTTCGCTATTCAATATATAAAAATCGAATTTTTACCTCGCTCTTTAATATATAAAAATCCCATTTTTATAATCACGGTATATGGATAAAAATTCTATTTTTACACCGCTACTATATAGATAAAAATTCTATTTTCACACCGCTACTATATAGATAAAAATTCCATTTTTACATCGCTACTATATAGATAAAAATTCTATTTTCACACCGCTACTATATAGATAAAAATTATATTTTTATTCAACGGTGTTCATATAATAAAGATTATATTTTTATCACGCTATTCTCTATATAAAGATTTCGCCTTTTCAAATTTAAAGATTTCTCCTTTTCAAATTTAAAGATTTCGCCTTTTCAAATTTCAAAAATCTAATCTTTTCTATTTTAAAAATCTAATCTTTTCTATTTTAAAAATCTAATCTTTTTGCCTAATAAAAAAAATCATATAAATTTCAGAATTATAAAACAATAAAATATATAAAAACTAAATTAGCTAAAATTAAAAAGAAACTCACTGTTTTAAGTGAAGAGGGAGGAGGAGGGTTTTGTTTGCGTCGCTGGAGGTGGGGGAAGTCGCGGCCTCACTGGTGGTGGACTTGGTGGCATCGACGTCGGCTTCAGGAGGTTGGGGGCTGCTGGGTTCTCATGCTCGCGACTGGAGGAGGTCGGATTGGCATTCAGGCGGGGGAAGAGGAAAGAGGGTAGGCGGCTGTCAGGAGGAGGAGGGCTCGGTTTGGGCCTCGAGGGGTGGCGCGAGTCTCGAATGGAGGAGGAGAGGGGAACGACGGGAAGGAGGAGCGGAGGGGAAGGAGAAGAGGGGCGCCTGACGGCGCGTTGGCGCGCTGCTCGGAGGAGCGGCGACGCTCCTCCCTTTTCTTCTTTTTTTTATTTCGAATGAATCCAGTAAGAGGGGGGGCAGAAAGAAGATAAGGGGAGCAGGAGAGAGGTTTTATTTATTTATTTTAAAATTCAAAAAGTTGACTTTTTATTCGACCTCGAAACGAGGCCCACCGCCTATCGTCCATAGCTAATTACCCCCATTCCGAACACAATGGGATATGTATCGTAAGCTGATTCGACCATTTCGATCGGTTTTCGTCAAAATCAACATATAACTTTATATATTGAATTTGAACGCGCATTTCAATTTACCGGGGTCACATACGAACTTTAAAAATTCCAGAAAAATATTTTCTAGCTTCGTATTGACGATACGGTCCTAACAAAACTAGTTTCGTCGAATTCTGAGACCGTTGGAAAAATGGCCATTTTCCAGTCGATTAAAATCAACTAAAACTAGTCAAACGCGTTTTCTTTTGCCACGCTCACATATTAATTCGAAAAATTATGAAATTTGGAATCTAGCAATAACTTGACATCGCGGACCCAACAAAAGTGGTTTCGTCGAAATCCGAGGTCGTTTGCAAAATGACTATTTTTAAGGGCCTGTATTCCATAGCGACTATTCAGAATTTTCAACTGGACATATCTTCTGATTCCCGCTATGAAATTTCGATTTTTCGGATTCGTTGGAAAGATATTCCCAGTTAGATCCTATTATTTTTGGTTTCACTAAAATCTGGATTGTTTTGCACCCGGTACGTTCAATTGAAGTTTGAAATCGAATTATCGAACTACCGCGCCATTTACAATTCTATTTATAATTATATATAATTATTTATATTCTAACGACGACGTATATAATATATACATCGAATTCTATTCAAAATAAATTTCTCGTCGATATTATTTAAAATAATCTATTTTAAATATTCAAAATTCATTAAAATTGCCAAAATAAAATTTTTAAACTGGCCCCGATTTTCGAGTTGTTACAATCTCCCCCACTTAAAACTTTTCGTCCCCGAAAAGGAACAAAGTCGAAAGTGGTTTGATTAGTCAACTCTACGTTCGATCTGGCTTCCATTCTCCAACTGTTCAGTTTCTGAGAATTTTCAAATCCTTCAAAAATTTGGCTAACACCTTAAATTTTTGAAAAATTTCGCCATAACCTCCCCTGCACTAGGAGCCACGGGAAAATCCCGAAATTGCCATATAGGCCTTCTGATCTCAAAAAGAAAAAGAAAAAAGCCAAGCGGCTAGCCAATCGGCTCATAAAATCATCATCACCCAAACAAAACAATAAATTATATATTAAACATGTACCTATTTGTCGGGCAAACAAATTTTATTCTCTGCTCTAGCCTCCTTGCTATGACCTGTTCAATGTAAGTACTTGTATATGCAAGCAAATGCGACCAATTTTCAATATAATTCAATATTTGATTCTATTAGGCTAAATGGTTCAAAATTATCAAACAAATAAACAAACAATAAAAACATCAATCAATTAGTGAATTAGAGTTTCAAATTCATAACTTTGATACATAGTCAAAAATCATGTTCTTGATGACAATTCATGAAACACCCCACCTCCGTTAGGGTCACTCTCAAAGGGAATGCCCTAATTTTGGTGGAGGTTTATAAGTACAAGTCACAGATATACAAGACAGATATAAGAACACATATTTGTAAACAGCGGAAGAACAACAAACTTTATTTCATAAAGTCAAATACGTGTTACAACAACATCCTTTCCAAAAACATAACATAACACTTTCATAATCTGTCTTGAGTACATTATTTAAAGAAGAATAAATAAAACATAGATAAACTGCAAAAGCCCCATAGTGGATTGTCCAAAGCCATAGTTCAAAACAGGAAAGTCCAAGCAATACATTTCTCTTCTTCAAGCTGGATGTTGAGGTTGGTCAAGCTGCTGTGTTCCCTCCCTGAGGACCTGGGGGAGGGGAAACGGAAGAAAGAAGACGAAAGAAAAGTAGAGTCAGACATAAAGCCTGAGTAAGTCTAGTACTATTTTGTCTATGAATAAAGAACTGGGTATGATAAGTATAAACAAGAAGTGGGCATGCACTATAAACTTGGTTAAGTTGTCTAGGGTCGAATATACTATCGTACCCCATGTTAATCTCTGAACCCATATAAACTAGTTTCCAACTGGCACCCCATAATCAGGGTGATGTGATCCATTCTACGATGATCGGCTCCTACTCGCATAGTTACATGTGTCTTACGGCCCCCGATGTCTGTAGTTACCTATGCTGGTCCCACCATGGGGTGTATCAAGTCCCATAGTGGCAACCCGACACAACCTTAGAGTGCACAGGTATGCTACTGGTGTCCAGTGCCTTATTTTTCTGCGCCGGAGTGTGTGCACGCCCGCACTCCGTTAGAACCTACACCGCTACACCACCGCCGTCGCTTTGACCTCTTAGAATCAGCCCAGTAATCGTGCCCCACCCTGCCTAGTTTCAGGGTATCCTGATACACCTTCTAGGGTTACTGCTGAAAAGGGTCCCCCGTTACTAGGTTTTCTATCTCTAGCCAACATGCTAAGTTGGTTAAGTGTTTCCTAACCTAACCCCCACCAGTCCGTTTTTGTTTAGCATGTTCCATTTTGATTAAGTCTTTAGTTCACTTAATCCTATCAATCCTGACTCAACCTTAATTGTCTTATTAAGGCCCTGACCTCTCACATTAGACAGGTATTGTTGTGGCTGCCTGTTGCCGGTTGGTTCCGGGCAGTCTTACGCCACAACTCAGTCTAACCTCGGGTCCTTGCTGGGCTCCATGTTTAACCTCCCACATTGGATAGGTATTGTTGTGACTACTGGACAGCCGGGCGGTTCCGGGCAGGTTTACATCACAACTCAATCCAACCTCGGGTTAAGCACATCGTATGTTCTACATCTACATATTTTTTATTTCTTATATGTAAATATTTGCGGCCCATTATTAAGTTAATGGTGTAAAGGTTACACCAATCATGGGCCCAACCCATACTTGAATTTGGGCCCTTCTATTTTATATTTTCATTCATTAATTAATTTTAACCCAACGTTATTTTCCCCCGTTTTACATGTCCGTTTATATATATATTGGGCTTAGCCTTTTAAAGCCCAATTTAGCCATGCGAAAAGGGGAGGCTTATGGCGTGATTACATACACAAAAAGGGGAAGGTGAGCGTATGAACTTGCAATATGACGTTGGGAATACAAAATAGAAACTGGTGTACTTGCATAGTAGTGACATATACTTTGGTCATAAAACATAGGTGACATGAATCAAAGCATGTGAACTTGTAATTGAGATATCATTATTGACACATGAACCTATATTTTTATTTAGGCATAATGTCAAACATATGGCATAAATATTTCTAGCATAAGCATAGCATAATGTCAAACATAAGCATGGCATAAATACTTCTAGCATAAACATGGCATAATGTCAAACATAAGCATGGCATAAGTATAGTTAAATTTGTTCATGGCATAAATATTTCTAACATGAAATCATGATTCTTACTTTAGTCATGTAAACTTACAAAAGGGACTTTTTGAACCTAACCTAGCCATGTACCACATATGTCATCATATAATTCTTGTAAACAAGATAGACTAAATCATGGATTTTAATTATGCCAAATATTATTCATAGCCTAGCCATATTCATAAGTTTTCAAATAGGTTTTCTATTACAAAAGCATGGCTTAATACATGATGCCAAATTCTCAACATAATTTCATATGGATAATAACCAAACTTGTTCCAATTACTTACAAAATGATTTATGCACAAAAATGTACATCATGGTGGCATAGAAGCAAACCCCAAACTTGCATGAATTTAAATCAACTACATACATGTAGCTTCAACATGGATTACATAATTTGCGAAATATTCCAAACGTATACTTGCATAGAACTACCGCATGTAGTTCTTTATAATGAATAACATAATTCATAAATATCCAAACGTATATAATATTTCAAATTGATAAGAACGCACAAATATGAATTACTTTATTGCCACAATTCAAGCATACAAACCAACACAATTGTTTATTCATACCAAAGTAATACTCTACTTACAATGGTGTGATGAATTCTCTAATTTAGGGATTGAAGACGCAAATTCCTTTGTTGAATTGATTTGTTTAGGTTGCTTTAAGCTTTAGAATCTTCCTCCTAATCCTCTCTCCAATTTGGTGGCTACTCCTAGTCGTTCCTCAGCAACATGGCGGCTATGTTCTTATTTTTGAATGAATAGATTAGGGTTTAGTCTAGGGTTGTTTATATAGAGGTTAGGAACTGATTAGGACCATTGATGTTGCTTCGATTGATCGTAGCCATTCATTCTAAGGAGAGACCAATTAAAACTTGCCACCTAGCCCTAGTGACAAAGCAGACCACAGAAAATCGACCACATAGAGAATAGGCCAGCCGGGTTAGACTGGGCTCGACCTGGGTCTGGACCAGGTCGACACCCCTGTCGACAGCCCTGTCGACAGGCCTGTCGACCTGGTTAGACCAGGTCGACAGCCCAGTCGACTTGGTGGGTCAGGCGGGTGTTTTTCCGCCCTAGCCCATTGGGCCCCATTTTCGAATTTAAACCTGATTTATTCTGTTTGAATTTAAACTTGATTCTCAAATTTCCGAAGGCCATATCTTCTTCATACGGACTCCGTTTTTCGAAAACTCGGACTCTATTTCGCGTATTTTTCCGAGACGAACGCAATGGCGTATCCCGTTTCCCTTAGTTCTTTGATTTCAGATTAATTATACTTTAATTTGTTAATTTCACAGTTATAGAATTTGCGGGGTGTTACATTCTTCCCCACTTAAAAGGATTTCGTCCCCGAAATCTTCAAGTTAGGAGAAAGGTATATCCTAACATCCAATCATCCATCTACTCATCCATCAAACACGAGCATCCATTGTCCTTAAAAGACTTCTAATGCTTCATGATCATATGCGAAGTGTGTGTGTACATGTACTTATCTAATGCAAAATCAGGCGGTCTACTGATTCAGTTGACCTCCTTAATGCGAATTATGTAAGTGCCATGAATCCATTATGTATGCAAATTTTCCTATTCTTGATTCTACATGAGTGCACAATCATTCAATACAAATGCAACATCCACATGACAACATATTAGAGTTCAACCACATACGAATGCAAACATATATGCATATGCAATATGAAGTGACTGAGCCGATCTAAACCCTAGATTGTGTGTGTATATGCAACCACGAGCAACCACTAGCAATCACTTGCAACCACTTGCAACCATCATCCATAACATGTTTCAACTACATGTTTCCATCCAAAGGGTTTCTACCTAAAAGATAAGGTCGGGGAAATATACCTAAAAAGATAGATAAAAGCGCAACTTAAGGAAAATGAAAGATCAAGGATGTACCCTCGAACAGAAAAGGGTAGGCTGTGCGTATTCTAGCTTCAGTTTCCCAAGTCGCGTCTCCCTCGGCGTCACTCCACTGAACTTTGACGAGCTTGACTTCGCGGTTGCGTAGCTTCTTCACTTCCGTTCCTAAGATGCGGGTTGGAACTTTTCTTATGGTTGCTTCGCATTCCACTTCGGCCTCTTCGAGTATATTTGGCTCTACCACTTCAGCAGACTCATGCAGACATTTTCAGAGATGTGAAACGTGAAAAACGTTGTGGACTCCAGCCAACTTCTCGGGTAGCTCTAATCTATAGGCCATTTTCCCAATTTTCTCGATGATAGGGAATGGCCCTACGAACCTTGGTGCTAGCTTTCCTGTGGTTCCAAAACGGACAACGTTTCTTAGTGGTGATACCTTGAGAAAAACTCTGTCTCCAACCTCAAATTCAAGGTCGGTCCTTCTCTTGTCGGCGTAGGACTTTTGTCTGTCTTGGGCCGTCTTCATCCTTCTTCGTATTAAGTCTACTTTCTCTGAGGTCTCTCGGATCATATCTGGTCCAAGTATAAGCTTATCCGTGGACTCCCACCAACAAGTGGGCGATCGGCACGGTCTTCCATATAAAGCTTCGAAGGGCGCCATTCCGATGGTTGCTTGATAGCTGTTGTTGTAGGCAAATTCCACCAAAGGAAGGTGGTCTTCCCATGTCCCTCCGAAGTCAAGGACGCACAGTCTTAAGAGGTCTTCCAAAACTCTGTTCACTCTCTCTGTTTGGCCGTCGGTTTGGGGATGATAGGCTGTGCTCAAGCATAACTGCGTTCCTACTGCTTCTTGGAGACTCCGCCAAAACTCGTTGGTGAAGATGGGGTCTCGGTCACTAACAATGCTAGATGGTATTCCATGGAGTCGAACGATTTCCTTAAGGTAAAGTGATGCTAGGGATGAGGCAGTTCTTTTACTTTTGACAGGTAAAAAGTGGGCGCTTTTAGTAAGCCTATCCACTATTACCCAAATGCTAGTGTTGCCTCTCCTAGACCTAGGCAGCCCATCGACGAAGTCCATTGAGATGCTATCCCACTTCCACTGCGGGACCTCCAGAGGATGTAGCAGTCCGCCAGGCTTTTTCTGTTCCGCCTTAACCTGTTGGCACACCATACACTTAGAAACGAACTCTGCCACGTCCTTTTTCATGCCGTTCCAGAAGAAAGTCCTTTTTATATCTTTGTACATTTTATCTCCGCCTGGGTGTATCGTCATCTTGGAGTGATGTGCTTCCTCTAGAACCTTCTTTACTAAATCTTTCGTCTGTGGGACGCATAGTCTTCCGTCTCGCCTTAGCAAACCCCTATCGTCGATGGAGTATCTGTTGAGGTGACTTGAAGTCTCACCCCTAATTAGCCTATCAATCATTTCCACAAGCTGAGGGTCTTCGCGTTGTGCTGTCCCTACTGAATCCACTAAAGTTGGGCGCACTTCGAGTGATGCTAGCAAGCCTGGTACGAAATCGGAGGAAGGCCTAAAGTCGAAGCTGGCTATAAACTCTAGGCTTTGTCTTTCAACAAACAACGGGCTTAGGGTCAATTTCTTTCGGCTCAACGCGTCTGCAACTACGTTGCCTTTGCCCGGAGTGTAGGAGATTTCGAAATCGTACGAGGCAAGAAACTCCATCCATCTTTGTTGCCTCAAGTTAAGATCTTTCTGCGAGAAAAGATATTTCAACGATTTATGGTCAGTGTAAAGTTCGAACTTCTCACCTAGGAGATAGTGTCGCCAAGACTTGAGTGCAAAGACGATGGCGGCTAACTCAAGATCGTGGGTTGGGTAGTTCTTTTCGTGTACCTTCAACTGCCTCCCGCCATAAGCTACTACCCTTCCTTCTTGCATTAAGACGGCGCCTAGCCCTGTCCCACATGCATCCGTATAAACAGTGAACATCTTGCTCCCATCTGGCAGCGTCAAAACTGGGGCTGTTGTGAGAGCCTTTTTCAGTCGTTGGAAAGCAAACTCGCAATCCAAGCCCCAATTGAACACTAGATTCTTCTTAGTCAATTTCGTGAGTGGAGCTGAGATTTTCGCAAAATCCCTTATAAATTTTCGATAGAAACCTGCTAGTCCTAGGAAGCTTCGGACCTCAGTTGCATTCCTTGGTGTCTTCCAATCCTGTACCGCTACTACCTTAGCAGGGTCCACCGCTAACCCTTGTTTGGATACTATGTGCCCAAGGAACCTCACCTCTTCTCTCCAAAAGTGGCATTTGGAGAACTTGGCTTTTAGTTGATGGACTCGCAAAGTTTCCATGATTGCCCTTAGGTGCTGAGCATGTTCCTCTTCACTCTTTGAGAAGATAAGGATATCATCTACGAAGACCACTACTAACTGGCCGTGTCGAAAATAGGGGCACCTATAGTTTAGGTTAAAACAATAAACTCCAGGTCAGTCATGTGACTGGTGTGAGAACTAAAACAGTTATTAATCGTTATTTTAAAGTTTGGTAAATCAAGGGACCACGCCGTATAATACGGAACGGGTTTCCTCCCAAGAATACCAGTGCGTAGAACAAACAAAGCAATGCTAAATAAAGAAAAATGAAGCTGTTATAAGACCCAGGTCCCATCACACAATGCAACGCAAGCCGGAGGATAGGGTTTTCCCTTATAATAGCCAAATAATGCTTGATACGTTTAAACAAATCATTTGATACTATTATAGGTGTATAGTGTCAAAACAATTTCAATCATAAATATCAATCATAGACGGCATGGGTACCATATATCATGTCGCTATACTAGTTCTACAATTAAAACCGCAATATCACGTATTGGATATTGGATTCCATCATAAGTCGAGGCAAGGGGCAAGCTCCTCTCCGCGTTCGAGACACTCTAGCAAATGTCCCAGGACCCCACTTTGATCCTTGGAATCGGCTGGGCCGGTCCTCTCTTACTTTTGAGGATTAGTTATTCCTGAACACACGTTTCCCGGTCCTTACAGACCTATATCCGAGGCGCCTCACATTCAAACAACCACAAAGGTGAAAAGTATATAAATGTCAGGGCTGGTAGGTCACTGACACCACCCTAGCTAGAAAGAAACGTCGTGCTCTCCCAGCGGTCCGTCTCCCGTTTTTGACTCGTACCGAGGTGTGAGGCTCGCGAATTCACGCTATACACAAAGCTTTGCCACACAGGTCGTGCTTTGATCATCAACCACAAGACTTTGCTATTCAACAGAAGCCTTGATCAATTGCCACTTACGCGTGCCACACTGGCAATTCACTCCATGCGACTAATGTCCATCGATATACAACCTTTGAGCTCGTACGTCTCAGAGAAGGGCGTTAAGCAAGAGAATAAATTCTCCACCGCCAAACAGATGTATATTTAATAGAAATCAGTCAACACAGAATAAAATCCAATGTCAGACACACAATCCATTTACAAGTTCGTTCTGGGTCTGAACGAAACCGGAGGCACTTTCCTCGCATATCCATCGATCTCCAAGTACGTCTGGACGATCACCAACTGTTTCCCTCATCTTGGGTGTACAGCCCAATCGAGATCATCAGTAATCACCCAAACGAGGTGAAGACTTCCGGTCTTCAACCACCATCTTCATCTTCGACATCTCGTCGAATCGGTTATTCAGAATGGGTATACCCCGGCCTTTCTGAATAACCCACGTATATAGTAAACAAATGTTACACAAACACAACGAACGCCTCATTCCAATTCAGAATATTCTTTTATTCACAAAATCTCATTCTTAGAGGAATGTTCCCATTAATTTTATCCAAGATAAATTCTTCTAAATTTATTCTTAAATCTTCCTTTGGATATCATTTCAAACTAGTCGGGATTAGCGAAACACACCGAAGTAATTATTTATTTTATTTCCCAATCCCAACCTATTCATCCCATGGAGCAAAACTGGTAATACTCCATATCTAACACTACGGTGCTATCGGTAAAATTAATTACCATTTCACGTTCAAATCTAATTAAAGATTCATTAAAACTCCACTTAGTTTTAATCTTTTCAAAAATCAATATCCTGCCTTTAACTGGGTTAAAGAACCAATGTCATCTAAAACACGATTCACGATAAACTCAAATCATATTTGATATTTAACACAAGGCTCTGAATAGAAAATATATCGGCTTATAATCAATATCAAATTCTGAAACCAACAAATATCGTATTGGAAATAACGATATAAAATATATCTTTCAAATCCCCATAACAATATTTGTATAATCACGAAATCCAACATCGAAATATTCCGAAGATAATTTCGATTCAACTCCAGTCCAATTCACGTATTGGAAATATTGATTATTTCTAAAATCACATTCAAATTCAATTTATTTATTTCAAAAATAAATTGATTTTAATTCTAGTTCAAAACTAGTTCATTTCGACAAAACTCTATTTTTATCATTTCAAATGTGGGGCTTTTCATCCCAGTTCTTTCCAATTCATATACTGTGCTTTTACACAAATTATTGATATTTTTACTAATTTAATCAAGGCCTGTACAGTCGATTTCCATCAATGGCCATCGAACTGCACTTACAGCGACCTTTTCTAAATTTGATTTGGACATAATTCCAAATCCAACCATTAGATTTCAAATTTCTAATATTCATTGGAAAGATCTTTTCGATACGAAACCAACGGTTCCGGTTTTAGGAGAATCCGACGGTCGGATCTCTCGCGACGTCAATTCGAAGTCAATGGTCGAAATTCATGAACTGCCGCGGTGCGGCGTGTTCTATTCAGGCCATTATATATATATATATATTTCGTCTATATATAATATATATATATATATATTATATATATTTCGTCGATTTCCTTTTTAAAACGAATTTTATAAATAGTTCTGAATTCGTTTCAAAAACAATTTCAACTTCATCTTCAATTTCAAATCGATTTGATTTCAATTCAATTCGAATTCATTTCAATTTTATTTAATTCGAATTCAAATTCGTTTCAATTCAATTCAAATTTTAATTCGTTTCAATTCAATTCAACTTGAATTTACCTTCTATTTACTTCAATTCGAATTCATTTCAAATTGATTTCAAGTCAATTTCAGATCGTTTTAAATTTCATTCAAAACGATTTCCATTCGTTTTTAATTCAATTTCAGTTTAATTCAATTTGAATTCATTTCTATTCAATTCGAATACAAATTCACTTTCTATTCAATTTGAATTCAAATTCACTTTCTTTTCAATTCGAATCGAATTCATTTTCTATTCGATTCGAATTCATTTCAAATTGATTCAATTAAATTTCCATTTCAATTTTAATCTAATTTAATTTGAATTTCATTTCAAAATATTAAATTTTGAAATCACTTTTCAATATTCATTATAAAAACGGATATAATCGATATAAATATCGTTCACATCAAAATGGCGCAACTCTAATCAACACAACTTTATATATTTCAATAAATTCGTTACTCTATTCAACAAATGAATATTTATTCCATTCAACACATGAATTTATATTTCTTTCAACACACGACCAATCTCAACACATGAGTACCGTCAACACACGACTATTTTTGTTATGTAATTTTTTTTATAAAACTATGGTATATATCGTTTGATTTTTAATTAGACTCCACCGTGAAGTAGTGTCTAATCTAAAGATGATGAAGATGTGAATTTTATTATTTAAAATATTTTACTCAACACATGAACATCGTCAACACATGACTATTTTTATATTCAACACATGAATTTTCTTTTATAATATTCATTATTTTCCCGATTGGAATGAGGCCCAATCAATCACCATATAATGTTAATTATATGGATTCCATACAACACATGTATATAATAGCAATGATAAACAATCAACCATCATCCAAGGTGCACCACACAACTGCACAAGCATCAAATATAAATAATTAACGCTTACACAGTATGTCGACCAATCGATCGACATACAATTAAATAATTGGGATTAGTGTACCCAAATATCATCCCAACACCCGTGTGGAGTTTCAAATCAACAAACACAGATTTTTATTTGTGCAGTTGGGCGATGTGTAAAATTTATCATCCCAATCAATATCAGTCAAATCAGTGTATATAAACAAATCGGCCGATTTGTTTATAAATATTTATTTATTCACTTTCACGTTAAAAATTATATTTTTAATGATAATTAATTTATTTCAACACATCTACATTTTATTATCGATTTCACATCAACATCACAAACAATATTCACAACACATCATTCAAACAAACAAGCCATCCATGGTCTGTGGATGACGGGTGTCGAGTGCTGCTAAGCACCGTCTGCATCCTCGCATATATATATATATATATATATATATATATATATATATAGAAAAAGAAATTTAGAGTGAGAAGTTCTCACCAATAGATATCCCAATTCCACGACACTTCTTTTATAGAAATCTTCGTCGTTCTCGCCTTTTGTCACTTTCGTTGCTCGTAGCCACTACATATATAAAAATCGAATTTTTTACTTCGCTATTCAATATATAAAGATCGAATTTTTACTTCGCTATTCAATATAAAAAAATCGAATTTTTATTTCGCTATTCAATATATAAAAATCGAATTTTTACTTCGCTATTCAATATATAAAAATCGAATTTTAACTTCGCTATTCAATATATAAAAATCGAATTTTTACTTCGCTGTTCAATATATAAAAATCGAATTTTTGCCTCGCTATTCAATATATAAAAATCCCATTTTTATAATCATGCTATATGGATAAAAAATTTATTTTTACACCACTACTATATAGATAAAAATTCTATTTTCACACCGCTACTATATAGATAAAAAATTCCATTTTTACATCGCTACTATATAGATAAAAATTCTATTTTCACACCGCTACTATATAGATAAAAATTATATTTTTATTCAACGGTGTTCGTATAATAAAGATTATATTTTTATCACGCTATTCTCTATATAAAGATTTCGCCTTTTCAAATTTAAAGATTTCGCCTTTTCAAATTTAAAGATTTCGCCTTTTCAAATTTCAAAAATCTAATCTTTTCTATTTTAAAAATCTAATCTTTTCTATTTTAAAAATCTAATCTTTTTGCCTAATAAAAAAAATCATATAAATTTCAGAATTATAAAACAATAAAATATATAAAAACTAAATTAGCTAAAATTAAAAAGAAACTCACTGTTTTAAGTGAAGAGGGAGGTGGAGGGTTTTGTTTGCGTCGCTGGAGGTGGGGGAAGTTGCGGCTTCGCTGGTGGTGGCCTTGGTGGCATCGACGTCGGCTTCAGGAGGTTGGGGGCTGTTGGGTTCTCATGCTCGCGACTGGAGGAGGTCGGAATGGCGTTCAGGCGGGGGAAGAGGAAGGAGGGTAGGCGGCTGTCAGGAGGAGGGGGGCCCGCAGATCGTCGGCGGCGCATGGCTAGGGCTCGGTTTGGGCCTCGAGGGGTGGCGCGAGTCTCGAATGGAGGAGGAGAGGGGAACGACGGGAAGGAGGAGCGGAGGGGAAGGAGAAGGGGGGCGCCTGACGGCGCGGTGGCGCGCTGCCCGGAGGAGCGGCGGCGCTCCTCCCTTTTCTTTTCTTTTTTTTTATTTCGAATGAATCCAGAAAGAGGGGGGGCCAGAAAGAAGATAAGGGGAGCAGGAGAGAGGTTTTATTTATTTATTTTATTTTAAAATTCAAAAAGTTGACTTTTTATTCGACCTCGAAACGAGGCCCACCGCCTATCGACCATAGCTAATTACCCCCATTCCGAACACAATGGGATATGTATCGTAAGCTGATTCGATCATTTCGATCAGTTTTCGTCAAAATCAACATATAACTCTATATATTTAATTTTAACGCGCATTTCAATTTACCGGGGTCACATACGAACTTTAAAAATTCTTGAAAAATATTTTCTAGCTTCGTATTGATGATACGGTCCTAACAAAACTAGTTTCATCGAATTCTGAGACCGTTGGAAAAATGGCCATTTTCCAGTCGATTAAAATCAACTGAAACTGGTCAAACGCGATTTCTTTTGCCACGCTCACATATTGATTCGAAAAATTATGAAATTTGGAATCTAGCAATAACTTGACATCACGGACCCAACAAAAGTGGTTTCGTCGAAATCCGAGGTCGTTTGCAAAATGGCTATTTTTAAGGGCCTGTATTCCATAGCGACTATTCAGAATTTTCAACTGGACATATCTTCTGATTCCCACTATGAAATTTCGATTTTTCGGATTCGTTGGAAAGATATTCCCAATTAGATCCTATTATTTTTGGTTTCACTAAAATCCGGATTGTTTTGCACCCGGTACGTTCAATTGAAGTTTGAAATCGAATTATCGAACTACCGCGCCATTTTCAATTCTATTTAAAATTATATATAATTATTTATATTCTAATGACGACGTATATATATATACGTCTAATTCTATTCAAAATAAATTTCTCGTCGATATTATTTAAAATAGTCTATTTTAAATATTCAAAATTCATTAAAATTGCCAAAATAAAAATTTTAAACTGGCCCCGATTTTCAGGTTGTTACAAGAAGGGTGTAAAGTAAAGAATAAAATCTTCATCACCAAACAGAAATATATAATTAGTAGCGTTCAACAAATATGGTAGAAAGGAATACAATGTGAGACATACAATCCATTTACAAGTCCGTTCTGGGTCTGAACGAAACCGGAGGCATTATACCTCGCATATCCGAACAATCAACAATACGTCTGGACAACAACCACTTTATCCCTGTCCTGGGTGCAAATCATTCCAGAGCATCGGTAGTCCTTGTCCATTCGATGTGAGGATCGTCGGTCTTCAACACCGTCTTCAATATCTTCGACTCTTCATCGTCGTGATATTATTCGGAATGGGTTAGACCCGGTCTTTCAGAATAACTTGCGTATTTTATAATTAAAAATCAAGTGCAATAAAACACATCCAATGCCTTCATTCCAATTCAATATATTCTTTTAAATAGAATACATTATTAGGGAAAGGTTCCCATTGATTTTATCAAAGATAAAATCTTATAAATTTATTCTTTAATCTTCTTTTTTAAAGATTCATTAAAACTCCAATTTGGATTTTAATATAAAAAAAACATTATTAAATGATTATTCCAATTTTTGAAGGAATTAACCTTGGTTTTAATTTGGGTTAAAGAATCAATGTCATTTAATCATAGTTCACAATAAACCCAGTTCTCATATCTTTTCATTTCAACTACCAAAAATAATTGAAAATTCTAAAAATCTTAATTAAAAGATTTATCCTTTAAATACGGGGTTTAAGAACAGTGTTATTTAAGACACCATTCACAACAACCCAAAATCTAATTCTTTTATTTAATTTTAACGAAATCTTATTTAAAATATTTATCCTAATTAATAAATAGTCTACCTTAATAGAAATATATTTTATGTTTTTGTCCATTCAAGAACGGACATAGAAATCATCCTTTCATTATTTGTTAAATATTATATAATAATATTCTTTATATAAAAAGATACTTTATATAAATTATCCTTTATAGTACGGTATTCTTTATTTTAAAAGATATTTATATTACAATGTTCTTTTTCTAAATATTCCGTATTTAAAAGAAATTCGCATTGGAATGCGACTCAATCATTTACCATATAACTTACATTGAATGTATATAACCGTAATGATAAATATAATCAAACCATCCATTCACATCCATAGTGCAATCTATACTGTGTGAGCATTAAAATGAAATAATAACGCTCATCGCAGCCTGTCGATCATTCGATCGACATACAAATAAATATTGGGATTAGTGTAAGTCAATTTTCAACCCAACACCCGTGTGGGGTTTTCAGCCAACAAACAATTCATAAAATAAATGATCGGTTAAAGGATTTAACCAATCCAATTCTGCTAGCAGTTGATGATAATGAACCATCCTGTAATTTATTTCTAATGTCGAATAAAAATGTATTTTTATTCGTAAAATTTTCCTATACAATTCTAATGTCACATAAACTGTGATTTATTTATATGGCATTATTGGGGATGACAACTACAAGATACGTTTATTTGTTTTATATTTCCAATATATAATCTAACACATAAAAATGTGTATTTTAAGTTGCATACAATTTCTAATGTATGCATTAATATATAAAAATTGTCACTTTAGTTCACCTACACATTCTAATGTATGTTTTGACCAAAAATATGATTCCTATATTTGAATATAATTTCTAATGTAGGTTCGCAAAAAAAATGTTCTTTATATTTACTTATAAAACCTATTTCATGTTATGCAAATAAAAATAATTATTATATTTACATATACGTTTTATTCCAACAAAATGTTCAAGAAATGTTACTTCTATTTTGAGGTAACACAAAACTATTTTACACAATGCTATTTGTGTTTAACTCTTTATTTAATCAACAATGTGATTTTTGTTTTATTCTAAATTTAATTAACAAAATGTAATTTTGCTTCAACTATTATATCTTGACAAAATAAATATATTAGTTCAATTAATCTATTTGGTCAAACAATAAAAATAATGACTTTGTTTTGTCGACAAATCTATTCCGACAAAACAAATAAAAGTGATGTGTTTGTTTAAATGACAATTTTAAATTTATCAAACAGATAAAAGTGATATATTTGTTTTGTCAAAACTTATGTGCCAAAAAGATCAGGTTTTTTTTAACAAGTATAAATTGACAAAAGTGAATAATTGGGTTTCAACTAGCATAGATTGACAAAAGTGAACAATTGGTTTCAACTAATATAGATTATCAAAAGTGAATATTTTGTATTTTCATTCTAATTTAACATACAAGTGCTATATTTTGTTACATTCTTTGATTTAGACAAAAATGAGTATTTTTGTCTACTTCTACTTTAATGATAAAAATATGAATGTTTAATTATTCATTCTTTTACCATAGCTAAAATAAACAATTTCAATTCATTCTTTTAAAGTGATCAAAAGGACTCTTTTTATTTCCTATAACATATTTGACAAAATGACTATTTTCATTTCACATAAAATTTCAATAAGAAATGAAATTCTAAATTCTATGCCTCATATTATCTTTTAAATGAAAATAAATGAAACATTAATTCTTACCATTTTTGCTACAACTAGAATGTAACTAAAATATATTGTAATAACCCGGAAAATCTGGGCCAGTTTAAAATTTTTATTTTGGCAATTTTAGCGAATTTTGATTATTTAAAATGAATTATTTTAAATAATATCGACGAGAAATTTATTTTGAATATAATTCGAACGTATATATTATACGCGTCGTCGTTAGAATAAATATTTATATATAATTATAAATAGAATTGAAAATGGCGTGGTAGTTCGATAATTCGATTTCAAACTTCAATTGAATGTACCGGGTGCAAAACAATCCGGATTTTAGTGAAACCAAAAATAATGGAATCTAATAGTGAATATCTTTCTAACGAATCCGAAAAATCAAGATTTCATAACGGGAATCAAAAGATATGTCCAGTTGAAAATTCTGAATAGTCGCTATGGAATTCAGGCCCTTAAAAATGGACATTTTGCAAATGACCTCGGATCTCGACGAAACCAGTTTTGTTGGGTCCGTGATGTCGAGTTATTGCTAGGTTCCAAATTTCATAATTTTCTGAATCAGTATGTGAGCGTGGCGAAGGAAAACGCGTTTGACCAGTTTCAGTTGATTTTAATCGACTGGAAAGTGACCATTTTTCTAACGGTCTCAGAATTCGGCGAAACTAGTTTTGTTAGGACCGTATCGTCGATACGAAGCTAGAAATAATTTTTCGGGAATTTTTAGAGCTCGTACGTGGCCCCGGTAATTTGAAATGTACGTTCAAATTGAGAATATACAGATTTATATTTTAATTTGAGCGGAAACTGATCGTAACAGCCAAATTGGGTTACAAAACAAATCTCATTGTGTTCAGAATGGGGATATTACGCTAGGGACGACAGTCGTTGGGTCTCGATTGGAGTCCGAACAAAAAGTCAACCCCTCTTTGAAAATAAATTAAATAAAATATTAATATATATATTTTTATAAACACCCTCACCCCCCAAACCTTATCTCCCCCGTTCATTTCAGTTTCAAGAAAAAAAAAAAAACACCGCCGCGATTTCGTCTGCTAAGTCGCCCCACCATCTCGTCGCGTCTCCGACGAGGAGACGCCGCCGCCGCCGTGGGGGCAGCCACCAGGCCCCTCGCGACTCTCTCTTCTCCCTCTCCTCTGAATCCCGAAATCCCCACCATCTCGCGACCGCACCGGACCCAAAGTCGACCCCACCTGAAGCCGCCTCCACCACCTGACGAGATCCGACCGCTGCGCCCAGTCCGACCACCACCCCGCCGCTGATCAGGCCGCCAGCGGGCCTCAACAGCGCACTCCCCCCCTTCCTCCGACAAACAATGTAAGTTTTTCTGAATTTATATGCCTTTAAAATCTGATTTTTATTGTATATAAACTCTGATTTTCATTTATATAAGTTATTATGATTTTTATAGAAAAGATTTTAGTAAAAATATGATCTTTGTTTTAGGAATACGATATTTATATACGAATAAAGTATAAAAGGTTATATTTTTAAATTAGTATAGTTTAGATTTTTAAATTAACAAAGATAAGGATTTTTATCTATATAAAAGGTCGGATTTTTCTCTATATGAAGTTGAATTAAAAAATTCGATTTTTAAATAAGCGATAGCACCATAAAAATATGATTTTTATATATTGAACTTCGAACTAAAAATTCGATTTTTATATATTGAACTTCGAATTAAAAATATGATTTTTATATATTGAACTTCGAATTAAAAATATGATTTTTATATATTGAACTTCGAATTAAAAATATGATTTTTATATATTGAACTTCGAACTAAAAATTCGATTTTTATATATTGAACTTCGAATTAAAAATATGATTTTTATATATTGAACTTCGAATTAAAAATATGATTTTTATATATTGAACTTCGAATTAAAAATATGATTTTTATATATTGAACTTCGAACTAAAAATATGATTTTTATATATTGAACTTCGAACTAAAAATTCGATTTTTATATATTGAACTTCGAATTAAAAATATGATTTTTATATATTGAACTTCGAATTAATAATGTGATTTTTATATATTGAACTTCGAATTAAAAATATGATTTTTATATATTGAACTTCGAATTAAAAATATGATTTTTATATATTGAACTTCGAATTAAAAATATGATTTTTATATATTGAACTTCGAATTAAAAATATGATTTTTATATATTGAACATCGAAATAAAAATGTGATTTTTATATATTGAAAAGCGAAGTAAAAATTCGATTCTTACATATGTAGTGAAAGCGGATAACGAAGGTGACAAAAAGGCGAGAACGAAGAAGCTTTATATCAAATAAGAGTCAAGATGTTTGGATAGCTTTCGGTGAGAATTTCTCACCTTTCAATTTCTTTTTCTAGTTATATATATACTAGGATGCAGACGGCGCTTAGTAGCACCCGACACAATCGTCCACAGACCATGGACTTGTTTGTTTGGTTGCATAGATTAGTTATATGTTTTGATTTGAATTTGGTTGTTTGGTGATTTTGATTGATGTGTGAATGGCGTGGGCCTTCACTAGACCGGGGATAAGGCCAGGCCTCGTCCCGTTTCTAGTATCGTGCCGTTATGCCGCCGAAATTTTCTAAAATAAGTTAGAAAAATAAAAATATCATTTTATTGAATAAATGAATTGAATAGAAATTCATAGGTTGAAATAAAATGTTTTATCGTTAAAAATATAATTTTTAACGTTAAGTGAATAGAATAAAATATTCATTTATAAACCGCACGGTTTGTTTATGTACACCTATTTGAATGACATTGATTGGGACGATAAATTTTACACATCACCCAATAGCACAAATAAAATATGTGTTTGATTGTTTGAAACCCCACACGGGTGTTGGGATGAAATTTGAAGTTCACTCATCCTGATTGATTAAATATGTCGATCGATTGATTGACAGGCTGTTATAAGCATTAGATATCTATATTTGGTGCTCATACGGTGTAGTGCACTTTGGTTGATGGTTGATTATTTATCGTTGCTATTATATACATGTGTTGTATGAAAATCCATATAATTAACATTATATGGTAATTGATTGGGCCTCATTCCAATCGTGAAAATAAAGAATATTTTGATAATAACAAATATTTTGACAATAGGAAATATTTGAAATAGAATATTTGAAAATAGAAATATGTGAAGCCGTGATGATTAGATTGACGCCATTTTGACGTGAACGATATTTATATCGATTTTAAAACGATTTCGAAATGAATTGAATTGAAAACGATGTCGAAATGAATTGAATTGAAAACGATTTCGAAATGAATTGAATTGAAAACGATGTCGAAATGAATTGAATTGAAAACGATTTCGAAATGAATTGAATTGAAAACGAACTCAAATTGAATTGAAAGCAAATTGAAATGAATTCAAATTGAATTGACATTTTGAATTGAATAGAAATGAATTTTAAAACGAATTTATAAAGAAGAATTCAATTTTGATTTGAATTGAAAAGAAAGTTGAAATTGCTTTTGAAACGATTTTAAAACTATTTATATAATTCGTTTTAAATAGAAATCGACGAAATATATATTATATATATTATATATATAATATAATGGCCTGAATAGAACGCGCCGCGCCGCGGCAGTTCGTGAATTTCGACCATTTATTTCAAACGGACATTACGGGAGATCCGACCGTCGGATTCTCCTAAAACCGGAACCGTTGGGTTCGTATCGAAAAGAGCTTTCTAATGAATATTAGAAATTTGAAATCTAATGGTTGGATTTGGAATTATGCCCAAATCAAATTTGAAAAAGGTCGCTGTAAGTGCAGTTCGATGGCCATTGATGGAAATCGACTGTACGGGCCTTGATAAAATTATTAAAAATAGTAATAATTTGTGTAAAATCACAAGAAATGATTGGGGAAAAATTGGGATGAAAAACTCCATATTTGAAAGGATAAAAATAGATTTTTATCGAAATGAACTAGTTTTGAACTAGAATTATAATTCTATTTATTTTTAAATAAATAAATTGAATTTGAAAAGGGTTTTGAAAATAACCAAAATTTCCAATGATTGCATTGGAGTGGATTTGAATCGAAATTGTCTTCGGAATATTTCGATGTTGGAATTCGTGATTATACAGATGTTGTTATGGAAATTTGAAAGATATATATATTTATATCGTTATTTCCAATACGGCATTTGTTAGTCGTAGAATTTGATATTGAATATAATCCGATATATTTTCTATTCAGAGCCTTGTTTTGAATATCAAATGTGATTTGGGTTTATCGTGAACAGTGTTTTAAATAACACTTGTTCTTTAACCCGATAATTAGTGGAATGTGATTTTGGGTTTATCGTGAACCGTGTTTTAAATGACACTGATTCTTTAACCCTGTTAAAGATTAAAACTAAGTGGAGTTTTAATGGATCTTTAATTAGATTGAAATGATCAAAAATGGAGTATCACCAGTTTTGCTCCAAGCGATAGTTAAATCTTTAATTAGATTTGAACGTGAAATGGTAATTGAATTTACCGATAACACTGTGGTGTTAGATATGAAGTATTACCAGTTTTACTTCATGGGATGAATAGGTTGGGATTGGGAAATAAAATAAATGATTACTTCGGTGTGGTTCGCTAATCCCGACTAGTTTGAATTGATATTCAAAGGAGATTAAAGAATAAATTTAAAGAATTTATCTTGGATAAAATTAATGGGAACTTTTCCCAAAGTATAGGAATATTTGAATAAAAGAATATTCTGAATTGGAATGAGGCGTATGTTGTGTTTGTGTAACACTTTTATAATATATACGCGAGTTATTTAGAAAGACCGGGTTTATCCCATTCTGAATAACTGATTCGACGTGGTGTCGAAGATGAAGACGGTGGTCGAAGACCGGAAGTCTTCACGTCGTTTGGGTGATTACTGATGATCTTGATTGGGCTGTACACCCAAGAAGATGGAAACAGTTAGTGATCGTCCAGACGTACTTGGAGATCGATGGATATGCGGGGTACTAGGTGCCTCCGGTTTCGTTCAGACCCAGAACGGACTTGTAAATGGACTGTGTGTCTGACATTGGATTTTAGTCCGTGTGATTGATCTCTATTAAATATATATCTGTTTGGCGGCGGAGAATTTATTCTCTTGCTTAACGCCCTTCTCTGAGACGTACGAGCTCAGGGGTTATATATTGATGGATATCAAACGCATGGAGTGAATTGCCTGTGTGGCATGCCTAAGTGGCAATTGATCGAGGCTTCTGTTGAAAAGCAAAGTCTTGTGGTGATGATCAAAGCAAGGCCTTTGTGGCGTAGCTTTGTGTAACGTTGATTCGCGAGCTTCACACCCGGTATGAACCAAAAACGGGAGAGGACGTCAGGGAGGGCATGCGTTTCTTTCTAGCTAGAAGTGGCGTCAGTGGTTTTACACGCCCTGACGAGTTTGACTTATGTGGTTGTTGTTGTTGCGAGGCGCCTCGGTTATATCGGTTTCGGCCGATGCATTCTGGTCGGCAGACGGACCAGACTTACACCCCATAGGGTGGGGAGACGCATGTTCAGGGTTTAAGTTTAATCCACATCGGTGGACCGACCCTGAGGATCCAAGGGTCGATGCGCTCTGACCCTGAGGATTGGGCTAGACAGTCTCGAAGATGGTGAGGACTATCTTTTGCCTCGGTTCATAGATGGAAATCCAATTTCCAAATACGTGACATTTGCGGTTTTGATTATAGAACTAGTATGGCGACATGATATATGGTACCCATGCCGCCTATGATTGATACTTATGATTTGAAGTTGTTTTATACACTATGCACTTATAATAGTATCAAATGATTTGTTTTAAACGTATCAAGCATTCTTTGGCTGTTATAAGGGAAAACCCTATCCTCCGGCTTGCGTTGCATTGTGTGATGGGACCTGGGTCTTATAACAGCTTCATTTTTCTTTATTTAGCATTGCGCTGTTTGTTTTATGCACTGGTATTCTTGGGAGGAAACCCGTTCCGTGTTATACGGCGTGGTCCCTTGATTTACCTAACTTTAAAAATAAAGATTAACTGTTTTAGTTCTCACACCAGTCACATGACTGACCTGGAGTTTATTGTTTTAACCTAAACTCTGGGTGCCCTTATTTTGACACGAGCAGCTAGTAGTTTTGGTTTTGCAGATTTATATTCACAGGATCCTGGTTTACAGCTGGAACGATATCCGGAAAGCTTTGTATCCGTATATCTCCTTCTAGTTGTGTATTGTGTTATTTTCCGCTGCTATGTATTTAAATGTAATTTAAATCTCTGATATTTCTGTGTAATATTCATCTATACTCTGTATATTCTCGTAATCTGATGCATTGTTGTAATATACAGTGAAACGTTCTTTGGTATGCGTTCTATTTTGTCATGTTCTCAAACGATAGGGCGTTTCGAACGGTCTGGGTCGGTTTAGCGACTGGTTCGGACCGAGCGAAATTCCTTCTCGTCACATATAACCTTTAAATCCTATCTTTTATTTACATCTGAAAATGTGAATAAAAAGGAAATCCTTAATTTGAAAGTAAAATGAGAGGTTTAATTCATTATTTATTTGCATTAAAGAATGCAAATAAAAATGCAACTCTCAAAATGACATTTTATTTATATCAAAAATGTAATCAAAATGTAACTTACATTTTGATGTTTTGTTTGCATTTAGAATTGCAAACAAAAGTAAAACCTTGATTTTTAATGTTTTATTTGCAATAAGGAATGCAAATAAATAAATGTAACTTTTATTTATAGTTTATTTGAAAACAAGGAATGCAAATAAAAGAACAAATTCTATTTTTAATGAATATTTGCATTAATGGATACAAATAAAAGAACTAATTTTATTTTCAATGAATATTTACATTTGTGAATGCAAATAAAAGGACAAATTTTAATTCCCAATGTATATTTGCATTTGTGGATGCAAATAAAAGAAATATTTTCATTTCAAGGTATATTTACATTAGTGAATGCAGATAAAAGAACAGGTCCTATTTTCAATGTATATTTGCATTAGTAAATGCAAATAAAGGAATAAATTTTTGCCTTCAATAAATCAAGTTCTAACAAAAGTTTTTTTTTGTTCTACTACTTATGTTTTAACAAAAATGTTACCTTTAATTCACTAGTCATAATTTGACAAAAATGTTATTATTTTATTCAATGCATAAAAATGCATATTTTTGACAAATTCTATTCAAGGTATAAGAATGTGATATATTTGCATTGGTGCATATAGATAAAGGAATAAACTTTAGTTTCATTTTATATTTGTATTTGTAAATGCAAATAAAAGAATAAACTTTAATTTCAATGCATATTTGCATTGAGAAATGCAAATAAAGGAATCAACTTTATTTTTAAATATATGTACTTGCATTGGTGAGTGCAAATGGAAGAATAATTTGTTTCAATATATATTTGCATTGGTAAATGCAAATAAAGAACAATTTCTATTTTCAATATACATTTGCATTGGTGAATGCAAATAAAAGGATAGATTTTGTTTTTAAAGTTTATTTGCATTAGTGAATGCAAATAAAAGAATAAATTATATTTAAAATATATTTGCATTAGTAGATGCAAATTAAAAGTATAATTTTCATTTCAATCTATATTTGCATTTGTAAATGCAAATAAAAAAAAATTCAATTTCAATGTATATTTTTGCATTTGTAAATGCAAATAAAAGGATAAATTTTAATGACAATTAAAAAGTGATTTTATTTGTAAAGTAAGTTCTACACTTCTAATCTAAACACATAAGAAGGAAAATTTTATTGTTTACAAATTCTATTTTAATGGAACATTTCATTTAAAAAGGTGATTTCTATTTTAATGTATGTTTCTGTTTTAATATGATATGTTAAAACAGAATGACAATTTATTCTAATCTTTTTATTTAAATCAAAACATGAAAATAAAAATATTGTTTTTATTTTACACTTCAATTTTTGACATACATGAATATAAAGTATTCTATATATACAATAATATATGATTTTGTCGTATACACACAATTCCTAACAGATATAAATACACAATCAAAATCAATCACAGCACAATCAGCATTGAAACAAATATATACATACAACATGAATTTCATACGGAATGCATATATATATATTACACAATAAATAATTGATTAAATTTAAATTTAAATAGATATCTCACCAAATAGATTTCGATTCAGAATAGATCAGATCTGAATTTTCCTTAATTTTCAGCTGTCTCCGTTTCAAATCTGGATTGTCCCGTTGTGTAGATCTTTTCAATATGGTTCTAACGCAATTTGTTTAGCAAATTTCTGATAAAATTCGATCGAGTTATGGCCTTTCAAACATTAATAACATAACTTAAATTAATTAAGTAATTAATTAAAGTTAATTACTCTATTAAACAAATTAGGGCCGCCCTCTCTTCCTTCCTCTTCTTCGTTACCTTCAGGAACACCGAACCCATCATCTCCTAACTCATCCACCGTCGCACGCTCCATTATTCCACAGGAACTCGATCAAATGCCACCACTCCGAAGCCCGTGCCGACCCCTGCTAACGCCCAGACGTGGGCCCCACTCTCCCCTCACCACCGCCTAGAAAACCGTGCCGAAGTCCGCCCCTTCCTTCGCCAATTCCTGCCTCTACAGTCACCTAAATCCCATCACATCTGTATGGAATCATAGCTTGGGAGATGCTCTTCGATTCGAGTATTGAATCGGGTTTTAATTCGAATGGATTATGGAGAAATTAATGGTTGAATTTGGGAGTTTTTCTGCCATTCGAGAAAAGGATACGGCGGCTGGAGTATGTGGTTGTAGGGTTAACGTATTTAGGTGGTATTCATAGTGTATTTTTATTTTTATTTAATTTATTTAATTCAAAAATTCATGTTTTAATAATACGAACTCCAATTGAAACCCAACGAGTGTTGCCCCTAGCTAAATACCCCCATCCTGGACACAATGGAATAGGTTTCGTAATCCAATTCGACTGTTATGATATGTTTTTCTTTAAATTGAAATTTAAAACATTTAATTATTTAATTTAACCGTACATTTTAATTTATCGGGGCCACATACGACCTCTAAAAATTCCAGAAAAATTATTTTTAGCTTTCTTATGACGATACGATCCTAACAAGACTAATTTCGTCGAATTCTGAGAATGTTTGAAAAATGGCCATTTTTAAGTCGATTTAAAATTGACCGAAACTGGTCAAAACACATTTTCTTTTGCTACGCTCACATATTAATTCGAAAATTTATGAAAATTGAAACTTAGCAATAATTCGACATTCCGGTTCCAACAAAAGTATTTTCATCGAAAACAGAGGTCGTTTGAAAATTGACTATTTTTAAGGCAAATATATTATATTAAAATATATATATAAATTCTACAGCGAATTTTCTAAATTTTAAACAGGACATAACTTTTAAATTATAAAGTGAAATCTCAATTTTTAGATTCGTTAGAAAGATATGGCTAAATAGATTCAAATATTTTTTGTTTTACACAATTCTGATTTGTTTTGAATCTTGTACATTCAGTTAAAGTTTAAAATTAAAATTTCAAACTACCGCGCTAGTTTTAACTCCTTTTATGGTTAAACTAAATTTATTCGTCTCAACTTTGATTAAAATAAATTTTATCCATTATTATTTAAATAAATCATTTTATATTCCCAAAATTCATTAAAATTTTCTAAAATAAAATTTTTAAATTGGTTCAGAATTTGCGGGTTGTTACAATCTCTCCCACTTAAAATCTTTTCGTCCTCGAAAAGGAAATGAAGCTAAAAGTTGTTTATTTAACTAATTTAATTTTCATTCTTTTATTGTTAAATAATTTTATTAGTCAAATTTAATAACCACACAACACAATCAACAATCAATTAGTTGATTAAATTTTCAAAAATATATAACTTTAATATATTCAAAAATCATATCTTCTAAAATCAAATTGTATATATATAACAACAAGTACGTTAGTTATAAACTTTTCACTCTAAACTCATTCTAGGGCATTACTAACCCTATCTCTAATGAGTTTTCTCATTCTAGGATACTGCTGATCCTATCTATAATGAGTATTCTTATTGGATATTACTAATCCAATCTCTGATGAGTCTTTTGTTCAGTTCAAACAAGTTGTACCCCAAAGAGTTGAGCTAACCAGAGCTCTGGTACCACATGTAAAGACCCGAAAATCCATGCCATTTGGATCGACCATAAACCACACAGGTCTGATCCAAAGAGTTAGAAATCTCCGAATACTTTAACTTTGGGCATACAACACATCAGGACAACAACACAGACTTTTATAACATCAATAATAAATGTTACATCAGAGTACAGAATATCAGAGTACATCGATAAATAATGCAGCGGAAGATAAATTTACAATAAATTAAATATAGTGCAGCGGAACTAATCTCAGTGGAAGGCCTTCAATATTCTGGACCCAGCTTCAGGCTTCAATCCAGGATCCTGCTTAACTATATCTGAAAAAAAACTACTCGACTGCCCATGTGGAAAGAGGGCACCCGAGTTTGCAAAGTGAAACAAACTACAGGTTAGTCGTGGGACTGGTATGAGAAATTTATACTTAACTTATCTAATAAGTAGGCTAATCACAGGACCACGCCGCCAACGCGGAACGGGTTTACTCCATTGGATTGCCAGTGCATAAAATAAAGTAAATCGTCAAATAATGCAATGCTTTTTAGAAAAATGAAACCATTATAAGACCCAGATCCCATCACACAATGCAACGCAAACCGGAGGATAGGGTTTTACCTTATAATGGTCAAAAGATTCTTGATATGTAAAAACGATATTATCATTAGTGTGTATATATATTTAAAACATTTCAAATATAATATAATTCCTAGACGGCATAACTACCATCTACTATGTCGCCATACTAGTTATGCAATCAAAACCGTATGGGACGTATTGGAAGTTAGGTTTCCATCATGAGTCAAGGCTAGGGAGGAGTTCCTGACCGATTCGAGACACTCTAGCAATGTCTCAGGATTCAGATGCTGGCGAACCCTTGGATACAGCAGGGCCGGTCCACAAATACTTTAGTGGATTAGTTATGCCTGAACACATGCTCCCCGATCCTATTGGACCTACAAATCGGCCATGGGCGACCGATAAGAATAAACCGAGGCCTCTCAAAAATTCCATCAACCACATAAGCAAATGTCAGCCAGTTTAAGCACTGACACCACTTCTAGCTAGAAAGAAACGTGTGCACTCCCTGCGTTCACTTCTCCCGTTTTAGACTCAACCGGTGTGTGAGGTTCGCGAAGTCACGATATACACAAAGCTATGCCTAAATAGACTTTGCTTTGATCATCAACCACAAGGCCTGCTTTTCAACAAAGCTTCGATCATTTGCATCTTAGCATGCCACATTGTCAGACCCTACCATATTATTGATCATCTACCAATATATATATATATATATATATATATATATATATATAACCTCTAAGCTCACACGTCTTAGAGAAGGGTGTAAAGTAAAGAATAAACTCTTCACTACCAAACAGAAATATATAATTAGTAGCGTTCAACAAATACGGTAGAAAGGAATACAATGTCAGACATACAATCCATTTACAAGTCCATTCTGGGTTTGAACGAAACCGGAGGCATTATACCTCGCATATCCGAACAATAAACAATACGTCCGGACAACTACCACTTTATCCCTGTCCTGGGTGCAAATCAGTACAGAGCATCAGTAGTCCTTGTCCATTCGATGTGAGGTTCGCCGGTCTTCGACACCGTCTTCAATATCTTCGACTCATCATCGTCGTGATAATTATTCGGAATGGGTTAGACCCGGTCTTTCGGAATAACTTGCTTATTTTATAATTAAAAATCAAGTGCTATAAAACACATCCAACGCCTTCATTCCAATTCAGTATATTATTTAAAATAGAATAAATTATTAGGGAAAGGTTCCCATTGATTTTATCAAAGATAAAATCTTATAAATTTATTCTTTAATCTTCTTTTTTAAAGATTCATTAAAACTCCAATTTGGATTTTAATATCAAAAAAACATTATTAAATGATATTCCAATTTTTGAAGGAATTAACCTTGGTTTTAATTTGGGTTAAAGAATCAATGTTGTTTAAACATAGTTCACAATAAACCCAGTTCACATATCTTTTCATTTCAACTACCAAATATAATTGAAAACTCTAAAAATCTTAATTAAAAGATTTATCCTTTAAATACGGGGTTTAAGAACAGTGTTATTTAAGACACCATTCACGAGAACCCAAAATCTAATTCTTTTATTTAATTTCAACGAAATCTTATTTAAAATATTTATCCTAATTAATAACTAGTTTACCTTAATAGAAATATATTTTATATTTTTTTGTCCATTCAAGAACGGACATAGAAATCATCCTTTCATTATTTGTTAAATATTATATAATAATATTCTTTACATAAAAAGATTCTTTATATAAATTATTCTTTATAGTACGGTATTCTTTATTTTAAAAGATATTTATATTACAATGTTCTTTTTCTAAATATTCCTTATTTAAAAGAAATCCCGCATTGGAATGCGACTCAATCATTTACCATATAACTTTGTTATATGGATTTCATACATTGAATGTATATAACCGTACTGATAAATATCATCAAACCATCCATTCACATCCATAGTGCAATCTATACTGTGTGAGCATTAAAATGAAATAATAACGCTCATCGCAGCCTGTCGATCGTTCGATCGACATACAAATAAATATTGGGATTAGTGTAATTCAATTTTCATCCCAACACCCGTGTGGGGTTTTCAGCCAACAAACAATTCATAAAATAAATGATCGGTTAAAAGATTTATCCAATCCAATTCTGCTAGCAAGTTGATGATAATGAACCATCATGTAATTTATTTCTAATGTCAAATAAAAATGTATTTTTATTCGTAAAATTTTCCTATACAGTACTAATGTCACATAAACTGCGATTTATTTATATGGCATTATTGGGGATGACAACTACATTGGAGTTTTAATAATGTTTTTTTTTATATTAAAATCCAAATTGGAGTTTTAATGAATCTTTAAAAAAAGAAGATTAAAGAATAAATTTATAAGATTTTATCTTTGATAAAATCAACGGGAACCTTTCCCTAATAATGTATTCTATTTAAAAGAATATACTGAATTGGAATGAAGGCGTTGGATGTGTTTTATAGCACTTGATTTTTAATTATAAAATACGCAAGTTATTCCGAAAGACCGGGTCTAACTCATTCCGAATAATTATCACGACGATGAAGAGTCGAAGATATTGAAGACGGTGTTAAAGATCGGCGATCCTCACATTGAATGGACAAGGACTACTGATGCTCTGGACTGATTTGCACCCAGGACAGGGATAAAGTGGTAGTTGTCCGGACGTATTGTTGATTGTTCGGACATGCGAGGTATAATGCCTCCGGTTTCGTTCAGACCCAGAACGGACTTGTAAATGGATTGTATGTCTGACATTGTATTCCTTTCTACTGTATTTGTTGAACGCTACTAATTATATATTTCTGTTTGGTGGTGAAGAGTTTATTCTTTAATTTACACCCTTCTCTAAGACGTATGAGCTTAGAGGTTATATATATATATATATATATATATATTGGTAGATGATCAATAATATGGTAGGGTCTGACAATGTGGCATGCTAAGATGCAAATGATCGAGGCTTTGTTGAAAAGCAGGCCTTGTGGTTGATGATCAAAGCACAGTCTATTTAGGCGTAGCTTTGTGTATATCGTGACTTCGCGAACCTCACACACCGGTTGAGTCTAAAACGGGAGAAGTGAACGCAGGGAGTGCACACGTTTCTTTCTAGCTAGAAGTGGTGTCAGTGCTTAAACTGGCTGACATTTGCTTATGTGGTTGATGGAATTTTTGCGAGGCCTCGGTTTATTCTTATCGGTCGCCTACGGCCGATTTGTAGGTCCAATAGGATCGGGGAGCGTGTGTTCAGGCATAACTAGTCCACTAAAGTATTTGTGGACCGGCCCTGCTGTATCCAAGGGTTCGCCAGCGTCCGAATCCTGAGACATTGCTAGAGTGTCTCGAATCGGTCAGGAGCTCCTCCTTAGCCTGGACTCATGATGGAAACCCAACTTTCAATACGTCCCATGCGGTTTTGATTGCATAACTAGTATGGCGACATAGTAGATGGTATCTATGCCGTCTAGGATTGATATTATATTTGAAATGTTTTAAATATATATATACACTAATAATAATATCGTTTTTATGTATCAAGCATCTTTTGACCATTATAAGGTAAAATCCTATCCTCTGGTTTGCGTTGCATTGTGTGATGGGACCTGGGTCTTATAGTGGTTTCATGTAACACCCCGTATGTTAAATAACTTGTTATAACATAAATCAGAGCAGAATTAAATTTAATATTCTGAATCAGGGGAAACGGGCTGTGCCATTGCGTTCGTCTCGGAAAAATACGCGAAATAGAGTCCGAGTTTTCGTAAATCGGAGTCCGTATGACCAAGTTATGGCCCGTCAAAGTTTCACGAAAAATCAAAAACTGCTCATGTTTTGAGGCCCGGGATGAGTTTTGGGCTGTTTTTTTTTGGGCCCTAAATGGTTCCTACACTTGACTTCTTCCCCAAGACATGCTTTAAAGGCTAGGATTGGTTCTAGGGTATATCCTATGGTCCTAAAACATCTAACTAATCTATATATACACCCTAATACCCCCCTTATCCTTACCAAAAATAGATCTAAGGCCATTATGCCACCACTTAGAAAATTGGAGAGCCTCCACTAAAAATCCTAAGAGGGTTTGCAAGCTAATCTACATCTTCTTCTACTTAATCATTGGGATTTGCTTCATTTAACTTGCTAATCTTGTTTTGGTGAGCTTCTATCCCCTTAATAATCAATTATTGAATTGATTATGATAAGATGTGATAAAGTATGGCTATGTTTGTGGATCCATATATTTATGCAAGCTTGATGTAGTGAATATTATGTGTTTTGCAAGTTATATGCCTTATGTCATGCAAGTTTCATAATATGTAATCATGATATTTTTATGCAAGTTGTTTCATGATGTTTATGATGCAAAACACTAAGTGAATATGGATCCATTATGCAAACATGTTATGCAAGTATGTGAGTACTTATGCAAGTCATGTATATGCTTATATGCATGTTTAACATCTTATGCAAGTATATGAATGTTTATGCAAGTTATTTATATGTTGAAATGCAAGTTTAACATAATATGCAAGCCTATGCAACTATGTGAATGTTTATGCAAGTTATGTATATGTTGAAATGCAAGTTTAACATAATATGCAAGCCTATGCAAGTATGTGAATGTTTATGCAAGTTATGTATATGTTGAAATGTAAGTTTAACATAATATGCAAGCCTATGCAAGTATGTGAATGTTTATGCAAGTTATGTATATGTTGAAATGCAAGTTTAACATAATATGCAAGCCTATGCAAGTATGTGAATGTTTATGCAAGTTATGTATATGTTGAAATGCAAGTTTAACATAATATGCAAGCCTATGCAAGTATGTGAATGTTTATGCAAGTTATGTATATGTTGAAATGCAAGTTTAACATAATATGCAAGCCTATGCAAGTATGTGAATGTTTACGCAAGTTATGTATATGTTGAAATGCAAGTTTAACATGATATGCAAGCTTATGCAAGTATATGAATGCTTATGCAAGTATGTGAGTGCTTATGCAAGTTAAGTATATGCTAAAATGCAAGTTCTACATGTTATGCAAATCACATGTATGATGATATGTAAGTTCATTTGCAACATGTTATGCAAATCACATGTTTGATGATATGTAAGTTCATATGCAACATGTTATGTAAGACACATGTTTGATAATATGCAAGTTTGGGTTGAATATAGTTGGGTTAATATATGCTCATATATGCAAGTTGACATCCTCTTAACCCATGACAAAGTTGTATGCTAAACCCATGATAGTTGTGATGGATCTTCCCCTTTATTATGTCATGAAATGAGAACGATTTACGTGGGGAAACGATGGGGTTGGTAAATATGTTAATTAAAGCATGGTTGGGTATGATTAAGCATACCATAAAAAAATAAATTACCATAAGTGGGAATTTACCTATTGAGTTAGGTCTACCCCATGGGAATTTACCTATTGAGTTAGGTCTACCCATGTTATGGAAAACTTGATATTAATTAGGAATAATTAATATGGGGGTGATTAATTAGGTGTAATTAATCGACTAAGACACGAGGTTGGACTCATTTGTAGTGTAAAACTGCCCGGACCCGACCGGCTTAACCAGTTGCTACAAATGTCAGCCCAATGTGAGAGGTCTTAGCCATAAATTAAATACGTGATTAAGGTAAAGACACGAGGTTAGACTCTGTTATGACGTAAGACTGCCCGGACTCTACCGGCTTAACCAGGCGGTCATAACAGCCAGTCTAATGTGGGAGGTCTTTATGGGAGATCACGGTCTTAATTAATTAAGAAACACTTAACCATATTAGCATGTAGTGGGACATGAGGGGTTAAGTGGGTGCCTTGGGTGGCATATAGTAACTAGTGGGGGTGCCTTGGGTGGCATGAGGAAACTAGTGGGTTGCCTTGGGTGGCAATAGAAAATACGATAAGAATACTTAACCAAAGTGGAACATGTAACTAAACATGATTAAAGGGTTAAGTAAGTGCCTTGGGTGGCATGGGGAAATCAAGTAAGTGCCTTGGGTGGCATGTGGGAATCAAGTAAGTGCCTTGGGTGGCATGTGGGAATCAAGTAAGTGCCTTGGGTGGCATGCGAAAATCTAGTGGGTGCCTTAAGGGGCAATTGTAATATAATTGGATGACTTAACCAAACCTTAACATGTAAGGGGGCATGATTATAAAAAGGGGTTAAGTGGGATGCACTAGATAAAATGACAAGCTTAAGTAGTAGCTTGTGGGGGGGCCCATTTCAACCAATATCCCAAACGTATCTTTGTGGGCTCGACCCATATCGAGTGACGGGACACGCATATTGGGCTTGATTATAAGAGGCCAAAACGGGGTAGCGGTGGCAACGCAAGTCCAACGGGTTTCATATGCGTGTGTGGGCCCGGGCTGGTAGATAAGCCGTTGTTGCATCGTGTAGATATAAAGCCGTGCACCGTTGATAGTATTGGGTAGCCACTTTAGGGGAGTGATACACCCCACTGTGGGACCAGCACGGGTATCTACGTTAGGGAGCCGATCGCTTGGGGTAGTGGGGTACACCTAGTAGAGATAGGGGCAGACAGCACCTATGTAGTCAACTAGGGTACAGGAAACTACTGGTTATATCTATCTTTGATATCCTTGGGTGGGATCAACCTTTGAGTAGGAGTGACTGGTGTGGTGCAGTTAGTAATTATCCTTGGGTGGGTAGATGTGTCTTTACGGTTATCTTAGTTCGTCCTGTGTTCGTGGGCAACTTAGTATAGTCATTATCCCCAAAGATACCATACCGAGTTCATATCATACCCTAATTACTTTAATAATTGTATTATTAAGGAGATAGGGTTCACTCAGGCTTATGTCTGACCCCCGTTGTTTTTATCTTTTTCCTTCAGGTCCTCAGGTTGGGCCTAGTGCTAGTGGGCTTTGATCAGTTTGCTTTATCTATCTCTTGGAGCTTGGACCGTAGATGTAGAGCTCAGCTTATCTTATCTTTTCTGTTATGGCTATTTGTTATGAGTAGTGGGATTATGTACTTATTTTATTCAGGATGGATATTTTGTACTTGACTCTTGTTATGGTTTTATGATGTAACCAAACATGTTTTACTTTCCGCTGCTATGAGATGATGTTTTAAATTTTCAAGTATTACATTATATCTGTCTTGTTGTAATTTTACTGTTCTATACTCACTAAAAATACTCCACCGATGCTATGGCATTCCCTTAGTGAGTGACTATAGCGGGTGTGGGGGTGTTACACGTGGTATCAGAGCTTAAGGTTACCATAACAGATAAAATTTTTAGAAAAACTATTTTCTAAGAATATTTTTGAAAGGAGTATTTTCCAAAACATGTCTTTTAAGAGAAAAGTTTTTGAAAGAAAAGCATAATCCCCAATAGCCATATCTATATCTTTCGAATTCTCCATTTTGAATCTCTTCCTCTCTCTCATTTTGAGTTTCCCCTCCGCGTATAGATGATCTTTCTAAGATGGATAAGGATGGAAAACCACTTCAAGGGACTCAGACGTAAATCTGGTTAGAAGTTGGTTCAAGAAGAGAGGAAGGCTCAAATAGTTGTTTGGTTAATGAAGGGTGAAACCTCATTGGTGGGAGGTTGTGAGTGGAGAATAGGGAAGAGGAAGGCTAGTAGTTATCCTTTTGAGAGGAATAGGACACGTTATTAGGATTGTCCAAAGAAGCAAGGGCAAGGTATGGAATCTTCTGGGGGGGTAATTGTATTCCCTCACGACTAAGGTACCAGATGGGGATAAGACCGTCTAGGTTGGAATTTGGATTTCTTTATTATCCGATTCAAACTTTATTTGATCCTGATATATCGAGTTCGTTTATCTCACCATTGATAGTTGAGTCACTGCACTTAGACACCAGTTTGGTTGATGATCCCTTAGTTGTTTCAAACCCAATTGGGCTCCATGGTGTGGTTGGGTTTGAAAGTTTTTATACTTAGCATTGAGTTTAGATGTGATGCTTGTTGGGCTTCACGGGCTATGGGTTAGTTCTGGGCATGGACTGGTTATCCAGTAGGGGTGCCGTTTTTGATTTTGGAGGGAGAGTTGTTAGGCTTATGGGCCGCTTGGGTAACACTCTCGAGATCTCTTGTAATCCCATAGAATCTGTTATGCTAAGTTATCTAGAATCGCTTGACATGTTGGTCTAGAATTTGTGATCTGTTAGAGCGGTCCGGGAATACCCGGATGTGTATAAGGAGGTGAAGGGCTTACCTCCGGAGCTGGAAATTGACTCCCAAATATATCTGGTGGGTAAGGCTAAACCAGTGTCTTGGCCAGTGTGCCACGTGGCTCCTCGTGAGAGGAGGGAACTCCATAAGTAAGTAGGCGATTTGCTTGAGAAGGGGTTCATAAGACGAAGTATATCGGAGTGGGGCGCTCCAGTAGTTTTTGCCACGAAGGCGGATGGGTCCCTCAGACTTTGTGTAGGCTAAAGAGAGCTAAATAAACTCACAAAGAAGAATAGACACCCATTGTCGAAGATTGATGATCTCTTTGATCAGTTAGTGGGCGCCTCAGTATTTTCGCAGTTGGACTTAGCCACGGGATTTCATCAGTTGAGAGTGGCTGAGGATAGTACAGAGAAGACTGCCTTTAGGACTCCGGATGATTTTTTTTATGAGTGGCTGGTGATGCCATTGGGTTTGACGAACGCCCCCGTATACTTTGATGATTTGATAAGAAGGGTGTTCAAGGAGTACCTAAATAAGTTGTGATGGTCTTTGTGGATGACATCTTGGTCTTTTCTAGGAGCAAAGCCAGTTAGGGAAAAACGGTGGTTTTGGAGTAAGACTGGCGGGGACATCCAGGGTTGGACAAGGGGCTTAATTATTTAGCCGTTTTTACTAGTATCATCTCACGAAGGTCGTCTGAATTCGAAGGAGGTATCCCTTGGGTGTTTGTCTGATATTGGTTTAGGCCTTTGGGGCTTGCATTTGGGGGAATGCCGAGTTCGATTAGGGTGGTCTGCGTGAGGGATGGATAGCTGTGATGATTTTGGATGATATCCTGGTGGAGAAGAGCATGCCCTACATCTTAGGGAAGTGCTGGAGGCTCTTCAAGCGCATAATCTTAGGACAGTAAAAGTGGATGGGATTTTTAGCATCCTATGGGTTTGAGATAGCATATACCCCTGGCAAGGGTAACATGGTAGCGGACACCTTAAGTAGAAAAAGGGATTGTCCTCGAGTTTGTGGTTCGTTGAACGAAGGAGCCTAGAGTTTATTTCTATGATGGATTTCAGACCTTCCGTTAATTGTGTACCCGGTTTGCTAGCTTCCTTGGAAGTTAGACCTACTCTTTTGGGGCAAATTGTAGAAGCATAGAGGGACGACCCACAGTTGGTTGAGTTAGTAGAAAAGCTCATAAGGGGGGGAGTCGTCCAGCCATTTGAGTAGGTACACCCTAAATGATAGGGGGTGCTTGTGTAGAGACGGTAGACTTTGTGTACCGCAAGATGAGGGTTTGAGGAAGGTTATTCCTGATAATGCACACCGTTTTAGGATGACCATTCATCCCGGTGGGGACGAGATGTACCAAGACATGAAAAGGACTTTCTTCTGGGCCGGTATGAAGAAAGATGTGGCCGAGTATGTTGCTAGATGCTTGGTGTGCCAACAAGTAAAAGCAGAGCAAAAGAAGCCAGGTGGGTTGCTTCATCCTTTGGAAGTTCCGATATGGAAGTGGGATAGTGTCTCGATGGACTTCGTTGATGGTTTACCGAGATCGAGGAAGGGCAATACAGGAATTTGGGTCGTGGTTGATAGACTTACTAAGAGCGCCCATTTCATACCCGTAAAGAGTAAGAGGACTGCTCCATGGCTTGCTTCAGTCTATGTTCGAGAGATAGTTCGATTGCATGGGGTACCTTCCAGCATAGTGAGTGATCGAGATCCTATCTTCACTAGTGAGTTTTGGAAGAGTTTACAGGAGGCGGTGGGGACTCAGTTGTGTTTGAGCACCGCATATCATCCTCAGACAGACGGCCAGACCGAGAGGGTGAACCGTGTTTTGGAAGACCTTTTGAGGCTTTGTATCTTGGATTTCGGAGGTACATGGGAAGAGCATCTTCCTTTGGTGGAGTTTGCATATAACAACAGCTTCCAGTCTAGTATTGGCATGGCACCTTTTGAAGCTCTTTATAGAAGGCCTTGTCGATCACCTACATGTTGGTGGGAATCTACGGATAAGATTTTGCTAGGGCCCGATATGGTAAGAGAGACTTCAGAGAAGGTTGATTTGATTCGAAGAAGGATGAAAGCAGCGCAAGACAGACAGAAATCTTATGCAGATAAGAGGAGGACTGATCTTGAGTTTGAAGTTAGGGACATGGTTTTTGTCAAAGTGTCTCCATTACGGAATGTTGTTCGCTTTGGATCCGCTGGGAAGTTAGCACCGAGGTTTGTAGGACCGTTTCCTGTCAAGGAAAGAATTGGACGAATGGCATATAGGGTGGAGTTGCCAGACAGACTTAGTGGTATACATGATGTTTTCCATGTGTCACATTTGAGGAAGTGCCTACATGAGACCGCAGAGGTGGTAGAGCCGAGCTTGCTTAGAGAAGTGGAAGTAGAGCGTGATGCGACGATTCGACGAGCTCCTACTCGCATCCTTGGGTCAGAGATTAAGAAGTTGAGAAACAGAGAGGTTCAGCTGGTCAAAGTGCAATGGGGAGATGACGAGAGCAATGCTACTTGGGAGACGGAAGCGAAGATGCGTTCTTTGTATCCTTTTCTTTTCGAGAGTATGTTCTTTAACTTCTCCTTTATTGCCTATCTTGTACTTATCTTGTCCTTAGTATGTCCTCTCGTTAGCACCTTTGACCTTTTAGATAGGGTAAACCTATGGTTGAAACATGTGTTTGAGACATTTTATGATTGATGGATGCAAGTGGATGCAAGTGTTTGCTAGTGGTTGCTCGTGGATGCATATACACACACTTTAGGCACTAGATCGGCTCAATCACTTCATATTGCATATTGCATATAAATGTGTGTAGGTAGCTATATTAATGGATGTATGATGGTTGTGCTATCATATGGATGATGCATTTATTCGGTGAATGATTGTGCACGCATGTAGAAATAGTATGCGTCGATAGGGTTCTTTCGCATACATATTGGATGCATGGCACTATCATGGTTTGCATTAAGGAGGTCAACTGAATCAGTAGACCGCCTGATTTTGCATTAGATAGGGAACATATACACACACTTTTTGCATATGTTCATACAACATTAGAAACTTTAAGGACAATGGATGCCAGTGTTTGATGGTTGAGTAGATGGTTGTTTGGTTGGTAGGATACGTTCTTCTTGACTTAGAGATTTCGGGGACGAAATCCTTTAAGTAGGGGAGAATGTAACACCCCGTATGTTAAATAACTTGTTATAACATAAATCAGAGCAGAATTAAATTTAATATTCTGAATCAGGGGAAACGGGCTGTGCCATTGCGTTCGTCTCGGAAAAATACGCGAAATAGAGTCCGAGTTTTCGTAAATCGGAGTCCGTATGACCAAGTTATGGCCCGTCAAAGTTTCACGAAAAATCAAAAACGAAAACTGCTCATGTTTTGAGGCCCGGGATGAGTTTTGGGCTGTTTTTTTTTTGGGCCCTAAATGGTTCCTACACTTGACTTCTTCCCCAAGACATGCTTTAAAGGCTAGGATTGGTTCTAGGGTATATCCTATGGTCCTAAAACATCTAACTAATCTATATATACACCCTAATACCCCCCTTATCCTTACCAAAAATAGATCTAAGGCCATTATGCCACCACTTAGAAAATTGGAGAGCCTCCACTAAAAATCCTAAGAGGGTTTGCAAGCTAATCTACATCTTCTTCTACTTAATCATTGGGATTTGCTTCATTTAACTTGCTAATCTTGTTTTGGTGAGCTTCTATCCCCTTAATAATCAATTATTGAATTGATTATGATAAGATGTGATAAAGTATGGCTATGTTTGTGGATCCATATATTTATGCAAGCTTGATGTAGTGAATATTATGTGTTTTGCAAGTTATATGCCTTATGTCATGCAAGTTTCATAATATGTAATCATGATATTTTATGCAAGTTGTTTCATGATGTTTATGATGCAAAACACTAAGTGAATATGGATCCATTATGCAAACATGTTATGCAAGTATGTGAGTACTTATGCAAGTCATGTATATGCTTATATGCATGTTTAACATCTTATGCAAGTATATGAATGTTTATGCAAGTTATGTATATGTTGAAATGCAAGTTTAACATAATATGCAAGCCTATGCAAGTATGTGAATGTTTATGCAAGTTATGTATATGTTGAAATTCAAGTTTAACATAATATGCAAGCCTATGCAAGTATGTGAATGTTTATGCAAGTTATGTATATGTTGAAATGCAAGTTTAACATAATATGCAAGCCTATGCAAGTATGTGAATGTTTATGCAAGTTATGTATATGTTGAAATGCAAGTTTAACATAATATGCAAGCCTATGCAAGTATGTGAATGTTTATGCAAGTTATGTATATGTTGAAATGCAAGTTTAACATAATATGCAAGCCTATGCAAGTATGTGAATGTTTATGCAAGTTATGTATATGTTGAAATGCAAGTTTAACATAATATGCAAGCCTATGCAAGTATGTGAATGTTTACGCAAGTTATGTATATGTTGAAATGCAAGTTTAACATGATATGCAAGCTTATGCAAGTATATGAATGCTTATGCAAGTATGTGAGTGCTTATGCAAGTTAAGTATATGCTAAAATGCAAGTTCTACATGTTATGCAAATCACATGTATGATGATATGTAAGTTCATATGCAACATGTTATGCAAATCACATGTTTGATGATATGTAAGTTCATATGCAACATGTTATGTAAGACACATGTTTGATAATATGCAAGTTTGGGTTGAATATAGTTGGGTTAATATATGCTCATATATGCAAGTTGACATCCTCTTAACCCATGACAAAGTTGTATGCTAAACCCATGATAGTTGTGATGGATCTTCCCCTTTATTATGTCATGAAATGAGAACGATTTACGTGGGGAAACGATGGGGTTGGTAAATATGTTAATTAAAGCATGGTTGGGTATGATTAAGCATACCATAAAAAAATAAATTACCATAAGTGGGAATTTACCTATTGAGTTAGGTCTACCCCATGGGAATTTACCTATTGAGTTAGGTCTACCCATGTTATGGAAAACTTGATATTAATTAGGAATAATTAATATGGGGGTGATTAATTAGGTGTAATTAATCGACTAAGACACGAGGTTGGACTCATTTGTAGTGTAAAACTGCCCGGACCCGACCGGCTTAACCAGTTGCTACAAATGTCAGCCCAATGTGAGAGGTCTTAGCCATAAATTAAATACGTGATTAAGGTAAAGACACGAGGTTAGACTCTGTTATGACGTAAGACTGCCCGGATTCTACCGGCTTAACCAGGCGGTCATAACAGCCAGTCTAATGTGGGAGGTCTTTATGGGAGATCACGGTCTTAATTAATTAAGAAACACTTAACCATATTAGCATGTAGTGGGACATGAGGGGTTAAGTGGGTGCCTTGGGTGGCATATAGTAACTAGTGGGGGTGCCTTGGGTGGCATGAGGAAACTAGTGGGTTGCCTTGGGTGGCAATAGAAAATACGATAAGAATACTTAACCAAAGTGGAACATGTAACTAAACATGATTAAAGGGTTAAGTAAGTGCCTTGGGTGGCATGGGGAAATCAAGTAAGTGCCTTGGGTGGCATGTGGGAATCAAGTAAGTGCCTTGGGTGGCATGTGGGAATCAAGTAAGTGCCATGGGTGGCATGCGAAAATCTAGTGGGTGCCTTAAGGGGCAATTGTAATATAATTGGATGACTTAACCAAACCTTAACATGTAAGGGGGCATGATTATAAAAAGGGGTTAAGTGGGATGCACTAGATAAAATGACAAGCTTAAGTAGTAGCTTGTGGGGGGGCCATTTCAACCAATATCCCAAACGTATCTTTGTGGGCTCGACCCATGTCGAGTGACGGGACACGCATATTGGGCTTGATTATAAGAGGCCAAAACGGGGTAGCGGTGGCAACGCAAGTCCAACGGGTTTCATATGCGTGTGTGGGCCCGGGCTGGTAGATAAGCCGTTGTTGCATCGTGTAGATATAAAGCCGTGCACCGTTGATAGTATTGGGTAGCCACTTTAGGGGAGTGATACACCCCACTGTGGGACCAGCACGGGTATCTACGTTAGGGAGCCGATCGCTTGGGGTAGTGGGGTACACCTAGTAGAGATAGGGGCAGACGGCACCTATGTAGTCAACTAGGGTACAGGAAACTACTGGTTATATCTATCTTTGATATCCTTGGGTGGGATCAACCTTTGAGTAGGAGTGACTGGTGTGGTGCAGTTAGTAATTATCCTTGGGTGGGTAGATGTGTCTTTACGGTTATCTTAGTTCGTCCTGTGTTCGTGGGCAACTTAGTATAGTCATTATCCCCAAAGATACCATACCGAGTTCATATCATACCCTAATTACTTTAATAATTGTATTATTAAGGAGATAGGGTTCACTCAGGCTTATGTCTGACCCCCGTTGTTTTTATCTTTTTCCTTCAGGTCCTCAGGTTGGGCCTAGTGCTAGTGGGCTTTGATCAGTTTGCTTTATCTATCTCTTGGAGCTTGGACCGTAGATGTAGAACTCAGCTTATCTTATCTTTTCTGTTATGGCTATTTGTTATGAGTAGTGGGATTATGTACTTATTTTATTCAGGATGGATATTTTGTACTTGACTCTTGTTATGGTTTTATGATGTAACTAAACATGTTTTACTTTCCGCTGCTATGAGATGATGTTTTAAATTTTCAAGTATTACATTATATCTGTCTTGTTGTAATTTTACTGTTCTATACTCACTAAAAATACTCCACCGATGCTATGGCATTCCCTTAGTGAGTGACTATAGCGGGTGTGGGGTGTTACATTTCATTTTTCTAAAAAGCATTGCGTTATTTGACGATTTACTTTATTTTATGCACTGACAATCCAATGGAGTAAACCCGTACTGCATTGGCGGCGTGGTCCTGTGATTACCCTACTTATTAGATAAGTTAAGTACAGATTTCTCATACCAGTCCCACGACTGACCTGTAGTTTGTTTCACTTTGCATACTCGGGTGCCCTCTTTTCACACGGGCAGTCGAGTAGTTTTTTTGCAGATATAATTAAGCAGGATCCTGGATTGAAGCCTAAAGTTGGGTCCAGAATATTGATGGCCTTCCACTGAGATTAGTTCCGCTGGACTATATTTAATTTATTGTAAATGTATCTTGCGCTGTATTATTTATCGATGTACTCTGATATTCTGTACTCTAATGTAACATTTATTATTGATGTTATAAAAGTCTGTGTTGTTGTCCTGATGTGTTGTATGCCCAAAGTTAAAGTAATCGGAGATTTCTAACTCTTTGGATCTGACCTGTGTGGTTTATGGTCGATCCAAAGGGCAGGGATTTTCGGGTCTTTACATGTAAAACAAATAAACGTATCTTGTAGTTGTCATCCCCAATAATTATTCAGAATTTGCGGGTTGTTACATTAAACTAGTACTTATATTTCAATTTAACCTAACTGTACAATTTAAACTAACCATCAAATTAAACTATACTATCGATACAAATAAATATAAATATGCATTTTTAACTACCAAACAACATGCAATACAATCATATCATAACATGATTTTACTTTAACAAACAATCAAAATATTTTAGTTAAGTTTGAGTTGGTTTAATCACTCACTTTTGATTTCGAATACGTTTGAAATCAAAATATACACCCAAAAATTGAACAATTTTAGAATACGTCCAGATCAACACCACATTATCCGAAATTTCGATACAATCCTAACAAAACAAACCATGAACCAATCTGAGTTCATATGGAAAAGTTATACACGTTTAAACATTTGAATTTCAAAATATGCAAGATAGTTTTATAATTCCATCACCCAATCACAATCCGACACGTCATCATCCCTTTCTACTCTTCAAAACATAACAGTAGTGAATGACCCAACAATGAATTCGATCCTTGATCTATGTGCCCTCTTCCGGCTGTCATATTTCGATCAAAAACTCAACGTAGATGTGCCTTTCTCTGACCATCTCCCTAGTATCAACGATGATGCCCTCCTCTTCACCAATGTCAAGATCAAGCCCAAAACCGCCCCTATTACAGCCCGAAATGCGAACTCCTAGCGCCACCACCACAACTCCAATCACAATCATGACCGTTGGATGCATAGAGGTCGAGGAGCTATGTGATTTCAAGTTGAAAGTTGTTACTATAGATGTACAGATCTAGAGAGATCAGGGGGAAAAAATGGGACAATACTGGCCATCGAAGAGCACAGGGCGGTTATAGGAAAATTAGGTTTTCATGAATAAAATAATAATATATCTCGATTAGCGTGTTTTAAAGCCAAAAATGGACCGTAGTTTAAACTAGGTCTGCTAACAGTCGAACTGTAGGTTTAAATGCCTTCTGAACACTATAGAACTGGTTCCAAGGTCCAATTCCATCATCTGCAACAATTGTTCTTAAAATTTTAATTATTCTAGTTAAATAGCACACATAAATTTCTGTGTGTTTTAGACTCGTACGATCAAACTACAAATTTGATGGCGATGAAATTTGAAATCTTGCAATAATTTAATATTTCGAATTCGATGAAACTTGTTTCATTGAAATCTGAATTCGTTTGAAAAATTACTATTTTAATAGGTTTCATCAATATATGTTATATTCAGTTTTCGTGAATTCACTTTTAAATTCAATTCAAAAGTCAATAACTTTATTTGAACCAAAATAGCATTTCGAATTAACTTTATACATCAAATTTAATTTATTTTGAATTCTAATTCTAGTTATTTAACAATTCAATTTACAATCTGTACTGGTTATCATTGTTATAACTAGTTGAAATTCATTACATACTCAATCTAGTTAAGTTTACATCATAAATTTACATAATCGAATTATTAAATTTTATTAATAACCATAATAATAATAATAATAATAATCAAAATTGTATTAAATTCAATAATTTAAATAGTGGAAAATTCAGGTTGTTACACTTACCCGCACTCAAAACTTTTCGTCCTCAAAAAGGCGTAATAAGGAAGTTGTCAATTAATATATTTAACCATATAATGAGACGACCCGAACTTCCCCGTAAAAGAAAGGCCGGATTGAGTTGAGAACATGACAAATCAGAAAGCAAACAGAAGAACATTTTATTGTTATTACAATAATTTCATCAGAGTACAAGAATATTCCAGGGTATGAATAAATAATATACATCAGAAAAATATCAGAGATTTAAATTACAAAGCAACGGAAAAATAATACATAACACAACTGTAAGAAATCCACGGATACAGAGCATCCCTAATATAGCTCCAGCTCTAAACCAGGATCCTGTAAGAATAAATATCTGTAAAACCAAAACTACTAGCTGCCCGTGTGGAAAATATGAGCACCCAGAGTTTAGGTTAAAAAAATAAACTCCAGATCAGTCATGAGACTGGTGTGAGAACTAAAACAGTTATTTAAAACTTTACTTTAAAATCAGGTAAATCAAGGGACCACGCTGTATAACACGGAATGGGTTTACTCCCAAGAATACCAGTGCATAAAACAGTATATAGATGAAGCTATTATAAGACTCAAGTCCCATCACACAATGCAACGCAAGCCGAACGATAGAGTTTTACCTTATAATAGCCAACTATACTTGGTACATTTAAAAACAAATCATTTGATACTATTATAAGTGCATAGTGTTAAAAAAACTTCAAATGTAAATGTATCAACCATAGACTGCATGGGTACCATATATCATGTCGCCATACTAGTTCTACAATTAAAACCGCACATTGTCGTATTGGAAGTTGGATTCCATCTATGAACCAAGGCAAGGGATCGTCCTTACCAAATTCGAGACAATCTAGCACCATGTCTCAGGGTCAGCCGCAACTGCACCTTGGAGCGTCAGTGTCGGTCACCTGTCGATGATTAGTAATACCTGAACAATAGGTTTCTCTACACTATGGGGCATTAACCTGGTCAGTATGTCGACCATCATATACATCGACATGGGTACCATCATACCGTACAATGTCTAGTTTTAAATAAACCTGAAGTCATATTCCAATTTCAAATCAATTCAATTCAATTCTAGCCGTTTAGTTTGAATGAACTTACATTTTAAATTCAATTCAATTCAGGCAGTTACGTTTCCAATTAGAATTCTCTTTTTGAATAATTTCAGTTTAAAAAAAATCTTGAGTTCTCAATTCAGATATCACTTTAAATCAATATTAATTCAAAGTAAATTTCAAAGGTGAATAAAAAAATTTAATTTCAATAGATACGGTTTCATTTTTAACTTTATTTATAACTTTAAATAATTTCCTTTAACTTTTATGTTTCAAAATCCAAAGTTCAAGTTCAAAGGAAATCAATTTGTAAACATCATTTATATTGTATTTAAACAATATTTCAAGATTCAAGGTTAAAAAAAAAATTATTTAACCAACCAGTGTCTATATATAATTTCCTATCTTATGGTCAAGTGATACTTAAATTTTAGTTTTAGTATTTCAGGAATGGATATATATCATTTCCATCCAAATTAGGGCATAGGTATTCATCATTTCGACCTATGTTTTAAATTCAATCTAATGATTAATCCTGGGTTTATTTGATGTCTGTAACATCTAGGGTAAGTGGTTGAGATTAATCAGCATAAACAAGAGTCATGCACAAATAATGTGATCAACATGGTGAATCAGACAATTAAATATCAATATATCAACCTATCAATCCAATGAATCCATTAAACCAATTCATCCAAATAGTTCAATATCACATAAATTTGCTAGTTATTAAACTAGTACTTATATGTCAATTTAACCTAATTGTACAATTTAAACTAACCACCAAATTAAACTATACTATCGATACAAATAAATATAAATATGCATTTTTAACCACCAAACGACATGCAATACGATCATATCATAACATGATTTTAATTTTACTAACAATCAAAATATTTTAGTTAAGTGTGAGTGGGTTTAATCACTCACTTTTGATTTTGAATACGTTTGAAATCCAAATATACACACCCAAAAATTGAACAATTTTAGAATCTATCCAGATCACCCAATCACAATTCGACAGGTCGTCATCCCTTTCTTCTCTTTAAAACATAATAGTAGCGAATGACCCAGCCATGTATTCGATCCTTGATCCACGCGCCCTCTTTTGGCCATCGTATTTCGATCAAAACCTCAACGTAGATGTGCCTCCCTCTAACCATCTCCCTAGTATCAACGCTGCCGCCCTCCACTTCACCAGTGTCAAGATCAGGCCAAAAACCACCCTTATTATAGCCCGAAACACGAGTCCCTAGCACCACCACCACAACTCTAATCACAATCACGACTGTTGGATGCATAGAGGTCAAGGATCTATGTGATTCTCTAGTTGAAAGTTGTTACTATAGATGTACGGATCCAGAGAGATCAGGAGAAAAAATGGGACAATACTGGCCATCTAAGAGCACAGGGCGGTTATAGGAAAAATTAGGTTTTCATGAATAAAATAATAATATATCTCGATTAGCGTGTTTTAAAGCCAAAAATGGACCGGAGTTCAAACCAGGTCCACTAATAATCGAACTGTAGGTTTAAAGGCCTTCTGAACACCATAGAACTGGTGCCAAGGTCCAATTCCATCATCTGCAACAATTGTTCTTAAAATTTTAATTATTCTAGTTAAATTGCACACATAAGATGGAACTGGTTTAACCCCAAGAATACCAGTGGATAAAACAAACAACGCAATGCTAATTAAAGAAATTGAAGCTATTATAAGACTCAGGTCCCATCACACAATGCAATGCAAGCCGGAGGATAGAGTTTTACCTTATAATAGCCAAATAATGCTTGATACACGAAATTTCATAATTTGTTATTACTATAAGTGAAGAAATCAACTTCAAATATAATTGTATCATTCATAGATGGCATGGGTACCATATATCATGTCGCCATACAAGTTCTACAATTAAAACCGCACAATGTCGTACTGGAAGTTGGATTTCCATCATGAACCAAGGCAAGGGATCATCCTTACCGAATTCAAGACTCTCTAAACCAAGCCTCGGGATCAGTCACAACTGCACTTTGAATCTTCAGGGTCGGTCCTCTCTTACGTTTAAGGATTGGTAATTCCTGAACAATACGTTTCCCCGCCCTATGGGGCGTAAGTCTAGTCAGTATGTCGACCATGTAATTCATCAGCCCTGTAGTGACCGATATATGTGAGGTACCTCACTATCCATCAAATAATAATAATATGAAACATCCACACGAGTAAAATATCTGGGCTCCATACCATGACACCACCCCTAGCTAGAAGGAAATGCATGCCGTCCCTACAGTCTTCTCCCGTTTCTGGTTCATAACGGGGTGTGAGGCTTGCGAATTAATGCTACACAAAGCTATGTTATATAAAGCCATGCTTTGATCATCAACCACAAGGCCCTGCTTTTCAACAAAAATCTTGATTACATGCCACTCAGCATGCCACACTGTCACTCCATACCATACCAATGATTTCTACCGATATATAACATCTGAGCTCGTACGTCTCTGAGAAGGGTGTTAAGCAAGAGAATAAATTCTCCACCACCAAACAGATATATATTTAGCAGAGATCAACGAATACAGTATAAAGAAAGACAATGTCAGACATACCATCCATTTGCATGTCCGTTCTGGGTCTGAACGAAACCGGAGGCACCTTATTTTCCGTCCCACATGTCTAATACAGGAGATAGGTCCTCGCATATCCGGTCGATCTACAAGTACGTCTGGACGATCACCACTTATTACCTCGTCTTGGGATACCTCCCAATCAAGACACTAGTAATCATCCAAACAATGTGAAGATCTACGGTCTTCAGCAACCGTCTTCATCGTCGACTTATCGTCATATCAATTATTCAGAATAGGACAAACCCGATCTTTTGGAATAACTTGCGTATTTTATAAACAAGTGCTATAAAAACACAACGTACGCCTCGTTCCAATCCAGAATATTCTTTTATTCAAATGTTCATTTCACAATTTAAACCAAATTAAGGTTTTCTAAACTAGTTGGATTAGCGAACCACACCGAAGTAATCATTTATTTCATTTCCCAATCCCAACCTATTCATCCCATGGAGCAAAACTGGTAGCACTTTGTATCTAACATGCACGGTGTTATTGATAAAATTAATTACCATTTCTCGTTCAAATCTATTTAAAGATTTAACTATCGCTTAGAGAAAAACTAGTGATACTCCATTCTCAATCATTTCACAAATTTGATAATTTAAATTATCACATTCACTTTTCAATCTAATTAAAGATTCATTAAAACTTCACTTAGTTTTAATCTTCAAAAAATTATTATACAATGATTATTCAAATTTAGGAAAACAAATCAATATATATAATCAATATAAACTTCCATATCCAACCAATAATGTGATATCCCGTAACTTCCTCAATAAGGAAAACCCGGATTATCTTGAGAACACGACAAAATAGAACGCAAACAGAAGAACATTTCATTGTTTATTACAACAATTTCATCAGAATACAAGAATATACAGAGTATAAATGAATATTATACATACGATAAATATCAGAGATTTAAATTACATAGCAGCGGTACAACAATACAAAACACAACTGAAAGAAATATACGGATACAGAGCTTTCCGAGCATCGTTCTAGCTGTAAATCAGGATCCTATGAATATAAATCTGCAAAACCAAAACTACTTGCTGCCCGTGTCGAAAATAAGGGCACCCAAAGTTTAGGTTAAAACAATAAACTCCAAGTCAGTCATGTGACAGGTGTGAGAACTAAAACAGTTATTAATATTGGTTTTTAAAGTTTGGTAAATCAAGGGACCACGCCGTATAACACGGAACGGGTTTCCTCCCAAGAATACCAGTGCATAAAACAAACAGCGCAATGCTAAGTAAAGGAAAATGAAGCTGTTATAAGACCCAGGTCCCATCACACAATGCAACGCAAGACGGAGGATAGGGTTTTACCTTATAACAACTAAAAATGCTTGATACGGGAAAGTTAATATTTTAATTCTTAATCAGACTCCAACCGTAAATTAGTAATAGAACGATTCCCTAAGTACTAACCCCGAAGGCCGAAAACAAAATCAGACCAATACCCAGGAAACCACCCATCTTAGCTCGTTTCCAGTTAGTTTCTGATTTTATATACAATCATAAATATCAATCATAGACGGCATGGGTACCATATATCATGTCGCCATACTAGGCTCTACAAATGAAACCGAAATATCACGTATTGGAAATTGGATTTCTGTCATGAGTCGAGGCAAGGGGCAAGCTCCTCTCCGCTTCGAGACACTCTAGCAAATGTCTCAGGACTACTCTCTCTGGATAGCCTCTAGAATCGGCTGGTCCAGTCCTCTCTTACGTTTGAGGATTAGTTATTCCTAAACACACGTTTCCCGGTCCTTACAGACCTATAATCATGACTCCTCGCAATCCAATAACCACAAAGGTGAAAATAATATAAATGTCAGCCAGTTTAAGCACTGACACCACCGTAGCTAGAAAGAAACGTCGTGTTCTCCCAGCGGTCACTATCCCGTTTTTGACTCATACCGAGGTGTGAGGCTCGCGAATTCACGTTATACACAAAGCTATGCCATGTAGGCCGTGCTTTGATCATCAACCACAAGACTCTGCTTTTCAACAGAAGCCTTGATCATCTGCCACACAGGCAATTCACTCCATGCGACTGATGTCCATCGATATACAACCTCTGAGCTCGTACGCCTCAGAGATGGGCGTTAAGCAAGAGAATAAATTTTCCGCCACCAAACATATATATATTTAACAGAAATCAATCAACACATAATAAAATCCAATGTCAGACACACAATCCATTTACACGTCCGTTCTGGGTCTGAACGAAACCGGAGGCACTTTATACCTCGCATATCCATTGATCTCCAAATACGTCTGGACAATCACTAACTATTTCCATATTCTTGGGTGTACAACCCAATCAAGATCATCAGTAATTATCCAAACGATGTAAAGACCTCCGGTCTTCGACCACCATCTTCATCTTCAACTTATCGTCGAATTGGTTATTCAGAATGGGTATAAACTTGCCTTTCCGAATAATCCGCATATACAATAAACAACACAACATACGCGTCATTCCAATTCATCAGTCACTAACCGTAAAATAGCAAGAGAACAATTCCCCAAATATTAACCCCGAAGGACGAAACCAACATCAGATCAATACCCAGGAAACCATTCTTCTTAGCTAACCTACAGTTAGTTTCTAAATTTCACATTCTTAGGGAAAGGTTCCCATTAATTTTATCAAAGATAAATTCTTTTAAATTTATTCTTTAATCTTCCTTTGGATGCCATTTCAAACCATGTTAAGGTTTTCCAAACTAGTCGGGATTAGCGAACCACACCGAAGTAATTATTTATTTTATTTCCCAATCCCAACCTATTCATCCCATGAAGCAAAACTGGTAATACTCCATATCTAACACCACGGTGTTATCGGTAAAATTAATTACCATTTTCGTTCAAATCTAATTAAAGATTTAACTATCGCTTTGGAGCAAAACTGGTGATACTCCATTCTCGCTCACTTTCCAAATTTGATAATTTAAATTATCAATTCACATTTCAATCTAATTACAGATTCATTAAAACACCTTTTACTTGGTTAAAGAACTAATGTCATTTAAAACACAGTTCGCGATAAACCCAAATCACATTATATTTATTATCGGGTTGAAGAACAAGTGTTATTTAAAACGCCGTTCACGATAAACCCAAATCACATTTGATATTAAATACAAGGCTCTGAATAGAAAATATATCGGCTTATATTCAATATCAAATTCTGAAACCCACAAATATCGCTTTGGAAATAACGATATAAAATATATCTTCCAAATTTTCTCCAAAATATCTGTATAATCGCGGAAACTAATATCGAAATATTCCAAAGACAATTTCGATTCAAATCCATTCCAATTCATATATTGGAAATTCTGGTTATTTAAAACCCATTTCAAATCCAATTTATTTATTTTAAAAATAAATAAATTATTATTCTAGTTCAAAACTAGTTTATTTCGATAAAAATCTATTTTTATCTTTTCAAATATGGAATTTTTCATCCCAATTCTTCACAAATTATTTCTTATGACTTTACACAAATTATTGATATTTTTGATAATTTTATCAAGGCCCGTACAGTCGATTTCCAATAACGGCCATCGAACTATGCTTACAACGACCTTTTCTGAAATTGATTTGGACGTATCTCCAAATCCAACCATCAGATTTCAAATCTCTTGTATTCTTTAGAAAGCTCTTTTCGATACGAACCCAACGGTTCGGGTTTTAGGAGAATCCGATGGTCGGATCTCCTGTAATGTCCGTTCAAAGTCAATGGTCGAAATTCATGAACTGCCGCGGTGCGTTCTATTCAGGCCATTATATATATATATATATATATATAATATACATATATTATATATATTTCGTTGATTTCCTTTTAAAACGAATTTATAAATCGTTTCAAATTTGTTTCAAAAACAATTTCAACCTTCATTTCAAATTCAAATCAAAATTGAATTTTCCATTATAAATTCTTTTTACTTTCATTTCTATTTGATTTCAATTCAAATCGATTTCAATTCAATTTCAGTTCGCTTTCAATTCGATTTGAATTCATTCCAAATCGATTTCAGTTCGATTTCCAATTGCATTTCTATTTAATTCAATTTCAATTCGATTACAATTCGATTTGAATTCATTTCAATTCGAATTCATTTTATACTCAATTCAATTCGAATTCATTTTATATTCAATTCAGTTTGAATTCATTTTATATTCAATTCAATTCGAATTCATTTTATATTCAATTCAATTCGAATTCATTTTATATTCAATTCAGTTCGAATTCATTTTGTAAATATTCGATTTTTAAATCTCTTTTCAATATTCATTATAAAAACGAATATAATCGATATAAATATCGTTCGCGTCAAAATAGCGCATCTCTAATCAACACGGCTTTATATTTTTCAATAACTTTGTTATTCTATTCAACAAATGAATATTTATTCTATTCAACGCATGCATCTATATTTCTTACAACACATGACTAATGTCAACAAATGAGTACTGTTAACACATGAATCTTTATTTTATAATATTCTTTATTTTCCCAATTGGAATGAGGCCCGATCTATTACCATATAATGTTAATTATATGGATTCCGTACAACACATGTATATAATAGCAACGATAAATAATCAACCATCATCCAAAGTGCACCACACAACTGCATAAGCATTAAATATAAATAATTAACGCTTACACAGTCTGTCGACCAATCGATCAACATACAACTAAATAATTGGGATTAGTGTAAGCCAAATATCATCCCAATACCCGTGTGGGGTTTCAATCCACAAACACTTAATATTATTTATGCAGTTGGGCGATGTGTAAAATTTATCGTCCCAATCAATATCCTTCAAATAGGTGTACATAAACAAACCGTCTGGTTTGTAAATGAATATTTATTTGTTCACATTCACGCTAAAAATTATATTTTTAACGATAAAATAATTTTAACTATATGAATAATTTATTTTATTTCACATCACACAATCAATTTTCATCACAACAAGCAATCAAACATACAAGCCATCCATGGTCTGTGGACGACGGGTGTCGGGTGTTACTAAACACCGTCTGCATCCCAGTACATATTTCAACTAGAAAAGAAAATTTAAAGTGAGAATTTCTCACCGACTAGCTAAACCAGCGCCACGACTCTTCTTATGTAGAAATCTTCGTCATGCTCGCCGTTTTGTCAATTTCATTGTCTGTAGCCACTACATATATAAAAATCACATTTTTATATTTTTGCGATGTATATAAAAATCACATTTTTATATTTACTCTATATGGATAAAAATTCTATTTTTATACCGTTACTATATAGACAAAAATTCTATTTTTATAACTCTACATGAATAAAAATCATATTTTACCTCTACTTCATATATATATAAATCGAATTATTATCTTCACTTCATATATATAAAAATCGAATTTTTTCTTCACTTCGTATATATAAAAATCGAATTTTTATCTTCACTTCGTATATATAAAAATCGAATTTTTATCTTCACTTCATATATATAAATCGATTTTTTATCTTCACTTCATATATATAAAAATCGATTTTTTATCTTCACTTCATATATATAAAAATTGAATTTTTATCTGCTACATGAATAAATAAAAAAAAATCATATTTTGCTTTGCTTTCTACATAAGAAAAATCATATCTTTTCTGTTGCAAAGATCATACCTTTTCTAGTTTAAAAATCGAATCATTTCTAGTTTAAAAATTGAATCTTTTCTAGTTTAAAAATCGAATCTTTTCTAGTTTAAAAATCGAATCTTTTCTAGTTTAAAAATCGAATCATTTCTAATACAAAAACATGATCTTTCCGTCTCTAAAAATCATATGATAAAAATTGAAACTTTACTTCATTAAAAATTGAAACTTTATTTCATAAAAATCAAAGCTTTATATTATTAAAAATCGTATTTTTATATTAATAAAAACCATATTTTTAAATCACTAACAATCATAACTTTTTATACTTAAAAATCCTATATTTTTATAAGCTTAAAAAACTAAATCAGAGGGCTTACATCGATTGGAGGAGAGGGTTTTCTTGCACGATGGAGGCTCGAGGTGTGGCGGTGCTCGGGGGTGGCACAGGGCCCATTACGGCGGTGGCGTGCTCTGGGGAGGGGCTGGGGGTGATTGTGGTGTCGGCGGTTCAAATGAGGGGGGTGGGTCTGTTGAAGGTGCTCACAATCGTCTGAAGGGGGAGGGGTGGCGGTGATGTGCGGTGCTGGCGGCGGCGGCCTCCCACCCTCCGTCGTCGCTGTTTTGTTTTGTTTTTTTTTCCTTTTTTCTGCTTTGGATCGAAGAACTGAAATGGGGGGGAGGGGGGGTTGACTTGGCTTAGGAGAAAGGAGGGGGTGTTATATAAATATATATTATTTTATTTTAATTCTACAAAGTAACTTTTTATTTCGAACTCAAGATCAAACTCACCGACTGTCGTCCCTAGCTAATAACCCCCATTCCGAACACAATAGGATATGTATCGTAAGCTGATTCGATTGTTTCGATCAGTTTTCGACAAAATTAAAATATAACTCTATATATTGAATTTGAATGCGCATTTCAATTCGCCGGGGCCACATACTAACTCTAAAAATTCTAGAAAAATATTTTCTAACTTCGTATTGACGATACGGTCCTAGCAAAACCAATTTCGTTAAATTCTGAGACCGTTTGAAAAATGGCCATTTTCCAGTCGATTAAAATCAACTAAAACTGGTCAAACGCGTTTTCCATCGCCACGCTCACATATTGATTCGAAAAATTATGAATAATCTAGCAATATCTTGACATCACGGATCCAACAAACGTGGTTTCGTCGAAAACTGAGGTCATTTGCAAAATGTTTATTTTCAAGGGCTATATATTCTCTATAGCGACTATTCTGAATTTTCAACTAGGCATAACTTTTTATTCCCGCTATGAAATTTCAATTTTTCGGATTCATTGGAAAGATATTGTCAAATGGATTCAAATATTTTGGTTTCACTAAAATCCGGTTTATTTTGCACCCGGTAAATTCATTTGAACTTTGAAATCGAATTATCGAACTACCGCGCCATTTTCAATTGCTTTTATAATTAAAATAAAAATTTATATTCTAACGACGATCTATATAAATATATACGTTCGAATTCTATTCAAAATAAATTTCTCGTCGTTATTATTTAAAATAATTCATTTTAAATAATCAAATTCACTAAAATTGCCAAAATAAAAATTTTAAATTGGCTCGCATTTCCAGGTTATTACAATCTCCGCCACTTAAAACTTTTCGTCCCCGAAAAGGAACGAAGCCGAAAGTTGTTTTACAAACCAACTCAACTTTCATTATTTTTGTTATGGCTTAAGTTCTTCAACTTTTCAGTTTCTAAAAACTTTTCCAAATTTTTCAAAAATTTGGCTAACACCCTAAATTTCCGAAAATTTTCGCCATAACCTCCCCTGCACTGGGGACTTCGGGATATTTCATATAGCCTCGAGGCCTTCTTCAATCCAAAAGAAAAAGGAAAAGCCAAGCGGCTAGCAAATCGGCTCATCAAATCATCAAAACCCAAAGAAATACAATAAATATGTACCTATTTGTCGGGAGAACAATTTTATTCTCTTCTCTAGCCTCCTTGCTATGACCTGTTCAATGTAAGTACATGTATATGCATGTAATTGTAATCATTTTTCAATACCGTTCAATAGTCGGTTCAATTTGGCTTAAATTCACCGTTCATTCACAAAATGGTTTAAAGGAATAATCATACAACACGACCATCAATCAATTAGTGAATTAACGTTTCAAATTCATAACTTTGATACATAGTCAAAAATCACATTTTTGATGCCAATTCACAACATTAAGCCCTATCTAGCTTTGGTTCTCACACCAGTCTAATGGAAATATATAAATATCACACCTTCGAAACTCGAACATAAATACTGATGATGTCATGACAATTATCAGTACCATCTCCGGGCGACTAGAATGTGATTCTATATCTATCCAGTATATTAAAACTTCGAATATACGTTCATGATGCATATGTGCAAAACCTTTATATACTCGATTGTCCAAATCCAATACAAATAAAATATTCAAATACATATAAACTGGTTTAAATTTCAAAACAAATTTGTTTTCATTTGAAAAATATACTCTTCACTCTCATTCTAGGACTCTGTTGATCCTATCTCTAACGAGTCATTCTAATTGGATATTACTAATCCAATATCTGATGGATTCTTTCGTTTGGTTCTAATGCGTCTTGTTCTCGAGCTCTGTAAACCATAGCTCTGATACCAACTGTGATATCCCGTAACTTCCCCGGTAAGGAAAGCCCGGATTATCTTGAGAACACGACAAAATAGAACGCAAACAGAAGAACATTTCATTGTTATTACAACAATTTCATCAGAATACAAGAATATACAAAGAATAAATGAATATTATACATACGATAAATATCAGAGATTTAAATTACATAGCAGCGGTACAGCAATACAAAACACAACTGAAAGTAATACACGGATACAGGGCTTTCCGAGCATCATTCCAGCTGTAAACCAGGATCCTGTGAATATAAATCTGCAAAACCAAAACTAAGCTACCCGTGTCGAAAATAAGGGCACCCAGAGTTTAGGTTAAAACAATAAACTCCAGGTCAGCCATGTGACTAGTGTGAGAACTAAAACAGTTATTAATATTGGTTTTTAAAGTTCGGTAAATCAATGGACCACGCCTTATAACACGGAACGGGTTTCCTCCCAAGAATACCAGTGCATAAAACAAACAGTGCAATGCTAAGTAAAGGAAAATGAAGTTGTTATAAGACCTAGGTCCCATCACATAATGCAACGCAAGCCGAAGGATAGGGTTTTATCTTGCAACAGCCAAAAATGCTTGATACGGGAAAGTTAATCTTTTAATTCTTAATCAGACTCCAACCGTAAATTAGTAAGAGAACGATTCCTTAAGTATTAACCCTGAAGATCGAAACCAACATCAGACCAATACCTAGGAAACCACCCATCTTAGCTCGTTTCCAGTGAGTTTTTGATTTTATATACAATCATAAATATCAATCATAGACGGTATGGGTACCATATATCATGTCGCCATACTAGGCTCTACAAATAAAACCAAAATATCACATATTGGAAATTGGATTTCCATCATGAGTCGAGGCAAGGGGCAAGCTCCTCTCCGCTTCGAGACACTCTAGCAAATGTCTCAGGACTACTCTCTCTGGGTAGCCTCTGGAATCGGCTGGGCCAGTCCTCTCTTACGTTTGAGGATTAGTTATTCCTGAACACACGTTTCCCGGTCCTTATAGACCTATAATCGAGGCGCCTCGTAATCCAATAACCACAAAGGTGAAAATAATATAAATGTCAGCCATTTTAAGCACTGACACCACCGTAGCTAGAAAGAAACGTCGTGTTCTCCCAGCGGTCACTATCCCGTTTTTGACTCATACCGAGGTGTGAGGCTCGCAAATTCACGTTATACACAAAGCTATGCCACGTAGGCCGTGCTTTGATCATCAACCACAAGACTCTACTTTTCAACAGAAGCCTTGATCATCTACACTTAGGCATGCCACACAGGCAATTCACTCCATGCGACTGATGTCCATCGATATACAACCTCTGAGCTCGTACGTCTCAGAGAAGGGCGTTAAGCAAGAGAATAAATTCTCCGTCGCCAAACAGATATATATTTAACAGAAATCAATCAACATAGAATAAAATCTAATGTCAGACACACAATCCATTTACACGTCCGTTCTGGGTCTGAACGAAACCGGAGGCACTTTATACCTCGCATATCCATTGATCTCCAAATACGTCTGGACGATCACTAACTATTTCCATCTTCTTAGGTGCACAGCCCAATCCAGATAATCAATACTTATCCAAACGATGTGAAGACCTCCGGTGTTCGACCACCGTCTTCATCTTCGACTTATCGTCGAATCGGTTATTCAGAATGGGTATAAACCGACCTTTCCGAATAATCCATGTATATAATAAACACGTGCTACACAAACATAACATAAGCCTCATTCCAATTCATCAGTCACTAACCGTAAATTAGCAAGAGAACAATTCCCCAAATATTAACCCCGAAGGTCGAAACCAACATCAGATCAATACCCAGGAAACCATTCTTCTTAGCTAACCTACAGTTAGTTTCTAAATTTCACATTCTTAGGGAAAGTTCCCCATTAATTTTATCAAAGATAAATTCTTTTAAATTTATTCTTTAATCTTCCTTTGGATGTCATCTCAAACCATGTTAAGGTTTTCCAAACTAGTCGGGATTAGCGAACCACATCGAAGTAATTATTTATTTTATTTCCCAATCCCAACCTATTCATCCCATGAAGCAAAACTGGTAATACTCCATATCTAACACCACGGTGTTATCGGTAAAATTGATTACCATTTCACGTTCAAATCTAATTAAAGATTTAACTATCGCTTTGGAGAAAAATTGGTGATACTCCATTCTCGCTCACTTTCCAAATTTGATAATTTAAATTATCAATTCACGTTTCAATTTAATTACAGATTCATTAAAACTCCTTTTACTGGGTTAAAGAACTAATGTCATTTAAAATACAGTTCACGATAAACCCAAATCACATTCTATTTATTATCGGGTTAAAGAACAAGTGTTATTTAAAACGCCGTTCAGGATAAACCCAAATCCTATTTGATATTAAATACAAGGCTCTGAATAGAAAATATATCGGCTTATATTCAATATCAAATTCTGAAACAAACAAATATCGCTTTGGAAATAACGATATAAAATATATCTTCCAAATTTCCTCCAAAATATCTGTATAATCGCGGAATCTAATATCGAAATATTTCAAAGACAATTTCGATTCAAATCCATTCCAATTCATATATTGGAAATTCTGGTTATTTAAAACCCATTTCAAATCCAATTTATTTATTTTAAAAATAAATAAATTATTATTCTAGTTCAAAACTAGTTCATTTTGATAAAAATCTATTTTATCTTTTCAAATATAGAGTTTTTCATCCCAATTCTTCACAAATCATTTCTTATGATTTTACACAAATTATTGATATTTTTGATAATTTTATCAAGGTCCGTACAGTCGATTCCAATAACGGCCATCGAACTGCACTTACAGCCACCTTTTCTGAAATTGATTTGAACGTATCTCCAAATCCAACCGTCAAATTTCAAATCTCTTGTATTCATTAGAAAGCTCTCTTTGATACAAACCCAAGGTTCCGGTTTTAGGACAATCCGATGGTCGGATCTCCCGTAATGTCCATTCGAAGTCAATGGTCGAAATTCATGAACTGCCGTGGTGCGGCGCATTCTATTCAGGCCATTATATATTATATATATTTTGTCGATTTCCTTTTAAAACGAATTTTATAAATCGTTTCAAATTTGTTTCAAAAACAATTTCAACCTTCATTTCAAATTCAAATCAAAATTGAATTTTCCATTATAAATTCTTTTTACTTTCATTTCTATTTGATTTCAATTCAAATCGATTTCAATTCAATTTCAGTTCGTTTTCAATTCAATTTGAATTCATTCCAAATCGATTTCACTTCGATTTCCAATTGCATTTCTATTTAATTCAATTTTAATTCGATTACAATTCGATTTGAATTCATTTCAATTCGAATTCATTTTATATTCGATTCAATTCGAATTCATTTTATGTTCAATTCAATTCGAATTCATTTTGTATTCAATTCAATTCGAATTCATTTTATATTCAATTCAATTCGAATTCATTTTGTAAATATTCGATTTTTTAATCTCTTTTCAATATTCATTATAAAAATGAATATAATCGATATAAATATCGTTCGCGTCAAAATAGCGCATCTCTAATCAACACGACTTTATATTTTTCAATAACTTCGTTATTATATTCAACAAATGAATATTTGTTCAACGCATGAATCTATATTTCCTACAACACATGACTAATCTCAACAAATGAGTACTGTCAACACGTGAATCTTTATTTTATAATATTCTTTATTTTCCCAATTGGAATTAGGCCCAATCAATTACCATATAATGTTAATTATATGGATTTCATACAACACATGTATATAATAGCAACGAAAAATAATCAACAATCATGAAAGTGCACCACACAACTGCATTAGCATTAAATATAAATAATTAACGCTTACACGGTCCGTCGACCAATCGATCAACATACAACTAAATAATTGGGATTAGTGTATGCCAAATATCATCCCAACACCCGTATGGGGTTTCAATCCACAAACACTGAATATTATTTATGCAGTTGGGCAATGTGTAAAATTTATCGTCCCAATCAATATCCTACAAATAGGTGTACATAAACAAAACGTCCGGTTTGTAAATGAATATTTATTTGTTCACATTCACGTTAAAAATTATATTTTTAATGATAAAATATTTTTAACTATATAAATATTTTATTTTATTTCACATCACACAATCATTTTTCATCACAATAAGCAATCAAACATACAAGCCATCCATGGTCTGTGGACGACGGGTGTCGGGTGTTACTAAACACCGTCTGCATCCTAGTATATATTTCAACTAGAAAAGAAAATTTAAAGTGAGAAGTTCTCACCGACTAGCTAAACCAATGCCACGACTCTTCTTATGTAGAAATCTTCGTCGTGCTTGCCCTTTTGTCAATTTCATTGTCTGTAGCCACTACATATATAAAAATCACATTTTTATATTTTTGCTATGTATATAAAAATCACATTTTTATATTTTTGCTATGTATATAAAAATCACATTTTTATATTTAATCTATATGGATAAAAATTCTATTTTTATACCATTACTATATAGACAAAAATTCTATTTTTATAACTCTACATGAATAAAAATCATATTTTTACCTCTACTTTATATATATAAAAATCGAATTTTTATCTTCACTTCATATATATATAAATCAAATTTTTATCTTCACTTCATATATATAAAAATTGAATTTTTATCTTCATTTCATATATATAAAAATCGAATTTTTATCTTCACTTCATATATATTAAAATCGAATTTTTATCTTCACTTCATATATATAAAAATCGAATTTTTATCTTCACTTCATATATATAAAAATCGAATTTTTATCTTCACTTCATATATATAAAAATCGAATTTTTATCTGCTATATGAATAAATAAATAAAAAATCATATTTTGCTTTGCTTTCTACATAAGAAAAATCATATCTTTTCTATTTCAAAGATCATACCTTTTCTAGTTTAAAAATCGAATCATTTCTAGTTTAAAAATCGAATCTTTTCTAGTTTAAAAATCGAATCTTTTCTAGTTTAAAAATCGAATCTTTTCTAATACAAAAACATGATCTTTCCATCTCTAAAAATCATATGATAAAAATCGAAACTTTACTTCATTAAAAAACTCAACTTTATTTCATATAAATCAAAGCTTTATATTATTAAAAATCGTATTTTTATATTATTAAAAACCATGTTTTTAAATCACTAACAATCATAACTTTTTAAACTTAAAAATTCTATATTTTTATAAGCTTAAAAGTCTAAATTAGAGGGCTTACATCGATTGGTGGAGAGGGTTTGCTCGCACGGTGGAGGCTCGAGGTGTTGGCAGTGCTCGGGGGTGGCACAGGGCCCACTACGGCGGCGGCGTGCTCTGGGGAGGGGCTGGGGGTGATTATGGTGTCGGCGGTTCAAATGGGGGGGAGGTCTGTTGAAGTTGCTCGCAGTCGTCTAAAGGGGGAGGGGGGCGGTGATGTGCGGTGCTGGCGGCGGCGGCCTCCCTCCCTTCGTCGTCGCTGTTTTTTTTCCTTCTTTTTTTCTGCTTTGGATCGAAGAACTGAAACCGGGGGGGGGGGGGGGGGCGGAGGAGGGGGGGTTTGACTTGACTAAGGAGAAAGGAGGGGTGTTATATAAATATATATTTTTTTATTTTATTTTAATTCTACAAAGTATCTTTTTATTTCAAACTCAAAATCAAACTCACCGACTGTCGTCCCTAGCTAATAACCCCCATTCCAAACACAATGGGATATGTATCGTAAGCTGATTCGATTGTTTCAATCAGTTTTCGTCAAAATTAAAATATAACTCTATATATTGAATTTGAACGCGCATTTCAATTCGCCGCGGCCACATACTAACTCTAAAAATTCCATAAAAATATTTTCTAACTTCGTATTGACGATACGGTCCTAACAAAACCAATTTCGTTAAATTCTGAGACCATTTGAAAAATGGCCATTTTCCAGTCGATTAAAATCAAGTAAAACTGGTCAAACGCGTTTTCCTTCGCCACGCTCACATATTGATTCGAAAAATTATGAATTTTGGAATCTAGCAATATCTTGACATCACGGATCCAACAAAAGTTGTTTCGTCGAAAACCGAGGTCATTTGCAAAATGTCTATTTTCAAGGGCTATATATTCTCTATAGCGACTATTCTGAATTTTCAACTGGGCATAACTTTTTATTTCCGCTATGAAATTTCAATTTTTCGGATTCTTTGGAAAGATATTGTCAAATGGATTCAAATATTTTTGGTTTCACTAAAATCCGTTTTATTTTGCACCCAGTAAATTCATTTGAACTTTGAAATCGAATTATCGAACTACCGCGCCATTATCAATTCCTTTTATAATTAAAATAAAAATTTATATTCTAACGACGATCTATATAAATATATACGTTCGAATTCTATTCAAAATAAATTTCTCGTCGTTATTATTTAAAATAATTCATTTAAAATAATCAAAATTCACTAAAATTGCCAAAATAAAAATTTTAAATTGGCTCGCATTTCCGGGTTATTACAAATAATATAAATGGAACAATGGAAAAGCCTTTTAAATTCCATACATAGTAATAGTCTTTCTCCACAGAAGTTTACTTCGAATATTACCAAATCGAATTCTATTCCATTCCAATTTATTTTATTAAATTAGAAAACTTTTCTTTGGAAAATCCCATTAAATCTTAATAGAAATATTTATATATTCCAAATCACATTTCACTGTTAATTGGATTAAAGAACGAATGTCGTTTAAAACACAGTTCTCGATAAGCCCAAAATCACATTCCATTAATTATGGAATCTTCACGGAAAAAAGATCAATATATATAATCGATATAAACGTCCATATCCAACCAATAGTATAAATGGAATAATGAAAAAGCCTTTTAAATTCCATATATAGTAACAGTCTTCCTCCACAGAAGTTCACTTCGATTATTCCCAAATCGAATTCCATTCCATTCCAATTTATTTTATTAAATTGGAAAACTTTTCTTTGGAAAATCCCATTAACTCTTAATAGAAATATTTATATATTCTAAATCACATTTCACTGTTAATTGGGTTAAAGAACGAATGTCGTTTAAAACACAGTTCACAATAAACCCAAAATCCGTTTCTTTTTTTCAATTCCAATTAAATATTAATTAATTGGAAAACTTCACTAAATCTTAATTAAAAGATTTATTCTTTTCTCAACTGGGTTTAAGAACAGTGTTATTTAAGACACCGTTCACGACAAACCCAAAATCCAATTTAATATTAAATACCAGGCTCTAAATATAAATTGTATCGGCTTATACAGTCTGTTAACCCATCGGTTGACATACCACTAATTATTGGGATCAGTGTATGTCAAATATCATCCCAATACCCATGTGGGGTTTTCAAACAACAAACACAAATTATTATTTGTATCGTTGGGTGATGTGTAAATTATTATCATCCCAATCATCATCATCTAAATATGTGTACATAAACAAACTGTCTGATTTGTAAATGAATATTTATTTCATTTCAGGAGAATTTTATACAGCGTATATAAATAATTTATACAACGCATATATATACATATTTTATTTACTCTATTTCAATATCACAATCACAATACATAATATAGTCAATCCAAACAAACATCCGTGGTTTGTACAATAAATGGTACCGGGTGCTGCTAAGCACCGTCTTCATCCTAGTATATATTTAACTGTAAAAATAATTAGAGTGAAAAGGAGTTCTCACCTTTGGTTTCCACTCCGTCATTTTATAGAGGACGATTTGGATTCCATTCTACTTCCAATCAGTTCCATCGCAGTCCGTTTCACGCGATATATATATTAAAAATCATATTTTTATAACGCCGTATATATATTAAAAATCATATTTTATAACGTTATATATATATAAATAACACATTTTTATTACAATGCCTTATATATAAAAATAACATATTTTTATTACAATGCTTATATATAAAAATAACACATTTTTATTACAATGCTTTATATATAAAAATAACACATTTTTATTACTAAAACCATGCTATTTTTATTTACAAAATCAAATTTGTATACCACTATATATATAATAAAAAATCACATTTTTAAAATGCTATTCTTATAATAAAAGTCATATTTTTAAATCAAATCTATATTATAAAAATCAGATTTTATTAAATCAGTGAGTTCTACAAAAAAATCTGAATTTTAAACAATGCTATTTAATTTTGAATTTGAATTTTTCCGGATTGGTTTCATGACGCAGATCTTTCTGAGACGGTTCCAACGCTCCTATCGGCACTGAATTCTAATCCTATATGAAGAAGGTATCATATTTTAAGCGTTAATTACACAATTATATTATTAATTAAACAATTAATCTCCAAATTACCCTTTAATCACGTTTAATAATTGTTACCATTCCTCGTCCTCCTTCCATCGTATGAACCCAACGTCGCTCAAATCGAAAACTACCGTCGTGCCTCCCCTTCAAGCCCCCAGAGTCCGATCGGAGTGTGCCACACCATTGCTCCTTCCTCCTCCGTCCCAACCATAGCTGCTTCGTTCAACTCGAAATGCCCTGGACCCGCGAATTTGAGGTCAACGGCGGCAGTTTTGGACCCAAATTCGGGCCACCACAGCCCCTTGCCGCCGATCACCGCCGTCAACTTTGGAGATCTTTCCACGGTGAAGAGATTTCTCGTTGGAACCTTTGGGTGAAGAGGAAGGGACCGCGAGTTGTTGGGGGAGGAAAGGGTGCAAGGTTCTAATCGTTCAAAGGGGGAAGATGGCTGTTGAGAAAAGTTTGACCGTGTGGACTAGGGTTTAGGGGCTTCTTATAGATAATTATATTATATTTTATAATTATTTACTTCCAATATTCATATTTTTCAATTCAGACCCCAAATCAAACCTAATGACTGTCTCCCCTAGCTAAATACCCTCATTTCGGACACAATGGAATATGTTTTGTAAGCCAATTCGACTGTTTTGAATAGTTCTTATCAAAATTAAAATATAAATCTTTATTTATTGAATTCAAACGTACATTTTAATTTATCGTGGCCACATACTGACTCCAAAAATTACGGAAAAATTTATCTAGCTATTTTTTGATGTTAGTGTACTAACAAAGCTAATTTCATTGAATTTGGAGACCGTTTGAAAAATGGCCATTTTTTAGTCGATCCATTTCAACTAAATTTGACAAAACACGTTTTCTTTTGCCATGCTCACATAATAATTCAAAAAATTATAAAATTTGGAATCTTGTAATAATTTGACATTCCAGATCCAAAAAAAGTGGTTTCGTCGAAAATGGAGGTCGCTTGCAAAATGGCTATTTTTAAGGGCTATATATTATATTAAAATATATATAAACTCCATAGCGACTATTTTCAATTTTAAACTGGACATAACTTTCAATTTATATTAATAAATCTCAGTTTCTTAACTTCATTAGAAAGATATTATTAAATAGATTCAAATATTTCTGGTTTTACTGAAATCCGATTTATTTTGAATCCTGTACATTCATTTGAAATTTAAAATCGAATTTTCAAACCACCGCACCATTTCAGGCTCGTTTTATAATTAAAATAAATTTAACCGTTCTAACTTCGATTTAAATAAATTTTTAGTCGTTATTATTTAAAATAAATCATTTCAAATATTCAAAATTCACTAAAATTGCTAAAATAAAAAATTTAAATTGGTTCTGAAATCTGGGTTGTTACATATAATTTCCTACTCATTTAAGAAAATATTTAATTTACATATGTGTTTTAATATGAAAACTCAAATTTCCACAAAATTTTACTAAGTCCTAAATTCACGAAAAAAATTCGATCGAGTCTCCTCTGTACGTTTAGGTCCAAAAGAAAACAATATATATATATATATGTATGTATAGTCAGTGAGAACCTAGTGGGGGATACAAGACAAAAGGGAGAGCTTGTATCATATTATGTGGGACCCATTCCAGTCAGTAACCCGGAGTAGGTATCAAACAAAGTACTCTGTACTATGCGGAGAAGGAGCATGCTTACTAACTGATTGTAAGAGATCCAAACATGGAGGATGGTGTGGCGGCGCAAACCGACCGGGCCATGTGTGGGCATGAGCCGAGCAGAGGGGAATAAGACGACCGTAACACCAGTAGATATGGTTGTGCACATTATTACGACGAGGGATTGCCACTTTAGGAAGTGATACCTCCTACTGTGGGGCCAGCACAAGGTATCTACGAGGGTTAGGGAGCCGATCGATCAGGGTAGTAGTTAGGATACATTTGGACGTATACCTGAGTCTACCAGCTTATAGTTGAAGGGATCACCTCTTTCTGGGTATAATAGTGACAGTCCAGAGTAATCATCAGAAGCATATACACCTTATCATGTTTACCTTGTTACACCTACCATTTATGTAGTGATCTCTCTTATCCACTTTATATGCCTATCATGTTACTTTTATTTATTTACTGGCTAAAAGTAACTAGACTCGCTAGACTTTATGTCTTACCCTTTTGTTTCTCCTTCTTTCTTCTGTTCCCCTCCCCCACAAAGGTTCTCAGGGAGGAAACACCTAGGCTTAGTCAGGACTCAGATATCACCTTGCTAGGAGCTACTTCTAAAGTATGGCTCAAGTTCTTGTCTCTACTATGGCTTAACTCTTTCAATTGGGGAATTATGTTTTTATATTCTTATGTACTCTGATGATGCAAGACAGAAGTTATTTTATTGTAATGGTTTTTGTGACTTATGGCATTGTGGAACACGGTATTTTAATTTATGTTGAAATAAAAATTTAAAATTTCCGCTGTTATCTTATTTATATCTATCTTGTAATTATTCCGTGTCTGTTTACCTATAACGCTTCACGGAACTAAATGCATTCCCTTAGTGAGTGACATTAACGGACGTGGAGTGTCACACAAGGTTATCGCTAAACCAAAGCTCTTATACCAAATTGTGACTATGTGGCTTTCTGACCATTTAAATCGATAATAATCCACACATATTGACTTAAACAAATCTAAAATACAGATAATTATTGGAGTTAATATAAGAAAAAGAATAAATAAGAAAAACAATCACAAAATCTCATAGCGAAAGGACAAAATATAATACATAAATAATAGTTCATGAAGCTGTTAGAATGTATATATTTTATTATACTTAACAACAATCATCAGAGTTACACTATCACAAACATACCTATAATTTCAGCGGAATAATACTAATAAATATGAATGTCAAGCTCTAATTTCTTCTTCATAATGAGGTCTTCAATAACTTAAAACTCAAGCAGACATGAGCATAAATAAGAAAACAAAAATACTTGGATTAGGAATAAAATATTCTCATATCAGTCAAATCAAAACCACGTAATAATAGCGTTGCAGCATCACAGATGCATACGGTAATTCACACCTCTTATCCAACAAATTTATGAGTGCAATAAATTAAAATTTTTACAGGAATTTCCATCTCGCAAGAATTCGTTAAACTATATATTATATAGTACAATACATTATTATAATATTGTCTATGGTCAAATATACTATCGAAACTAGCGTAAATAGGATTTCATTTTTATCCTTACACCATTTATAAATGATGTAGTCTAATACAGTAAATTCACGGTAAATCGGTGGCATCAGGGAGCACTCCATAGGTACAACATAAAATCAAAATCGTAGGGAGCACTCCATAGTTACATTCCTGGGACTGATGGTAACGCATAGCTGTAGCTACCGCCTACCTCGGAATAACACTTGCAAATCAAGGATGTGCATCAAATCAAATCAACCAAGAAACTATAGTAATAAAGGAAAAAGTGTTGCCAATAGGGGTGACTAACCCACTTGGTCATGGTATAACATAAGCAATAGTCATTTTAATTATGACCCAAAGGTCAAGGATACCCATCATCGTTCTCTTACTTCATTCCAGTAGCATTCGCCAAACATCCTATTTCATTCTAGATTCTCCACCACATTTACCGTTTTTAAAGTCGTTTTTGGTATTGGTAGAGAGTATAACAATATCCGATCTTGATCTCTTTAACAAACAATGTCTACATTTTTCACACCATTGGTTGTTTACATTTCAAATTGGTTCATACTTCATATCAAAATATCAAATTTGCTTTAAAACCATTTCACATCTAGAATAGGACAAACTATCATATTAAAATCTCTATTTAAACCAAACCTAGAATATTGAAACATTTCCACATTTTGAAACATTTTGAATAGTTAAAATAGTTGAATTTGTTTATATATTAAATAGTTTAAATACATTTGAAACAGTTTGAAAATAGATAGTTATCATATAAAAGGTTTATATATGAAAATAGTTTGAATTTAAAATAGGATTTATTAAGGTAGTTGATTTCTAGAGTATTTTATTAAAATAGATAATATATATAAGCTAAAATAAAATATTTTATGAAGTAAAAATGTTATTTGGAAAAATAGTTTTTATAATAGGTTGGAATACTTAGTTTGATTTTGAATTGTTTCTTTTAGTTTTAAATAAACCTAAAGTCATATTCCAATTTCAAATCAATTCGGTTCAATTCCAACCCTTCATTTCGAATCAACTTCCATTTTAAATTCAATTCAAATAGTTAAATTTCCAATTAGAATTTTCAGGTTAAATGGTTTCAGTTTGTAACAAACCTAGAGTTCACAGTTCAGATATCACTTTAAATCAATATTAATTTATAGTAAATTTCAAAGATGGATAAATCAGTTCAATTTCAATAGGTTCAATTCATATTCAATTTCAATTTTAACCTCGGTTTACAACGTTAAATAATTTCCTTTAGCTTTTATATTTGAAAATCCAAAGTTCAAGTTCAAATGAAATCTATTTCTAAACATCATTTATATCATCTTTAAACAATATTTCACTATTCAAGGTTAAAACTATTAGGTGTGGCTTGCATTATATGAGAGTCGGGGCGTATATTGGATTTGCAATTACTCCCACATCGCAGGATATCTTAAAGAAGATGGGTATATATATGGAATTGGTGGCATGCAGCAACAAGGGATTCCTTTTCTTATAATTAATTGATGTCATGAACATATGTGTTCCCTAGGGAGATGTAGGGATATCCAATCATGAAGTTGACACCAAGAGGGTTTCGTTCATCGGTTTGTAGTGCTTCTATGCTAGATGAAGTGTGCACACATGAAGACACTTTTGGGATGCTGAAAAATTGCAACATGGTATCAGAGTCGATGGTACGAGGGGACTAATGAAACGACCCAAACTTCCCTATGAAGGAAAGCGCGGATTGCTTTGGGAACAAGACGAATCAGAACACAAACAGAAGAACATTTCATTGCTTATTACAATAATTTCTTCAGAATACAAGAATATTACAGAGTATAAGTAAATATTACATGTTTACTAAATATCAGAGATTTACAATTTACAATGCAGCGGAAAATAAAACAAAACACAACTGAAAAGAATATACGAATACAGAGCTTTCCGAATATCATTCCAGCTGTAAACCAGGATCCTGTGAATATAAATCTGCAAAATCCAACTACTAGCTGCCCGTGCGGAAAATAAGGGCACCCAGAGTTTAGGTTAAAACAATAAACTCCAGGTCAGTCATGTGACTGGTGTGAGAACTAAAACAGTAATTAATATTTATTTTAAAGTTAGGTAAATCAAGGGGCCACGCCGTATAACACGAAACGGGTTTCCTTCAAAAAATACCAGTGCATAAAACAAACAGCACAATGCTAAATAAAGAACAATGAAGCTATTATAAGACCCAGGTCCCATCACACAATGCAACGCAAGTCGGAGGATAGAGTTTTACCTTATAATAGCCAAAGAATGCTTGATACGCTAAATTTCATCTTTTATTATTACTATAAGTGAAGAAAACAACTTCAAATATAAATGTATCGATCCTAGATGGCATGGGTACCATATATCATGTCGCCAATACTAGGATCTACAATCAAAACTGCAATTGTCACATATTGGAAGTTGGATTTCCGTCTTTGAACCAAGGCAAGGGATCTTCCTTACCGCTTCGAGACGCTCTAGCCCGCCCCTCAGGTTCAGAGCTCGAGTGACCCTTGGATCGTCAAGGCTGGTCCACACGGAGTGGATTAAAATGCCTGAACATGCGTTTCCCCATCCTATGGGGCGTCAATGAGCCAAATGGCTCCATCAGTCCTGGATCAACCGATATAAACGAGGCGCCTCGCTATCCATCATCCACATGAGTAAAATTCTAGGGCGTGCAAAACGCTGACACCACTCCTAGCTGGAAGGAAACGCATGCCCTCCCTGATGTCCTCTCCCATTTCTGGTTCACATCGGTGTGTGAGGCTCGCAAATTAACGCTACACAAAGCTATGCCACAAGGGTCGTGCTTTGATTATCAACCACAAGACCCTGCTTTTCGACAGAAGCCTTGATCATTTGCATCTCAACATGCCACACAGGCAATCCACGCTATGCAACCAATGTCTATCAATCACACAGAATGAAATCCGATGTCAAACACACATCCATTTACAAGTTCATTCTGGGTCTGAACGAAACCGGAGGCACCTTATTCCTCCCCTATATGTCCAATATAGGGAAGCATGGTGGGCCCATAACCCATAGGTCCTAGGATCGAAACCTGGCTCTGATACCAAACTGAAACAACTCGAACTTCCCCGTGAAGGAAAGCCCGGATTGCTGGGAACAAGACGAATCAGAACACAAACAGAAGAACATTACATTTCTTATTACAATAATTTCATCAGAATACAAGAATATTACAGAGTATAAATAAATATTACATGTTTACTAAATACCAGAGATTTACAATTTACAATGCAGCGGAAAATAATACAAAATACAACTGAAAAGAATATACGGATACAGAGCTTTCCGAATATCATTCCAACTGTAAAACAGGATCATGTGAATATAAATCTGCAAAACCCAACTACTAGATGCCCGTGCGGAAAATAAGGGCACCCAAAGTTTAGATTAAAACAATAAACTCCAGGTCAGTCATGTGACTAGTGTGAGAACTAAAACAGTTATTAATCTTTATTTTAAAGTTAGGTAAATCAAGGGACCATGCCGTATAACACGGAACGGGTTTCCTCCCAAGAATACCAGTGCATAAAACAAACAGCGCAATACTAAATAAAGAACAATGAAGCTATTATAAGACCTAGGTCCCATCACATAATGCAACACAAGCCAGAGGATAGGGTTTTACCTTATAATAGCCAAAGATTGCTTGATACACTAAATTTCATCTTTTATTATTACTATAAATGAAGAAAACAACTTCAAATATAAATGTATCGATCCTAGACAGCATGGGTACCATATATCATGTCTCCAATACTAGGCTCTATAATCAAAACCGCAATTGTCACGTATTGGAAGTTGGATTTCCGTCTATGAACCAAGGTGTGACGAAAAGGAATTTCGCTCGATCTGAATCAGTCGCTAAACCAACCCAGACCGTTCGAAATGCCTGATTGTTTTGAGAACACGACAAAATAGAACGCAGACGGAAGAACATTTCATTGTATATTACAACAATTCATCAGAATACAAGAATATACAGAGTATAAACAAATAAATATTACAAAGAAATATCAGAGATTTAAATACATTACATAGCAGCGGAAATAATACAAAACACAACTGAAGGAGATATACGGATACAAAGCTTTCCGGATATCCTTCCAGCTGTAAACCAGGATCCTATGAATATAAATCTGCAAAACCAAAACTACTGGCTGCCCGTGTCAAAATAAGGGCACCCAGAGTTTAGGTTAAAAACAATAAACTCCAGGTCAGTCATAGGACTGGTGTTAGAACTAAAACAATTATTAATCCTTATTTTAAAGTTAGGTAAATCAAGGGACCACGCCGCTAACGCGGAACGGGTTTCCTCCCAAGAACACAAGTGCATAAAACAACAACGCAATGCTAAATAAAGAAAAATGAAGCTATTATAAGACCCAGTTCCCATCACACAATGCAACGCAAGCCGGAGGATAGGATTTTTACCTTATAATAGCCAAGAATGCCTGGTACGTAGATTTGATACTATTATAAGTGCATAGTGTATAAAACAACTTCAAACCATAAGTATCAATCATAGGCAGCATAAGCGCCCCATCCCACTATGTCGCCATATATAGGATTACAACTAAAATCGAACCGTCACGTATTGGAAATTAGATTTCCGTCATGAACCAAGGCAAAAGATAGTCCTTACCGAATTCGAGACTGCCTAGCCCGAGTCTCAGGATCAGAACGCATCGACCCTTGGAGCGACAGGGCCGGTCCACACGGAGTGGATTAAAATGCCTGAACACTGCGTTTCGCCGCCCTTTGGGGCGTAAGCGAGCCAACGAATGACTCCATCGGACCCGGATCGTCCGATCTAACCGAGGCGCCTCGCAACAGCAACAACCACATAAGTCAAACTCGTCAGGGCGTGTAAAACCACTGACGCCACTTCTAGCTAGGAGGAAACGCAGGCCCTCCCTGAGGTCCTTTCTCCCATTTTTGGTTCATACTGGGGTGTGAGGCTCGCGAATTCACGTTATACACAAAGCTACGCCACACAGGCGGTGCTTTGATCATCCCTACAAGACTTTGCTTTTCAATAGAAGCCCTGATCACTGCATCTTAGCATGCCACATAGGCAATTCACACCGTGCAACTGATAGCTATCAATCACACAAAATAAATTCCAATGTCAGACACACCATCCATTTGCAAGTCCGTTCTGGGTCTGAACGAAACCGGAGGCACTAAATACCTCACATATTCATCAATTCCAACGTACGTCTGGACGATCACCACTAATTATCCATATTTTGGGATGCCTCCCAATCAGGACCTCAGCGACCATCCAAACGAGGTGAAAATCGGTCTTCAATCCCCGTCTTCATCTTCGATTTCTTATCGTCGATTCAGTTATTCAGAATGGGATAAGCCAGGTCTTTCTGAGCAACTCGCGTATATAATTAACAAGTGTTACACAAACACAACATACGCCATATTCCAGTTCATTAGTCATTAACCGTAAATCAGTAAGAGAACGATTTCCCAAATATTAACCTCGAAGGCCGAAACCAACATCAGATCAAAACCCAGGAAACCATTCGACTTAGCCAACCTTCAGTTAGTTTCTAAATTTCACATTCTTAGGGAAAGATTCCCATTAATTTAATCAAAGACAATTTCCTTTAAATTTATTCTTTAATCATCCTTTGAAAATCAATTCAAACCAAATTTTGGTTTTTTCCCAGACTAGCCGGGATTAACGAACCTTACCGAAGTAATCGTTTGTTTTAATTTCCCAATCCCAACCTATTCATCCCATCAAGTAAAACGGGTCTTACTTCATATCAAACACCATGGTGTTATCGGTAAATTTAATTACCATTTCACGTTTAAATCTAATTAAAGATTTAACTATCGCCTGAAGCAAACCTGGTGATACTCCATTCTCGATCATTTCAATCTAGTTAAAGATTCATTAAAACTCCACTTAGTTTTAATCTTTGACTGGGTTAAAGAATCAGTGTCACTTAAAACATGGTTCACGATAAACCCCGAAATCACATTCTATTAATCATCGGGTTAAAGAACGAGTGTTATTTAAAACACCGTTCACGATAAACCCAAGAATCAATTCGAATTCAATTCCAATTAAATATTATTTAATTGGTACACTTCATTAAACCTAAATAAAAGATTTAATCTTTTTTTCAACTGGGCTTAAGAACAGTGTTAATGAAGACACCATTCACGACAAACCCAAATCACATTTGATATTAAATACAAGGCTCTGAATAGAAATTATATCGGCTCATATTCAATATCAAACTCTACGACTAACAAATATCGTATTGGAAATAACGATATAAATATCTTTCAAATTTTCATAACAATATTTGTATTATCACAAAATCCGACATCGAAATAATCCGAAGACAATTTCGATTCAAATCCATTCCAATTCAATTATTGGAAATTCTGGTTACTTTTAAAACCCTTTTTCAAATTCAATTTATTTATTTAAAAATAAATAGAATTACAATTTTAGTTCAAAACTAGTTCATTTCGATAAAAATCTATTTTTATCTTTTCAAATACAGAGTTTTTCATCACGATTCTTCCCACATCATTTCTTATGATTTTACACAAATTATTACTATTTTTAATAATTTTAGCAAGGCCCGTACAGTCGATTTCCACCAATGGCCATCGAACTGCACTTACAGCGACCTTTTCCAAATTTGATTTGGACATAATTTCAAATCCAACCGTTAGATTTCAAATTTCTAATATTTGTTAGAAAGCTCTTTTCGATACGAACCCAACGGTTCCGGTTTTAGGAGAATCCGACGGTCGGATCTCCCGTATTATCCGTTCGAAGTCAATGGTCGAAATTCGCGAACTGCCGCGGCGCAGCGCGTTCTATTCAGGCCATTATATTATATATATAATATATACTTCGTCGATTTCAATTCAAAACGTGCTTTATAAATCGTTTTAAATTCATTTTCAGTTTCAACTCCATATTCAATTTCAAATCAAAATTGAATATTCCAATATAAATTCATTTTAAATTCATTTCAAATCGATTTCAATTCAATTTCAATTCGAATTCATTTCTATTCAATTTCAACTCGAATTAATTTCTATTCAATTTCAATTCGAATTAATTTCTATTCAATTTCAATTCTAATTCATTTATATTCAATTTCAATTCGAATTCATTTCTATTCAATTTCAATTCGAATTCATTTCTATTCAATTTCAATTCGAATTCATTTCTATTCAATTTCAATTCTTTTCAAAATATCAGACTTTGAAATCACTTTCGATATTCATTATAAAATGAATAAAATCGATATAAATATCGTTCACATCAAAATGGCGTCAATCACGGCTTCATATATTTTTATTTTCAAATATTCTATTTCAAATATTTTTGTTTCAAATATTTCTTTTTCAAATATTTCTATTTCAAAACTTTCTTTTCTTCAAAACTGGAATGAGGCCCAATCAATTACCATATAATGTTAATTATATGGATTTTCTACAACACATGTATACAATAACAACGATGAATAATCAACCATCATCCAAAGTGCATTCTACATTGTATAAGCATCGAATATAATTATTTAACGCTTATAACAGTCTGTCAATCAATCGATCGACATACAACTAACTATTGGGATTAGTGTATGTCATATATCACCCCAATACCCGTGTGGGGTTTTCAAACAATCAAACACAGATTTTATTTGTGCAGTTGGGCGATGTGTAAAATTTATCGTCCCAATCAATATCAGTCAAATGTGTGTATATAAACAAATCGTCCGATTTGATTGTTTTTATTTCATTTTATATACACGTTAAAAATTCTATTTCTAACTATAAAATATTTTAAACTATATAAATATTTTATTTCATTTCACATCACGACACACAATCAACTACACATCAAAATCTAACAAACAAGCATACAAGCCGTCCATGGTCTGTGGACGACGGGTGTCGGGTGCTACTAAACACCGTCTGCATCCTAGTATATATTTCAACTAGAAAAATAAAATTAAAAGGTGAGAAGTTCTCACTGAATAGCTAATCCAACGCCTCGACTCTTCTTATGTAGAAATCTTCGCCGTTCTTTCTCTTGTTGCTTTCTCTACCCGTATTCTCTACATATGTAAAAATCACATTTTCACTTCGCTATTCAATATATAAAAATCGAATTTTTACTTCGCTATTCAATACATAAAAATCGGATTTTTCCTTTGCTATTCAATATATAAAAATCGAATTTTTCTTCGCTATTCAATATATAAAAATCGAATTTTTACTTCGCTATTCAATATATAAAAATCGAATTTTTACTTCGCTATTCAATATAGAAAAATCGAATTTTTACTTCGCTATTCAATATATAAAAATCGAATTTTTACTTCGCTATTCAATATAGAAAAAATCGAATTTTTACTTCGCTATTCAATATATAAAAATCGAATTTTTACTTCACTATTCAATATAGAAAAATCGAATTTTTACTTCGCTATTCAATATAGAAAAATCGAATTTTTACTTCGCTATTCAATATATAAAAAACAAATTTTTACTTTGCTATAATCACAAAAATTTATTTAAACTAAATAAACAAGAAGAAAAAAAACTCACTGTCGCTTAAAGAAAAGGGAGGCGGGGCGTCTGACGGTCGGTGGGAGGAACCAGCGGTGATAGTCTTCCGGTGTGGCGACTGACGAGCTCGGAGGGCAAGGGTTTGCTAAAGGGAATCCGGTCTTGGGGCTATGGTCGTTCGAGTGAGGGGAGGGGGACTGGTGCTCGTGCCTGAACTGCAGCGCAGGTGGTGGGGACCCCTCAGGCGGCGTCGGCGGGTTCCCAAGGTGGTTAGGGTTTTGGGTTAGCGCCTGTTTGGGGGTGGAGGGCTCGAATTAGAAGGGGAAGGCTGTAGGGGAGGTGCGGCGCTGTTGTGGAGGTGGGCGGCAGTGCTGATGTCGGCGGTGGTGGCGTAGGTGAAGGGGGCGATGGGAGGGTTGGGATTCAGTTTTTTTTTACTCAATCGATCGGTTTGACTGAGGGAAGAGAGGGAGTGGTGAGGATATAATATAATATATATTAATTTATTTTAATTTCTCTTCAAAAAGTAACTTTTTATTTCGAAGTCGAAATCAAGCTCACCGACTGTCATCGATAGCTAATTACCCCCATTCCGAACACAATAGGATACGTATCGTAAGATGATTCGATCGTTTCGATCCCTTTTCGTCAAAATCAACATATAACTCTATATATTGAATTTGAACGCGCATTTCAATTTACCAGGGTCACATACTAACTCGAAAAATTCCAGAAAAATATTTCTAGCTTCGTATTGACGATACGGTCCTAACAAAACTAGTTTCGTCAAATTCTGAGACCGTTTGAAAAATGGCCAATTTCCAGTCGATTAAAATCAACTGAAACTGGTCCAACGCGTTTTCCTTTGCTACGTTCACATATTGATTCGAAAAATTATGAAATTTGGAATCTAGCAATAATATGACATCACGGTTCCAACAAAAGTGGTTTCGTCGAAATTCGAGGTTGTTTGCAAAATTCCCATTTTTAAGGGCCTGAATTCCATAGCGACTATTCAGAATTTTCAACTGGACATATCTTTTTATCCCCGTTATGAAATTTCAATTTTTCGGATTCGTTGGAAAGATATTCTCAATTAGATCCTAATGTTTTTGGTTTCGCTAAATTCCGGTTTATTTTGAATCCTGCACATTCATTTGAAGTTTGAAATCGAATTATCGAACTACCGCGCCGTTTTCAATTCCTTATATATATATAAACAATTATTTATATTCTAACGATGACCTATATAATATATACGTTCGAACTCTATTCAAAATAAATTTCTCGTCGTTATTATTTAAAATAATTCTTTTTAAATGTTCAAAATTCGCTAAAATTGCCAAAATAAAATTTTTAAACTGGCCCAGATTTTCGGGTTATTACACAAGGCAAGGGATCGTCCTTACCGCTTCGAGACGCTCTAGCCCTCTCCTCAGGATCAAAGCACGAGTGACCCTTGGATCATCAGGGCCGGTCCACGTAGAGTGGATTAAAATGTCTGAACATGCGTTTCCCCGTCGTATGGGGCGTCAATGAGCCAAATGACTCCATCAGTCCTGGATCGACCGATATAACCGAGGTGCCTCGCTATCCATCATCCACATAAGTAAAATGCCAGGGCATGCAAAACACTGACACCACTCCTAGCTAGAAGGAAACGCATGCCCTCCCTGATGTCCTCTCCCGTTTCTGGTTCACACCGGTGTGTGAGGCTCGCGAATTAACGCTACACAAAGCTATGCCACAAAGGTTGTGCTTTGATCATCAACCACAATACCATGCTTTTCAACAGAAGCCTTAATCATTTGCATCTCAACATGCCACACAGGAAACCACGCTATGCAACCGATGTTTATCAATCACACAGAATGAAATCTGATGTCAGACACACATCCATTTACAAGTTCGTTCTGGGTCAGAATGAAACCGAAGGCACCTTATTCCTCCCCCATATGTCCAATACAGGGGAGAGACCCTCGCATATCCGTCGATCGCCAAGTACGTCTGGACGACCACTTATTACCTTGTCTCGGGTGTACGACCCAAATCAAGACATCAGTAATCATCCAAACAATGTGAAGACCTCCGGTCTTCAACCACCGTCTTCATCCTCGACACATCGTCGAATCAGTTATTCAAAAAGGGATAAACCTGGTCTTTCTGAATAACCCGCGTATATAATAAACAAGTGCTCTAAAAACACAACATATGCCTCATTCCAATCCAGAATATTCCTTTATTCAAATATTCTTATACTTTGGGAAAGGTTCCCATTAATTTTATCAAAGATAAATTCTTTAGATTTATTCTTTAATCTTCCTTTGTTTATCATATCTGTAATACCTCATAATTTTATAACATTAAAATTCACAAATTAAAGTATTCTTAATGTTTAGAAGAAGAATTAAGTGAAATGGTTTGCGCTATTATGTTGTTCTCAAAATTTTGGGTCAAGATAGACATTTGGTTTGCACAAAACAAATACCTTATGAAGATGTTATTAAGCCTTGAAGTTTGTATGCATATGAGAGAAATATATATATAGATATATATAAAAATTAAATAAATAAATATTCGAAAAAAGTTCAAAACAGCAAATCGAGAGGGGGAATAGCCGAACTGCACTATTTTTGGAGTCGACCCGAGCTCCGCTGGGTTGACTAGGGGTCGATCCAGGGTGTTTGGCTGTCAACCCGTGGCCCGATTCGCGCTAAGGGCTGATGTTGCATCTGAGTGGTCCTGATGATTTCTGGGTTAATCTAAGAGCTCTAATCGATCCTAGACATCTATATATACACCCTAAAACCAAACCCTAATTCATAAAATATTATCTATGACACCATTATGCTGTTAAGCTCTCTCTTAAACCCTAGCCACCGCCTATAAATTAAATCTCAAGTGTTCATACATAATTCAAATCAAAGTTTAGAGGTTCAACAACAATTAAAGAAGATCAATCAACATCACCGCAATGTTTCTACACCAATTTCAATTCGTTAATCCTTTTCTTAAGCCACGAAAGGTGAGTACAATTATTTTCATAAATTTAATGGGATTAAAGTAACATGAAAAAGTTGTAAAAAGGATTCATATATATGTTTGTAATGAAAATCTCACCAAGTCTTCACCTTTTTTATTCATGTCATCATATGCCTATGTTTCTATGTAAAGTTCATTCCTTTTATCAGTTTGTTCATGTTGAATCTTTTATTATGCCTCTATGTCAGTCTATATGCCTCTTTATTTCAAGATGTTGTTTTGTTTCAATTTTCGATGAATTGATTGTCTCTTCTTACCCCTATTCCTTTTATTTGTGGATCTAGGCTTCCTTCGAGCCTATATTAAAAATATGCACGAATGCGAATAAGTGGGAATGATGTGGAATATTGGGAATATGGGAAATTTGGAAAATTGGATATTATTGAATATTTTGGATAATTGGATAATATGTGAAATTGGCATATTTGGCTATGAATTACATGGAATTGATGAAATTTCCTATAATTGTAAATTTGTAATTGAGACTAATTAATATGTAATTAGTGATAATTTGGAATAGGCAATTGAATATACATGATTATATGTTTAATTGGATATACATGACATGAAAATTGGGTGTGGGTGAAATACGATTATTAATAAACCTTTGACACGAGGTTAGGCGCAATTGTGGCGTAAGACTGCCCGGAACCGCCCGGCAAATCCAGCTGCCACAATTGGACGTCTAATGTGAGAGGTCAAAGAAATGAATTGTAGGCGCAACGGTTAATGACACGAGGTTAGACCCGGTTTGTGGCGTAAGACTACCCGGAACCGCCCGGCAAATCCAACAGCGACAAAACGTTTGGTCTAATGTGGGAGGTCATGCACTGTTCGCCATAAGGAATGAATTAATGAATACTAACCATAATAAGACATGGGTATGGTTAGAGGGTTAGGTGGGGTGACATGTAAATTATGACATGTAAATATGGACTTAACCGGTATGAGATAAGACATGTAAATTATGACATGTAAGTATGGACTTAACCATAGCATGTGTAAGACATGGACATTTAAATTAAAATGGTTAAGTGGGAGAAAAACCATAGTGGGGACCAAGCATAGGTGGGAGGCTTGTGTCGGATGGGGGACCCGTTTCAACCAGTAACCCATTTGAGTATCTAATTGGGCTCGGTACTAGGCCAGGGTTGGGGCACGCTTACTGTACGTGAATGTAAGAGGTCAAAACGTGAATAGCGGTAGCAATGCGAGTCCAACGGGTTCATGTGCGTGCATGGGTCTGGGCTGGTAGGTAAGACGTTGTTGCATCGTGTAGGTATGGCCGTGCATTTTGTGTTGGTATCGGGGTTGCCACTTTGTGGAGTGATACACCCCACCGTGGGGCCAGCACGGGTGCCTACGGGGTTTAGGGAGTCGATCGAATGGGTAGATTAATGGTACCTTAGCAGTGGTAGGAGCAAGCCGACACCTACATTAGTAGCTAGGTACAAGTAACTACTAAGTTTGTTATGTGGGTACAGTTAGCGGGAAGGGATCAACCTCTAGTAAAAAGAGACTAGTAGATGTGTGGTGTAATTAAGTAATGTGGTGTAACTTAGCAAAAGTGCGGTGTAATGAAATACATGTTGGTTGAGTTGGATAGTCCTTTGGTTGCTAGTCTGATGTTGACTTCGGTCTTCGGGGTTAGTACTTGGAGGGTTGTTCGCTTAGCCAAGGTGTAGGATTGTCTTAGTACTTAGGAACGAAATCATATTGTCCATCCTTTTTATCTACCTTATCTAAGTTACAACCATATCATGATGCCTACTTATGTCTTGATCATTTACCTTACCTATTATTTGTTAAAATTACTAGACTCGCCAGACTTTATGTCTGACCTGTTTGTTTCCACCTCTTTTCTTTCCTTTCCCTCCTCAGGTTTGCAAGGGGGAATACTACAGCTTAGTGCCGATTTCTTTCAGTTGCTTGAAAAGAGTAGATGTATCAGTTTGGACTATCTCATCTTTATGGCTTTTCTTATGCTCAGTGGAGATTTATGTTATTTAAGTATTTGCTTCTTTATGTACTTTGAAGTTTTTGGAAAAGACTATTGATCCTGTTGTAATGGTTTTGGGAACTACTTATGTAAGCTTGTTTTGAGTTATGATGCTATGAAATAAGTTTTATCTTCCGTTGTGTTGTTTTATTTATTTATTCTTGTAATTTATCTGTTCTATACAACAATAACGCCTTATGGACATTGATGCATTCCCTTTGTGAGTGACATTAATGGACATGTGGTGTTAACCGTGGTATCAGAGCTATGGCTACAAGAACAGATAAAAAGTTTTGAAAAGTGTTTTCAAAAGTATTATTTCCCTAGAAAGCATTTTCAAAAACTTGTTTTAAAGAAGCTATTTTCAAGGAAAGTTTACTTTAACGAGCATAATCCCCGCAAGCCACATATCTCTCTTTCACTTCCCTTGTTTTGAAACTCTTTCTTTTTCTTTTCAGCATGTCTGGAGCATCTGAGATACCAGAGGGTGTTCATGTACCCGGTTGGTTTCGTCAATATCTCGAGGCTAGGGCCGCTACCGCGGGTCCGGCCAACGTTCCTCCTCCTCCTCCCCCAGCTCCAGTCAATCCTCCGCGTGGAGATGCTTTTCTCCAAAATATGTAAAGACTTTCATTCGATGGGTGGAAAACCTTTTAATGGGTCTGAAACGTTCGTTGAAGCTAGAAATTGCTTGAAAGAAGTGGAGGATCTGTTTGGCATTTTCACTTTGGACGACTGTAAGAAGGTCCAATTGGCTGCTTGGTTAATGAAGGATGAAGCTTCGTTTTGGTGGGAGGTTACTAATGGAGAGCGTGCTATGGAGACATGGGCAGATTTTAGGGGAAGGTTTGAGTTGAAATTCCTTTCTCATGATGAGGAGAGTATGTACATGGAGAGGTTCTTGACATTGAAGCAGAAAAACTTGACCGTGAAGGAGTATGTGACCGAATTTAATAAGTTGGCGAGATTTGGGATAGAGTTGGTGAATACACCTGACAAGAAGGCCTTGAGGTTTGCAAAGGGCCTAAATGAACCGCTTCACAGTTTGTCTATGTCCCACATTCCAATGGGGGCTATGTATGAAAAGCTTGTTGATATGGCATACATGCATGAAGAAGAGAAGGGTGTAAGTACTTTTAGGCTGCAAGATAACAAGGAGGATCCAAAGAAAGCACAACAACAAAAGAAAGGTGGTAAAGAAAAGAGGAAGTGTCACAACTGTGGGAAACCCGACCATTTGAAGAAAGACTGTAGGAAGAAGAAGAAGTTCGCTTGTTATCATTGTGGTGATGCGGGTCATGCTGTGAAGGACTGTCCTAAGAAAGCAAGGGCAGAGGGCAGGTTCTACTTCGAGAGGGCAGGTTCACGCTCTCATGGCTCCGGGACAGGAAGAAGGTAGAAAAATTTCTGTCGAAAGTTTGATTTTCTTGTTTGATCATCCTATCCGTACTTTATTCAATTCTGGTGCATCACATTCGTTTATCTTTACATCATTAGTTGAAACACTGCACTTAAATACTAGTCTCATTGTAGATCCCATTGTAATCTCAAATCCTATTGGTGGGTCGGCTCGTTTATCCATGGTTTGTAGGGATTTGAGATTGTCTATCTTAGGCGTTGGTTTTGTGTAATGCTTTTGTGCTTGGTTTCATAGGCTATGGGTTGATTCTAGGGATGGATTGGCTAGCCATATATGGTTCCATCCTAGATTGTGAACGAAGGGTAGTAAAATTGTTGACTCGTAATGGAAAGTCCCTTGATATTTCTTGTGACCCTAGAGGATCGGTGATGCTTAGTTATCTTGAGTCACTTAACGCATCCAATGATGATTTACATTTTGTTCGTATAGTCCGTGAATATGTTGATGTCTTCAATGAGGTGAGGGGTCTACCCCCAAAACGTGATATAGACTTTCGTATTTTTCTTGTAGACAATGTAAAACCAGTATCTCTGCCAGTATGCCACATGGCTCCTCGTGGGAGGAGGGAGCTCAATAAGCAAGTAGGGGAGTTGCTTGAGAAGGGATTCATAAGATATAGTATATCGGAGTGGAGTGCTCCAGTAGTATTTTCCACGAAGGCGGATGGGCCCCTTAGACTTTGTGTGGACTATAGAGAACTTAATAAGCTTACTAAGAAGAATAGACATCCACTGCCGAGGATTAATGATCTCTTCGATCAGTTAGTTGGCGCCTCAGTCTTTTCGCAGTTGGACTTAGCCACTGGTTTCCATCAGTTGAGAGTGGCCGAGGATAGCATAGACAAGACTGCCTTTAGGACTCTGGATGGTTTCTATGAGTGGCTTGTAATGCCCTTCGGTTTAACAAACGCCCCCGCATACTTTGTTGACTTGATGAGTAGGGTGTTTAGGGAGTATCTTAATAAATTCATGGTGGTCTTTGAGGATGACATCTTGATCTTTTCTAAGAGCGAGGAAGAGCATGCCCTACATCTTAGGGAAGTGTTGGAGACCCTTCGAGCGCATAACCTTAAAGCTAAATTTTTTAAATGTCACTTTTGGAGGAAGGAAGTGCGATTCTTAGGGAACGTGGTTTCCAAAGAATGGATAGCTGTGGATCCCGTGAAGGTGGTGGTCATCCAAGACTGGAAGGTCACTAAAAATGCTACCGAGGTGAGGAGTTTCTTGGGGTTTGCAGGCTACTATAGGAAGTTCAGCAAGAACTTCGCAAAGATATCAGCCTCATTGACACGCTTCACGAAGAAGAACCTAGTTTTCACGTGGGACGTAGATTGTGATGATGTGTTCCAACGTTTAAAGAGAGCTTTGACCACAGCCCCATTCTTAGTGTTACCAGATGGGAGTAAGCCACTTACCATTTATACCGATGCTTGTGGGACAGGAATAGGCGCAGTCTTAATGCAAGAAGGGATGGTAATAGCCTAAGGAGGAAGGCAGTTGAGAGTGCATGAGAGAAATTACCCTACACATGACCTAGAGTTGGCCGCTATTGTTTTCGCGCTTAAGTCTTGGAGCCATTATCTTCTTGGTGAGAAATTCGAATTATTCACAGACCACAAATCGCTAAAATACTTGTTCTCTCAGAAGGACTTAAACTTAAGGAAACAAAGGTGGATGGAATTCTTAGCGTCCTACGATTTCGAGATAGCATATACCCCTGGCAAGGGTAACGTGGTGGCAGACGCCTTAAGTAGGAAAAGGTTGTCCTTGAGTCTGTTGTTTGTTGAGCGGAAAAGCTTAGAGTTCATCTCTATGTTTGACTTTAGACCTTCCATTGAATTTGTACCCGGTTTGCTAGCATCCTTAGAGGTCAGACCTACGCTTTTAGGACGGATTGGTGAGGCACAGCGAGATAACCCATAGTTGGTTGAGTTGGTAGAGAAGCTCATAAGGGGGGAGTCATCAAGCCATCTCGGTAGGTACACCCTAGATGGTAAGGGTTGGTTACGTAGGGACGGTAGACTTTGTGTACCACGAGGCGAAAACTTGAGGAAGACCATTCTTGATGATGCACATCATTCGAAGATGACCATTCATCCCGGCGGGGACAAGATGTACACGGACATGAGATGAGTTTACTTTTAGGACAGTATGAAGAAGGATGTGGCCGAGTTTGTCGCTAGATGCTTGGTGTGCCAACAAGTAAAAGCAGAGGAAAAGAAGTGCGGTGGGTTGCTTCACCCATTGGAGGTCCCACAATGGAAGTGGGAAGTGTCTCGATGGACTTCGTTGATGGGTTACCGAGATCGAGGAAAGGGTAATACGGGGATTTGGGTCGTGGTAGACAGACTTACTAAGAGCGCCCATTTCATTCCCGTGAAGAGTAAGAGGACTGCTCCATGGTTATCCTCCATATACATTCGAGAGATAGTTCGTTTGCACGGTGTTCCTTCTAGCATAGTGAGCGATCGCGATCCTAATTTTACTAGTGAGTTTTGGAAGAGCTTGCAAGAGGCGATAGGGACTCAGTTATGTTTGAGCATCGCATATCTTCCTCAGTTTGACGGCCAGACCGAGAGGGTAAATCGTATTCTAGAGGACCTTTTGAGGCTATGTGCTTTAGACTTCGGAGGTACATGGGAGGAGCATCTTCCTTTGGTGGAGTTCGCGTATAATAATAGTTTTCAGTCTAGCGTTGGCATGGCACCTTACGAGTCTCTTTATGGAAGGCCTTGTTGTTCACCTACATGTTGGTGGAAATCTACAGATAAGATCTTACTTGGGCCTGATATGATTAGAAAGACTTCAGAAAAGATTGATTTGATTCGAAGGAGGATGAAGACGGCGCAAGATAGGAAGAAATCGTATGCGGACAAGAGGAGGACAGATCTTGAATTTGATATTGGGGACATGGTCTTTATCAAGGTGTCTCCATTACGGAATGTTGTTCGCTTTGGGTCTGCTGGGAAGTTAGCACCAAGGTTCGTAGGGCCGTTTCCTATTAAGGAGAGGATTGGACATATGGCATATAGAGTAGAGTTGCCCGAAAGACTTAATGGTGTACACGACGTGTTCCATGTTTCGCATTTGAGGAAGTGCTTGCATGAGACCGCGGAAGTGGTAGAGCCGAGCTTGCTTAGAGAGGTGGAGATAGAGCATGATGCGACGATTCGACGAGCTCCTACATGCATTCTTGGGTTGGAGATTAAGAAGTTGAGGAATCGAGAGGTCAAGCTAGTCAAAGTGCAATGGGGAGATGATGAGAGCGACGCTACTTGGGAGACGGAAGAGAAGATGCGTTCATTGTACCCTTTGCTTTTTGATGGAATGTCTTTTAATTTCTCCTTTATCGCTTAGCTTGTACTTGTCCTATCTTTAGTATATCCTCTCATTTAAGTCTTTGACCTTTAGATAGGGTAGTCCTATGGTTGAACCATGTGTTTGAGACATGTTATGATTGATGGATTCATGTGGATGCAAGTGTTTTCTAGTGGTTGCTCGTGGATACATATACACACACTTTAGGCACTAGATCGGCTCAGTCACTTTCATATTGCATATTGCATATAAATGGATGCATTTAGTTAAATGGACGTATATTAAATGGACGTATCATATGGATGTTGCATTTGAATGAATGGTTGTGCACACATGTAGTACTGATATGTATAGGGTTCTTTGCATACATGGTGGATATACGACACTATCATTATTTGCATTAAGGAGGTCGACTGAATCAGTGGACCGCCTGATCTTTGCATTAGATAAGGAACATGCACACACACTTTTGCATATGTTCATATAACGTTAGAAATCTTTTAAGGACAATAGACGCTTGTGGATGATGGTTGAGTAGATGGATGATTGGATGGTAGGACACATTCTTCTTAACTTGGAGATTTCGAGGACGAAATCCTATAAGGAGGGGAGAAGGTAACACCCCGTAATTTTATAACATTAAAATTCACAAATTAAAGTATACTTAATTTTTAGAAGAAGAATTAAGTGAAATGGGTTGCGCTAATATGTTCGTCTCAAAATTTTGGGTCAAGATAGACATTTGGTTTGCACAAAACAGATACCTTATGAAGATGTTATTAAGCCTTGAAGTTTGTATGCATGTGAGAGAAATATATATATATATAAAATAAATAAATAAATATTTAAAAAAATTCAAAACAGCAAATCGGGAGGGGGAATAGCCGAACCGCACTATTTTTGGAGTCGACCCGAGCTCTGTTGGGTCGACTAGGGGTCGATCCAGGGTGTTTGGCTGTCAACCCATGGCCCGATTCGCGCTAAGGGCTGATGTTGCATCTGAGTGGTCTAGATGATTTCTGGGTTAATCTAAAAGCTCTAGTCGATCCTTGACATCTATATATACACCCTAAGACCTAACCCTAATTCAAAAAATATTATCTATGACATCATTATGCTACCAAGCTCTCTCTTAAACCTTAGCCGCCGCCTCTAAATTAAATCTCAAGTGTTCATACACAATTCAAATCAAAGTTTAGAGCTTCAACAACAATTAAAGAAGATCAATCAACATCATCGCAACATTTCTACACCAATTTCAATTCGTTAATCCTTTTCTTAAGCCACGAAAGGTGAGTACAGTTATTTTCACAAATTTAATGGGATTAAAGTAACATGAAAAAGTTGTAAAAGGGATTCATATATGTGACGATCCCAAAACCCCGTGACACAGTGTTAAGTATAATCATTGGAATATAACACATTAATCATCATTAGCAGATCATAGATAATAGCATAAACAGAATATAGAATAATTTACACACATATGACAGCGGAATCATATAGATATCATCACATCGGTGAAGCACAATACAGGATACAACTTAGTGCATAATGAGACATAGTCAGTCACCATCGCCTGAGGCGGAATCATACATAAAGAGTACACAAAATAAATATCAGTCTACATCGCCAATGGCGGAATCATAATATAGATACAATAATGGCGGAGAAAATCCAAGTCAGCACGGTGTAGTCAAGCTTCGCCATGAGCCAAAAGTGCGTCAGAAACCTGTAACTAGGCTGCCCGTGTGAAAATGAGGGCACCCGAGTTTGCAAGGTGAAACAAACTACGAGTCAGTCATGGGACTGGTATGAGAAATCTACTTAACTTATTAACAACAATAATAAGGCAAATCAAAGGACCACGCCACTTTCGCGGAACGGGTTTACTCCAATGAGTGCTAGTGCATGAAATAAAGTAAATGATTAAATCATCGCAATGCTTTTTATAAAATGAAGCCATTATAAGACCCAGGTCCCATCACACAATGCAACGCAAGCCGGAGGATAGAGTTTTTACCTTATAATGGCCAAAAATGCTTCATACGTATAAAACAGAAGTGTTTGATATTATTACTAGTGTATATATGTTTCAAAAGCAAATTCAATCATAAATATCAATCCTAGGTGGCATAGCTACCATCTACTATGTCGCCATACTAGTAATACAATCACGTCAGCATATTTCGTATTGGAAATTGGATTCTTTCATGAGCCGAGGCAAGGGGCAAGCTCCTCTCCGTTCGAGACATTCTAGAAAATGCCTCGGGACCGCACACAGCAATCCCTGGATCCTCCAAGGTCGGTCCTCTCTTACTTTTGAGGATTGGCAATTCCTGAACACACGTTTCCCGGTCCTTATAGACCTATAATCGAGGCGCCTCGTATTCCAACAACCACACAGGTGAAAAGTAGATATAAATGTCAGGGTTGGGAGGTCATTGACACCACCATAGCTAGAAAGAAACGTCGTGCACTCCTTGGGTCCTTCTCCCATTTTTGACTCATAACGGGGTGTGAGGCTCGCGAATTCACGTTATACACAAAGCTACGTCACACATACCATGCTTTGATCATCAACCACAAGACTTTGCTTTGCAACAGAAGCCTTGATCATATGCCACTTAGGCGTGCCACACAAGCAATCCACTCCATGCGACTGATTTCTATCAATACATAACCTCTGAGCTCGTATGTCTCAGAGAAGGGCGTTAAGCAAGAGAATAAATTCTCCACCGCTAAGCAGAAATATATTTAATAGAGATCAATCAACACAGAACAAAATCCAATGTCAGACGCACAGTCCATTTACAAGTTCGTTCTGGGTCTGAACGAAACCGGAGGCACCAATTCCTCGCATATCCGTACAATCAACAGTATGTTTGGACGGCTACTACTTCAGTTCCTTCATGGTAGCTACTCCAATCACGAGCATCAGTAGCGCCCATCCATCCAATGTGAAGATCGTCAGTCTTCAACCATCTTTGACTCTTTGACTTCTCAACGTCGATCGATTATTTGAAATGAGATAAACTCGGCCTTTTCAAATAACCCACGTATATTTAGATTTTCAAATCAATTATTCACATGGTTGGACTATTCAACATTCACATTTCAGTTCTTTATTTATAATTTTCATGTCAAAGACATTCAACCATCACATATCAAGCAAACACAACAAAATTGGTTTATTTCCACTCTATATCGTCTATAGTATTTTATAACGATATATCGCCATTTTTATTTAATTTAAAACGGCCATCTTTAATTAAACGACGTTTCAGGTCGTGTCGATGCACTGGTGTTGCTTTTCACTAATTTTGTTTTACACATATCTGGAAATCTAACCGTTGGATCTTCACAAATTTTATATCATTAGGAAGGTCATTTCAAAACGAATCCAACGGTTTCAGTTTTGGGAAAATCCGACGGTCGGATCTTCCACACTAGCCACTTGAAGTTACGATTTCAATTTACGAACTGCAGCGTCGTTATTCGATTTAATTTAATTATATATATATATATATAATCGTTTCTGACGCTGTTTTTCTTCAGATTTGAATTAAACATTCCAGACAATCCAACCGTCGGATCTTCACAAATTTGCTGCCGTTGGAAAGATATTTCCAAGGCGAACCCAACGGTTACGGTTTCGGGAAAATCCAATGGTCGGATTTCCCGCACTAGTCGTTTGAAATCACAGTTTCAAAACACGAACTGCACGGCCACATTTTGTTTTAATTTTATTTATACTTATATATTTATATAAATATAGTTCATTCAAAAATTCCTATATCGTTTTCACTTCAATTATTCCACTAACGCCTTTAAATTTTGGAAAATTTCGCCATAACCTCCTTTGTACGGGAGGGGCTGGGAAAATTCCCAAATAGCCACATAGGCGTCTCATGTCAAAAAGAAAAAGAAAAGCCAAGCGGCTAGCCAACAGGCTCATAAAATCATCACCCAAACAAAACAGTAAATGTGTACCTATTTGAAAGGCACAAAATTTTATACCTCTTCTCTAGCCCCTTTGCTATAACCTGTTCAATAAATATGCATGTACATATATACAATTATTATCACTTATCATTTTCCATTCAACTTCATATTTGATTTACTTTGTTTTAAAAACACCATTCATTCTAATGTTGCATGCATAGGCTAAAATCATATCATTAGCTAATTAATGTATATTTCAACTCATGCACATTTATTTGAACAAGTGGCTATTTTTAACACTTCACATTTCAAAGATGATAATTTGGCGAACTAAAATAGGTTTCAACACATGACTATTTTATTTAGTTCCTATGCATGTTAAAAATAATATTTCATCACCAATATTTATTTCAACGTCCGCATATCTCTAGCATATCGCATATATGATAAAAATGATGTTTTTATCATTTAAAATATTTATTCGACAAATGGATGTTTTCAAAACTTCATAATTTCAATAAAAATGTAATTTTTATTGTTCGATCTTTTTATTCAACACATGAACTTTTCCACTACACACACTTCTCTACACATGAGCATTTCCACACATGGATATTTTTTTTATGTTGTTCATATAAGAAAGATAGAATTTTATTTTTTAAACTATTTATATATAAAGCGAATATTTTTCATACTTCATATATATTATAAAAATGTGATTTTTATTGTTTAAACACTTCATTCATTCACAAATGAATTTAATTTTCACACATCACTTTTCAACACATGAACATTTCCACACATGGATATAGTTTCAACATATGACTTTAATTTCAACGCATGAAAATAATTTCAACATGTGAAAATTATTCTAACACATAAAGATTATTCAAAATTTCGGCAGCATAACGGCAGGGTAGTTAAAACCGGCACCGTCCCTAGTACGGCTGCTCGCTCTACATTAAAACCTCGCGGTTTTTGATAATGGGGTTCATGCATCTAATTCGCACGCAGGCGGCATGTTTATTTTTATTTCCACAAATATTTCCAATTCATTTCAATCACCAATGGGTATTTTTCAACCACAACCAAACAATATCAACCACAAACAATTAGTCAACCATTCGTATTTTTCATCCAATATTTCACACCAATTCACAACAATAAATATCGTCCATGGTTTGTGGACGAGGGGAGTGTGTGTGTGTGTGTATATATATATATATATATATAATTGCTATATTTCACTTGCATTTCAACACATATATCAATTATTCTACGCATGTAAAATTCATACTTCGCTTATATAGCTTACACTACGCATGTACATGAGGTATACGACACGTGTGTAATTTATATTTCGCTAATATAATTTATACACGACATTTTCCATTCAAATTCTTTTAATTTAGATTTCTCACATTGGTTTTCGGAGTGCTAAAAATGGTAGATGACTCAGAAAAATCCGCGGCTTCTTCTATGTGATAGAGAGCTTCCTTGCGGTCCCGATGTTTCCTGTTTCATCGAATTTCGTCAACACACCAAAAAGATATGATTTTTCAAAGTGCAAACATAAAAAAGAACTCACCTTTCACGATGGTTCAAAACTAGGTTTGCGGTTTTCGCGAGAACCGAGGCACGAGGGGACGATCGGCGGGTTGGACATGGAAGAGGGAGGAGAGGGCTATCTGTCGGTGGTGGTTTGGTGGCGCTCGGTGGTCGGGATCGTCGGCGGCGGCGGCAGGAAGGTCGGGACTTTCTGGGCTCGATTCAGGCGGAGGAGGGGTCGGTCGGGGTCGGGGTCGTGGTGGGGTCGGATTTGAAGAGGAGGCGGAGGCGCGTCGAGGGGTGGTGGCGGCGTTGGCTGGAAGTGGCCGTAGTGGCGGCGGCGGAGGAGAGAAGGGGGGTAACGGGTTTCGCCGTTGATCTGGGGTTTGGGGTTTTTTTTAATTATGAAAGAAAAAATCCTATTGGCCGATGATTTATATTATATTTTTAAATAGTGTTTTCTCTAACGAACTCCTTTTTAAACCCAACGACTGTCGTCCCTAGCAAAATACCCCCATCTCGGACACAATGGGATATGTTTCGTTGGCCAATTCGACTGTTACAGTCAGTTATTTTTCAAATTAAAGTATAAAACATTTAATTTTTAACCTTGAACGTACGTTTCAATTTGCCAGGGCCACAAACTGATTCGAAAAATTCCAGAAAAATAAATCTAGCGATGTTTTGACGCTATGGTCCCAACAAAACTAGTTTCGTCGAATTCTGAGATCGTTTGAAAAATGGTCATTTTCTGGTCGATCCAATTTAACAGAAATTGACCAAACGCATTTTCCTTTGCCATGCTCACATACTAGCTTCAAAAATTGTGAAATTTGAAACCTAGCAATAGTTTGACATCCCGGACCCAACAAAAGTGGTTTCGTCGAATTCCCAGGTCGTATGCAAAATATCAATTTTCCAGGGCTATATATTCTATATAGCGACCATTCTGAAAATTCATTCGGCCATAACTTTTGATTCCCGTTATGAAACTTTGATTTTTCAGATTCGTTAGAAAGGTATTGATAAACAGATTTAAATATTTTTGGTTTCGCTAAAATCCGTTATATTCTCCGCCCTGCACAGTCAGTCATAGTTTGAATTCAAATTTTCAAACTGACTCACTATTTTTAATTCACTATTTTATTGAAATATTCTATTTCAATTGTTCAAATTCCTTTGAAATCACCAATTTAAAATTTTTAAATTGGCTCGTATTGTCCGGGTTATTACAATCTCCCCCACTTAAAACTTTTCGTCCTCGAAAAGGAAACAACAGTAAAGTAGGAAACAAAATGTAAAAGTAAAGTATTGTAAAGGTACCTTGCGCTGGAGTTAGTCAGAGATATCCACTCTGCATTTGGGGTAAGCTTGCTTAATGCTTTCCTCAGTCTCCCAAGTACAGTCTCTAGGATCACTGCTCCACTGCACTTTAACTAAATGAACCTTTTTGCTTCTGAGTTCTCTAGTTTCTTTGCCAACAATCTTTAATGGCTCTCTTCTGACTGCTAATTCTGGAGTTATATCTATATCTTGTTGCGCTGCTTCTTCTACAACAAGATCCGAATCATGCACATGTCTTCTAAGTTGAGATATGTGAAATACATCATGCACTCCAGGCAACCAATCTGGTAATTGAACCCTATAAGCAAGAGTTCCAATTCGTTCAAGTATAAGAAAGGGACCAATAAATCTCGGTGCCAACTTCCCAGTTTTGCCAAATCTGATTACTCCTCTCATCGGAGAAACCTTCAAATAAACATGATCACCAACAGCAAATGTCAAATCTCTTCTTCTAGAATCTGCATAACTTTTATGTCGGCTTTGCGCGGTTCTCAAACGCTTTTTAATGAAGTCGACTTTATCCGATGCTTCTCTAATCATATCGGGCCCTAACACAAGTCTGTTGCCAGGTTCTACCCAACATGCTGGAGATCTGCAGGGTCTGCCATATAATGCTTCAAATGGAGACATTTCCAAACTTGCTTGATAGATATTGTTATATGAGAATTCTGCCAAATGCAAGTGATCTTCCCATGACCCACCAAAATCAATTATACAAGCCCGCAATAAATCTTCTAAAATTCTATTCACCCGCTTAGTTTGGCCATCTGTTTGTGGATGATAAGCGGTGCTAATATTCAGTTTCGTTCCCAATTCTGTCTGGAAAGCTTCCCAGAATTTGCTAGCAAATAGGGGATCTCTATCACTGACTATGCTGATGGGAATTCCATGCAGCTTAACAATTTCTTTGAAATATATCTGTGCTAGACTTTGAGCGGTTCTATTGGATCTGACAGGTATAAAATGGGCAGTCTTCGTGAAGCGATCTACGATTACCCAAATGATGTCATTACCTTTCCTGGTTCGCGGCAAGCCATCTATGAAATCCATGGAAATCTGTTCCCATTTCCAACCTGGGACTTCTAACGGTTGCAACAATCCAGCTAGCTTCTGTTGGTCACTCTTGACCAATTGACAAGTAGGGCATCTGCTAACATACAAAGAAATATCCCTCTTCATTGCCTTCCACCAGAAAGTGTGTTTGATATCGTTGTACATTTTACTCACCCCAGGATGGATGCAAAATTTGGATTTATGGCATTCGTCTAACACTTCTTTTCGAAGGCCTGGAATATTTGGAATGCAAATCTTATTATTCAACCTAAGAACCCCTTTATTGTCAATACGGAAACTTGTGGTTTCACCTTCCTTGACCCTTTGACTAATTCTCTGAATGAATTCATCATCTTTTCGAAGGGCTGAAATCTTATTAATCAATCCAGGCGTAATTATAAGATTGGCAACGATTGCGGTTTTTCTACTAAGCGCATCTGCTACAACGTTAGCCTTCCCTGGCGTATACAGGATATCAAGATCATACGCTGTAAGAAATTCTAGCCAACGCTGCTGTCTCAAATTCAGATCTTTCTGGGTATATAAATATTTCAATGATTGATGATCTGTGTACAGTATAAATTTCTCGCCCAATAAATAATGCCTCCAGATTTTCAATGCAAAAACGATGGCTAGCAACTCAAGATCATGAGTCACATAATTCTTATCATGTGGTTTCAGTTGGCGGCTTGCATAAGCGACTACTTGGCCTCTTTGCATTAACACTGCACCAAGACCTCTAATAGAGGCATCTGTCCAAACCATTAAATCCTGATTGCCATCAATAATGGTTAACACTGGAGCAGTGGTCAGTTTTGATTTCAATTCCTGGAAAGCTTCCTCACAGTCGGAAGTCCACTTGAATTTCTCATGCTTCTTCGTGAGCTTCGTTAACGGACCGGATATCTTCGAAAAATCCTTAACGAACTTTCGATAATAACTAGCCAACCCCATAAAACTTCTAACCTCTGTGGGAGTAGTGGATTGTTTCTAGTCTTGAATCGCTGTTATTTTGCTTGGGTCAACAGAAATTCCTTTCTCTGACACGACATGGCCAAGAAACTTGACTTCTTCTTGCCAGAAGACACATTTAGAGAATTTGGCTTTGAAGACGTTCTTTCTTAGAATCTCCAATACTTGTTCTAAGTGTTTTTCATGCTCGGGTTTTGATTTGGAGTAGATTAAAATGTCATCGATGAATACGAGGACAAATTTATTCAGAACTCCCCTGAACACTCTATTCATTAGATCGACAAAGTACGCGGGAGCGTTACATAGGCCAAACGACATTACTAACCATTCATAAAATATGTCTGGACCTCTGAAAGCTGTCAAAGGAACACACTCTTCTTCTATTCTCAATTGATGAAAACCTGTAGCTAGGTCCATTCGGGAAAATACTTTCGCCCCATTCAATTGGTCTAGCAAATCATCGATGCGGGGTAATGGATACTTATTTTTGAGCGTCTGTTTGTTGAGGTCTCGGTAATCAACGCATAATCGAAGAGTACCGTCTGACTTTGGGACAAACACAACACCTGCACCCCAATTAGAAAAACTAGGTCTGATTAGACCCTTCCACAACAGTTGACGAGTTTGATCGCCTAATTCTTCTTTTTCCTTCGGAGTCATTCTGCGAATTGGATGTACCACCGGTCTGGCATTGGGAATTAGATCGATTCGGAATTCTATTTCTCTTTGTGGAGGTAAGTTTTCAACTTCTTCAAACACATCCGCATAGTTTCTAACAATCGGAATCTTTTCTATGGAAGTGGGGATAAGTTCTAATGCCGACCAAAATTCTTCTCTATTTGGATTCGAACCATGATAGGGTGTGTGTGTGTGTATATATATATATATATGTCCAAGCTTCGTTCGAATTTTAACGATTCTTTCCGCACAATTCACTTCGGCTTCGTATTTCGTTAACCAATCAAGCCCGAGAATCATATCGAATTCGGGAAAATCCATAACGACTAGATCAAAAGGAAACTTGTAGAAAGAATAAGAGGCTGGCACTTTACAATATGAATTGAGGATAATAGAACCCCCTATCGGATTATGTACTTCAATTGAATCTTTAAGCTTTCTCTGTTTTAACTTTAATTTGTGCATTGTGTTACTAGAAATAAAACTACGTGATGCACCTGTGTCAAACAATAAAGAGACATGAATATTTTTAATTGTAAGGGTACCTCCCAAAACATCGGGTTTACCTGCTCCATCGGAAGCAGCTGGCGGGCTCGACCCATCATACACATGAGCTACTGTAGCTTTCTTCAGCAGAGGACAGTCTTTGACTAGATGATCGGTCTTGCGGCAATCAAAGCAGGAGTGAGGGTTTTGAGAACCCTAGCTTGAACCTTGTGAATTTGTCTTCTGCCTCTTCGGGCCTGTGCACACATTAGAGTAGTGCCCCTCTTTGCCACAGTTAAAGCAATTTCCTCTTGGTGGCTTGTCAGTCTGAGGTTTTTAAGATGCTGCTTGGCTTGACTCAGCTTGATTCGCATCAGGTTTTCGTTTGTTCCCAGCTTGGCTTCTAGCGCGATCCTGCTCCAGATAACTATGGTCAAGGTCTTCGTAGTTGCATGTCGTTTCCACCAGTTCATTGAATTCCAGCTTGACATGGGCCATGGATCTATCATGATACTGTCACCTTAGCCCAAGGATAAACCTCTTATTTTTGGACTTCGCAGTTGCGACAAGCTCCGGAGCATAGGGCGACAACAGTGTAAATTTATTCAGATAATCCTGCACGGAAAGATCCCCCTGCTGGAGGTTGGCGAAGTCATCGTGCATTCGTTCTAGAGCTTGTTCTGGAACATATTTCTCCTTGAAGAGTTCTTTAAATCCATCCCATGTTCTTCCAACTTCTCTATTCCCGGCAGTGAGAGATTCCCACCATAGTTCGGCTTGTTCCTGCATAAGCCAGGCGCCCATAATAGCTTTATCTTCGTCTCCAAGCCTTAGGCCTTCAAGAATTTTCTTGCATGTTTTGAGCCATACAAGGGCCTCAATTACTGTGCCAGTTCCCGAGAAGATCTTTCCTCCTAAGTTTTTGTATCTCTTAGCTACACGGTCTAGCTCGAAGTATTGAGCAGCCGGAGGTTGTATCAAAGGTCCTTCTTGAACTGGGGCTTCTCCCCTTCCTCGGCCTCGGCCGGCACGGCCTCCTTTAGAGGCTGCTGCTCTGGTAGCCATTTGTCAAATTCTGTATAAGCAAGAAAAGAGGCAGCTAACAGAAATGATAGTTTACTGCATAGTTAAGCAGAAAATTTACGGAAAGGTAACGATGGACTGAACAATTTGTTTTAGCTATTTTGCTCGGCTCATTCTAGGACTTTACTAGTCCCATCTCTAATGAGGGACTCGCCTTAGAATACTACTGATTCTATTTTGACGAAGTGTTTAATGTGTTAGACTCCAGAACTAAGGTTAACCAAGGCTCTGATACCAGCTGTGACGATCCCAAAACCCCGTGACACGGTGTTAAGGATAATCATTGGAATATAACACATTAATCATCATTAGCAGATCACAGATAATAACATAAATAGAATATAGAGTAATTTACACACATATGACAGCATAATCATATAGATATCATCACATCAGAGAAGCACAGTACAGGATACAACTTAGTGCATAATGAGACATAATCAGTCACCATCGCCTGAGGCGGAATCATACATAAAGAGTACACAAAATAAATATCAGTCTACATCGCCAATGGCGGAATCATAATATAGATACAATAATGGCGGAGAAAATCCAAGTCAGCACGGTGTAGTCAAGCCTCGCCATGAGCCAAAAGTGCGTCAGAAACCTGTAACTAGGCTGCCCGTGTGAAAATGAGGGCACCCGAGTTTGCAAGGTGAAACAAACTACGAGTCAGTCATGGGACTGGCATGAGAAATCTACTTAACTTATTAACAACAATAATAAGGCAAATCAAAGGACCACGCCACTTTCGCGGAACGGGTTTACTCCAATGAGTGCTGGTGCATGAAATAAAGTAAATGATTAAATCATCACAATGCTTTTTTATAAAATGAAGCCATTATAAGACCCAGGTCCCATCACACAATGCAACGCAAGCCGTAGGATAGATTTTTTACCTTATAATGGCCAAAAATGCTTCATACGTATAAAACAGAAGTGTTTGATATTATTACTAGTGTATATATGTTTCAAAAGCAAATTCAATCATAAATATCAATCCTAAGCGGCATAGCTACGATCTACTATGTTGCCATACTAGTAATACAATCACGTCCGCATATTTCGTATTGGAAATTAGATTCCTTCATGAGTCGAGGCAAGAGGCAAGCTCCTCTCCATTCGAGACACTCTAGCAAATGCCTCGTGATCGCACACAGCAATCCCTGGATCCTCCAAGGCCGGTCCTCTCTTACTTTTGAGGATTGGCAATTCCTGAACACACGTTTCCCGGTCCTTACAGACCTATAATCGAGGCGCCTCGTATTCCAACAACCACACAGGTGAAAAAAAGATATAAATGTCAGGGCTGGGAGGTCACTGACACCACCATAGCTAGAAAGAAACGTCGTGCACTCCTTGGGTCCTTCTCCCGTTTTTGACTCATACCGTTGTGTGAGGCTCACGAATTCACGTTATACACAAAGCTATGTCACACAGACCATGCTTTGATCATCAACCATAAGACTTTGCTTTGCAACAGAAGCCTTGATCATATGCCACTTAGGCGTGCCACACAGGCAATCCACTCCATGCGACTGATTTCTATCAATACATAACCTCTGAGCTCTTATGTCTCAGAGAAGGGCGTTAAGCAAGAGAATAAATTCTCCGCCGCCAAACAGATATTTATTTAACAGAGATCAATCAACACAGAACAAAATCCAATGTCAGACACACACAGTTCATTTACAAGTCCGTTCTGGGTCTGAACGAAACCGGAGGCACCAATCCCTCGCATATCCGTACAATCAACAGTATGTTTGGACGGCTACTACTTCAGTTCCTTCATGGTAGCTACTCCAATCACGAGCATCAGTAGCGCCCATCCATCCAATGTGAAGATCGTCGGTCTTCAACTGTCTTTGACTCTTCGACTTCTCAACGTCGATCGATTATTTGAAATGAGATAAACTCGGCCTTTTCAAATAACCCACGTATATTTAGATTTTCAAATAAATTATTCACATGGTTGGACTATTCAACATTCACATTTCGGTTCTTTAGTTATAATTTTCATGTCAAATACATTCAACCATCACATATCAAGCAAACACAACAAAATTGGTTTATTTCCACTCTATATCGTCTATAGTATTTTATAACGATATATCGCCATTTTTATTTAATTTAAAACCATCTTTAATTAAACGACGTTTCAGGTCATGTCGATGCACTGGCGCTGCTTTTCACTAATTTTTTTTACACATATCTGGAAATCTAACCGTTGGATCTTCACAAATTTTATATCATTAGGAAGGTCATTTCAAAACGAATCCAACGGTTTCAGTTTTGGGAAAATCCGACGGTCGGATCTTCCACACTAGCCATTTGAAGTTACGATTTCAATTTACGAACTACAGCGTCGTTATTCGATTTAATTTAATTATATTTATATATATATATAATCGTTTCTGGCGCTGTTTTTCTTCAGATTTGAATTAAACATTCCAGACAATCCAACCGTGGGATCTTCACAAATTTGGTGCCGTTGGAAAGATATTTCCAAGGCGAGCCAACGGTTGCGGTTTCGGGAAAATCCAATGGTCGGATTTCCCGCACTAGTCGTTTGAAATCACGGTTTCAAAACACGAACTGCACGGCCACGTTTCGTTTTAATTTTATTTATATTTATATATTTATATAAATATAGTTCATTCAAAAATTCATATATCGTTTTCACTTCAATTATTCCACTAACGCCTTTAAATTTTGGAAAATTTCGCCATAACCTCCTTTGTACGGGAGGGGCTGGGAAAATTCCCAAATAGCCACATGGGCGTCTCATGTCAAAAAGAAAAAGAAAAGGCCAAGCGGCTAGCCAACAGGCTCATAAAATCATCACCCAAACAAAACAGTAAATGTGTACCTATTTGTCGGGCACAAAATTTTATTCCTCTTCTCTAGCCCCTTTGCTATAACATGTTCAATAAATATGCATGTACATATATACAATTTTTATCACTTATCATTTTTCATTCAACTTCATATTTGATTTACTTTGTTTTAAAAACACCATTCATTCTAATGTTGCATGCATAGACTAAAATCATATCATTAGCTAATTAATGTATAATTCAACTCATTCACATTTATTTGAACAAGTGGCTATTTTTAACACTTCACATTTAAAAGATGATAATTTGGCGAACTAAAATAGATTTCAACCCATGACTATTTTATTTAGTTCCTATGCATGTTAAAAATAATATTTCATCACCAATATTTATTTCAACGTCCGCATATCTCTAGCATATCACATATATGATAAAAATGATATTTTTATCATTTAAAATATTTATTCGACAAATGGATGTTTTCAACACTTCATAATTTCAATAAAAATGTAATTTTTATTGTTCGATCTTTTTATTCAACACATGAACTTTTCCACTACACACACTTCTCTACACATGAGCATTTCCACACATGGATATTTTATTTATGTTGTTCATATAAGAAAGATAGAATTTTATTTTTTAAACTATTTATATATAAGGCGAATATTTTTCATACTTCATATATATTATAAAAATGTGATTTTTATTGTTTAAACACTTCATTCATTCACAAATGAATTTAATTTTCACACATCACTTTTCAACACATGAACATTTCCACACATGGATATAGTTTCAACATATGACTTTAATTTCAACGCATGAAAATAATTTCAACATGTGAAAATTATTCTAACACATAAAGATTATTCAAAATTTCGGCAGCATAACGACAGGGTAGTTAAAACCGGCACCGTCCCTAGTACGGCTCCTCGCTCTACATTAAAACCTCGCGGTTTTTGATAATGGGGTTCATGCATCTAATTCGCACGCAGGCGGCATGTTTATTTTTATTTCCACAAATATTTCCAATTCATTTCAATCACCAATGGGTATTTTTCAACCACAACCAAACAATATCAACCACAAACAATTAGTCAACCATTCGTATTTTTCATCCAATATTTCACACCAATTCACAACAATAAATATCGTCCATGGTTTGTGGACGAGGGGAGTGTGTGTGTGTGTGTGTATATATATATATAATTGCTATATTTCACTTGCATTTCAACACATATATCAATTATTCTATGCATGTAAAATTCATACTTCGCTTATATAGCTTACACTACGCATGTACATGAGGTATACGACACGTGTGTAATTTATATTTCGCTAATATAATTTATACACGACATTTTCCATTCAAATTCTTTTAATTTAGATTTCTCACATTGGTTTTCGGAGTGCTAAAAATCGTAGATGACTCAGAAAAATCCGCGGCTTCTTCTATGTGGTAGAGAGCTTCCTTGCGGTCCCGATGTTTCCTGTTTCATCGAATTTCGTCAACACACCAAAAAGATATGATTTTTCAAAGTGCAAACATCAAAAAGAACTCACCTTTCACGATGGTTCAAAACTAGGTTTGCGGTTTTCGCGAGAACCGAGGCACGAGGGGACGATCGGCGGGTTGGACATGGAAGAGGGAGGAGAGGGCTATCTGTCGGTGGTGGTTTGGTGGCGCTCGGTGGTCGGGATCGTCGGCGGCGGCGGCAGGAAGGTCAGGACTTTCTGGGCTCGATTCAGGCGGAGGAGGGGTCGGTCGGGGTCGTGGTGGGGTCGGATTTGAAGAGGAGGCGGAGGCGCGTTGAGGGGTGGTGGCAGCGTTGGCTGGTAGTGGCCGTAGCGGCGGCGGCGGAGGAGAGAAACGGGGAACGGGTTTCACCATTGATCTGGGGGTTTGGGTTTTTTTTAATTATGAAAGAAAAAATCCTATTGGCCGATGATTTATATTATATTTTTAAATAGTGTTTTCTCCAACGAACTCCTTTTTAAACCCAACGACTGTCGTCCCTAGCAAAATACCCCCATCCCGAACACAATGGGATATGTTTCGTTGGCCAATTCGACTGTTACAGTTAGTTATTTTTCAAATTAAAGTATAAAACATTTAATTTTTAACTTTGAACGTACATTTCAATTTGCCAGGGCTACAAACTGATTCATTCGGCCATAATTTTTGATTCCCGTTATGAAACTTCGATTTTTCAGATTCGTTAGAAAGGTATTGATAAACAGATTTAAATATTTCTGGTTTCGCTAAAATCCGTTATATTCTCCACCCTGCACAGTCAGTCATAATTTGAATTCAAATTTTCAAACTGACTCACTATTTCTAATTCACTATTTTATTGAAATATTCTATTTCAATTATTCAAATTCCTTTGAAATCACCAATTTAAATTTTTTGAATTGGCTCGTATTGTCCGGGTTATTACAATATATATGTTTGTAATGAAAATCTCACCAAGCCTTCACCTTTTTAATTCATGTCATCATATGCCGATGTTTCTATGTAAAGTTCATACCTTTTATCAGTTTATTCATGTTGAATCTTTTATTATGCCTTTATGCCAGTCTATATGCCTCTTTATTTCATGATGTTGTTTCATTCCAATTTTCTATGAACTGATTCTCCCTTCTTACCCCTATTCCTTTTATTTGTGGATCTAGGCTACCTTCGAGCCTATATTAAAAATACGTGCGAATGCGAATACGTGGGAACGATGTGGAATATTAGGAATATGAGAAATTTGGAAAATTGGATATTATTGGATATTTTGGATAATTGGATAATATGTGAAATTGGCATATTTGGGTATGAATTACATGGAATTGATGAAATTGCCTATAATTGTAAATTTGTAATTGAGGCTAATTAATATGTAATTAGCAAAAATTTGGAATAGGAAATATTATAAACATGATTATATGTTTAATTGGATATACATGACATGAAAATTGGGTATGGGTGAAATACGATTATTAATAAACCTTTGACACGAGGTTAGGCGCAATTGTAGCGTAAGACTGCCCGGAACCGCCCGGCAAATCCAGCTGCCACAATTGGACGTCTAATGTGAGAGGTCGAAGGAATGAATTGTAGGCACAACGGTTAATGACACGAGGTTAGACTCGGTTTGTGGCGTAAGACTGCCCGGAACCGCCCGGCAAATCCAACGGCCACAAGGCGTTCGGTCTAATGTGGGAGGTCATGCACCGTTTGTTATAAGGAATGAATTAAGGAATACTAACCATAATAAGGCATGGGTATGTTTAGAGGGTTAAGTGGGGTGACATGTAAATATGGACTTAACCGGTATGAGATAAGACATGTAAATTATAACATGTAAATATGAACTTAACCATAGCATGTGTAAGACATGGACATTTAAATTAAAATGGTTAATTAGGAGAAAGACCTAGTGGGGACCAAGCATAGGCGGGAGGCTTGCGTCGGATGGGGGAACCGTTTCAACCAGTAACCCGTTTGAGTATCTAATTGGGCCCGGTACTAGGCCGGGGTTGGGGCACGCTTACTGGACTTGAATGTAAGAGGTCAAAACGTGAATAGCGGTGGCAACGCGAGTCCAACGGGTTCATGTGCGTGCATGGGTCCAGGATGGTAGGTAAGACGTTGTTGCATTGTGTAGGTATAGCCGTGCATTTATGTTGGTAACGAGGTTGCCACTTTGGGGAGTGATACACCCCACTGTGGGGCCAGCACGGGTGCCTACGAGGTTTAGGGAGCCGATCGAATGGGTAGATTAAGGGTACCTTAGCGGTGGTAGGAGCAAGCCGGCACCTACGATAGTAGCTAGGTACAAGTAACTACCAAGTTTGTCATGTGGGTACAGTTAGTGGGAAGGGATCAACCTCTAGTAAAAAGAGACTAGTAGATGTGCGGTGTAATTAAGTAATGTGGTGTAACTTAGCAAAAGTGCTATGTAACGAAATACATGTTGGTTGAGTTGGATAGTCCTTTGGGTGCTAGTCCGATGTTGACCTCAATCTTCGGGGTTAGTACTTGGAGGGTTGTTCGCTTAGTCAAGGTGTAGGATTGTCTTAGTACTTAGGAACAAAATCATATTGTCCATCCTTTTTATCTACCTTATCTAAGTTATAGCTATATGATGACGCCTATTTATGTCTTGATCATTTACCTTACCTATTATTTGTTAAAATTACTGGACTCACCAGACTTTATGTCTGACCCTTTTGTTTCCACCCCTCCCCCCCTCCCCCCGGTTTGCAAGGAGGGAATACTACAGCTTAGTGCCGATTTCTTTCAGTTGCTTGAAAAGTGTAGATGTATCGCTTTGGACTCTCTCATCTTTATGGCTTTGCTTATGCTCAGTGGGGATTTATGCATTTATGTTATTTAAGTATTTGCTTCTTTATGTACTTTGAAGTTTTTGGAAAAGATTATTGATCCTGTTGTAATGGTTTTGAGAACTACTTATGTAAGCTTGTTTTGAGTTATGATGCTATGAAATAAATTTTATCTTCCGCTGTGTTGTTTTATTTATTTATTCTTGTTATTTATCTGTTCTATACAACAATAACGCTTCATGAACATTGATGCATTCCCTTTGTGAGTGACATTAATGGACATGGGGTGTTACAATTTCAATCTAATTAAAGATGCATTAAAAATCCACTTGGTTTTAATCTTCCCAAAAATCAATATTAACGATTGTTTAATTTGGGAAATCATATCCTGTCTTTAACTGGGTTAAAGAACCAATGTCCTTTAAAACACGGTTCACAATAAACCCAAAATCACATTCCAATCCATCAGCCTTTAACCGTAAATTAGCAAATAAACAATTCCCTAAGTATTAACCCCGAAGGCCGTAACTAACATCAAATCAATACCCAGGAAACCATTCAGCTTAACTAATCTCCAGTTAGTTTCTATTTTCTTAACTCCATTGGGTCTAAGAACAGTATTATTAAAGATACCATTCACGACAACCCAAAATCACATTCCATTAACAATGGAATCTTCATGGAAAACAAATCGATATATATAATCGATATAAATTTCCGTATCCGACCAATAATATAAATGGAATAACGGAAAAGCCTTTTAAATTCCATATGTATTAACAGTCTTCCTCCACAGAAGTTCAGTTCGATTATTATCAATCGATATCCATTCAATTCCAATTTAATATATTAAATTGGAAAACTTTACTTTGGAAAATTCCCATTAAATCTTAATAAAAAGATTTCTAATTCCAAATCACATTTCACTGTAAATCGGGTTAAAGAACGAATGTTGTTAAAACACAATTCACAATAAACCCAATTCACATTCCATCAGTCTCTAACCATAGATTAGTAAGAGAACAATTCCTTAAATATTAACCCCGAAGGCCGAAACCAACATCAAATCAATACCCAGGAAACCATTCAACTTAGCTAATCTCCAGTCAGTTTCTAATTTTCTTAACTCCATTGGGTTTAAGAACATTATTAGTAAAGATACCATTCACGACAAACCCAAAATCCAATTTGATATTAAATACAAGGCTCTGAATAGAAAATATATCGGCTCATATTCAATATCAAATTCTGAAATCAACAAATATCGTACTAGAAATAATGATATATATATATATATCTTTAGAATTTCCATAACAATATCTATATAATCACGAAAATCCAACATCGAAATATTCCAAAGACAATCTCGATTCAAATCCATTTCCAATTTATATAATGGAAATTCTAGTTATTTTTAAAACCATTTCAAATCCAATTTATTTATTTTAATATATTAGGATTGTAATTCTAGTTCATAATTAGTTCATTTCGATAAAAATCTATTTTTATCTTTTCAAATATGGAATTTTTCATCCCAATTCTTTCCAAATCATCTATTATGATTTTACATCGACCTGCACATACAGCGAGCTTTTCCAAATTTGATTTGGACATAATTCCAAATCCAACCGTTAGATTTCCAATTTCTTGTATTTGTTAGAAAGCTCTTTTCGATACGAACCTAACAGTTCTGATTTGAGGAGAATCCAACGGTCGGATCTCCCGTAATGTCCGTTTGAAGTCAATGGTCGATATTCGCGAACTACCGCAGCGTGGTGCGTTCTATTCAGGCCATTATATATATATATAATATATATAATATATATATTTCTTTGTTTAAACGTATTTTATAAATCGTTTTAAATTCGTTTTCAAAATGATTTCAACTTCATATTCAATTTCTAATCAAAATTGAATATTTCATTCATCGATATATAAATGATAATATTTTCAAAACATTAGATTTTGAAATCAAATCTTTTTCGATACTCATTATAAAAATGAATAAAATCGATATAAATATCGTCCACATCAAAATGGCGTTAATCTAATCAACACGGCTTTATATATTTAAATATATTCGTGTCCATCCCAAATTGGACATCAAAATCAGATTTTGATTCTTTTCTGAATATTATTTTAAAATATTCGTTATTTTAAAATAATCGTTATTTTAAAATATTCATCCTTACTGAACTGGAATCAGACACAGTCAATTACCATATAATTTGATTATAGGGATTTCATACAATACATGTGCATAACAACAATAAACACATTCAACCATCATCCAGAGTGCATTCTACACTGCAAAAGCGTCAAATATAAATATTCAACGCTTTTAACATCTTGTCAATCAATCGATCGACATACAACTAATTATTGCGATTAGTGTATGTCCAATATCATCCCAATACCCGTACGGGGATTTCAAATAACAAACACAGATTTATTGGTGTAGTTGGGCGATGTGTAAAATTTATCGTCTCAATCAATATTAGTCAAATGTGTGTACATAAAGATCTATACTTTCCTAAGTAAAAATATAATCTTTTCACATTTTAAAATCATAACTTTTCTATCTTTAAAAATCTTAACTTTTTGGAAATAAAAATCAATTTTAATTTTTGTTTAAAAAAACCTTTCTTGTTTTTATTTATAAACATCAAAACTTATTACTTAAAAAAATTAAAACTTTTTTAATTAAAAAAAAATAAAACTGAAAATAAATAGAAAATCAAGGTATTACCTTTTCGTGGGGGGGCTTCTGCTGCGTTGTAGGCGGAGGGAGGTCTGGAGGGGTCAGAAATGTCGTAGGTGGCGGTGGGCCCACTGAGGCTGGAGGCAGCGGGAATTGGTGGGGTGTGTGGCCTTTGAGTAGAGGAGGAAAGAGTGAATGGGGGGGAGAAGAGGAAGGATCGGAGGCGGAAAGGGAGGTGAACGGAGGGGGAGGCGCGGTCCTCCTTTGTGGCGGCGGTGGGCGGCTCAGAGAGGGCGGCGCAGATCGATCTCCCCCTCCGTTTTCTTTTTCTTTTCTTATTTTATTTGATCTGAGTGTCGGGGTAGGGAGAGAGAAAAGGAGGAGGGAACTATATAATTTAATTATTTAATTATTTAATTATTTTAATTTATCCCAAAAGTTGACTTTTAATTCCAAACCCCGATTCAAACCCAATGATTATTGCCCCTAACTAATTACCCCCATTTCGAACACAATGGGATATGTTTCGTAAGCCAGTTCGGCCGTTTCGATCAGTTTTCATTTAAATTGACATCTAAATCATTATATTGAAATTTAAACGTATATTTCAATTTACTGGAGTCACGTACAAACTCTAGAAATTTCAGAAAAATTATTTCTAGCTTCGTATTGACGATACGGTCCTAACAAAACTAATTTCGTCAAATTTGGAGACCGTTTGAAAAATGGCCATTTTCTAGTCGATTCAAATTAACTAAAACTGTCAAAACACGTTTTCGTTCTCCATGCTCACATATTAATTCCAAAAATTATGAATTTTGGAATCTAGCAATAACTTGACATCCGGAATCCAACAAAAGTGTTTTCGTCAAAAACGGAGGTCGGTTTGCAAAATTTCCATTTTCAAGGGCTATATTTTCCGTAGCGACTATTCTGAATTTTCAACTGGGCATAACTTTTTTTTCCGCGGTGAAATTTCAATTTTTTGGATTCGTTGAAAATATATTTTCAAATAGATTCTAATATTTTTGGTTTCGCTAAAATCCGGTTTATTTTGAATCATGTACATTCATTTGAAATTTGAAATCGAATTTTCAAACTACCGCGCCGTTTCCAATTTCTTTTATAATTAAAATTAATATTTATATTCTAACGACAATTCAAATAAATAAATACGTTCTAATTCTATTAAAAATAAATTTCTCATCATTATTATTTAAAATAAATTATTTTAAATATCCAAAATTCATTAAAATCGCCAAAATAAAAATTTTAAGTTGGTTCGGATTTTCCGGGTTGTTACACCTAATATGATGCAACATTGTCCTAATCTTGCTCCAATATGTAGGTTGAGATCTTGATTCTTATTAAGGTGGAGTTATACGTTAGATCATGGTCTAGCACAATAGTGGAAAGAGAGACTCTTTGTAGAAAACATCTTAGAGAAATTGCTTAAAAGTGGTAGCGACCTAACCCGAACCGCTGGAGGGTTAACGACCTTTCCAAGTGTTTGAGGAATCTGTATAACTTCAAATTCAGGTGAGAAATGCTTGCTAAGATGGATGTTTATTAGGTGTGGCTCGCATTATACGAGAGTGGGTGCGTAGATTGGATTTGCAATTAGTCCCACATCACAGGATATCTTAGAGGATGGGTATATATATATGGAATTGGTGGCATGTAACAACAAGGGGTTCCTTTTGTTACAATTAATTATTGCCATTAACATATATGTGCCTTAGAGGCGTAGTGATATCCAATCATGACACTAAAACCAAGAGGGTTTCGTTCAGCAGTTTGTAGTGCCTCTATGCTGGACGAAGTGTACGTACATGAAGACGCTTTTGGAGTGCCGAAAAATTTCAATTTTTTTTATTTGACCAACTAGTGTCTATATATAATTTTCTATCTTATGTCCAAGTGATACTTAAAATTTAGTTTTAGTATTTAAGGAATGGATATATATCATTTTGATTCAAATTAGGATCATAGGTGTTTATCATTTCAACCAATGTTTCTAATTCATTTTAATGATTAATCCCAGGTTTAATTGATGCCCGTAACATCTAGGGTAATGGTTGGGATTAATCAGCAGAAACAACAGCCGTGCACAAATAATGTGAACAACATGGTAAATCACACAACTAAACTTCAATATATCAATCTATTAATCAAATGAATCCATTAAAGCCAATTCATCAAAGCAGTTCAATATCACATAAATTTACTAGTTATTAAAGTAGCAGTTATATTCCAAATTTAACCTAACTGTAAATTTAAATTAATAGTTAAAATAAACTATACTATCATGCAAATAAACATAAATATGCATTTTAAACTATCAAACAACATGCAATACAGTAATATCATAACATGATTTTAATTTAACTAACATACAAATATTTTTAGTTATGTGTGAATGAGTTTAATCACTCACCTTTGATTTTGAATGCATATGAAATTCAAAATATTGTTCGAAAAAATGAATAGTCTTAGAATCTGTCAAACAAGTGCCACGTCGTCCGAAATTTCGATATGATCCTAATGAAACAAACTGCGCATCAATCTAAGTTAGTACGAAAAAGTTATACATGCTTAACATTTGAATTGTAAAATATATAAAATAGTTCTATAATTCCCTCACCTAATCATAATCCATTATGTCGTCATCTCTTTCTTCCATGCAAAATATAACAACAGTAAATGAACCCAACCACGCATTGGATCCTTGATCCACGTGCCCTCCTCCGGCCACTGCACTTCGATCAAAACCCCCAACGTAGATGTGCCTCCCTCCGACCATCTTCCAGGTACCAGCGTTGCTGCTTACCAATGCCGAGATCGAGCCCAAAATTACCCCTAACACAGCCCAAAATGCGAGCTCCTAGCGCCACCACCACAATTCCAATCACGATCATGACCGTTGGATGCGTAGAGGTCAAGGAGCTCTATGATTCTCTAGTTGGAATGTAATAACCCGAAAATCTGGGCCAGTTTAAAATTTTTATTTTGGCAACATTAGCGAATTTTGAACATTTAAAATAGATTATTTTAAATAATATCGACGAGAAATTTATTTTGAATAGAATTCAACGTATATATTTATACGCGTCGTCGTTAGAATATAAATATTTATATATAATTATAAATAGAATTGAAAATGGCGCGGTAGTTCGATAATTCGATTTCAAACTTCAATTGAATGTACCGGGTGCAAAACAATCCGGATTTTAGTGAAACCAAAAACATTAGGATCTAATTGATGATATCTTTCCAGCGAATCCGAAAAATTAAAATTTCATAGCGGGAATCAAAAGATATGTCCAGTTGAAAATTTTGAATAGTCGCTATGGAATTCAGGCCCTTAAAAATAGACATTTTGCAAATGACCTCGGATTTCAACGAAACCACTTTTGTTAGATCCGCAGTGTCAAGTTATTGCTAGATTCCAAGTTTCATAATTTTTCGAATCAATATGTGAGCGTGGCAAAGGAAAACGCGTTTGACCAGTTTCGGTTGATTTTAATCGACTGGAAAATGGCCATTTTTCCAATGGTCTCAGAATTCGACGAAACTAGTTTTGTTAGGACCGTATCGTCAATACGAAGCTAGAAAATATTTTTATGGAATTTATAGAGTTGTTATGTGACCCCGGTAATTTGAAATGTACGTTAAAAATTCAATATAGTGATTTAAATGTAAATTAAACGGGAACTGATCAAAGCGATCGAATCAGCTTGCGATGCATATCCCATTGTGTTCGGAATGGGGGTTAAACGCTATGGACGACAGGTGGTGGGCCTCGTTTAGATGATGTATGTAAAAGTCAACTTTTAAAAATAATAAAATAATAAAATAATAAATAAAAATATATAAAAAAGAAAACCCTCTCCCCCTTAAACCGTTCTGCCCCCCCCCCCCCGCGATTAAATTCATTCAACGAAAAAAAAAGAGATCGCGCCAGGCGATCGACGCCCCCCCAATCGACCATCGCGACGCTGCCAGGGGGGAGTAGCCGCCGCCGCCCCCTAGCCGCCTCCCTCTCCTTTCCTTCCTCCTCCTTCCTGCGCTTGCTATTCCCTCCTCTGCTGAATTGAACTGCCGCCTCCCTCTGGACCCACACCCGACCACCGCAACCCCCAACCCACCCAACTCCGACGCTCCAGCCCTCCCCTTCCGCCGCCTGGACCACTGCCGCACCTCCCTCCCTCCTGAAACCCTAGCCGACAACCCACCGCTACCTCCTACCTCCATTTCCCCTAAACCCGAAACCCCTAAACCCACTAACCAAGTAAAGCTTCGATTTTTACAACAAAGGTGAGTTTTTGATTGAATTTACTTAAAATAATTAATTTATTTGCTGATTAAACAGTGATTAAATCATGTAAAACATTGTATATGAGAAGGATATGATTTTTATAGAGTAGATTAGCAAGAAAAGTTCATAGTTTTGTTAGTGAAAAGTTATCATTTTTGTTAGTAGAAAAACAGCATTTTTTGTTAGTAGAAAGTAAGGATTTTTAAGATGGCAAAGTTTGAATTTTTAAAAGTGAAAAGATGATATTTTTATATATGAAAAGACGATATTTTGAGATGAGTAGTAAAGAAAAATATAATTTTTATATAAGAAAGATAATCAAAATATGATTTTTATATTTTTAAAGTATTAAAAATATAATCTTTACTATATAGAAATATTAAAAATATGATTTTTATATTTTTAAAGTATTAAAAATATAATCTTTATAGGATAGAGAATACAAAAATATCATCTTTGTATATGTAGCGAAATAAAAATCTGATTTTTATTTTATATACGTTGAAGTAAAGTGATGATTTTTATAATGAGGAAATCTATATTTTTGAAAAGGCGAGATATTTATATAGAAAATAGAGAAATAAAAATATGATTTTTATATATTGAATAGCATAGTAAAAATTCGATTTTTAAATATATGAAGTGATTATAAAAATATGACTTTTAAATTGAAAGTGAATAAATAAAAATGTGATTTTTATTTGAAAGACATCGAAATATAAAAATGTGTGATTTTTATATATATAGTGACTACGGGCAACGAAGATGACGAAGATGGGATAACGAAGAAGATTTCTATAAATGAAGAGTCGTGGTATTGGATAGCTTTAGGTGAGAACTTCTCACTCTTCAAATTCTTTTTCTAGTTATATATATATACTAGGATGCAGACGGTGCTTAGTAGCACCTGACACAATCGTCCACAAACCATGGACTTGTTTGTTTGGTTGCATAAATTAGTTAGATGATTTGGGCTGAATTGAATTGTTTGGTGAATTGAAATTGATTTGATTGATGTGTGAATGGCGTGGGCCTTCACTAGACCGGGGATAAGGCTGGGCCTCGTCCCGTTTCTAGTATCGTGCCGTTATGCCGCCGAAATTTCCCAAAATATGTTAGAAAAATAAAAATATCATTTTTATTGTGTAAATGAACTGAATAGAAATTCATGTGTTGAAACGGAATATTTTATCGTTAAAAATATAATTTTTAACGTGGAAGTGAATAAAATAAAATATTCATTTACAAACCGGACGGTTTGTTTATGTACACCTATTTGAAGGACATTGATTGGGAGGATAAATTTTACACATCGCCCAACTGCACAAATAAAATCTGTGTTTGATTGTTTGAAACCCCACACGGGTGTTGGGATGAAATTTGAAGTTCACTCATCCTGATGGATTAAATATGTCGATCGGTCGATTGACAGGCTGTTATAAGCGTCAGATATCTATATTTGATGCTTATACAGTGTAGTGCACTTTGGTTGATGATTGATTATTTTTCAATGCTATTATATACATGTGTTGTATGGAATCCATATAATTAACGTTATATGGTGATTGATTGGGCCTCATTCCAATCGGGAAAATAATGAATATTATAAAAGAAAATTCATGTGTTGAATATAAAAATAGTCATGTGTTGACGATGTTCATGTGTTGAGTGAAATATTTTATACAATGAAATTTACATCTTTATCATATTTAAAATTAGAACTACTTCTTAGTAGAAGTCTAATTAAAAATCAAACGATAGATACCTTAGTTTTATAAAATATTTTACATAACAAAAATAGTGAGGTGTTGACAGTACTCATGTGTTGAGATTAGTCGTGTGTTGAAAGAAATATAGATTCATGTGTTGAATAGAACAAATATTCATTTGTTGAATAGAATAACGAATTATTGAAATATAAAGTCGTGTTGATTAGAGATGCGTTATTTTGACACGAACGATGTTTATATCGATTTTATTCGTTTTATAATGAATATTGAAAAGTGATTTCAAAATTTAATATTTTGAAAGGAAATTCAAATTGAATTAGATTAAAATTCAAATGGAAATTTTATTGAATCAATTTGAAATGAATTCGAATCGAATAGAAAATGAATTCGATTCGAATTGAATAGAAAGTGAATTTGAATTCGAATAAAATAGAGATGAATTCAAATTGAATTAAATTGAAATTGAAATTTAAAACGAACTGAAATTGAATAGAAATCAATTTAAAACGAATTCAAATTGAATTGAATTGAAACGAATTAGAATTCGAATTGAATTGAAATCAAATCGATTTGAAATTGAATATAGAAGTTAAATTGTTTTAGAAACGAATTTAAAACAATTTATAAAATTTGTTTTAAATAGAAATCGACGAAATATATATTATATATATAATATAATGGCCTGAATAGAACGCGCCGCGCCGCGGCAGTTCGTGATTTCGACCATTTATTTCAAACGGACGTTGCGGGAGATCCGACCGTCGGATTCTCCTAAAACCGGAACCGTTGGGTTCGTATCGAAAAGAGCTTTCCAATGAATATTAGAAATTTGAAATGTAACGGTTGGATTTGGAATTATGTCCAAATCAATTTCAGAAAAGGTCGCTGTAAGTGCAGTTCGATGACCGTTGTTGGAAATCGACTGTACGGGCCTGGATAAAATTATTAAAAATATCTATGATTTGTGTAAAATCATAATATATGGATTGGAAAGAATTGAGCTGGAGAATTCCACCTTTGAAAGGATAAAAATGGATTTTTATCGAAATGAACTAGTTTTGAACTAGAATTAAAATCAATTTATTTTTAAATAAATAAATTGAATTTGAAGTGATTTTAAAAGTAATCAATATTCCCAATTCGTGGATTGGACTGGAGTTGAATCGAAATTATCTTCGGAATATTTCGATGTTGGATTTCGTGACTATACAGATATTGTTATGGGAATTTGAAAGATATTTTATATCGTTATTTCCCATACGATATATGTTGGTTTCAGAATTTGATATTGAATATAAGCCGATATATTTTCTATTCAGAACCTTGTATTTAATATCAAATGTGATTTGGGTTTATCGTGGATCGTGTTTTAGATGACATTGGTTCTTTAACCCAGTTAAAGGCAAGATATCGATTTTTGAGAAGATTAAAACTAAGTGGAGTTTTAATGAATCTTTAATTAGATTAAAATGTGAATTGATAATTTAAATTATCAAATCTGAAAAGTGATCGAGAGTGGAGTACCACCAGTTTTGCTCCAAAGCGATAGTTAAATCTTTAATTAGATTTGAACGTGAAATGGTAATTAATTTTACCGATAACACCGTGGTGTTAGATGTGGAGTATTACCAGTTTTCTCCATGGGATATATAGGTTGGGATTGGGAAATAAAATAAATAATTACTTCGGTGTGGTTCGTTAATCCCGACTAGTTTGAAAAGATATCCAAAGGAGGATTAAAGAATAAATTTAGAAGAATTTATCTTTGATAAAATTAATGGGAACCTTTCCCTAATAATGTGATTTTGTGAATAAAAGAATATTCTGAATTGGAATGAGGCGTTCATTGTGTTTGTGTAACATTTGTTAATTATATACGCGGGTTATTCAGAAAGGCCGGGTTATACCCATTCTGAATAACCGATTCGACGAGATGTCGAAGATGAAGACGGTGGTTGAAGACCGGAAGTCTTCACATCGTTTGGGTGATTACTGATGATCTTGATTGGGTTGTACACCCAGGACGAGGGAATCAGTTGGTGATCGTCCAGACGTACTTGGAGATGGATGGATATGCGAGGAAAGTGCCTCCGGTTTCGTTCAGACCCAGAACGAACTTGTAAATGGATTGGGTGTCTGACACTGGATTTTATTCTGTGTTGATTGATCTCTATTAAATATACATCTGTTTGGCGGCGTAGAATTTATTCTCTTGCTTAACGCCCTTCTCTGAGACGTACGAGCTCAGAGGTTGTATATCGATAGACATCAGTCGCATGGAGTGAATTGCCAATGTGGCATGCGTAAGTGGCAATTGATCAAGGCTTCTGTTGAAAAGCAAAGTCTTGTGGTTGATGATCAAAGCATGGCCTATGTGGCGTAGCTTTGTGTATAACGTGAATTCGCGAGCCTCACACCTCGGTATGAGTCAAAAACGGGAGATGGACCGCTGGAAGAGCACGACGTTTCTTTCTAGCTAGGGTGGTGTCAGTGACCTACCAGCCCTGACATTTATATACTTTTCACCTGTGTGGTTGTTGGATACGAGGCGCCTCGGATATAGGTCTGTAAGGACCGGGAAACGTGTGTTCAGGAATTGCCAATCCTCAAAAGTAAGAGAGGACCGGCCCAGCCGATTCCAAGGATCATAGTGGGGTCCTGAGGCATTTGCTAGAGTGTCTCGAACGCGGAGAGGAGCTTGCCCCTTGCCTCGGCTCATGACGGAATCCAATTTCCAATACGTGTGTTGCGGTTTTATTTGTAGAACCTAGTATGGCGACATAGTGGTATGGGTCATTCATGCCGCCTATGATTGATATTTATGATTGAAATTGTTTTGACACTATACACCTATAATAGTATCAAATAATGTGTTTTTAAACGTATCAAGCATGATTTGGCTGTTATAAGGTAAAAACCCTATCCTCCGGCGTGTGTTGCATTGTGTGATGGGACCTGGGTCTTATAACAGCTTCATTTTTCTTTATTTAGCATTGCGCTGTTTGTTTCATGCACTGGTATTCTTGGGAGGAAACCCGTTCCGTGTTATATGGCGTGGTCCCTTGATTTACCTAACTTTAAAACCAATATTAATAACTGTTTTAGTTCTCACACCAGTCACATGACTGACCTGGAGTTTATTGTTTTAACCTAAACTCTGGGTGCCCCTATTTTCCACACGGGCAGCTAGTAGTTTTGGTTTTGCAGATTTATATTCACAGGGTCCTGATTAACAGCTGGAACGGTGCTCGGAAAGCTCTGTATCCGTGTATCACTTCTAGTTGTGTTTTGTATATTTTTCCGCTGCTATGTAATTTATTGTAATCTCTGATAATTGTCGAATAAATTTAATCCTTTATACTCTGTATATTCTTGTATCTGATGGAATTGTTGCAATAACAATGAAATGTTCTTCCGTCTGCATTCCGATGTGTGTTGTTCTCAAAGTATCCGCTCTTTCCTTCACGGGGAAGTTACGGGTTCTTACAGTTGGTATCAGAGCTTTGGTTTACAGAGCTCGAGAACAAGACACATTAGAACCATACGAAAGAATTCATCAGATATTGGATTAGCAACATCCAATTAGAATGACTCGTTAGAGATAGGATCAGTAGTATCCTAGAACGAGTGTGAAGAGTATATTTTTCAAATGAAAACAATTTTGTTTTACAATTTTAATCGTTTTATACGTATTTGAATATTTATTTATTTTGAATATGGACAATCGAGTATATATAGATTTCGCGTATACGCGTCATGAACGTATATTCGAAGTTTTAATATACTGGGTAGATATAGAATCACATTCTAGACATCCGGGGATGATTCTGATGATGATGCATCATCATCAGTATTCATATTCGAATTTCGAACGTGTGATTTCTATATATTTCCATTAGACTGGTGTGAGAACCAAAACATATATAGTTAGAACACATTGTTGTGAATTGGCATCAAAAACATGATTTTTTGTATATGTATCAAAATTATGAATTTGAAACTCTAATTCACTAATTGATTGTTGTTTGTGTTGTTTGTTTATTTATTTGATAATTTTTATTCATTTAGCCTAATTGAACCGAATATTGAATTGTATCGGAAATTGGTTACATTTGCTTGCATATACATATACTTACATGGAACAGGTCATAGCAAGGAGGCTAGAGCCGAAGAATAAAATTTGTTTGCCCGACAAATAGGTACATGTTTATTACATAATTTACTGTTTTGTTTGGGTGATGATGATTTTATGAGCCTATTGGCTAGCCGCTTGGCTTTTTCTTTTTCATTTTGAGATCTGAAGGACCGGGGAAGCTATTTGAAATTCCCCGATGCTCCCGGTGCAGGGGAGGTTATGGCGAAATTTTTCGAAAATTTAGGGTGTTAGCCAAATTTTTGAAATTTTTGAAAATTCTCAGAAACTGAAAAGTTGGAGAATGGAAGCCAGATCGAACGTAGAGCTGATTAATCAAACCACTTTCGACTTTGTTCCTTTTCGGGGACGAAAAGTTTTAAGTGGGGGAGATTGTAATAACCCGAAAATCTGGGCCAGTTTAAAATTTTTATTTTGGCAACATTAGCGAATTTTGAACATTTAAAATAGATTATTTTAAATAATATCGACGAGAAATTTATTTTGAATAGAATTCAACGTATATATTTATACGCGTCGTCGTTAGAATATAAATATTTATATATAATTATAAATAGAATTGAAAATGGCGCGGTAGTTCGATAATTGGATTTCAAACTTCAATTGAATGTACCGGGTGCAAAACAATCCGGATTTTAGTGAAACCAAAAACATTAGGATCTAATTAATGATATCTTTCCAGCGAATCCGAAAAATTAAAATTTCATAGCGGGAATCAAAAGATATGTCCAGTTGAAAATTTTGAATAGTCGCTATGGAATTCAGGCCCTTAAAAATAGACATTTTGCAAATGACCTCGGATTTCGACGAAACCACTTTTGTTGGATCCGCAGTGTCAAGTTATTGCTAGATTCCAAGTTTCATAATTTTTCGAATCAATATGTGAGCGTGGCAAAGGAAAACGCGTTTGACCAGTTTTAGTTGATTTAAATCGACTGGAAAATGGCCATTTTTCCAATGGTCTCAGAATTCGACGAAACTAGTTTTGTTAGGACCGTATCGTCAATACGAAGCTAGAAAATATTTTTATGGAATTTATAGAGTTGTTATGTGACCCCGGTAATTTGAAATGTACGTTAAAAATTCAATATAGTGATTTAAATGTAAATTAAACGGGAACTGATCAAAACGATCGAATCAGCTTGCGATGCATATCCCATTGTGTTCGGAATGGGGGTTAAACGCTATGGACGACAGGTGGTGGGCCTCGTTTAGATGACGTATGTAAAAGTCAACTTTTAAAAATAATAAAATAATAAATAAAAATAAATAAAAAAGAAAACCCTCTCCCCCTTTAACCGTTCTGCCCCCCCCCCCCCGATTAAATTCATTCAACAAAAAAAAAAAGAGATCGCGCCAGGCGATCGACGCCCCCCCCCCCCAATCGACCATCGCGACGCCGCCAGGGGGGAGTAGCCACCGCCGCCCCCTAGCCGCCTCCCTCTCCTTTCCTTCCTCCTCCTTCCTGCGCTCGCTACTCCCTCCTCTGCTGAATTGAACCGCCGCCTCCCTCTGGACCCACACCCGACCACCGCAACCCCCAACCCACCCAACTCCGACGCTCCAGCCCTCCCCTTCCACCGCCGGGACCACCGCCGCACCTCCCTCCCTCCTGAAACCCTAGCCGACAACCCACCGCTACCTCCTACCTCCATTTCCCCTAAACCCGAAACCCCTAAACCCACTAACCAAGTAAAGCTTCGATTTTTACAACAAAGGTGAGTTTTTGATTGAATTTACTTAAAATAATTAATTTATTTGCTGATTAAACAGTGATTAAATCATGTAAAACATTGTATATGAGAAGGATATGATTTTTATAGAGTAGATTAGCAAGAAAAGTTCATAGTTTTGTTAGTGAAAAGTTATCATTTTTGTTAGTAGAAAAACAGCATTTTTTGTTAGTAGAAAGTAAGGATTTTTAAGATGGCAAAGTTTGAATTTTTAAAAGTGAAAAGACGATATTTTTAGATATGAAAAGACGATATTTTGAGATGAGTAGTAAAGAAAAATATAATTTTTATATAAGAAAGATAATCAAAATATGATTTTTATATTTTTAAAGTATTAAAAATATAATCTTTACTATATAGAAATATTAAAAATATGATTTTTATATTTTTAAAGTATTAAAAATATAATCTTTATAGGATAGAGAATATAAAAATATCATCTTTGTATATGTAGCGAAATAAAAATCTGATTTTTATTTTATATACGTTGAAGTAAAGTGATGATTTTTATAATGAGGAAATCTATGTTTTTGAAAAGGCGAGATCTTTATATAGAAAATAGAGAAATAAAAATATGATTTTTATATATTGAATAGCATAGTAAAAATTCGATTTTTAAATATATGAAGTGATTATAAAAATATGACTTTTAAATTGAAAGTGAATAAATAAAAATGTGATTTTTATTTGAAAGACATCGAAATATAAAAATGTGTGATTTTTATATATATAGTGACTACGGGCAACGAAGATGACGAAGATGGGATAACGAAGAAGATTTCTATAAATGAAGAGTCGTGGTATTGGATAGCTTTAGGTGAGAACTTCTCACTCTTCAAATTCTTTATCTAGTTATATATATATATACTAGGATGCAGACGGTGCTTAGTAGCACCCGACACAATCGTCCACAAACCATGGACTTGTTTGTTTGGTTGCATAAATTAGTTAGATGATTTGGGCTGAATTGAATTGTTTGGTGAATTGAAATTGATTTGATTGATGTGTGAATGGCGTGGGCCTTCACTAGACCGGGGATAAGACTGGGCCTCGTCCCGTTTCTAGTATCGTGCCGTTATGCCGCCGAAATTTCCCAAAATATGTTAGAAAAATAAAAATATCATTTTTATTGTGTAAATGAACTGAATAGAAATTCATATGTTGAAATAGAATATTTTATCGTTAAAAATATAATTTTTAACGTGGAAGTGAATAAAATAAAATATTCATTTACAAACCGGACGGTTTGTTTATGTACACCTATTTGAAGGACATTGATTGGGAGGATAAATTTTACACATCGCCCAACTGCACAAATAAAATCTGTGTTTGATTGTTTGAAACCCCACACGGGTGTTGGGATGAAATTTGAAGTTCACTCATCCTGATGGATTAAATATGTCGATCGGTCGATTGACAGGCTGTTATAAGCGTCAGATATCTATATTTGATGCTTATACAGTGTAGTGCACTTTGGTTGATGATTGATTATTTTTCAATGCTATTATATACATGTGTTGTATGGAATCCATATAATTAACGTTATATGGTGATTGATTGGGCCTCATTCCAATCGGGAAAATAATGAATATTATAAAAGAAAATTCATGTGTTGAATATAAAAATAGTCATGTGTTGACGATGTTCATGTGTTGAGTGAAATATTTTATACAATGAAATTTACATCTTTATCATATTTAAAATTAGAACTACTTCTCAGTAGAAGTCTAATTAAAAATCAAACGATAGATACCTTAGTTTTATAAAATATTTTACATAACAAAAATAGTGAGGTGTTGACAGTACTCATGTGTTGAGATTAGTCGTGTGTTGAAAGAAATATAGATTCATGTGTTGAATAGAACAAATATTCATTTGTTGAATAGAATAACGAATTATTGAAATATAAAGCCGTGTTGATTAGAGATGCGTTATTTTGACGCGAACGATGTTTATATTGATTTTATTCGTTTTATAATGAATATTGAAAAGTGATTTCAAAATTTAATATTTTGAAAGGAAATTCAAATTGAATTAGATTAAAATTCAAATGGAAATTTTATTGAATCAATTTGAAATGAATTCGAATCGAATAGAAAATGAATTCGATTCGAATTGAATAGAAAGTGAATTTGAATTCGAATAAAATAGAGATGAATTCAAATTGAATTAAATTGAAATTGAAATTTAAAACGAACTGAAATTGAATAGAAATCAATTTAAAACGAATTCAAATTGAATTGAATTGAAACGAATTAGAATTCGAATTGAATTGAAATCAAATCGATTTGAAATTGAATATAGAAGTTGAATTGTTTTAGAAACGAATTTAAAACGATTTATAAAATTCGTTTTAAATAGAAATCGACGAAATATATATTATATATATAATATAATGGCCTGAATAGAACGCGCCGCGCCGCGGCAGTTCGTGAATTTCGACCATTTATTTCAAAGGGACGTTGCGGGAGATCCGACCGTCGGATTCTCCTAAAACCTGAACCGTTGGGTTCGTATCGAAAAGAGCTTTCCAATGAATATTAGAAATTTGAATTCTAATGGTTGGATTTGGAATTATGTCCAAATCAATTTCAGAAAAGGTCGCTGTAAGTGCAGTTCGATGACCGTTGTTGGAAATCGACTGTACGGGCCTGGATAAAATTATTAAAAATATCTATGATTTGTGTAAAATCATAATATATGGATTGGAAAGAATTGAGCTGGAGAATTCCACCTTTGAAAGGATAAAAATGGATTTTTATCGAAATGAACTAGTTTTGAACTAGAATTAAAATCAATTTATTTTTAAATAAATAAATTGAATTTGAAGTGATTTTAAAAGTAATCAATATTCCCAATTCGTGGATTGGACTGGAGTTGAATCGAAATTATCTTCGGAATATTTCGATGTTGGATTTCGTGACTATACAGATATTGTTATGGGAATTTGAAAGATATTTTATATCGTTATTTCCCATACGATATATGTTGGTTTCAGAATTTGATATTGAATATAAGCCGATATATTTTCTATTCAGAACCTTGTATTTAATATCAAATGTGATTTGGGTTTATCGTGGATCGTGTTTTAGATGACATTGGTTCTTTAACCCAGTTAAAGGCAAGATATCGATTTTTGAGAAGATTAAAACTAAGTGGAGTTTTAATGAATCTTTAATTAGATTAAAATGTGAATTGATAATTTAAATTATCAAATCTGAAAAGTGATCGAGAGTGGAGTACCACCAGTTTTGCTCCAAAGCGATAGTTAAATCTTTAACTAGATTTGAACGTGAAATGGTAATTACTTTTACCGATAACACCGTGGTGTTAGATGTGGAGTATTACCAGTTTTCTCCATGGGATATATAGGTTGGGATTGGGAAATAAAATAAATAATTACTTCGGTGTGGTTCGTTAATCCCGACTAGTTTGAAAAGATATCCAAAGGAAGATTAAAGAATAAATTTAGAAGAATTTATCTTTGATAAAATTAATGGGAACCTTTCCCTAAGAATGTGATTTTGTGAATAAAAGAATATTCTGAATTGGAATGAGGCGTTCATTGTGTTTGTGTAACATTTGTTAATTATATACGCGGGTTATTCAGAAAGGCCGAGTTATACCCATTCTGAATAACCGATTCGACGAGATGTCGAAGATGAAGACGGTGGTTGAAAACCGGAAGTCTTCACATCGTTTGGGTGATTACTGATGATCTTGATTGGGCTGTACACCCAGGATGAGGGAATCAGTTGGTGATCGTCCAGACGTACTTGGAGATGGATGGATATGCGAGGAAAGTGCCTCCGGTTTCGTTCAGACCCAGAACGAACTTGTAAATGGATTGGGTGTCTGACACTGGATTTTATTCTGTGTTGATTGATCTCTATTAAATATACATCTGTTTGGCGGCGGAGAATTTATTCTCTTGCTTAACGCCCTTCTCTGAGACGTACGAGCTCAGAGGTTGTATATCGATAGACATCAGTCGCATGGAGTGAATTGCCAATGTGGCATGCGTAAGTGGCAATTGATCAAGGCTTCTGTTGAAAAGCAAAGTCTTGTGGTTGATGATCAAAGCACGGCCTATGTGGCGTAGCTTTGTGTATAACGTGAATTCGCGAGCCTCACACCTCGGTATGAGTCAAAAACGGGAGATGGACCGCTGGGAGAGCACGATGTTTCTTTCTAGCTAGGGTGGTGTCAGTGACCTACCAGCCCTGACATTTATATACTTTTCACCTGTGTGGTTGTTGGATATGAGGCGCCTCGGATATAGGTCTGTAAGGACCGGGAAACGTGTGTTCAGGAATTGCCAATCCTCAAAAGTAAGAGAGGACAGGCCCAGCCGATTCCAAGGATCATAGTGGGGTCCTGAGGCATTTGCTAGAGTGTCTCGAACGCGGAGAGGAGCTTGCCCCTTGCCTCGGCTCATGACGGAATCCAATTTCCAATACGTGTGTTGCGGTTTTATTTGTAGAACCTAGTATGGCGACATAGTGGTATGGGTCATTCATGCCGCCTATGATTGATATTTATGATTGAGATTGTTTTGACACTATACACCTATAATAGTATCAAATAATGTGTTTTTAAACGTATCAAGCATGATTTGGCTGTTATAAGGTAAAAACCCTATCCTCCGGCGTGTGTTGCATTGTGTGATGGGACCTGGGTCTTATAACAGCTTCATTTTCCTTTATTTAGCATTGTGCTGTTTGTTTCATGCACTGGTATTCTTGGGAGGAAACCCGTTCCGTGTTATATGGCGTGGTCCCTTGATTTACCTAACTTTAAAACCAATATTAATAACTGTTTTAGTTCTCACACCAGTCACATGACTGACCTGGAGTTTATTGTTTTAACCTAAACTCTGGGTGCCCCTATTTTCCACACGGGCAGCTAGTAGTTTTGGTTTTGCAGATTTATATTCACAGGGTCCTGATTAACAGCTGGAACGGTGCTCGGAAAGCTCTGTATCCGTGTATCACTTCTAGTTGTGTTTTGTATATTTTTCCGCTGCTATGTAATTTATTGTAATCTCTGATATTTGTCGAATAAATTTAATCCTTTATACTCTGTATATTCTTGTATCTGATGGAATTGTTGTAATAACAATGAAATGTTCTTCCGTCTGCATTCCAATGTGTGTTGTTCTCAAAGTATCCGCTCTTTCCTTCACGGGGAAGTTACGGGTTCTTACATGGAAATTTTTGCTACAGATGTACGAATCGAGAGAGATCGAAAAGAAAAAACAGGAGAATCCTGGCTATTGAAGGAGCATAAGGCGACCATAGGAAAAATTAGGTTTTCCTGAATAAAATAACAATATAATGTCTCGATCAGCATGATTTGAAGCCAAAAATGAGCCTAAGTCCAAATCAGGCCTACTGATAGTCGTACTATCGGATTAAAGGTCTTCTGAACACAATGGAACTTGTGTCAAGGTTCAATTCCATTATCTACAATAATTGTTCTTAAAATTTTAATTATTCTAATTAAATTGCACACATAAATTTCTATGCGTTTTAGATTCATGTGATTAAACTACAAATCCTATGGATACAAAATTTGAAACCTTGCAATAATTTAATATTCCAAATTCAATGAAATTGGTTTCATCAAAATTTAAAATCTTTTGAAAAATGACTATTTTAATAAGTTTCATTAATATACATTATATTCAATTTTCGTGTATTCAATTTTAAATTCAATTCTAAAGTTTATAATTTTATTTAAACCAAAATAGAGTTTCAAATTAACTTTATACATTAAATTTCATTTATTTTGAATTCCAATTTTGATTATTTACCGAATTCAGTTTGGATTTCAATTATAAATTTTTTAATTCAACTTCATTCACATACTTCAATATTAGATTTCAATCTTCAATATTTATCAATACAAAACAAATCATAGTTTCATTAGTAATCAATACAAGCTATCATTATTAGTTGAAATTCATTACATAATTAGTTTAATTAAGTTTGCATCATAAATCAACATACTTAAATTATTAAATTTTATTTATAACCATAATAATAATCAAAATTATATTAAATTCAATAATTTTAATAGTGGAAAAATCTGGGTTGTTACATAATATTTTTCTTTAAATCTAGATTCATTCTCTCCAATTCTTGTCGTTTGATTTAAAAACTATTTTATTTCAGAAAATTTGGAAGAGATTGGAGAAGTGAAAGTGGTAGAGCTTCACAGTTGCCTTTGGAAAATATAAAGAAAGGACAAGGGGTCTAAGCCTTTATTTATCAGTTCTTAAATAACGCATAACCGTTATATTTAATTTTAATAAGATGCATTCATTTATATAATTTTATATAACCATAAACCCTACACTACACTGGAGCAACGACCATGAGGTCGCACCTAGCGGTCGACCGCTCCTATCATCCTGCCTTCAATGGGTCCGGTGATTTATGGTATTCACTGTCGTTTATTATATAATCCTTTTCCATCCGTTTTCATTATATAAATGACTAACGATTATCAGTATGGATATAATGTAAATAATGAAATTTGTTAAAACTTAATCTGGAAATTCAATTTCGATTTAATGAAATTTGACATTAAATTTGTTTTAAATTGAATTAGGAATTAAATATTTTAAGTTACTTTTGGCTAAATTTTAATTACTTTAAATTAGATTTGAGTTATAAATTTGCTTAAAACTAGAAATGATATATAATTTTTTAAAATGATTATGAAATATGAATTTGTTTAATTTGAAATTTACATTTTGATTTAAAGTGTAATTTGAATTTACAATAAAATGTGGAGTCTAAATGGTTCCCAATCGATATTTAAAGTTTTAATAATTTTTGAAATAATGTTATTGAATTAGACTATTAAGACAAAATCGTTTTAATATAACGACGATATTTGATAAGATAATAATATTTGAGACAAAGAATTCATGAAGTTATATTACCTGTGTAACCAGTACATAAACAAACGTGATTTTTGAAATATTAATAAAGAATGTAAAATCTGCTAAATTTAGAATAATTCTCGGTAATTTTGAAAAATAAGTGACGTAAGACTTATAAAGTACACATGAATTATTTTCTGATTGTTGTGATTTTTGAGAAATAACTGACTTATATGTTACTGATAATACAGATAACCCAAAATTAAATGAAATTTTGATTCAAGGTTCATTTAGGAGCCGATTACAATCCTTCAAGGGATTTACTTTGAGTGTTTACATATTTCAATAGGCTGAAATTTATTGGCCTTCTTATTAGGAGAATTCTTTCAATTTGATTTATATCTTTAGATATGATATATTATTATGAGGATTTTGAATTAATCATATTTTCAAAAAAAAAATCATAAATCATGAATAAAAATATACTGCATATGAAATGAATATATATTAATATTTCTAGAATTGTGAAATAAATTGAAATTTGATTCAAATGATTGCATGAATTCGAAAAGGACTATTACCTTGAAGAAATAATTTAATTAGGTTTAATTTATTTTGACATTGTAACTACTGCACCCTTATTTCCTGATTCAAATTGACCCACATAAGATTATATAGTTTAGACTCGATTGTTTGTTTTTCATTATGCTTGGATCAACCTGAGTTGTTTTCAGTTATCGAAGACATTAGTTTCTCGAAGATGAAGATAATGTTTAAAGAACATATTTACTATTATTATTTCTGGTGCATTATCAGTATGCCACGATTGCATAACTCTAATATTATTATAACTGATATCAAGTGTATATTATTTAACAACTTCTTTGAATGCTTGAGTTATGTTTATATATATTTTGGTCATTTTGTTGTGAGTTTCTGTTGGTTGTTTAGTTCATTCTCTTCTTATTTTCTTTTCTTGTACTAAACTCTATTAATAATTTATCATTTTGTAATGGTTTGCATTGGACATTGTGGTTTATTGTCCACTTGAATCATCCCAAAAGGCGGGTTATTACAGATGTGATGTCGGACCAAGCATAGGACCAAACCAACTCCGGCCATCGAACCATGAACACACCAAAATAAACTATAGACAATGTAACAACCTGAATTCCGACAGACCAATATTTTTCTTAAATCCTAATCTGCCAAAACTCGAGTTGGCTTGTCTGTTATCCTACTGAAAAGATAGAGATATAAAATATATCAGAGCTCAGAAAACATCTCACAGTGGAATGGATAAAATATAATATAACCAAATATAGCCTTATACCATTGTAATAATACTGCCTAACCAGTATCCAAAGTTATCATATCTCTGCCATAAACCTAACCTGCGAGTGTGTTATGAGGAGGGGCTCAGAACACAAGTTCTAGTGACAGGACTAATTTACACAATCTGAAATAACCTTACATATAACGTTCAGTTATGTTACTTATTTATTTGGTTGCTTGGATTAATATCACTCAAGGCATTACACACACGTTGTACTCATCTACCTCCAATAGATTAACCTAATATAACATATATGTAGCTACCCCCTGTAGGATCAATAATAACCCTAGAGGGGGGGGGTGAATAGGGTTTTTAATAGAAAATAAAACAAACACAGAGATATAAGATATGCAATAAGGGAAAATCACACGCAAAGATACCCAGCTTCGGCAAACTGTGCCTACTGCTGCCTTTCTAAGATTTCTACTAGGAGATATAAACAGATCCCGCTTACAACCCTATGCAAACTTGCAACTCCTACTCCTGTCTGACCCTAAGCTCAAAATCAAAGACTGGCCTGTATACCCTAGACCAGATTTTCATAAAATACAAACCAGTAATCTGTATACCTAGTTTAAAATCAAACTAGACAAACATGAATTGTTGTTGAAGAAATTACAACACAAATACAAGAGAAAAAGAAAAAGAACAAATAGGAAAAACCCCCCTTTATTTAATGAATTGGCTAAGCCTTTGAGAGAATAGGTCGGCCCTTTGTAAAGTCGGTTGCACCCCTTCTTTTTATCCGATCACTTTTCATTCTCCATTGAAAATGGCGGCTCTGGAAAAAATAAAAACAAACAAACTAGGGTTTGTGATACTTCTCCCAAATCGAGTCAATGGCTTCTGAGATTGATGCTCGAGACTTTGTGGTTATGTGATGCTTCACTTCGGCTTTCTCTGATGCGTCGATTTTTCTGCTCAATCGATTTGGAGATATTTCTCTTGCGATCGACACTGTAAGTTCTTCTGGAATTTCTTGCTTTGAAAAACACTTGGATTTATTTTGTGGGTTTCAATTTTACTGTTGAATTTTTTGGATTGTCTCTGTCGATGATGAATTGTGTGTTTTTATAGGGTTTTAGAAACCCTAGTACTCTGATTTCCATTGAAGACTTGCCCGATATGATTTGGGAATATTTGGATTTGATTGTTTGTGGTTTTCTCTTTTTGATTCCATCGCTTTGAATGAATTTGAATCTGCTTTAATGAAATGAGAAGTTCTGGAAAGAATTTATTTGTGGCCTCTTGAATTCGATTGATGCAATTCTTAAAAGTCTGCATGATTTCTGCCTTTTAAAAAAAACTGTTGCCAAAAATAAGGAATTGATTTCTGGAAAGACATTCGTGACCGATTTCTTCAGAAGGAAAAGTACCAGATTTGTTTTCAAAAAGTTCTTGCCATATTCTGATTTCTGGATAGATTTGAGAGACTGCCTTTTGTCCATTGTATAACTTCTGGAACCAAAAGCTGATTTCCTTTCTTGACACTTGAGCGATTAGTGGAATTAAATGTGAATTGTAACATGCCCCAAATGAATACTGATTTCTGATTTTGCCATGATATTTGTGATTCAATACATTATCACTTTCCATACATAAAAGAAAACTGATTTGTTCACAGTTGGCTGTGCATACACATTACATGTATTCGTTTAATTATGTGACTCTGCACATTTGATCATCTGTGTTGATATAGCTGTGTTTCCACAAGATTTGTCCATGTATACACTGTCTCGACTATTTGAAAAATTAGAACTTTGTTGCACTGTCCATTTAAATGTGCACATACTTACTTCCAGATTGTGTAATGTATATGTTTGACCACCCATATATGCATCAACATCATTTATTTACTACTCTTCTATTCTTCACATGCTTGGTTTGATCAAGCGTTACTTTGTGTTCATATACACTGCTGTTTGGCATCTATTTGTTGCTGTATGGCACATCTGCAACGGCTCTTTTGCATACTCCATCATTGTTGCTTGAATGCTATCCATCTAGCTGTGTGGCTTTGCCTCATGCAGTATTTACACCCTTATTTGCTGTGTCCATATGTACACTGACAATGAATAAGATTTTGCATCGCTTTAAACTCTTGAATTCAAGCCTGAAGTGTAGTGACCCAGATTTTCGGCGGCTTTGGTTATCGACGTAAGCTCGACGTCGATAACCAAAACATCGAAAAATCCCGGTAATTAATGAAAGAAATTAGAGGGTGAGAATAGATAAGATAGAAACTTAGAATAGAAGAAGAAGAAGAACACAACATCAGAGTAACACGAACCTCACAGCGGAACGAATAACATATAATAGATAACATAACTTTGAAATATAACAGTTATGTATACAATAGCACTTATTAGAGTACAGCACTTACAACACAGCGGAAATAACTATAGCTATATGATCTTGAAGCCTCCTGCTCCATGCTCTCCAAGTGTATCTGTAAAATCTCGACTACTTGACTGCCCGTACAAATTTAGGCACCCAAGAGTTTAGGAAAAACAACAAAATAAACTCCGGGTCAGTCATGGGACTGGTGTGAATAAAATCAAATCATTTAAACAGTATATGATATCTCATAAGACCACGCCGTGAATACGGAACGGGTTTTTCCCTTATGAGAATCCAAATAACTTTTCAAAGCAATATCATTGTGATATTATAATAATGTCTAAGTACAAATAAATATCAATCTAGCAGAAACGCTTGCATCTCACGTTACTACATATATAGTATACAATCAAAATCGCAAGCACGTATTGGATGATTGGATTTCCAACTATGACAAGGTATGGAACCACCTTCCGATCAGTGTACTCTAGGAACGATACACTGGAGTTCAACAAGAACATCTTGCAACTCAGCCACACATGACCGACCACTCATTTCGCTTGAGTGTATCGAATGTACATCACCAACGGTTGGGATCAGCAAAATATATTGTTTTTATATTAGATTTGATCTCAACCGTTATTTTCATTTTCCGTTTAAAAATTCGTGTCATCACATACGATACCCAAAAGTCACGAAATTAGACATGCAGCTACTGTTCGACATTGCGGTCCCAACGAAACTGGTTTCGTCGAATTCCGACTTTGTATGCTCACACAGCGTATTTTTAACTGTCAAAATACTGACTGTTTCTCACTCTAAAAATCTGTACGACCACACAGTGACTCTAAAAATCACGAAACTGGAAATCTAACAACTATTTGACATTGCGGATCCAACAAAACTGATTTCGTCGAATTCCGACTTCGTTTGCAAAAGTGGCTATTTTTAACGCTCTAAATATCCTATTTAAATATATAAATATATTTAAATATAATTGAATTAATTATTTAAAATTAATTATTATCGTATATCTTCACATATGATATCGTACAGCCCCAGAATATCATATCAGAATTTTCAGCTTGATATTTCAGATTCCAGATTATCTCGATGTTCAGTTTATACTGAAAATCCATTTATAACGTATATAAAGCGTCGCAAATTATAAAGGAATTCCACAGCGACTTTTCTGAAATTTGATTTGGACGTAAATCAAAATCTATACGACGAAATCCAGATTTTTCTCTTCCACTAGAAAGATATACTCCATCGGCTCCACACGTTTCTTGTTTCACAGAAATCCAACTTAAAACGAATCCTGTACATTCAGTTGAAGTTCAAATCGCCAAATAGCGAACTGCAGCACCATTTCGAGCTCGTTTATAAATATATTATAAACTATACGGCCAACTGTCGTCGATTCAAATAAAAATCATTATTATATTTCGAATCGAAACTCCACCAAATCTCGTATGCTATTCAATTCACACGATATTGTGAATTTCACTATTTCTGACTATTTCGACATTATAATATATTTTATTATATTATATTTATTAATTAAATATTCAATATTATTTAATTCACGTTCTCGATATCGATAAATCGATATTAAATAATTAAATAAATTAATTGTTCAACAGCTAAAAATGCGGGTCACTACATTCTTCCCCACTTAAAATAATTTCGTCCTCAAAATTGCTAAGCTAGGGGACGACCCTATCTACTGGGTAAAAATTTATCTGTTTACCTCTTATCTCCGGTTTCAACTGAACCAATTAATATTGACTAAAATATTAATTTATTCCGACTAACTAAATTTTCAAAAATTCTGAAAATTTTCTAACACCTTAACTTTTCGAAAAATTTTGCCAGCACCTCCTTTGTACTGGTCAATATCTCAAACTCCAACTCGCCTCTCTGGGCCTTCTTTAACCCAAAAGAAAATCAAACAGCCAAGCGGCTTGCCAATTCGGCTCATAAATCTCATATCCATATATAATATAAACTGGTACCTTTTTGTCGGGAATATCAACTCTATCACTTCCATATGCTATCAACTCAGCATATACCAGTGTTATCTCAATCATATCTCAATCAGTTCATATCCTCAAATCCAAATCGAATTTCATTCGAACCCGAATATCGAATTTCAAATTCTTAACTCATCAACCCAATTCCATAACAGATTATTCTCAAATCTGATTCAATTCTATTTAACTCAGTTCAAGTTAATATCAATTTATTTCTACTATCTTATTCTATTTAACCTCATAAGTTAAAATTAAATTCCGAAACTAAATTTCCTGGGTCTATTTCAAATCAATTTGAAATTACAATGCCAATTCAAAACCTTTGAATTTCTAAACAACTTGTTTTCTCAAAACAATTCAAATCAAAATCTCTGGTAGTAGTCCGTCACTTAGAACTCGAAAATGAACACTGATGATGTCATGATTCATCATCAGAATCTATTTTCCAGCTATCGAAGTGAGTTCAATACTATATCACTTTCAGTTTGAAAAACGTTTTCAAAATCTCCCAGGAACTTAAAATTTCCTTATTATATAATTTCAATCCATTTACAAACACTTACATGTTTCCACGATTTTAATTCAAATTCTGATTTTAAATTTAGATATACTTCATCTTATTTCATATACTTTACTTATATGATTCTGATTGGTTATATATAACCATTTCACTTGTTATAATCTTACTCGATTATAATAACAACCAACACAACCAATATACTATATCAAATATATTCGGGTAAAATTATTCCATTTACCCTCTTTCAAAACATACCATGACGGTTCATCATATTCGAGTGTTTAGTAACCCCCATCGATACAGTGGATCAAACTGATCGACCAGAATTCACAAACAACTCAACCAATAAAACTCCACAATATAAAATCATTTTATATTAACTAACAAATACGTTCACTCGTATATACACACTCAAACTCAGTCTAGGATATTACTAATCCCATCTCTACTGAATCACGCCACAGAGCCAAGTAATTCTTAACCTAAGCTCTAATACCAACTGTAGTGACCCGGATTTTCGGCGGCTTTAGTTATCGACGTAAGCTCGACGTCGATAACCAAAACATCGAAAAATCCCGGTAATTAATGAAAGAAATTAGAGGGTGAGAATAGATAAGATAGAAACTTAGAATAGAAGAAGACGAAGAACACAACATCAGAGTAACACGAACCTCACAGCGGAACGAATAACATATAATAGATAACATAACTTTGAAATATAACAGTTATGTATACAATAGCACTTATCAGAGTACAGCACTTACAACACAGCGGAAATAACTATAGCTATATGATCTTGAAGCCTCCTTCTCCAAGCTCTCCAAGTGTATCTGTAAAATCCCGACTACTTGACTACCCGTACAAATTTAGGCACCCAAGAGTTTAGGGAAAACAACAAAATAAACTCCGGGTCAGTCATGGGACTGGTGTGAATAAAATCAAATCATTTAAACAGGTATATGATATCTCATAAGACCACGCCGTGAATACGGAACGGGTTTTTCCCTTATGAGAATCCAAATAACTTTTCAAAGCAATATCATTGTGATATTATAATAATGTCTAAGTACAAATAAATATCAATCTAGCAGAAACGCTTGCATCTCACGTTACTACATATATAGTATACAATCAAAATCGCAAGCACGTATTGGATGATTGGATTTCCAACTATGACAAGGTATGGAACCACCTTCCGATCAGTGTACTCTAGGAACGATACACTGGAGTTCAACAAGAACATCTTGCAACTCAGCCACACATGACCGACCACTCATTTCGCTTGAGTGTATCGAATGTACATCACCAACGGTTGGGATCAGCAAAATATATTGTTTTTATATTAGATTTTATCTCAACCGTTATTTTCATTTTCCGTTTAAAAATTCGTGTCATCACATACGATACCCAAAAGTCACGAAATTGGACATGCAGCTACTGTTCGACATTGCGGTCCCAACGAAACTGGTTTCGTCGAATTCCGACTTTGTATGCTCACACAGCGTATTTTTAACTGTCAAAATACTGACTGTTTCTCACTCTAAAAATCCGTACGACCACACAGTGACTCTTAAAATCACGAAACTGGAAATCTAACAACTATTTGACATTGCGGATCCAACAAAACTGATTTCGTCGAATTCCGACTTCGTTTGCAAAAGTGGCTATTTTTAACGCTCTAAATATCCTATTTAAATATATAAATATATTTAAATATAATTGAATTAATTATTTAAAATTAATTATTATCGTATATCTTCACATATGATATCGTACAGCCCCAGAATATCATATCAGAATTTTCAGCTTGATATTTCAGATTCCAGATTATTTCGATGTTCAGTTTATACTGAAAATCCATTTATAACGTATATAAAGCGTCGCAAATTATAAAGGAATTCCACAGCGACTTTTCTGAAATTTGATTTGGACATAAATCAAAATCTATACGACGAAATCCAGATTTTTCTCTTCCACTAGAAAGATATACTCCACCGGCTCCACACGTTTCTTGTTTCACAGAAATCCAACTTAAAACGAATCCTGTACATTCAGTTGAAGTTCAAATCACCAAATAGCGAACTGCAGCGCCATTTCGAGCTCATTTATAAATATATTATAAACTATACGGCCAACTGTCGTCGATTCAAATAAAAATCGTTATTATATTTCGAATCGAAACTCCACCAAATCTCGTATGCTATTCAACTCACACGATATTGTGAATTTCACTATTTCTGACTATTTCGACATTATAATATATTTTATTATATTATAATTATTAATTAAATATTCAATATTATTTAATTCACGTTCTCGATATCGATAAATCGATATTAAATAATTAAATAAATTAATTGTTCAACAGCTAAAAATGCGGGTCACTACATGAAGCTTGTTGAACATCACACTGTTACTTTGTGTCTCCATCATGTTATGCTGTTAATCTTGAACTTATAGCTGTAACTACTTATGAATATTTGCTAAATTGTTTTGCTCCATCATGTATGCTGAGCCAAGAAGTTGTGTGTCTTGTATTGTTTGTTTGTGATCAATTCCTGAACCTTAATATGACATGTATTTGAGCTCGCCCATTTGCTGCTGCCATGCACGATTGAGCTGAACCATATGCGCATGCTTTCTGTCCATTTTTCTTGTACTGTCCATTTTGATTTGAGCTTTGCTCGGCCATTTGTTTGCACCTTGTCCTGAAACACAAGGAAACAAAACAACAGTCAGGCTGTACTGTGTTGAGGCTGGTCAGAAACAGCTGGTTCTGATCAGCAAACCAGTATGGTTATGGCGTGGCTGTTCAAATCTGAAATATGATGAGAAAAACACACAGAAAAACTGAGACAAATAGAGAATCAATCAAACAGTAAAATTTTATTTATCCAGTGTATATTTTAGTTCCAGCGTACTGTGTGTATCTTCTTTTGTGACAGGTTTCAGGATGATGCACTAGGAGCTTGAGACAGTTAGAGTGAGCACAACAAGATTAATCCAGCAAGAAGAGATGTATATGTAGTGTAGACATTTGAACTGAATTTATTTGTAATTGTGAATTTGAAACAAAAGAAAATGTAATAAGTGAGAGTATGTAATTGTTTTATGGAATAAAAATATATTATTGGAAGACAAAAACTTGTGTAAATTTCCTGTATTTTGTGTAAAGCATCATCAACCAATAATACTAATTATTTCTCCATCAAACACATCAGTAAAAATCTATTTGTTATCATCAAACAAAAAATCATATATTCAACAAACTCCCCCTTTTGATGATGACAAACAGACTTAAGATTTTTGAAGATAACAGGATGTGTTTGAATTGAACTCCTCCTATATTTGTGCTCCCCCTACCAATTGTAAATGAACATAGGATAAGAAGTTGAAAAATATAGAAAATAATTTAAACACTTAGCATTAATGGCAAGATAAAATCTATAAATGTCTGTAAACCAACACAAAATCTTAACTCCTTCTCCCCCTTTGTAATCATCAAAAGATGAACAGTTCTGAACATTTGTAAAAGGCACGGGCTGTAGTTAGAAATCAAGTTATTTTGACAGAATCAGAGCCGTAAAACCCAAGCAATCGGATAAAAAATCATAATAATTCATAAAGTAGGAACACATTTCACAAAAGCAGAGGATGGAATGAAGAGTTATTTAATATATATCAGGGAGGATTTAAAAAAAAAATTATATATATATACATCAAGAGCACACTTAACCACTCATAACCAGAGCTTGGATTTTTAAATGGGATTAGTTGCAGCATGAAAATAAGTAAACTCATAACCGTTCATGACCAGAGCTTGGATTTTTAAATGAGGTCAGAGAACTACTTATTATATTATTAATTTTTTTTTAAATCCCCTTATTATATATAAAACAATGATGGATGGTAGAAGGGTGATAGAGACAGAGATGGTTTGTGAAAGAAAAAAATTCCTAAATTACTCATATTATAAGATATATTCAATCACATCAGAGTTGCAGACAAACTTTCATCCATCTCATATTCTGAAATCTTGTACAGTCACAATTTTATCAAAAAATGTCCAAAAAAAATGTTCTTTTCTTGATGATTTGGGGACTGGATTATTTGTCAGAAGATGGTATTGATAACAGAACATTTTAAGAGAAAATTTACCCAAAAATGCAAAGAGATTAATTTATTTCTATAATTCCCAAATCCAATCGTAATCTGCAAAACCTATCTTCTGGAAGGGGTTTTGTGAAAATATCAGCAAGCTGAGATTCTGTTGGAATAAATTCAATACAAATGTCCTCATTAGCAATGTAATCTCTAAGAAAGTGGTGTCTCACATAAATGTGTTTTGTGCGTGAATGATGTACATGATTACTTGATAAATCAATTGCACTCTTACTGTCGCACTTTAAAGGAACTCGTTTATAGCAAAGCCCAAAATCAGATAAAGTCTGCATCATCCATAAAATCTGTGCACAACAGCTTCCTAAAGCAATATATTCAGCTTCAGTGGTGGATAAAGCAACACAATTTTGTTTACGACTTGACTATGAAACAAGTGAATGACCTAGCATGAAACAAGTTCCACTAGTACTCTTCCTATCAGTGAGTGAGCCAGCATAATCAGCATCGGTAAACCCAACTAAATTAAAGTTATCACAAGAAGGATACCATAAACTAAGATTTGGTGTATGTATGAAATATCTCAGAATTCGTTTTGTGGCTTTTAAATGAGATACTTTTGGATTAGATTGAAATCGAGCACACAAACAAACAGAAAACATAATATCGGGTCTAGAAGCAGAAAGATAAAGAAGTGAACCGATAATACCGCGATATTTTTTCTGATCAACAGCAATACCTTTTTCATCTTTGTCAAGCTTGGTTGTTGGACTCATCGGTGTTTTCATTGGTTTTGCATCTTTCACTCCAAATTTCTTCAGCAACTCCATTACATACTTTGTTTGAGAGATAAAAATACCTTTGCTGCTCTGTTTGATTTGAAAGCCAAGAAAATATTTCAGTTCTCCCACCAAGCTCATCTCAAATTTGTCCTGCATAACTTTTTCAAATTTTCCACACAAGACATCATTAGTAGCACCGTAAATGATATCATCAACATAGATTTGAACAATCAAAAAATCATCACCGTCATGTAATAGAAACAGAGTTGTGTCAGCACTCCCCTTTTTAAAACCATTTTCCAAAAGATAAGTGCAGAGACAGTCATACCAAGCTCGAGGAGCTTGCTTAAGGCCATACAATGCTTTTTCTAGTTTATACACATGATTTGGAAAATCGGGATTCTCAAAACCAGGGGGTTGTTCAACATAAACCTCTTCTTTTAGTTCTCCATTCAGAAAAGCACTTTTCACATCCATTTGTTTTAGTTTAAAACCTTTAAAACATGCAAGCTCAACAAGATTCTAATCGCTTCTAACCTAGCTACTGGGGCAAACGTCTCATCAAAGTCAATGCCTACGATCTGATTGTATCCCTTAGCAACCAACCTAGCTTTGTTTCTAATTACATTTCCATACTCGTCAAGCTTATTTTTAATCACCCACTTTGTTCCAACTACTGGATAGTCTTTTGGCCTAGGTACCAAGTTCCAAACTTTGTTTCTCTCAAACTGGTTAAGTTCTTCTTGCATAGCTAACAACCAAAAATCGTCATTAAGAGCAATATCATAAGAACCTGGTTCTATTTCAGATACAAAAGCATTATGAATACAAAAAGTACAAACATCCTTATTGAGAGAGGAACGTGTACGAACACCAGTTGTTGGGCTTCCGATTACCAAATCTGGAGGATGTCTGGGCTTGAATTTCAGTCTTTCAACATTTGTTGCTGCTTCAGTGGCTTCTTTGTTTGTTTCAGTGTCATTGCTTTCTTGTTCACTTTCTTGTGCGCCATCATCATCTTCAGAGATCATATCCATATCTGTTTCATTGAACTTTACATTGATGGTTTCCACAGTTGTCCTTGATTGTTTATTGAAGATCCTGTAGGCTTTACTTCTTGAGGAATAACCCATGAAAAATCCATCAATTGTTTTTGGCTCGAATTTCCCAAGCTGTTTTCCTGTGTTCAAAATATAACAAGGACATCCAAACACTCTAAAGTATGAAATGTTAGGCTTTTTGTTAGACCAAAGTTCATATGACGTTTTATTAAGTATTGGTCTAATCATCACTCTGTTCATTACATAGCATGAAGTATTTACTGCCTCAGCCCAGAAGGTTTGAGGCAAATTATATTCACATAACATAGATCTAGCCATTTCTTGTAATGTACGATTTTTCCTTTCAACAACCCCATTTTGTTGAGGTGTTCGAGGAGCGGAAAATTCATGTTTAAAACCGTTTTCTTCACAAAAATTTTCAAATTCTAAATTTTCATATTCACCTCCATGATCATTTCTCAGAGTTTTAATTGAAATTCCTTTTTCATTTTGAACAAGTTTTGAAAACTTTGAAAAATAGTCAAAAACTTCAGACTTTTTGGCTAGAAAGTAAACCCATGTAAATCTAGAGTAATCATCAACCAATACATAAAAATAACGTTTACCATTTAAGCTAGCAGTGTCAGTAGGTTCGAACAAATCCATATGAATCAACTTAAGCACTCGTGAAGTACTAACAACATTTTTTGGACGAAAGGACGAGCGACTAAGTTTTCCCATGGTACAGGCTTTATATACTTTGTTATTTTTGAATTTTTGATGAGGTAAACCTCTGACAAGCTCATTTGTTTCCAGTCTTTCAAGAAGACCCATACTTGCATGTGCCATCCTTCTGTGCCATAGAACTGCCTCCTCTTCCGTTGCTACCAAGCACCTAGAAACAGTTACATCATCGAAAGAGAGTGTGTAGACATTTCCTCTTCTTTTCCCAGTAAAAACAACCTTTCCAGAGGATATTTCAATGATTTTGCAGACATTACTATCAAACACAACATTCATTCCTTTATCACAAAGTTGACTGATAGAGATAAGATTGTGAAATAGATTATCAACATATAAAACATCGGCTAAGACAAAAATACTGTTACCTACTTTTCCTTTACCTATGATTTTACATTTTCTGTTGTCTCCTAAAGTCACATTCCCACCTTTATGTTTTTCAAGGCTAAGGAACAGTCTTTTGTCCCCTGTCATATGTCGGGAGCAACCTGAATCTAAATACCATTTTTGTTGCTCCTTAGCCCGCCAGCATATCTACACAAACATAGAAGAGGATGACCCAGAGAATCTTCTAGGTCCAAGCATATCAGTCATAGAAAAGTGATAAGACTCTTTTGGAATCCAGATTTGATTTTTCTCATTATATGTGTTCCAATCATTGTGATAATTGTGTTCCAAGTGTTTAGGAACCCAAACCTTTTTGAACTTACGAATTTTATTATCGTTCTTGCAGTTTTCATGACTGTGACCAATTTCTCCACATTTTACACATTTGGGAAAGATGCCTCTACCTTTAGCATTTCAATCCTAGTCTTCTTTTCTTGTATCTTTCCAAAACCAAGTCTTTTCTATTATTTGCAAACAATTGATTTCCAAGTAACATTTTAAAAGACGTTTGACCAATTGAAAATTTATTCAAAGCAACTTTAAGATCTTGAACTTTCGTTCTTAACATTGTGTTCTCATTCACCAATGAAGTGCATCGTTCAACATAATTCTTTCTTTTGGTGTCATCATTCTTTTTAAGAGTCGAATTCATTTTTTCAAGATCCTCAATGGTGCACTTGAGTGTTAAAAGTTCTAAATTCACAGCCTTACAAATTTCACAATCTAGACTAATGTTTTTTGAAACATTTTCAAGTTCAGATTTCAACTTCTTGTTATTGTGAACAAGATCTAGGTTTTTTGCTTTCAGTTTCTCTGCTTCTGATTCTAATGTGTCAATAATTTCAGAAAGGTGTTTACACATTAAAACTAGATCGTTATAACTGTATACCTCAGTAGTTTCTTCGTTGGCATCTTCTAGATCTGACTTCGTCATGAAGCACAGGTTGCTTTCTTCCTCACTGCTGTCTGAATCTTCTTCTCCTTCCTCGTCATCCCAAGTTATGGCAAAAGCTTTCTTTTTCTTCTTGTTTCTTTGGAGAAGTGGACAATTTGGTTTTATGTGTCCAGGCTTTTGACAATTGTAGCAGAGTGGTTCGTCTTCTGAATTTTTGGTCTTTGGTTTATTTCTCCGAGGTTTGAATTTGTTCCACTTTGTGAGTTGTCTGACTGCCATGGCAAGCTGTTCAATAGGATCTTCACTATCGCTGGTGATGGTGTTGGACAAAGCTATTGACTTCTTTTTCAGATCTGAGTTGTTGCGATCTTCTCTTGCTTTTAGCTCCATTTCATATGTCATTAGATTCCCGATAAGCTCTTCCATGCTCAGCTTGCTCAGATCTTTAGATTCTTGAATGGTTGTGACTTTTGCTTCAAAGTTCATTGGAAGAACACGCAGAATCTTCCTTACGAGCTCCACTTCTGTATAGACCTTTCCAAGGGCTCTAGCATTGTAGACCAGCACGGAGAAGCGACCATACATGTCCTTGATGCTCTCGTCCTTCTGCATGATGAAGTTTTCATATTCATTGTTGAACATGGCAAGACGGGATTCTTTAACCTGAGAAGTTCCTTCATGTGTGACATCCAGAGTATGCCAAATTTCCTGGGCTGTATTACAATGAGAGATTCTGTTATATTCCGTTTTATCAAGAGCACAAATCAGGACATTCATAGCTTTAGAATCTATAGAGTATAGTTTCTTATCATTCGCATCCCACCTACTTTTTGGTTTAGGTGTTACAGTTCCATTAACAGTTTCAGTAGGAGGTTTATATCCAGTTTCAATGATATCCCAGACATCATAATCAACAGACACAAGATAGATTTTCATCCTAGCTTTCCAATACGCATAATCACCACCATTGAACATGGGTGGTCTAGCAATAGATTGACCTTCAGAAAAAGCATTGTTCATTGAAGTCATGATTCTAGGGTTACAACCTCGCTCTGATACCAAATGTAGGATCAATAATAACCCTAGAGGGGGGGTGAATAGGATTTTTAATAGAAAATAAAACAAACACAGAGATATAAGATATGCAATAAGGGAAAATCACACGCAAAGATACCCAGCTTCGGCAAACTGTGCCTACTGCTGCCTTTCTAAGATTTCTACTAGGAGATATAAACAGATCCCGCTTACAACCCTATGCAAACTTGCAACTCCTGCTCCTGTCTGACCCTAAGCTCAAAATCAAAGACTGGCCTGTATACCCTAGACCAGATTTTCACATAATACAAATCAGTAATCTATATACCTTGTTTTAAATCAAACTAGACAAACACGAATTGTTGTTGAAGAAATTACAACACAAATACAAGAGAAAAAGAAAAAGAACAAATAGGAAAAACCCCCTTTATTTAATGAATTGGCTAAGCCTTTGAGAGAATAGGTCGGCCCTTTGTAAAGTCGGTTGCACCCCTTCTTTTTATCCGATCACTTTTCATTCTCCATTGAAAATGGCGGCTCTGGAAAAAATAAAAAAAACAAACTAGGGTTTGTGATACTTCTCCCAAATCGATTCAATGGCTTCTGAGATTGATGCTCGAGACTTTGTGGTTATGTGATGCTTCACTTCGGCTTTCTCTGATGCTTCGATTTTTCTGCTCAATCGATTTGGAGAAATTTCTCTTGCGATCGACACTGTAAGTTCTTCTGGAATTTCTTGCTTTGAAAAACACTTGGATTTATTTTATGGGTTTCAATTTTACTGTCGAATTTTTTGGATTGTCTCTGTTGATGATGAATTGTGTGTTTTTATAGGGTTTTAGAAACCCTAGTACTCTGATTTCCGTTGAAGACTTTCCCGATTTGATTTGGGAATATTCGGATTTGATTGTTTGTGGTTTTTTCTTTTTGATTCCACCGCTTTGAATGAATTTGAATCTGCTTTAATGAAATGAGAAGTTCTGGAAAGAATTTATTTGTGGCCTCTTGAATTCGATTGATGCATTTCTTAAAAGTCTGCATGATTTCTGCCTTTTAAAAAAAAACTGTTGCCAAAAATAAGGAATTGATTTCTGGAAAGACATCCGAGACCGATTTCTTCAGAAGGAAAAGTACCAGATTTGTTTTCAAAAAGTTCTTGCCATATTCTGATTTCTGGATAGATTTGAGAGACCGCCTTTTGTCCATTATATAACTTCTGGAACCAAAAGCTGATTTCCTTTCTCGACACTTGAGCGATTAGTGGAACTAAATGTGAATTGTTCCATGCCCCAAATGAATACTGATTTCTGATTTTGCCATGATATTTGTGATTCAATACATTATCACTTTCCATACATAAAAGAAAACTAATTTTTTCACAGTTGGCTGTGCATACACATTACATGTATTCGTTTAATTATGTGACTCTGCACATTTGATCACCTGTTTTGATATAGCTGTGTTTCCACAAGATTTGTCCATGTATACACTGTCTCGACTATTTGAAAAATTAGAACTTTGTTGCACTGTCCATTTAAATGTGCACATACTTACTTCCAGATTGTGTAATGTATATGTTTGACCACCCATAATTGCATCAACATCATTTATTTACTACTCTTCTATTCTTCACATGCTTGGTTTGATCAAGCGTTACTTTATGTTCATATACACTGCTGTTTGGCATCTATTTGTTGCTGTAAGGCACATCTGCAATGGCTCTTTTGCATACTCCATCACTGTTGCTTGAATGCTATCCATCTAGCTGTGTGGCTTTGCCTCATGCAGTATTTACACCTTTATTTGCTGTGTCCATATGTACACTGACCAGGAATAAGATGTTGCATCGCTTTAAACTCTTGAATTCAAGCCTGAAGCTTGTTGAACATCACACTATTACTTTGTGTCTCCATCATGTTATGTTGTTAATCTTGAACTTATAGCTGTAACCACTTCTGAATATTTGCTGAATTGTTTTGCTCCATCATGTATGCTGAGCCAAGAAGTTGTGTGTCTTGTATTGTTTGTTTGTGATCAATTCCTGAATCTTAATATGACATGTATTTGTGCTCGCCCATTTGCTGCTGCCATGCACGATTGAGCTGAACCATATGCACATGCTTTCTGTCCATTTTTCTTGTACTGGCCATTTTTATTTTAGCTTTGCTCGGCCATTTGTTTGCACCTTGTCCCGAAACACAAGGAAACAAAATAGCAGTCAGGCTGTACTGTGTTGAGGCTGGTCAGAAACAGCTGGTTCTGATCAGCAAACCAGTATGGTTATGGCGTGGCTGTTCAAATCTGAAATATGATGAGAAAAACACACAGAAAAACTGAGACAAATAGAGAATCAATCAAACAGTAAAATTTAATTTATCCAGTGTATATTTTAGTTCCAGCGTACTGTGTGTATCTTCTTTTGTGACAGGTTTCAGGATGATGCACTAGGAGCTTGAGACAGTTAGAGCGAGCACAACAAGATTAATCCAGCAAGAAGAGATGTATATGTAGTGTAGACATTTGAACTGAATTTATTTGTAATTGTGAATTTGAAACAAAAGAAAATGTAATAAGTGAGAGTATGTAATTGTTTTATGGAATAAAAATATATTATTGGAAGACAAAAACTTGTGTAAATTTCCTGTATTTTGTGTAAAGCATCATCAACCAATAATACTAATTATTTCACCATCAAACACATCAGTAAAAATCTATTTGTTATCATCAAACAAAAAATCATATATTCAACAAACTCCCCGTTTTGATGATGACAAACAGACTTAAGATTTTTGAAGATAACAGGATGTGTTTGAATTGAACTCCTCCTATATTTGTGCTCCCTCTACCAATTGTAAACAGACATAGGATAAGAAGTTGAAAAATATAGAAAATAATTTAAACACTTAGCATTAATGGCAAGATAAAATCTATAAATGTCTGTAAACCAACACAAAATCTTAACTCCTTCTCCCCCTTTGTAATCATCAAAAGATGAACAGTTCTGAACATTTGCAAAAGGCACGGGCTGTAGTTAGAAATCAAGTTATTTTGACAGAATCAGAGCCGTAAACCCCAAGCAATCGGATAAAAAATCATAAAAATTCATAAAGTAGGAACACATTTCACAAAAGCAGAGGATGGAATGAAGAGTTATTTAATATATATCAGGGAGGATTTTAAACATATATATATATATACATCAATAGCTCACTTAACCACTCATAACCAGAGCTTGGATTTTTAAATGGGATTAGTTGCAGCATGAAAATAAGTAAACTCATAACCGTTCATGACCAGAGCTTGGATTTTTAAATGAGGTCAGAGAACTACTTATTATATTATTAATTTTTTTTTTAAATCCCCTTAATATATATAAAACAATGATGGATGGTAGAAGGGTGATAGTGACAGAGATGGTTTGTGAAAGAAAAAAAATTCCTAAATTACTCATATTATAAGATATATTCAATCACATCAGAGTTGCAGACAAACTTTCATCCATCTCATATTCTGAAATCTTGTACAGTCTCAATTTTATCAAAAAATGTCCAAAAAAAATGTTCTTTTCTTGATGATTTGAGGACTGGATTATTTGTCAGAAGATGGTATTGATAACAGAACATTTTAAGAGAAAATTTACCCAAAAATGCAAAGAGATTAATTTATTTCTATAATTCCCAAATCCAATCGTAATCTGCAAAACCTATCTTCTGGAAGGGGTTTTGTGAAAATATCAGCAAGCTGAGATTCTGTTGGAATAAATTCAATACAAATGTCCTTATTAGCAATGTGATCTCTAAGAAAGTGGTGTCTCACATCAATGTGTTTTGTGCGTGAATGATGTACAGGATTACTTGATAAATCAATTGCACTCTTACTGTCGCACTTTAAAGGAACTCGTTTATAGCAAAGCCCAAAATCAGATAAAGTCTGCATCATCCATAAAATCTATGCACAACAGCTTCCTAAAGCAATATATTCAGCTTCAGTGGTGGATAAAGCAACACAATTTTGTTTACGACTTGACCATGAAACAAGTGAATGACCTAGCATGAAACAAGTTCCACTAGTACTCTTCCTATCAGTGAGTGAGCCAGCATAATCAGCATCGGTAAACCCAACTAAATTAAAGTTATCACAAGAAGGATACCATAAACCAAGATTTGGTGTGTGTATCAAATATCTCAGAATTCGTTTTGTGGCTTTTAAATGAGATTCTTTTGGATTAGATTGAAATCGAGCACACAAACAAACAAAAAACATAATATCCGGTCTAGAAGCAGAAAGATAAAGAAGTGAACCGATAATACCGCGATATTTTTTCTGATCAACAGCAACACCTTTTTCATCTTTGTCAAGCTTGGTTGTTGGACTCATCGGTGTTTTCATTGGTTTTGCATCTTCCACTCCAAATTTCTTCAGTAACTCCATTACATACTTTGCTTGAGAGATAAAAATACCTTTGCTGCTCTGTTTGATTTGAAAGCCAAGAAAATATTTCAGTTCTCCCACCAAGCTCATCTCAAATTTGTCCTGCATAACTTTTCAAATTTTTCACACAAGACATCATTAGTAGCACCGTAAATGATATCATCAACATAGATTTGAACAATTAAAAAATCATCACCGTCATGTAATAGAAACAGAGTTGTGTCAGCACTCCCCTTTTTAAAACCGTTTTCCAAAAGATAAGTACAGAGACAGTCATACCAAGCTCGAGGAGCTTGCTTAAGGCCATACAATGCTTTTTCTAGTTTATACACATGATTTGGAAAGTCGGGATTCTCAAAACCAGGGGGTTGTTCAACATAAACCTCTTCTTTTAGTTCTCCATTCAGAAAAGCACTTTTCACATCCATTTGTTTTAGTTTAAAACCTTTAAAACATGCAAAGCTCAACAAGATTCTAATCGCTTCTAACCTAGCTACTGGGGCAAACGTCTCATCAAAGTCAATGCCTTTGATCTGATTGTATCCCTTAGCAACCAACCTAGCTTTGTTTCTAATTACATTTCCAGACTCGTCAAGCTTATTTTTAAACACCCACTTTGTTCCAAATACTGGATAGTCTTTTGGCCTAGGTACCAAGTTCCAGACTTTGTTTCTCTCAAACTGGTTAAGTTCTTCTTGCATAGCTAACAACCAAAAATCATCATTAAGAGCAATATCATAAGAACCTGGTTCTATTTCAGATACAAAAGCATTATGAATACAAAAAGTACAAACATCCTTATTGAGAGAGGAACGTGTACAAACACCAGCTGTTGGGCTTCCGATTACCAAATCTGGAGGATGATTGGGCTTGAATTTCAGTCTTTCAACATTTGTTGCTGCTTCAGTGGCTTCTTTGTTTGTTTCAGTGTCATTGCTTTCTTGTTCACTTTCTTGTGCGCCATCATCATCTTCAGAGATCATATCCACATCTGTTTCATTGAACTTTACATTGACGGTTTCCACAATTGTCCTTAATTGTTTATTGAAGATCCTGTAGGCTTTACTTCTTGAGGAATAACCCATGAAAAATCCATCAATTGTTTTTGGCTCGAATTTCCCAAGTTGTTCTCCTGTGTTCAAAATATAACAAGGACATCCAAACACTCTAAAGTATGAAATGTTAGGCTTTTTGTTAGACCAAAGTTCATATGACGTTTTATTAAGTATTGGTCTAATCATAACTCTGTTCATTACATAGCATGAAGTATTTACTGCCTCAGCCCAGAAGGTTTGAGGCAAATTATATTCACATAACATAGATCTAGCCATTTCTTGTAATGTACGATTTTTCCTTTCAACCACCCCATTTTGTTGAGGTGTTCAAGGAGCGGAAAATTCATGTTTAAAACCATTTTCTTCACAAAAAATTTCAAAGTCTAAATTTTCAAATTCACCTCCATGATCACTTCTCAGAGTTTTAATTGAAATTCCTTTTTCATTTTGAACAAGTTTTGAAAACTTTGAAAAATAGTCAAAAACTTCAGACTTTTTGGCTAGAAAGCAAACCCATGTAAATCTAGAGTAATCATCAACCAATACATAACAATAACGTTTACCATTTAAGCTAGCAGTGTCAGTAGGTCCAAACAAATCCATATGAATCAACTCAAGCACTCGTGAAGTACTAACAACATTTTTTGGACGAAAGGACGAGCGACTAAGTTTTCCATGGTACAGGCTTTACATACTTTGTTATTTTTGAATTTTTGATGAGGTAAACCTCTGACAAGCTCATTTGTTTCCAGTCTTTCAAGAAGACCCATACTTTCATGTGCCATCCTTCTGTGCCATAGAACTGCCTCCTCTTCCGTTGCTACCAAGCACCTAGAAACAGTTACATCATCGAAAGAGAGTGTGTAGACATTTCCTCTTCTTTTCCCAGTAAAAACAACCTTTCCAGAGGATATTTCAATGATTTTGCAGACATTATTATCAAACACAACATTCATTCCTTTATCACAAAGTTGACTGATAGAGATAAGATTGTGAAATAGATTATCAACATATAAAACATCGGTTAAGACAAAAATACTGTTACCTACTTTTCCTTTACCTATGATTTTACAATTGCTGTTGTCTCCTAAAGTCACATTCCCACCTTTATGTTTTTCAAGGCTAAGGAACAGTCTTTTGTCCCCTGTCATATGTCGGGAGCAACCTGAATCTAAATACCATTTTTGTTGCTCCTTAGCCCACCAGCATACCTACACAAACATAGAAGAGGATGACCCAGAGAATCTTCTAGGTCCAATCATATCAGTCCTAGAAAAGTGATAAGACTCTTTTGGAATCCAGATTTGATTTTTCTCATTATTTGTGTTCCAATCATTGTGATAATTGTGTGCCAAGTGTTTAGGAACCCAAACCTTTTTTAACTTACGAATTTTATTATCGTTCTTGCAGTTTTCATGACTGTGACCAATTTCTCCACATTTTACACATTTGGGAAAGATGCCTCTACCTTTAGCATTGTCAATCCTAGTCTTCTTTTCTTGTATCTTTCCAAAACCAAGTCCTTTTCTATTATTTGCAAACAATTGATTTCCAAGTAACATTTTAAAAGACGTTTGACCAATTGAAAATTTATTCTTGAACTTTCGTTCTTAACATTGTGTTCTCATTCACCAATGAAGTGCATCGTTCAACATAATTCTTTCTTTTGGTGTCATCATTCTTTTTAAGAGTCGAGTTCATTTTTTCAAGATCCTCAATGGTGCACTTGAGTGTTAAAAGTTCTAAATTCACAGCCTTACAAATTTCACAATCTAGACTAATGTTTTTTGAAACATTTTCAAGTTCAGATTTCAATTTCTTGTTATTGTGAACAAGATCAAGGTTTTTTGCTTTCAGTTTCTCTTCTTCTGATTCTACTGTGTCAATAATTTAAGAAAGGTGTTTACACATTAAAACTAGATCGTTATAACTGTATACCACAGTAGTTTCTTCGTTGGCATCTTCTAGATTTGACTTCGTCATGAAGCACAGGTTGCTTTCTTCCTCACTGCTGTATGAATCTTCTTCTCCTTCCTCGTCATCCCAAGTTATGGCAAAAGCTTTCTTTTTCTTCTTGTTTCTTTGGAGAAGTGGACAATTTGGTTTTATGTGTCCAGGCTTTTGACAATTGTAGCAGAGTGGTTCGTCTTCTGAATTGTTGGTCTTTGGTTTATTTCTCCGAGGTTTGAATTTGTTCCACTTCGTGAGTTGTCTAACTGCCATGGCAAGCTGTTCAATAGGATCTTCACTATCGCTGGTGACGGTGTTGGACAAAGCTATTGACTTCTTTTTCAGATCTGAGTTGTTGCGATCTTCTCTTGCTTTTAGCTCCATTTCATATGTCATTAGATTCCCGATAAGCTCTTCCATGCTCAGCTTGCTCAGATCTTTAGTTTCTTCAATGGCTGTGACTTTTGCTTCAAAGTTCATTGGAAGAACACGCAGAATCTTCCTTACGAGCTCCACTTCTGTATAGACCTTTCCAAGGGCTCTAGCATTGTAGACCAGCACGGAGAAGCGACCATACATGTCCTTGATGCTCTCGTCCTTCTGCATGATGAAGTTTTCATATTCATTGCTGAACATGGCAAGACGGGATTCTTTAACCTGAGAAGTTCCTTCATGTGTGACTTCCAGAGTATGCCAAATTTCCTGGGCTGTATTACAATGAGAGATTCTGTTATATTCCGTTTTATCAAGAGCACAAATCAGGGCATTCATAGCTTTAGAATCTATAGAGTATAGTTTCTTATCATTCGCATCCCAACTACTTTTTGGTTTAGGTGTTACAGTTCCATTAACAGTTTCAGTAGGAGGTTTATATCCAGTTTCAATGATATCCCAGACATCATAATCAACAGACACAAGATAGATTTTCATCCTAGCTTTCCAATACGAATAATCACCACCATTGAACATGGGTGGTCTAGCAATAGATTGACCTTCAGAAAAAGCATTGTTCATTGAAGTCATGATTCTAGGGTTACAACCTCGCTCTGATACCAAATGTAGGATCAATAATAACCCTAGAGGGGGGTGAATAGGGTTTTTAACAGAAAATAAAACAAACACAGAGATATAAGATATGTAATAAGGGAAAATCACACGTAAAGATACCCAGCTTCGGCAAACTGTGCCTACTGCTGCCTTTCTAAGATTTCTACTAGGAGATATAAACAGATCCCGCTTACAACCCTATGCAAACTTGCAACTCCTGCTCCTGTCTGACCCTAAGCTCAAAATCAAAGACTGGCCTGTATACCCTAGACCAGATTTTCACAGAATACAAACCAGTAATTTGTATACCTAGTTTTAAATCAAACTAGACAAACACGAATTGTTGTTGAAGAAATTACAACACAAATACAAGAGAAAAAGAAAAAGAACAAATAGGAAAACCCCCCTTTATTTAATGAATTGGCTAAGCCTTTGAGAGAATAGGTCGGCCCTTTGTAAAGTCGGTTGCACCCCTTCTTTTTATCCGATCAATTTTCATTCTCCATTGAAAATGGCGGCTCTGGAAAAAATAAAAACAAAAAAACTAGGGTTTGTGATACTTCTCCCAAATCGAGTCAATGGCTTTTGAGATTGATGCTCGAGACTTTGTGGTTATGTGATGCTTCACTTCGGCTTTCTCTGATGCGTCGATTTTTCTGCTCAATCGATTTGGAGATATTTCTCTTGCGATCAACACTGTAAGTTCTTCTGGAATTTCTTGCTTTGAAAAACACTTGGATTTATTTTATGGGTTTCAATTTTACTGTCGAATTTTTTGGATTGTCTCTGTCGATGATGAATTGTGTGTTTTTATAGGGTTTTAGAAACCCTAGTACTCTGATTTCCGTTGAAGACTTTCCCGATTTGATTTGGGAATATTCGGATTTGATTGTTTGTGGTTTTGTCTTTTTGATTCCACCGCTTTGAATGAATTTGAATCTGCTTTAATGAAATGAGAAGTTCTGGAAAGAATTTATTTGTGGCCTCTTGAATTCGATTGATGCATTTCTTAAAAGTTTGCATGATTTCTGCCTTCTAAAAAAAACTGTTGCCAAAAATAAGGAATTGATTTCTGGAAAGACATTCGAGACCAATTTCTTCAGAAGGAAAAGTACCAGATTTGTTTTCAAAAAGTTCTTGCCATATTCTGATTTCTGGATAGATTTGAGAGACTGCCTTTTGTCCATTATATAACTTCTGGAACCAAAAGCTGATTTCCTTTCTTGACACTTGAGCGATTAGTGGAATTAAATGTGAATTGTTCCATGCCCCAAATGAATACTGATTTCTGATTTTGCCATGATATTTGTGATTCAATACATTATCACTTTCCATACATAAAAGAAAACTTATTTGTTCACAGTTGGCTGTGCATACACATTACATGTATTCGTTTAATTATGTGACTCTGCACATTTGATCACCTCTGTTGATATAGCTGTGTTTCCACAAGATTTGTCCATGTATAAACTGTCTCGACTATTTGAAAAATTAGAACTTTGTTGCACTGTCCATTTAAATGTGCACATACTTACTTCCAGATTGTGTAATGTATATGTTTGACCACCCATATATGCATCAACATCATTTATTTACTACTCTTCTATTCTTCACATGCTTGGTTTGATCAAGCATTACTTTGTGTTCATATACACTGTTGTTTGGCATCTATTTGTTGTTGTATGGCACATCTGCAACGGCTCTTTTGCATACTCCATCACTGTTGCTTGAATGCTATCCATCTAGCTGTGTGGCTTTGCCTCATGCAGTATTTACACCCTTATTTGTTGTGTCCATATGTACACTGACCATGAATAAGATGTTGAATCGCTTTAAACTCTTGAATTCAAGCCTGAAGCTTGTTGAACATCACACTGTTACTTTGTGTCTCCATCATGTTATGCTGTTAATCTTGAACTTATAGCTATAACCACTTCTGAATATTTGCTGAATTGTTTTGCTCCATCATGTATGCTGAGCCAAGAAGTTGTGTGTCTTGTATTGTTTGTTTGGGTTCAATTCCTGAACCTTAATATGACATGTATTTGAGCTCGCCCATTTGTTGCTGCCATGCACGATTGAGCTGAACCATATGCACATGCTTTCTGTCCATTTTTCTTGTACTGGCCATTTTGATTTGAGCTTTGCTCGGCCATATTTTTGCACCTTGTCCTGAAACACAAGGAAACAAAACAGCAGTCAGGCTGTACTGTGTTGAGGTTGGTTAGAAACAACTGGTTTTGATCAGCAAACCAGTATGGTTATGGCATGGCTGTTCAAGTCTGAAATATGATGAGAAAAACACAAAGAAAAACCGAGACAAATAGAGAATCAATCAAACAGTAAAAATTCATTTATCCAGTGTATATTTTAGTTCCAGCTACTGTGTGTATCTTCTTTTGTGACAGGTTTCAGGATGATGCACTAGGAGCTTGAGACAGTTAGAGTGAGCACAACAAGATTAATCCAGCAAGAAGAGATGTATATGTAGTGTAGACATTTGAACTGAATTTATTTGTAATTGTGAATTTGAAACAAAAGAAAATGTAATAAGTGAGAGTATGTAATTGTTTTATGGAATAAAAATATATTATTGGAAGACAAAAACTTGTGTAAATTTCCTGTATTTTGTGTAAAGCATCATCAACCAATAATACTAATTATTTCACCATCAAACACATCAGTAAAAATCTATTTGTTATCATCAAACAAAAATCATATATTCAACACCCTCAATATCAAGGTACCTCCCATGGTACCCTTCTCGCACGGTCTCCATTGTCACGCCACGGAAGCATAACCAACTCTCATCCTAGGCCGGAGTGACGTACGTACGGTTCTCCATAAAACTATGCCACGTTACACACAGAACCACCATCGCTATGCTGCGTCAGCATACAGACTTCCATATCCAAGCTCCTTGGTCGAATCTTGCCTCGACACGGAGTAATGGCCTAGCGTCTATGATACACCACCCTATGTGGCATGCATGTATTCGGATCCTCACATGTATGTACTATCTATTGTACCCCGAGTTCTGTAATAGGGTTGCGTCTGAATGCACAAAACTCGGTCGCACTATGCCATAAATTGCCTAATGCAATGAATTTGCAAGGTGTTGTCAGCCAAAATGTTGTGATATGTGTAATATTTTGGTCCTACTGAATGTTCTATTTTTGATGTTACCTTAGTCATAAAAATGTGTTGGCCTAGCTAAACAAGTGCAACACAATGCAACATTTTATATATTGTTGCTATAACAGACCTTTCCATATCTTAGCAACAACCCACATGAATTAGATCCTACATTGAAGAACGTGACACCTCATCAATCATGATCGCTTCTTCTTCAAACAACAAATTTTCTTTAGCGTAATTCATTTCGTGCCCTTTTTTAGTTCCCTGCCATCTTTGTTTCATTTCCACGCTTCCCTGTTTCATTAACCAAATAACATTTTCTTATGCAAATAACATTTTGATTCTTCTCTATTTTCGTACAAAGGTTCAAGCAAACATTCTTAAGTTGGGGTTCAACGATTTCGGTTCGATTAGGGATTTGATATGGGAGTTCAAGCTTTATTTAATGATTCTGGTTCAATTAGGGCTTTGATTTAGGGGTTCAAGCTTTGTTCAACGATTTCAGTTCAATTATGGATTCGATTTGGGGGTTCAAGCATTGTTCACATCACTTCACAACTTTAGTTTTGATTTTGAGGTATACTTCTCTCTCACATCACTTTAGGGTTTCGATTTAAACTACTTACAAATTCTTAGGCCGGCCTAAATTAACAATTCGACTTGTCTTAGGTTTCCTCTTGTTGGACACATGCACACACATTTTGTATAGGATGGGGGGATCCATGCATCTCATATATCACATGGGTACCTTTCAGAAGGAAGAATATGTTATTGGAAACTTTACTGTGGTAACGGGCGTTGATCCTAATTACTTTTTGTACACAGTGCTCATGGAGTTCGTGAAGGAGGACCTTTTCTACAATGAAATAGGAGGGATTTATATGAAAAATGGTGAGAAGGGTGGGTGGAAGTCATTGACGAATGATGCGAACCTCCCCGAATTTGTCAGTGGAGCTAACAGTAGTGGCAAATTGGATTTTTATATCGACAATATTATTGATACTGCAATTGAGCCATTGAAGCAAATTCAGCCGCATGCAGTTATTTGGCCAAGCCCACTGAATCTGGTTACAAATGTATGTATGTATGTATAATATCATTTACAAGTTTTGATATTTTGATATAGCCAAAAAAATGGTTGTGATATTATATCATTTAAAGATCATAATTATAATATCATTATATAATTTTTTGCAGCTACAAAACCACTGAAATGACGACATGTGACGAGTCATTGACTACAACAGAACCAGAAAAACAAGATGTTAACTGAAGTCAACAATCATCGGAACTCAGCACGGCTGAATAGCAATGCAACCATGAATCAAAAGGTAGCTGAGATGAACAGTCCTTGGAAGTCGACACAGTTGAATAATCTAGAACCCAACAATGCAACCACGAATCAAAAGATAGCTAAGGTGAACAGTGCTCGGAAGTCAGTACAGCTGAATAATCCAGAACCCAACAATGCAACCACAAATCAAAAGATAGCTGAGGTGAACAGTACTTGGAAGTCGACAAGGCTGAATAATCCATAACCCAATAATGAAACCCTTAATCTAAAGTAAGTTGATATGGTAAATCATCAAAAGACGACACAGAAAAACCAAAAATTAGCGATTCAAAAGTGAATCTGAACTCATCAAGTGTTAAGAAGAAGTTGGAATCACGTATTCATCTAGGGGAAGACGAAGATATGGATGTAAATGGCAAGCAAGTTCAAAGAATTCTAATTATGATGATCATATTGTAATTTGAATATTTTGTACCACTCTTACAACATACTTACTTTGATTTTCCTACTTATTATATACTTGCAGAATGTTCATCTACCACCTCCACCACCTCTAAATGAGAATCCTACAAATCCACCATCTCTAAAAGACTATGAAATACAAAGAGGTAAGAGTTTGATGAGGAACAATGAACTTCTCGGTTCTCTAGGTGTGCCTTCAATTAAGCTGAACCGAGAAATGCAGACCAAAAAAATATTAAAAAAATGATGCAATAGGATGTGGATAGTGATGAATATAATCCGGACCATGAGGAGCATAGTGAAGATGATACTTCACAAAGTGCACGAAAGGTGTGTGATAGTTACATATCTTATTTTATTTTTTTATGCTTCTAAAGATAATACCTATAAAATCCAATCTTATTTCCTACTATATATACAGTTTATAGAACTAAATAAGTTGAGAAGCCCAAGCCTGTTAGTTGACCACAAACTCGTTCAACTAGTGGTAAGGCAAAGGAAAATGAAAAGTTGAGAAGCCCAAGCCAAAGCATGTTAGTAAGTACAACTGAGAAGGATGTTCAAGGACAAGGAATAATGGCTAATTATTTGGCTTTGCGGGAACGACATAAGAAAATTGTTGTGAAATCTAGTGCAAGTGGTATGGAAAATAAGGATGTTGCGGAGAATGTCTTGCCAGACATTGAAAACGAAGATGTTGAAGCAGGTACTGAATTGATGTGATAACAATATTTAATATTACAGTAGGTTTAATATTTAAGTACTGAATTTACATTATGATTTATGTCATTATTTGACGGGACTTTTCATTTTAATTAAAGATGAAATTCCTAGAAGACTCGGAGGTCAAACAAAGATGTTTAAAGTTCATACAAGGGCGTATGACAAAAGAGTTGTAATTGGGATGAACGAGTGGTTCCAACCTGTTTCAGATGATGAAAAAGTAATATCTGAATTGGGATACTTTATAGGAATATTGAAAAGAGATGTGCCACTTATATATAAATCTTGGTCGGATGTTCCAGAAAAGTTGAAGTAAACTCTATGGAATTATGTTATGGTAATCTATTATTAACTATAATGTAGCTGAATTTTACTTCAATAAGTAATATAGATCTATTAACTATAATGTAATGTTTAATCTTTGATTTATATTTAAGCAACGGTATATTATTCCCGATGAATGTGAAAACTAGGTTTTGAAATCTATTCGTGACTGTTGGAGGGGGTACAAGAGTTGCATAAAACAACTTATTATAAAGCTTATGAGACTGATGAGGAGAGGTTAGAGAACAAGTCGGACAACACATCCCATTGGAAGACTTTAAAGTGCTCTTGAGGTATTGGGCAGATGAGGAGATTCAGGTATACGTACATAATATTTATTTTGCAATATAAACAAGTATTTTGTTTTTTGTGAGATAAACAAGTACTTTGGTTTTTGTGTATTTTTTAGAAAAGAGCCAAGAAAATTTTTGAAAATCGTAAGTTGTATCAAGACACACACACACCGCTGGTCTAAAAGTCATTCGCCCAGCTTCGTCGTAAGATGGGATGAAATACTTTACATTTGTTTATTTATTATAGTTTTCTGGATGAGATAGCGTGGTAGCTATTGACACAAAATAGTTAGCCCAGATGCTTTTGATTGAAGAGAGTGTATGTTAAACTATCTATTGAACTTGTATCAGTAGACAACATCTAGTGAAGCACTTTTTCTTAAAAGTCGTAAGAGAATAGATGGACGTGAGTACGGGTGTAGTCCTCAAGTAATGAAGTACGTAACAAACTTGTAAGTAATAATTTTGTTCTGTTTTGGACATGCTACACATTGTCCATGTCTTTCTCATGTGTTCATGTCTTTCTCGTGTGCATGTTTGCTCATGTGCACTTTGTTGAACCTGAGTTTGGCTCTTGGCTATGTGAACACTTGTTAATCTGATGGATATTGAGTTGTACAATAAACAAGAGCAAACAAAATTCTTTGAGTCAGACCAGCTAAAGGTAAGTAGATGAAATGTATGTTTTATTTTGCATGCTACATGTTATAGCGTAGATTCCATTGTAGAGATGTGTCAACTTGTCAACGAGCAATATTAAAATAAATATGCAAATTTCTTCCCTATGTATGATCAAAGCCAAACCTGGGTATCTGTTTTATATATAATGAATGTTTCCCTATCATAGATTAAAATAAAAATTTAGTATGGTTGGGCATCTTGATGGTGGCTACTGAGTGTCACTGTTTGAAGCACTTAACGGCTGTGTTTTATACATATAAAATATTTACACTTCATCCTTGTTATGTAAAGGTTAAGCAGTGGATTGAAATATATGGGATATTTTGTTCGCTAATGATGTAGGAAATTGGCTAAAATGCCAAAAGAATTACACGTTTCATAAAACAATTAGAAAGCAAGCCCCCATGAAGAGTCGTATGCACTTTGTTGAAACACTTGGTGAATCTGAGTTTCACGCCAGTAACCTTGTTCACTTGGGCTATGTGCATGCACTTGTGACATTTGTGCACTTGAAATTGTTTTCATGACATTTGTGCACTTGACATTGAGACAGGCATGTAAAAGCATAGCTTGATTATACATGTAACATTCTAATTGAAACATGTTGCTCTTAAATATAATTTTTTAATCATAAAATTAAAATGGTTGTCGATAAAGACGTCCTTCCGTTATTCTTTTTCTAGCAGACTTCACTAAATCATTGTATCCCTATAAATTCGACACGCGTTGTTATACCCAAATGGAATTCTCCCTTGTCTCTGTTCTATATTGGTAGGTAATTAAATGAAGATAGGGCAGTGGTCGTTTGTTGACTGTAGTAATAAAATAGCATTGAAATCAATAAATGAGTCTTAAAAATTAGAATTCACAAATATTCTGCCTATTTTACTATGGATAGAGAAATACTGGCTCCCCCTCCATGTAAATTTATTACTTTCCTATAACTTCCACACAACCAGCCTGCATAAAACTATCATATGTAAGCATTTGCATTATAAATGTGTTTATCTCTGCATTATGAATGTGGTTGTACATATGTCTTCTACTTGCTTATAATCATATGACGATGTCTGATCGCAGGCGTACATTGTTTTTTTCTTCAGTTTTTACCAGTATATATGTTACAAATTGTTTTTCTAATTACATACACATAAACAAATTGTTTTCCAAAATGTGACTTGCTCTGCATTTGGTGTACACATTTACTGCATATGTAAGTTTTTACTATAGGGTAATTTGTTGTATTCTCTCCATATGTAAGCATTTGCTGCTTTCACTCCATATGTAAGTGTTTGCTACATTCTTTGCATTTACTTTAGGGTAATTTTGATGTGACTTTATTTTGTAGGACCTACTTTAAAAGGCATGGTTAGTGGAGAAGGAAGAAATACTATTGAAACAGTAATTCTGAATAGAAGATCACATGGTTGTCCTTTGCTTATAGGGAGGCATGCAAAGCATACAAAACAATCAGCCGAGGCTCTAACAAATGCTTATATAAAGGACTTAAGGCAAATGATTGTCGAAGAAATGTAAGAAAAACTAAAATCCAAGGTAAATCAGAAGGGTAAAAGAGAATTTGGCTTGGGTGCTTAAAAAAATTAGGGGATGCCAACCCGGAGTTGAATCTAGAGGAACTAATTTTCACAACCATGTCCAGTCAAAATGAAAATCTGATTAGAGGCACTAGCTCTTAGTCTCATTCATGGAAAATGTGACTGTAGTTCTTGACATGAATTCTAATGTGTACTGCGTATTATGACGTTTACGCAAGTTATAAGTACTGTACAAATTGTGAACTATATTGTGTATTACGCAAGTATTTATGTGATATTGTGGCTTTTAATGTCTCTTTAGTAAGATGTTGCAGTAGCTTTGGTGTGATGTTCCGGTAGCTTTAATATAGTATTGCCATCAGGTTATACATGTTGCCTGAAATAATGTTGCAATAGTCATACAAGGTGTTGCCGTAAGGATGAGATTAGATTGGGTCGTAGGCCCAGTGGGTCCTACAAGATATACTAATAAAATGAGTATGTATAGCAACATTTTTGGAATGTTGGTACAGACACCTAAGGATGTTGCTATAGACGTAAATAGGATTCTGTTGTAACAATATTTGTTATGTTGTCGTAGATAGTCAAAATGTTGTCTTTGAGGTCTGCAACAACGGTGAAAATTGCATCACCCTAAAAATGTTGCCAAAGACCTATGCCAACATTTTTTGGGCTTGTGCCAACATTTTTTTGTTTCATTAGGTCGTTTATAGCGTAGTGTCGGGAGCTTTTTCATATCTATATAGTTTTGCTAAAGAGGCCTAAAGTACATATATCTAAACTATGGCCTGCATTTCTACGGTGGCTATGGTCCCACCTCGACCCCTCCCTCAACTAGTGAAAGACTACATCAAGAACTAAGTGACGTTTTCCTAGCAACCAATCTACATCCAAATTGGCGTGTCTCGCAATCAACGTCTCGATAGTGAAAGATCAATAGTATCTTGGTTTAGTTCTAGTCTTTCTGCATCAAATGACTGTCGATAACAGGTACCCGGATATTACTATCCTGTGTTAATCGTGACCCAGCCTATCTGTAGGCAAAATCATCGAATCACATATGTCATCCTATAGCCTTCTGACTACCAAACTATTATTGCAGTCAAGGTATACTCACCGGGTGGTTTCGCACAGACCCAACCTCTACGAGTACAGCCTGAGCGTTGCCACCGCACAGAGGACCACCACGGAGTACCCTACCATGTCCCTCATAAGCTGCGTGCTTCCTTCCAGTCCCACAGAGCCAGCAAGCAGAATATCGGCAGGATAATCAGATGGTTGTGCTCCTCTCGTGTCTCCAAACACCATGATGGTCTACCCTGATGGGTTCATCATCTTCAGACGTGCGGACTTGTCCAAGCGCATCATGCTAATGTGTTATTAGACCCTATGTCTAAACATTTAATTACATGCTTTGTAACGATCGGGAATCCCGCTCGATCGGAATCAGTCGCTAAACCGACCAAGACTGTTCGAAACCCCTAATTGTTTTGAGAACATGACAAATTCGAACGCAAACAGAAGAACATTTCATTGTATATTACAACAATTCCATCAGATTACAAGAATATACAGAGTATGAATAAATATTACACATTCAATAAATATCGGAGATTTACAAATTACAATGCAAATACATCGCAGTGGAAAATAATACAATACACAACTGAAAGAGATATACGGATACAGAGATTTTCGGATATCATTCTAGCTGTAAACCAGGTTCCGGTGAATATAAATCTGCAAAACCAAAACTACTAGCTGCTCGTGTCAAAATAAGGGCACCCAGAGTTTAGGTTAAAACAATAAACTCCAGGTCAGTCATGTGACTGGTGTGAGAACTAAAACAGTTATTAATCTTTATTTTAAAGTTCAGTAAATCAAGGGACCACGCCGTATAACACGGAACGGGTTTCCTCCCAAGAATACTAGTGCACAAACAACAGCGCAATGCTAAATAAAGAAAAATGAGGCTATTATAAGACCTAGGTCCCATCACACAATGCAACGCAAGCCGGAGGATAGGGTTTTTACCTTATAATAGCCAAGAATGCTTGATATGTTTAAAACAAATCATTTGATACTATTATAAGTGCATAGTGTATAAAACAACTTCAAATCATTAGTATCAATCATAGACGACATAAGCGCCCCATCCCACTATGTCTCCATACTAGGTTCTACAAATAAAACCGCAAAGTCACGTATTGGAAGTTGGATTTCCATCCGTGAACCAAGGTAAAAGATAGTCCTCTACCGATTCGAGACGCTCTAGCCTGCCCCTTAGGCCAGAGCTCAAGTGACCTTTGGATCGTCAGGGTCGGTCTACCGATGTGGATTAAAATGTCTGAACACTGCGTTTCCCCACCCTATGGGTTGTCAATGAGTCCAATGACTCCATCGGTCCCAGATCGACCGATATATCCGAGGTGCCTCACAACATCAACAACCACATAAGTCAAACTAGTCAGGGCATGTAAAACCACTGACGCCACTTCTAGCTAAAAGGAAATGCATGCCCTCCCTTATGTCCTCTCCCGTTTCTGGTTCACAACCGGGGTGTAAGGCTCGCGAATCAACGCTACACAAAGCTATGCCACACAGGTCGTGCTTTGATCATCAACCACAAGACTTTGCTTTTCAACAGAAGCCTTGATCATATTGCCACTTAGGCAAGCCACATAGGCAATTCACTCCATGCTTTGATATCCGTCAACATATAACCCCTGAGCTCGTACGTCTCAGAGAAGGGTGTTAAGCAAGAGAATAATTTCTCTGCAGCCAAACGGATATATATTCAATAGAAATCAATCACACAGAATAAAATCCAATGTCAGACACACAGTCCATTTACAAGTTCGTTCTGGGTCTGAACGAAATCGGAGGCACATAATAGCCCGCATATCCATCGATCTCCAAGTACGTCTGGACGATCACTAACTGATTCCCTCCTTTTGGGTGTACGGCCCAATCAAGATCATCAGTAATTATCCAAACGATGTTGAAGACCTCCGGTCTTCGACCACCATCTTCATCCTCGACACCACGTCGAATCAGTTATTCAGAATGGGATAAACCCGGTCTTTCTGAATAACTCGCGTATATAATAAACAAGTGTTACACAAACACAACATACGCCTTATTCCAATTCAGAATATTCTTTTATTCAAATATTCTTATACTTTGGGAATAGTTGCCATTAATTTTATGAAAGATAAATTCTTTAAATTTATCCTTTGATCTTCTTTTGAATATCAATTCAAACTAGTCGGGATTAGCGAACCACACCGAAGTAATCATTTATTTTATTTCCCAATCCCAACCTATTCATCCCATGAAGTAAAACTGGTCATACTTCATATCTAACACCACGGTGTTATCGGTAAATTCAATTACCATTTCACGTTCAAATCTAATTAAAGATTTAACTATCGCCTGGAGCAAAACTGGTGATACTCCGTTCTCGACCATTTCAATCTAATTAAAGATTCATTAAAACTCCACTTAGTTTTAATCTTCACAAAAATCAATATCCTGTCTTTAACTGGGTTAAAGAACCAATGTCATTTAAAACACGGCTCACGATAAACCCAAAATCACATTCCATTAATTATCGGGTTAAAGAACCAGTGTTATTGAAAACACGGTTCACGAAAAACCCAAAAATCAATCCCAATTCAATTCCAATTAAATATTATTTAGTTGGCACACTTCATTAAATCGAAATAAAAAGATTTCATCTTTTTCTCAACTGGGTTTAAGAACAGTGTTAATGAAGACACCATTCACGACAAACCCAAATCACATTTGAAATTAAATACAAGGCTCTGAATAGAAAATATATTGGCTTATATTCAATATCAAATTCTTCGACCAACAAATATCGTATTGGAAATAACGATATAGATATATCTTTCAAATTTCCATAATAATATCTGTATAATCACAAAATCCAACATCGAAATATTCCAAAGACAATTTCGATTCAAATCCTTTCCCATTCAATTATTGGAAATTCTGGTCATTTCAAATCCAATTTATTTATTTAAAAGTAAATAAATTATTATTCTAGTTCAAAACTAGTTCATTTCGATAAAAAATCTATTTTTATCTTTTCAAATATGGAGTTTTTCATCCCAATTCTTCACAAATCATTTCTTATGATTTTACACAAATTATTACTATTTTTAATAATTTTATCAAGGCCCGTATAGTTGATTTCCATCAACGGCCATCGAACTACACTTACAGCGACCTTTACCAAATTTGATTTGGACATAATTCCAAATCCATCCGTTATATTTCAAATCTCTAATATTCGATACGAACCCAACGGTTCCTGTTTTAGGAGAATTCGATGGTCGGATCTCTCGTAATATCCGTTCGAAGTCAATGGTCGAAATTCGCGAACTGCCGCGGCGTGGCGCATTCTATTCAGTCCATTATATTATATATATATAATATATAATATATACTTCGTCGATTTCCTTTTAAAACATATTTTATAAATCGTTTTAAATTCGTTTTCAAAACGATTTCAACTTCCTTTTCAAATTCAAATCAAAATTGAATTTTTCAATATAAATTCGTTTTAATTTCATTTCAAATCAATTTCAATTCAATTTCAATTCAATTTCAACTTAATTCGAATTTCTATTCATTTCAATTTAATTCGAATTTCAATTCATTTCAATTTAATTCAAATTTCAATTCATTTCAGTTCAATTCGAATTTCAAATCTATTCAATTTAATTCGAATTTCAAAATCACTTTCAATATTCATTGAAAAATGAATAAAATCGATATAAATATCGTTCTCGTCAAATGGCATCAATCTAATCAACACGGCTTTTATTCAACACATGAATGTTTATTCTATTCAACACATGAATATTTTCCAATTGAACACATGAATTTATTTTCAATTCAACACATGAATTCATTTTCTACATTGGAGTGAGGCCCAATCAATTAACATATAACGTTAATTATATGGATTTTCTACAACACATGTATATAAATAGCAACGATAAATAATCAACCATCATCCAGAGTGCACCACACAATTGCATAAGCACTAAATATAAATAATTAACGCTTACACAGTCTGTCAATCCATCGATTGACATACAACTAAACAATCGGGACTAGTGTACGTCAAATCTCATTCCAATACCCGTGTGAGGTTTCAAATCAACAAACACAGATTTTATTTGTGCAGTTGGACGATGTGTAAAATTTATCGTCCCAATCAATATCCGTCAAATCAGTGTATATAAACAAATCGTCCGATTTGTTTATAAATATTTATTTTATATGCACGTTAAAAATTATATTTTTAACTATAAAATATTTTCCACTATAAAATATTTTATTTCATTCATCATTACACAATCAAATTTCACAACACAACAATCAAACAAACAAGCCATCCATGGTCTGTGGACGATGGGTGTCGGGTGCTACTAAACACCGTCTACATCCTAGTATATATTTCAACTAGAAAATAATTAAAAGTGAGGAGTTCTCACCGAGAAGCTAAACCAAACACCGCGACTCTTCATATGTAGGAAATTTTCGTCGTGCTCGCCTTTTGTCACTTTCGTTGTCCGTAGCCACTACATATATAAAAATCACAATTTTATATTATTGCTATGTATCTAAAAATTCTATTTTTATACCGCTACTATATAGATAAAAATTCTATTTTTACACCGCTACTATATAGATAAAAATTCTATTTTTACACCGCTACTATATAGATAAAGATTATATTTTTATATCGCCACTCATATAAAAATCACATCTTTGCTCCTTCAACATAATAAAGATCGAATTTTTAATAATTCTATAATATAAAAATCATATTTTTATTCTTCCTATCATATAAAAATCATATTTTTATTATCTCTACTATATAAAAATTATATTTTTACTTTGCTACATACATAGAAAAAATATATTTTTCTTCGCTACTTCATACGATTAAAAATCCCACTTTTCACGATTAAAAATCAAATCTTTTTAATGATAAAAATTAATCTTTCCTATGTTAAAAATCATAGCTTTCATAAATAAAAATCACCCCTTTCATGAATAAAAACCACCTCTTTCATGTCATTAAAAATGATAACTTTATATAAATTAAAAATCTAAACATTATTAACTTACAATGATTGGAGTAGGGGAGGGGTGTTGTTTGTCGGAGGAGCCATGGGGGTTGCTGGAGCGGGTAGCCGGCGTCAGGGGGTGGAGCAGCGGCTGAAGGCGGTGGCTGCGCTCGAGGTGGGGAGGCTGCGCTTCGGGATTAGGAGGAGAGAGAGGAGGCATCGGGGAGGAGGGGATGTCCAAGAGGGAGAGGGGGGTGTGACGAACAGCGGCGGCTGAGGTCCCTCCCCCCCCCCCCCCGGCGGAGGCGCGATCAACTTTTTGGTGTTTCTTTTTTTTTCTTTGAATGAAATGAATCGGGGGGCTGAGAGTATAGGGAGCATTTTATTATTATTATTATTATTTATTTGATTTCATAAAGCAACTTTTAATTTCGAACTCGAAATCGAACCCACCGACTGTCGTTCATAGCTAATTACCCCACTCCGAACACAATGGAATATGTATCGTAAGCTGATTCGATCGTTTCGATCAGTTTTCGTCAAAATCAAAATATAACTCTATATATTGAATCTGGACGCACATTTCAATTTACCGGGGCCACATACTAACTCTAAAAATTCCCGTAAAATATTTTCTAGCTTCGTATTGATGATACGGTCCTAACAAAACTAATTTCATCGAATTCTGAGACCGTTTGAAAAATAGCCATTTTCCAGTCGATTAAAATCAATTGAAACTGGTCAAATGCATTTTCCTATGCCACGCTCACATATTGATTCGAAAAATTACGAATTTTGAAACCTAGCAATAATTTGACATCACAGATCCAACAAAAGTGGTTTCGTCGAAAACCGAGGTCGTTTGCAAAATTTCCATTTTTAAGGGCCAGAATTCCATAGCGACTATTCTAAATCTTCAACTGGACATAACTTTTTATTCACGCTATGAAATTTCAATTTTTCAGATTCGTTGGAAAGATATTCTCAAATAGATTCTAATATTTTTGGTTTCACTAAAATCCGATTTATTTTGAATTTTGTACATTCATTTGAAATTTGAAATCGAATTTTCAAACTACCGTGCCATTTTCAATTCCTTTTATAATTATAAATAATTATTTATATTCTAACGATGATCTATATAAATATATACATTCGAATTCTATTCAAAATAAATTTCTCGTCTTTATTATTTAAAATAATTCATTTTAAATAATCAAAATTCACTAAAATCGCCAAAATAAAAATTTTAAATTGGCTCTGATTTCCGGGTTATTACAATCTCCCCCACTTAAAACTTTTCATCCCCGAAAAGGAACGAAGCCGAAAATTGTTTCACAAATCAACTCAACTTCCAGTATTTTCACTACGGCTTAAGTTCTTCAACTTTTCAGTTTCTAAGAACTTTTCAAATTTTTCAAAAATTAGGCTAACACCCTAAATTTTTGAAAAATTTCGCCATAACCTCCCCTACACCGGGGACTTCGGGATATTTCATATAGCCTCCCATGGCCTTCTTCAATCCAAAAGAAAAAGCCAAGCGGCTAGCCAGTCGGCTCATAAAATCATCCAAACCCCAAGGAATTCAATAAACATGTACCTATTTGTTGGGCAAACAATTTTATTCCTCTTCTCTAGCCTCCTTGCTATGACATGTTCAATGTAAGTACATGTATATGCATGCAAATGCGACAAATTTTCAATACACTCACTATTTGATACAATTTGGCTAAAGGTTCAACATTTTAATTAATCAAACTATAATCAAACATCACTACCAGCAATCAATTAGTTGATTAACGTTTCAAATTCATAACTTTGATACATAGTCAAAAAATCACATTTTTGATCCTAAATCATAACAATAAGCCCTATCTAATTTTGGTTCTCACACCAGTCAATTGGAAATATATAGATATCACATCTTCGAAACTCGAATAAAAATTCTTATGATGCTACAACATTATCATAATCATTCCCGGGCGATTAGAGTGTGATTCTATATCTATCCAGTATATTAAAACTTCAAATACACGTGGATCAGACGTAAACGCAAAATCTTTATATATCGGATTGTCCAAATTCGATATAAAATAAATAATCAAATATGAATAGTTGATTTAAATTTTCAAAACAAAATTTGTTTTCACATTTTTTTCAAAAATACTACCCTTCACACTCGTTCTAGGATACTACTGATCCTATCTCTAACAAGTCATTCTCGTTGGATATCACTAATCCAATCTCTGATGAATTTTTTTCGTTTGGTTCTTACGTGTCTTGTTCTCTGATCTTTGTAAACCAAAGCTCTGATACCAAATGTAACGATCGGGAATCCCGCTCGATCCGAATCAGTCGCTAAACCGACCAAGTCCGTTCGAAACCCCTGATTGTTTTGAGAACACGACAAATTCGAACGCAAACAGAAGAAAATTTCATTGTATATTACAACAATTCCATCAGATTACAAGAATATACAGAGTACGAATAAATATTACATATTCGATAAATATCAGAGATTTACAAATTACAATGCAAATACATCGCAGCGGAAAATAATACAATACACAACTGAAAGAGATATACAGATACAGAGCTTTCCGGATATCATTCCAACTGTAAACCAGGCTCCTGTGAATATAAATCTGCAAAACCAAAACTACTAGCTGCCATGTCAAAATAAGGGCACCTAGAGTTTAGGTTAAAACAATAAACTCCAGGTCAGTCATAAGACTGGTGTGAGAAATAAAACAGTTATTAATCATTATTTTAAAGTTCGGTAAATCAAGCGACCACGCCGTATAACACGGAACGGGTTTCCTCCCAAGAATACTAGTGCATAAACAATAGCGCAATGCTAAATAAAGAAAAATGAGGCTATTATAAGACTCAGGTCCCATCACACAATGCAACGCAAGCTGGAGGATAGGGTTTTTACCTTATAATAGCCAAGAATGCTTGACATGTTTAAAACAAATCATTTGATACTATTATAAGTGCATAGTGTATAAAACAACTTCATATCATAAGTATCAATCATAGACGGCATAAGCGCCCCATCCCACTATGTCGCCATACTAGGCTCTACAAATAAAACCGCAAAGTCACGTATTGGAAGTCGGATTTCCATCTGCGAACCGAGGTCAAAGATAGTCCTCTACAGATTCGAGACGCTCTAGCCCGCCCCTCAGGTCAGATCTCGAGTGACTTTTGGATCGTCAGGGCCGGTCGACCGATGTGGATTAAAATGCCTGAACACTGCGTTTCCCCCGCCTATGGGGTGTCAATGAGTCCAATGACTCCATCGGTCCTGGATCGACCGATATATCCGAGGCGCCTCGCAATAGCAACAACCACATAAGTCAAGCTCGTCAGGGCGTGTAAAACCACTGACGCCACTTCTAGCTAGAAGGAAACGCATGCCCTCCCTGACGTCCTCTCCCATTTCTGGTCCACAATCGGGGTGTGAGGATCGCGAATCAACGCTACACAAAGCTATGCCACACAGGCCGTGCTTTGATCATCAACCACAAGACTTTGCTTTTCAACAGAAGCCTTGATCATATTGCCACTTAGGCGTGCCACACAGACAATTCACTCCATGCTTTGATATCCATCAGTATGTAACCCCTGAGCTCGTACGTCTCAGAGAAGGGCGTTAAGCAAGAGAATAAATTCTCCGCCGCCTAACAGATATATATTTAATAGAAATCAATCACCTAGAATAAAATCCAATGTCAGACACACAGTCCATTTACAAGTTCGTTCTGGGTCTGAACGAAACTGGAGGCACCTAGTACCCCGCATATCCATCGATCTCCAAGTACGTCTGGACGATCACTAACTGATTCCCTTCTCTTGGGTGTACGGCCTAATCAAGATCATCAGTAATTATCCAAACGATGTTGAAGACCTCCGGTCTTCGACCACCGTCTTCATCCTCGACACCACGTCGAATCAGTTATTCAGAATGGGATAAACCCGGTCTTTCTGAATAACTCGCGTATATAATAAACAAGTGTTACACAAACACAACATATTCCTCATTCCAATTCAGAATATTCTTTTATTCAAATATTCTTATACTTTGGGAAAAGTTCCCATTAATTTTATCAAAGATAAATTCTTTAAATTTATCCTTTGATCTTCTTTTGAATATAAGTTCAAACTAGTCGGGATTAGCGAACCACACCGAAGTAATCATTTATTTTATTTCCCAATCCCAACCTATTCATCCCATGAAGTAAAACTGGTCATACTTCATATCTAACACCACGGTGTTATCGGTAAATTCAATTACCATTTCACGTTCAAATCTAATTAAAGATTTAACTATCGCCTGGAGCAAAACTGGCGATACACCATTCTTGATCATTTCAATCTAATTAAAGATTCATTAAAACTCCACTTAGTTTTAATCTTCACATAAATCAATATCCTGTCTTTAACTGGGTTAGAGAAACAATGTCATTTAAAACACGGCTCACGATAAATCCAAAATCACATTCCATTAATTATCGGGTTAAAGAACCAGTGTTATTGAAAACATGGTTCACGATAAACCCAAAAATCAATTCCAATTCAATTCTAATTAAATATTATTTAATTGGCACACTTCATTAAATCTAAATAAAAAGATTTAATCTTTTTCTCAACTGGGTTTAAGAACAGTGTTAATGAAGACACCATTCACAACAAACCCAAATCACATTTGACATTAAATACAATGCTCTGAATAGAAAATATATCGGCTTATATTCAATATCAAATTCTACGACCAACAAATATCGTATCGGAAATAACGATATAGATATATCTTTCAAATTTCCATAACAATATCTATATAATCACGAAATCCAACATCAAAATATTCCAAAGAAAATTTCGATTTAAATCCATTCCAATTCAATTATTGGAATTTCTAGTTACTTTTAAAACCATTTCAAATCCAAATTATTTATTTAAAAATAAATAAATTATTATTCTAGTTCAAAACTAGTTCATTTCGCTAAAAATCTATTTTTATCTTTTCAAATATGGAGTTTTTCATCCCAATTCTTCACAAATGATTTCTTATGATTCTACACAAATTATTACTATTTTTAATAATTTTATCAAGGCCCGTACAGTCGATGTCCATCAACAGCCATCGAACTGCACTTACAACGACCTTTTCCAAATTTGATTTCGACATAATTCCAAATCCAACTGTTATATTTCAAATCTCTAACATTCGTTAGAAATCTCTTTTCAATACGAACCCAACGGTTCCGGTTTTAGGAGAGTCCGACGGTCGGATCTCCCGTAATATCCGTTTGAAGTCAATGGTCGAAATTCGCGAACTACCGCAGCACGGCGCATTCTTTTCAGTCCATTATATTTTATATATAATATATACTTCGTCGATTTCCTTTTAAAACGCATTTTATAAATCGTTTTAAATTCGTTTTCAAAACGATTTCAACTTCCTTTTCAAATTCAAATCAAAATTGAATTTTTCAATATAAATTCGTTTTAATTTCATTTCAAATCGATTTCAATTCAATTTAATTCGAATTTCGATTCATTTCAATTTAATTCGAATTTCAATTTAATTCGAATTTCAATTTAATTCGAATTTCAATTCATTTCAATTTAATTTGAATTTCAAATTTAATTCGAATATCAAATCTAATCAATTTAATTCGAATTTCAAAATCACTTTCAATATTCATTGAAAAATGAATAAAATCGATATAAATATCGTTCACGTCAAATGGCGTCAATCTAATCAACACGGCTTTTATTCAACACATGAATGTTTATTCTATTCAACACATGAATATTTTCCAATTCAACACATGAATTTATTTTCAATTCAACACATGAATTCATTTTCTATATTGGAATGAGGCCCAATCAATTACCATAGAATGTTAATTATATGGATTTTCTACAACACATGTATATAAACAGGGACGATAAATAATCAACCATCATCCAGAGTGCACCACACAAATGCATAAGCATTAAATATAAATAATTAACGCTTACACAGTCTGTCAATCCAACGATTGACATACAAATAAACAATCCGGACTAGTGTACGTCAAATCTCATCCCAATACCTGTGTGGGGTTTCAAATCAATAAACACAGATTTTATTTGTGCAGTTGGGCGATGTGTAAAATTTATCATCCCAATCAATATCCATCAAACCAGTGTATATAAACAAATCGTCCGATTTGTTTATAAATATTTATTTCATATACACGTTAAAAAGTATATTTTTAACTATAAAATATTTTCCACTATAAAATATTTTATTTCATTCACCATCACACAATCAAATTTCACAACACAGCAATCAAACAAACAAGCCATCCATGGTATGTGGACGACGGGTGTCGAGTGCTACTAAACACCGTCTGCATCCTGGTATATATTTCAACTAGAAAATAATTAAAAGTGAGGAGTTCTCACCGAGAAGCTAAACCAAACACCGCGACTCTTCATATGTAGGAAATTTTCGTCATGCTCGCCTTTCGTCACTTTCGTTGTCCGTAGCCACTACATATATAAAAATCACATTTTTATATTGTTGCTATGTATCTAAAAATTCTATTTTTATACCGCTACTATATAGATAAAAATTCTATTTTTACACCGCTACTATATAGACAAAAGTTCTGTTTTTACACCGTTACTATATAGATAAAAATTCTATTTTTACACCGCTACTATATAGATAAAGATTATATTTTTATATCGCCACTTATATAAAAATCACATCTTTGCTCCTTCTACCTAATAAAGATCGAATTTTTAATACTTCTATAATATAAAAATCATATTTTTATTCTTCCTATCATATAAAAATCATATTTTTATTGTCTCTACTATATAAAAATTATATATTTACTTTGCTACATACATAGAAAAATTATATTTTTCTTTGCTACTTCATACGATTAAAAATCCCACTTTTCACGATTAAAAATCGAATCTTTTTAATGTTAAAAATTTAATCTTTCCTATGTTAAAAATCATAGCTTTCATCAATAAAAATCACCTCTTTCATGAATAAAAACCACCTCTTTCATTTCATTAAAAATGATAACTTTATATAAATTAAAAATCTAAACATTATTAACGTACATTGATTGGAGTAGGGGAGGGGTGTTGTTTGTTGGAGGAGCCATGGGGATTGCTAGAGGGGGTCGCCGACATCAGGGGGTGGAGCAGCGGCTGAAGGCGGTGGCTGCGCTCGAGGTAGGGGCTGCGGTTCGGGATTAGGGGATTAGGGAGAGAGAGAGGGGGCGTCGGCGAGGAGGGGATGGCCAGGAGGGAGAGAGGGGGGGTATGACGAACGGCGGCGGCGGAGGTTCCCCTCTAGGAATGGCAATGGGGCGGGTTGGGGCGGGTTTCTCGTACCCCAGACCCGACCCGGACTTTTTAAACCCCGCCCAGACCCGCCGCGTAGACCCGGTGCGGGTCTGGAATTTCGCCCCGTAACCGAAACTCATACGGGTCAGGGTAGACCCGACCCGCCCCGCGACCCGGCGATATTATGTTCCAGTGTACACAAATTTATATATTTATATTTTTTTATCACTAAATGATAAATTATATGCATATTATAATGTGTTCACAATGACAAGAGAATATTATAAAATGAGTTGTAAGATAATAGTTCAAAATGTATGCATTTGTTATTGTATGATTATCATTGATGCAACTTAATACAATGAAAATTTTATAGTTTGTCAATCGAAAGAATATAATATTCAAGTTATAACCATGTAAATCAAAGAAGATTAACCAGTAATAGTTATAGTTATAAAGAGTTTGAATGATGTTTCGATCATGCGGGTCAGGTTGGGGCGGGTTAGGCTTGCCCTAGACCCGCCCCTAGACCCGGACCTCCAAAAGCGGGTCGCGGGTCTACCCGCCCCGAAGACCCTATGGGGCGGGTCTAAATGGGTCAAAATAGGGGCGGGTCAAGCGGGTTTGGACCCTAGACCCGCCCCATTGCCATCCCTACCCCCCCCCTCGGCGGAGGCGCGATCGACTTTTTGGTGTTTCTTTTCTTTCTTTTTTTCTTTGAATGAAATGAATCCGGGGGGCTAAGAGTATAGGGATGGTTTTATTATTATTATTATTATTATCATTATTATTTTTTATTTGATTTCAAAAAGCAATTTTTAATTTCGAACTTGAAATCGAACCCACCGACTGTCGTTCATAGCTAATTACCCCCACTCCGAACACAATGGGATATGTATCGCAGGCTGATTCGATTGATTCGATCAGTTTTCGTCAAAATCAAAATATAACTCTACATATTGAATCTGAACGCACATTTCAATTTACCAGGGCCACATACTAACTCTAAAAATTCCCATAAAATATTTTCTGGCTTCGTATTGTCGATACGATCCTAACAAAACTAATTTCAACGAATTCTGAGATCGTTTGAAAAATAGCCATTTTCCAGTCGATTAAAATCAACTGAAACTGGTCAAATGCATTTTCCTTCGCCATGCTCACATATTGATTCAAAAAATTATGAATTTTGAAACCTAGCAATAATTTGACATCACGGATCCAACAAAAGTAGTTTCGTCGAAAACCGAGGTCGATTGCAAAATTTCCATTTTTAAGGGCCAGAATTCCATAGCGACTATTCTAAATCTTCAACTGGACATAACTTTTTATTCATGCTATGAAATTTCAATTTTTTGGATTCGCTGGAAAGATACTCTCAAATAGATTCTGATATTTTTGGTTTCGCTGAAATGCAATTTATTTTGAATCTTGTACATTCATTTGAAATTTGAAATCGAATTTTCGAACTACCGCGCCATTTTCAATTCCTTGTATAATTATAAATAATTATTTATATTCTAACGATGATCTATATAAATATATACATTCGAATTCTATTCAAAATAAATTTCTCGTCATTGTTATTTAAAATAATTCATTTTAAATAATCAAAATTCGCTAAAATCGCCAAAATAAAAATTTTAAATTGGCTCGGATTTCCGGGTTATTACAATCTCCCCCACTTAAAACTTCTCGTCATCGAAAAGGAACGAAGCCAAAAGTTATTTCACAAATCAACTCAACTTCCAGTATTCTCACTACGGCTTAAGTTCTTCAACTTTTCAGTTTCTAAGAACTTTTCAAATTTTTCAAAAATTTGGCTAACACCCTAAATTTTTGAAAAATTTCGCCATAACCTCCACCGCACTGGGGTCGAGATATTTCATATAGCCTCACATGGCCCTCTTCAATCCAAAAGAAAAAGCCAAGCAGCTAGCAAATCGGCTCATAAAATCATCCAAAACCCAAGAAATTCAATAAACATGTACCTACTTGTTGGGCAAACAATTTTATTCCTCTTCTCTAGCCTCCTTACTATGACCTGTTTAATGTAAGTACATGTATATGCATGCAAATGCGACAAATTTTCAATACATTCACTATTTGATACAATTTGGCTAAAGGTTCAACATTTTAATTAATCAAACTATAATCAAACAACACTACCAGCAATCAATTAGTTGATTAACGTTTCAAATTCATAACTTTGATACATAGTCAAAAAATTACATTTTTGATCCCAAATCACAACAATAAGCCCTATCTAATTTTGGTTCTCACACTAGTCAATTGGAAATATATAGATATCACACCTTCGAAACTCGAATATAAATTCTGATGATGCTGCAGCATTATCAGAATCATACCCGGGCAATTAGAGTGTGATTCTATATCTATCCAGTATATTAAAACTTCGAATACACGTGGATCAGACGTATACACAAAATCTTTATATACCAGATTGTCCAAATTCAATATAAAATAAATAATCAAATACGAATAGTTGATTTAAATTTTCAAAACAAATTTTATTTTCATTTTTATTTCAAAAATACTACCCTTCACACTCGTTCTAGGATACTACTGATCCTATCTCTAACGAGTCATTCTCGTTGGATATTACTAATCCAATCTCTGATGAATTCTTTCGTTTGGTTCGAACATGTCTTGTTATCTGAGCTTTGTAAACGAAAGCTCTGATACCAAATGTAACGATCGGGAATCCTGCTCGATCTGAATCAGTCGCTAAACCGACCAAGACCGTTCGAAACCTCTGATTGTTTTGAGAACACGACAAATTCGAATGCAAACAGAAGAACATTTCATTGTATATTACAACAATTCCATCATATTACAAGAATATACAGAATATGAATAAATATTACACATTCGATAAATATCAGAGATTTACAAATTACAATGCAAATACATCGTAGTGGAAAATAATACAATACACAACTGAAAGAGATATACGAATACAGAGCTTTTCGGTTATCATTCCAGCTGTAAACCAGGTTCCTGTGAATATAAATCTACAAAACCAAAACTACTAGCTACCCGTGTCAAAATAAGGGCACCAGATTTTGGGTTAAAACAATAAATTCCAGGTCAGTCATGTGACTGGTGTGAGAACTAAAACAGTTATTAATCTTTATTTTAAAGTTCGGTAAATCAAGGGACCATGCCGTATAACACGGAACGGGTTTCCTCCCAAGAATACCAGTGCATAAACAACGGCGCAATGCTAAATAAAGAAAAATGAGGCTATTATAAGACCCAGGTCCCATCACACAATGCAACGCAAGTCGGAGGATAGAGTTTTTACCTTATAATAGCCAAGAATGCTTGATACGTTTAAAACAAATCATTTGATACTATTATAAGTGCATAGTGTATAAAACAACTTCAAATCATAAGTATTAATCATAGACGGCATAAGTGCACCATCCCACTATGTTGCCATACAAGGCTCTACAAATAAAACCGTAAAGTTACGTATTGGAAGGCGGATTTCCATCTGTGAACTGAGGCAAAAGATAGTCCTCTTCCGATTCGAAACGCTCTGGCCCGCCCCTCAGGTCTGAGCTCGAGTGACCTTTGGATCTTCAGGGCCGGTCCACCGATGTGGATTAAAATGCCTGAACATTGTGTTTCCCCACCCTATGGGGTGTCAATAAGTCCAATGACTCCATCGGTCCCGGATCGACCGATATATCTGAGGCACCTCGCAACAGAAACAACCACATAAGTCAAGCTCGTCAGGGCGTGTAAAACCACTGACGCCACTTCTAGCTAGAAGGAAACACAAGCCCTCCCTGATGTCCTCTCCCGTTTCTGGTTTACAACCGGGGTGTGAGGCTCGCGAATCAACCCTACACAAAGCTATGCCACACAAGCCGTGCTTTGATCATCAACCACAAGACTTTGCTTTTCAACAGAAGCCTTGATTATATTGCCACTTAGGCATGCCACACAGGCAATTCACTCCATGCATTTGATATCCATCAATATATAACCCTTGAGCTCGTACGTCTCAGAGAAGGGCGTTAAGCAAGGGAATAAATTCGTCGCCGCCAAACAGATATATATTTAATAGAGATCAATCACACAGAATAAAATCCAATGTCAGACACACAGTCCATTTACAAGTTCGTTCTGGGTCTGAACGAAACCGGAGGCACCTAGTACCCCGCATATCCATTGATCTCCAAGTACGTCTGGACGATCACTAACTGATTCCCTCCTCTTTGGTGTACGGCCCAATCAAGATCATCAGTAATTATCCAAATGATGTTGAAGACCTCTGGTCTTCGATCACCGTCTTCATCCTCGACACCGTGTCGAATCAGTTATTCAGAATGGGATAAATCTGGTCTTTCTAAATAACTCGCGTATATAATAAACAAGTGTTACACAAACACAACATATGCCTCATTTCAATTCAGAATATTCTTTTATTCAAATATTCTTATACTTTAGGAAAAGTTCCCATTAATTTATAAAAGTTAAATTCTTTAAATTTATCCTTTTATCTTCTTTCGAATATCAATTAAAACTAGTCGGGATTAGCGAACCACACCGAAGTAATCATTTATTTTATTTCCTAATCCCAACCTATTCATCCCATGAAGTAAAACTGGTCATACTTCATATCTAACACCACGGTGTTATCGGTAAATTCAATTACCATTTCACGTTCAAATCTAATTAAAGATTTAACTATCGCTTGGAGCAAAACTGGTGATACTCCATTTTCGATCAGTTAAATCTAATTAAAGATTCATTAAAACTCCACTTAGTTTTCATCTTCACAGAAATAAATATCCTGTCTTTAACTGGGTTAAAGAACCAATGTCATTTAAAACACGGCTCATGATAAACCCAAAATCACATTCCATTAATTATCGGGTTAAAGAACCAGTGTTATTGAAAACACGGTTCATGATAAACCCAAAAATCAATTCCAATTCAATTCCAATTAAATATTATTTAATTGGCACACTTCATTAAATCTAAATAAAAAGATTTAATCTTTTTCTCAACTGGGTTTAAGAACAGTGTTAATGAAGACACCATTCATGACAAACCCAAATCACATTTGATATTAAATACAAGGCTCTGAATAGAAAATATATTAGCTTATATTCAATATCAAATTCTACGACCAACAAATATCGTATTGGAAATAACGATATAGATATATCTTTCAAATTTCCATAACAATATCTATATAATCACGAAATCCAACATCGAAATATTCTAAAGAAAATTTCAATTCAAGTCCATTACAATTCAATTATTGGAAATTCTGGTTACTTTTAAAACCATTTCAAATCCAATTTATTTATTTAAAAATAAATAAATTATTATTCTAGTTCAAAACTAGTTCATTTCGATAAAAAATCTATTTTTATCTTTTCAAATATGGAGTTTTTCATCCCAATTCTTCACAAATCATTTCTTATGATTTTACACAAATTATTACTATTTTTAATAATTTTATCAAGGCCCGTACATTCGATTTCCATCAACGGCCATCGAACTGCACTTACAACGACCTTTTCCAAATTTGATTTGGACATAATTCCAAATACAACCATTATATTTCAAATCTCTTATATTCATTAGAAAGCTCTTTTCGATTCGAACCCAACAGTTTTGGTTTTAGGAGAATCCGACGGTCGGATCTCCCGTAATATCCGTTCGAAGTCAATGGTCGAAATTCGCGAAATGCTGCGGTGCGGCGCGTTCTATTCAGTCCATTATATTATATATAATACATATAATATATAATTTGTCGATTTCCTTTTAAAACGTATTTTATAAATCGTTTTAAATTAGTTTTCAAAACGATTTCAACTTCCTTTTCAAATTCAAATCAAAATTGAATTTTTCAATAAAAATTTGTTTTAATTTCATTTCAAATCGATTTCAATTCAATTTCAATTTAATTCGAATTTCGATTCATTTCAATTTAATTCGAATTTCAATTCATTTCAATTTAATTCGAATTTCAATTCATTTCAATTTAATTCGAATTTAAAATTTAATTCGAATTTCAAAATCACTCTCAATATTCATTGAAAAATGACTAAAATCGATATAAATATCATTCACGTCAAATGGCGTCAATCTAATCAACACGGCTTCAACACATGAATGTTTATTCTATTCAACACATGAATATTTTCCAATTCAACACATGAATTTATTTTCAATTCAACACATGAATTCATATTCTATATTGGAATGAGGCCCAATCAATTACCATATAATGTTAATTATATGGATTTTCTACAACACATGTATATAAACAGCAACGATAAATAATCAACCATCATCCAAAGTGCACCACACAACTGCATATGCATTAAATATAAATAATTAACGCTTACACAGTCTGTCAATCCATCGATTGACGTACAACTAAACAAACGGGATTAGTGTTCGTCAAATCTCATCCCAATACCCGTGTGGGGTTTCAAATCAACAAAAACAGATTTTATTTGTGCAGTTGGACGATGTGTAAAATTTATCGTCCCAATCAATATTCGTCAAATCAGTGTATATAAACAAATCGTCTGATTTGTTTATAAATATTTATTTCATATACACGTTAAAAAATATATTTTTAACTATAAAATATTTTATTTCATTCACCATCACGTAATCAAATTTCATAACACAGCAATCAAACAAACAAGCCATCCATGATCTGTGGACGATGGGTGTCGGGTGCTGCTAAACACCGTCTGCATCCTAGTATATATTTCAACTAGAAAATAATTAAAAGTGAGGAGTTCTCACCGAGAAGCTAAACTAAACACCGCGACTCTTCATATGTAGGAAATTTTCGTCGTGCTCGCCTTTCGTTACATTCGTTGTCCGTAGCCACTACATATATAAAAATCACATTTTTATATTGTTGCTATGTATCTAAAAATTCTATTTTTATACCGCTACTATGTAGATAAAAAATCTATTTTACATCGCTACTATATAGATAAAAATTCTAATTTTACACCGTTACTATATAGATAAAAATTCTATTTTTACACCGCTACTATATAGATAATGATTATATTTTTATATCGCCACTCATATAAAAATCACATCTTTGCTCCTTCTACATAATAAAGATCGAATTTTTAATACTTCTATAATATAAAAATCATATTTTTATTCTTCCTATCATATAAAAATCATATTTTTATTGTCTCTACTATATAAAAATTATATTTTTACTTTGCTACATACAGAAAAATTATATCTTTCTTCGCTACTTCATATGATTAAAAATCCCACTTTTCACTATTAAAAATCAAATCTTTTTAACGATAAAAATATAATCTTTCCTATGTTAAAAATCATAGCTTTCATCAATAAAAATCACCTCTTTCATGAATAAAAACCACCTCTTTCATGTCATTAAAAATGATAACTTTATATAAATTAAACTTCTAAACATTATTAACTTACATTGATTGGAGTAGGGGAGGGGTGTTGTTTGTCGGAGGAGCCATGGGGGTAGCTGGAGAGGGTCGCCAGCGTTAGGAGGGTGGAGCAGCGGCTAAAGGCGGTGGCTACGCTCGAGGTGGGGGGGGGGGGGCTGAGGTTCGGGATTAGGGGATTAGGGGGAGAGAGAGGAGGCGTCGGGGAGGAGGGGATGGCCAAGAGGGAGAGAGGGGGGTGTGACGAATGGCGGCGACGGAGGTTCCCCCCCCCCTCCCCCATGGCGGAGGCCCGATCGACTTTTTGGTGTTTTTTTTCTTTGAATGAAATGAATCGGGGGGGCTGAGAGTATAGGGAGGGTTTTATTATTTATTTATTTATTCGATTTCAAAAAGCAACTTTTAATTTCGAAATCGAAATCGAACCCACCGACTGTCGTTCATAGCTAATTACCCCCACTGCGAACACAATGGGATATGTATCATAGGCTGATTCGATCATTTCGATCAGTTTTCATAAAAATCAAAATATAACTCTATATATTGAATCTGAACGCACATTTCAATTTTCCGGGGCCACATACTAACTCTAAAAATTCCCATAAAATATTTTCTAGCTTCGTATTGACGATACAGTCCTAACAGAACTAATTTCATCGAATTCTGAGACCGTTTGAAACATAGCCATTTTCCTGTCGATTAAAATCAACTAAAACCGGTCAAACGCATTTTCCTTCACCACACTCACATATTGATTCGAAAATTTCGAATTTTGAAACCTAGCAATAATTTGACATCACGGATCCAACAAAAGTGGTTTCGTCGAAAACCGAGGGCGTTTGCAAAATTTCCATTTTTAAGGGCCAGAATTCCATAGCGACTATTCTGAATCTTCAACTGGACATAACTTTTTATTCATGCTATGAAATTTCAATTTTTCGGATTTGTTGGAAAGATATTCTCAAATAGATTCTAATAATTTTGGTTTCGTTGAAATCCGATTTATTTTGAACCCTATATATACATTGGAAATTTGAAATCGAATTTTCGAACTACCACGCCATTTTCAATTCCTTTTATAATTATAAATAATTATTTATATTCTAACGACGATCTATATAAATATATACATTCGAATTCTATTCAAAATAAATTTATCGTCGTTATTATTTAAAATAATTCATTTTAAATAATCAAAATTCGCTAAAATCGCCAAAATAAAAATTTTAAATTGGCTCGGATTTCCGGGTTATTACACGCTTGCTTTATCTCATCTGATTTTCAGTTAACTTTGTAATATCCCGTATTTTAGCGATATAATAATTAATTAATTTAATTATATAAATAGTGATTTAGAGAATAAAATGGTTGTTTAATTACATTATATGGAATATTTAATTAATATAAATAATAGAATAATATATTTAATTTCTGAAATAGTCAGAAATAGCGGAAGTCACAATATTGTGTGAATTGGATCATTTATAATATATAATTCAGTTTGGAGTTGAATTATGTGAACTAATATATTATATAAACGATAGTTGAACATATAATTATAATCGAGCTCGAAATGGCGTTGCAGTTTGCTATTTGGTGATTCGAACTTCAAATGAATATACAGAATCCGTTTTAAATCGGATTTCTGTGAAACAAGAAACGTTCGGAGCTGGCGAAGTATATTTTTCTAGTGGAAGTGAAAAATCGGGATTTTATTGTGTAGATTTTGATTTATGTCCAAATCAAATTTTCGTAAAGTCGCTATGGAATTCCTTTATAATTTATAACAATATATAAAAGGAATTTCAATATAAATTGAATATCAATTCAACCAGAATTTGAATATCGAGTTGTAAATCCATATATATTTATTCTGGAGCTGTATGGTATTCTATTGTGAATATATACAATAATATTTATTTTTAAATATTTAATTTAGTTATTTTTAAATATATTTATATATTTAAGTGGGTTATTTAGAGCTTTAAAAATAGCCAGTTTTGCAAACAAACTCCATTTTCGACGAAACCAATTTTGTTTGATCCATAATATTAAATTATTGTTAGATTCCAAGTTTCATGATTTTTGGGGTCAGTGTGTGGCCGTACGGATGTTTAATGTGAAAAATAGTCAGTATTTTGATTGTTAAAAATACGTTGTGTGAGCAAACGGAGTTGGAATTCGACGAATCCAGTTTCGTTGGGTCCGTAATGTCAAACTGTAGCCGCATGCCCAATTTCATGATTTTTGGATATTGTATGTGATTATAGGAATTTTTATTCAACAATACGAATAGCGGTTGCTTAAAAAGAAATTAAATAATCGAATATAAAAATATTAAAATATATCTATAAATAACCCTATCACTTTCTAAAACCCTAAACTTTTTTCCTCCACGGTCAAATACTCATGCTTCCACTATTTCTCCAATTTCTTCATACAACACAGGGTTTAAAAATCAATAGAAATTCAAAACAAAATCTATAAATCCGCAAACAAGTGTGTATGAGATCATGGAAGCAAAAGCTTTCCACTGATATCTTCAGTTTTGTGTGCGATAAGTGTTTAGGGTCTCAACATTTTTTCCAGCGTTCTATTTTCGAGCTAGGGTTCTTCGATTCGGATGTTTGAAGCATCAAATGAAGTTATCGAGGGTATTTTTGGGCTCAGCATGGATTATCGCACTTGCGTGTACTGTCTAGGAGAAAATTACGGGATAAAGTGACGTAGGATCACCGTGTTTGGGCTGGAAGTCGCCTCGAGAAGGGAGAGTGCGAGCTGGGCAAAACGATGATGGAATTGAAGATGCTTGGTAGGGGTGTATCTTGGTGGTGTTGGTTTTTAAAATCACGAGGTAATGAGGGTGAAAATGGAGGTCAAAGAATCGGCAATGGCAAAAAGTAAAATATTGGAGCATGAATTATGTGTTCGGGGAAGAAAGGAAAGGGGGAAAACGGGTCATTGGGCTTTTGAAGTTGAAGTGGGCCGATTGTTGTTGGTAAAGCCCAAAAACTAATTACATTTGTTAAGATTTTATTTAAATAGTGAACAAACTTATCAATGCAATATTTTACTCATACGTTGTCAGAAACACGAACGGTTTGATCCTTTGGGATCGTATGGGCGAGCGCAACACAATGGAACTAACTGGGAGTGGATTGGAGCTCGTTACAATTTATAGTAAAATAAATTGTCCGACTAAATCAAGCGATGGTTATCGTTATTAACGATGATCGTCCAATGTGAGTTAAACTCACCAGCTCTATCAGTTATATTGTTATAATGTATTTTTAGAACTGATAAATGATGACTGATTGCTATGTGCTGACTGTTTGGTTGTATTGCTTATGTATTGGGTGAAATTATAGATAATTATATATATAAATCGTTAATCAAATATTGATTCTATTTATTAGAATATTTCATATCGAAATGAAATCGATGTTATTATATTTTTTAACATCTGTGGATGCAGGGAAACAGGTTGGAGGGATTCAATTGGATTCCTCAATATTTATAATACTGTTGTTTTCATATATTGTAATATATGATGTGATATATAATTTGTGTTGATTATGTGTGTTTGAATGATATCAATCGTTGTTATTTGGTATTTTAAATACCGTAAGAAATACTGGGATGTAGAAAAGGGGATTTTCAATGTGTATTTTGAAAATAAATTATTTATATAAAATCAATGGATTTTATATAAAAGGAAAAGGATTTTATAAAAGAAAATAATTATAAAATCAAAGGAGATTATAAGAAAAAGGAAATATTTATTTGTTATATAAATAGAATTGAAAAGGAAATATTTGTCAAACAAATAGACGAGAAAAGAGATATATATTGGAAAAATAAATAGAAAGATAAAAAGGAGTATTTATTTAGAAAATAAATATAGAGAATAATAAAAGGAGATATTTGTAAATCATTTACAAATAGATTTGAAAAGGGGATATTTGTAAACCATTTACAAATAGATTTGAAAAGGAGATATTTTTAAATCATTTACAAATAGATTTGAAAAGGAGATATTTGTGAACCATTTACAAATAGAATTGAAAAGGAATAATTATGTGTTAAATAAATAGAAAGATAAAAGAATATTTATTTGTTAAATAAATAGAATTGAAAGAGAAATATTTATTTAGAAAAATAAATAGAGTTATAAAAGGAAATCTTTATTTAGAAAAATAAATAAAGTTATAAATGGAAATTTTAAATGAGATTTAAGTATTAGGAGTAAAAAGAAGATTTCGTATGAATAATTCTATAAATAGAAGTATAAATAGAATTTGGAAATGGTATACTATTTTGAAATACGAAGTCAAACTTAATGGAGTTAATCGATTTGAGTTAATCGATTAGAGTTAATCGAACTAGAATTAATCGATTTGAGTTAATCAAGTTAGAGTTAATTGAAAAGAGCTAATCAAATAGAGTTAATTGAATAGAGTTAATCGAACAAGAGTTATTCGAATATTGGTTATTCGAAAGAGAGTTAATCGAATATTGGTTATTTGAAAAGAGAGATAATCGAATATTGGTTATTCGAAAAGAGAGTTAATCGAACATAGGTTATTCAAAAAGAGTTATCGAATATTGGTTATTCGAAAAGAGTTATTGAATATTGGTTATTCGAAAAGAGAGTTATCGAATATTGGTTATTCTAGAAGAGACTTAATCGAATATTAGTTATTCGAAAAAGAGTTAGTCGAATATTAGTTAATCGAATAAAGTTAACCAAATATAGTTTATTCGAATAGAGTTGAAGGAGTTCATCGAATATAGTTTATTCGAATAGAATTAAAGGAGTTATCGAATATAGTACATTCAAAAGGAGTTAATTGAATATAGTTTAATCGAATAAAGATAAAGGAAGTTATCAAATACAGTTTATTTGAAAGGAATTAATCGAATATAGCTAATTCGAAAGGAGTTATCGAATATAGGTTATTCGAAAAGAGAGTTATCGAATATTGGTTATCCGAAAGAGAGTTAATCGAATATTGTTTATTCGAAAAGAGAGTTAATCAAATATTGGTTATTCGAAAAGAGAGTTAATTGAATATAGGTTATTCGAAAAGAATTAACGAATATTGGTTATTCGAAAAGAGTTATCGAATATTGGTTATTCGAAAAGAGTTATCGAATATTGGTTATTCGAAAAGAGAGTTATCGAATATTGGTTAATCGAATATTAGTTATTCGAATAAGAGTTAGTCGAATATTAGTTAATCGAATAAGAGTTAATTGAATATAGTTTGTTCGAATAGAGTTAAAGGAGTTAATCGAATATAGTTTATTCGAATAGAGTTAAAGGAGTTATCGAATATAGTTTATTCGAAAGGAGTTAATCGAATATAGTTTATTCGAAAGGAGTTAAGTGATAAGAGTTAATGAATTAAAGTTAATCAAGTTAAAGTTAATGGAGTTAGGATTAATTGATTTGAGTTATATTTTGGAGTTAGATACTTCAGAAGTAGGCATTATAATGCTATAGTTATAATCAATGTTTTTCAACAAAGAAGTGGATTCGTAAATAGAATCCGGGAGTTACGAAAGGAAGTTTGTTAAAGATTTTAAAGGGTGAACTTTGTTTATTTTGAGGTTAGAAATGTTATCAGTTAAGGTCTGAGAGGTAGTTATACCCCAACTTGATTAGCTTCGTTTTTAACTAAGGAATGGTTAAGGTTCGATAGTAAAGATTAGTTAAGTGAATTTAGCTAATGAAGTTAATGGTTTGAGTTGGCATAATGATGTTTTATTTAAACATCTGTTTAAATCCAATGTAGGAGTTTTGGAAATGTTTTCCAAATGAGAATCAGAAATGTTCTCTAATATAGAAAATAAGAAATGGAAATGTTTTCCAATGTTAATAACGTATATTTTCTAAATTTAGAAAATAATAAATGTTGAATATATGGAAACAGGAATAGGGAAATGGATAATTGAATGACAAATTAAATTAAAGTGGATCAGTGTTGATTGATGATTTGCTCGGTAAGATTTCCAATTGGAAATACGACCGTTGTTCATACACATGTTTTTCTTTGATAGTTAACTCACCGACTATCGAAGTTTTTGACCATTTTTCCGTCGTCAATACGGAGAGACTGGGATCAGATTCATTATCTGAAAACCGCTCCGTATGGGCATTAGCGTTGCGATCAAATATGATGAAGATAACTGAAGACGGATTTATGCGAGGGTTGTCCTGTTTACTGAATAGTACCTTCGGTTTGTCCAGTCCCAGGACGACCTATATGGAAGAATATCTGACAGAGTATATGTAATGGATCACGTAAGTTGATCTCTTCAAACGTATGTACGTTTGGTGGTGGAGAAATTCGTTTCTCTTAGCTGTATACCCGTTGTAATTTTGGGGAAATCAATTTGTGATTTGGCAGGTATGACGATGTGACATTCAAAGTGAATAATTGTGTGATCTATCAGAGATAAGTGTGGCCTCTAGCCTCACAACCAGGAAATGACAAAAATCGGGCACGCAGCATGGCTAAGTGGTTGGCTGCCAAGTAGGGTGTATTATCACCTATCTAGAGATATTCATTTTGTTCTTTAATCTATTCGATGTTTTCCCATTCGGGAAATGGTTGCGGATCCCAACCGTTGGTGATATACATTCGATACACTCAAGCGAAATGAGTGGTCAGTCATGTGTGGCCGGGTTACAAGATGTTCTTATTGAACCCAGTGTATTCCTCTATAGAGGTACACTATCGGAAGGTGGTTCCATACCTTTTCATAGTTGGTAATCCATTATCCAATAAGTGCTCGCGGTTTTGATTGTATACTATATATGTAGAACGTGAGATGAAAGCGTTTCTGCTAGATGATTAGTTAGTTGTGGTTGATAGACATTATTATAGTATCAAAGGAGTTTTGACATAAAGTTTATCGTTTCTTTCAAAAGGATTTTGAAAGTTAAATCAAATGTTTTGGATTCTCATAAGAGAAAAACCCGTTCCGTTATACGGCGTGGTCTTATGAGATCGTTTAATTTCTCAAATTGTTTTAAACTGTTTTACTCACACCAGTCACATGACTGACCCAGAGTTTATTTTGTTTTGTTTTCCCTAAACTCTTGGGTGCCCAATTTTGTACGGGCAGTCAAGTAGTCAGGATTTTACAGATATACTTGGAGAGCTTGGAGCAGGAGGCTTCAGGATTTTATAGCTATAGTTATTTCCACTGTGTTGTAAGTGTAGTGCTCTGATAATGTTACGGTATACATATACTAGTTTTATTTCAAAGTTATGTATCTATTATATATTGTTCATTCCGCTATGAGATTCGTGTTACTCTGATGTTGCATGTTCTTCTTCTTCTTCTTCTATTCTAAGTTTCTATCTTATCTATTCTCACCCTCTAATTTCGTTCATGGACTATTCGGTGTTTTCGATGCTTGAATAGTCGACATAGTGTTGTATGCCGATACCCAGGATCGCAAAATCCCCGGGTTGTTATAGTGGTATCAGAGCTGAAGGTTAAGTAATTACCTTGACTCTGCGGCGTAACTCAGCAGAGATGGGATTAATAATGCCCTAGATTGAGTTGAGTGTATATATACTAGTGAACATATTTGTTATTTGACATTAAATGATTTTATATCATGGACATATATCGATTGAGTTGTTTATGGGTTATGGCCGATCAGTTTGATCCATTGTATCGATAGGGGTTTATAAACACTCGAATACGATGGGTTGACACAATATATTTTGAAAGGAGGGTAAATGAAAATAATTTTACCCAAAGTATATTTTAATATGGAGAAAATATATATATTGGAATTATAATATATTGGATATATTGGTTGTTACTATAGTCGAGTAAGATTATAAATTGAAATGGTTATGTAACTCACCAATAAGGAATCATATAAGAGAAGCGTATGAAATCCAATAAATTGAATCGGAATTTAAAATCAGAAGTAAACTAAAACCCTGGAAATTTGGAAAAGTGTTTGTAAATAGATTTGAATTAAATATATAAGAATTTTAAAATCTTAGGAGATTTTAAATTGTTTACAGCATTGTGAATGACATTTTGAAATGTGTTTCAAGGTGGAAGTGTTTAGAAATGGTTTTGAAAAGTGAGATAGTATTGAACTCACTACGGTCACTGGAAAATAATTTCGATGATGATCCGGACATCATCGGTGTTCATTTTCGAGTTTCTAAGTGACGGATTACTACCAAAGATTTTGTTTTTGAATTGTTTTTGAGAAAAACAAGTTGTATTGGAATTCCAGAAAAGGATATTTGATTTTTGGAAAGGCTAAGCTATTTGAAACTCCCAGGTAAAGATTGTTTGAAATAAAAACAAATTAAATAGAACTTGGTGAAAGAAAATTTGAAATTGAAATAAAGGCAGTTCAGTGGTAATTGAATTGAATTGGATTAGAATGGTATCGAGAAAAATTGGATTGGTGATATAGGAATTTGAAATGGAATTTGGTTGGTATAAGCAGAGGATTTGGTTTGGATATAAGCGAATAGCTGTGTTGAACAGATAGTGATTGGAAATTGCTTGAGATGACATTGGTATATGTTGGATTGATAACAGGTGAAAGTGATAAAGTTAATACGACCGACCAAAAAGGTACAAGTTTATATTTGGTATAAGCATGAAATTTGGCAAGCCGCTTGGCTATTTGATTTTATTTTAGGATGGAGAAGGCCCAGAGAGGCGAGTTGTAGTTGTACCGATCGATCAGTACAAAGGAGGTGCTGGTGAAATTTTTCGAAATTTTCAGGTGTTAGAAAATTTTCAGGATTTTTGAAAATTTTCATTGATAAGAATTAATTAATATTTAAATTGAAATAAATTGGTTCAGTTGAAACTGAAGTTAAGAAGTGAACAAATAATTCTAACCAGTCAATAGAGTTTGTTTTCTACCTTAGCAATTTCGAGGACAAAATTATTTCAAGGGGGAAGAATGTAATGTCCCGTATTTTAGCGATATAATAATTAATTAATTTAATTATATAAATAGTGATTTAGAGAATTAAATGGTCATTTAATTAAATTATATGGAATATTTAATTAATATAAATAATAGAATAATATATTTAGTTTTTGAAATAGTCAGAAATAGTGGAATTCATAATATTGTGTGAAATGAATCATTTATAATATATACTTCAGTTTGGAGTTGAATTATATTAACGAATATATTATATAAACGACGGTTGAACGTATAATTATATTATAATTATAATCGAGCTCGAAATGGCGCTGCAGTTCGCTGTTTGGCGATTCGAACTTCAAATGAATATACAGAATCCGTTTTAAATAGGATTTCTGTGAAATAAGAAACGTTCGGAGGTGGTGAAGTATACTTTTCTTGTAGAAGAGAAAAATCGGGATTTCATTGTGCAGATTTTGATTTATGTCCAAATCAAATTTTCGAAAAGTCGCTATGGAATTCCTTTATAATTTATAACGATATATAAAAGGAATTTCAATATAAATTGAATATCGATTCAATCAGGATTTGAATATCGAGTTGTAAATCCATATAAATTTATTCTGGAGTTGTATGGTATTCTATTGTGAATATATTGAGACGACCCGAACTTCCCTGTGAAGGAAAGCGCGGATAGAATTGAGTACAAGACAAATCAGAACGCAGACGGGAGAACATTTCATTGTATATTACAACAATTCCATCAGAATACAAGAATGTACAGAGTATGAATGAATATTAAACAGAAATATCAGAGATTTAAATTACATTTAAATACATAGCAGCGGAAAATAATACAAAATACAACTGAAGGAGATATACGGATACAAAGCTTTCCAGATATCGTTCCAGCTGTAAACCAGGATCTTGTGAATATAAATCTGCAAATCCAAAACTATTAGCTGCCCGTGTCAAAATAAAGGCACACAGAGTTTAGGTTAAAACAATAAACTCCAAGTCAGTCATGGGACTGGTGTGAGGACTAAAACAGTTATTAATCTTTATTTTAAAGTTAGGTAAATCAAGGGACCACGCCGCTAACGCAGAACGGGTTTCCTCCCACGAATACCAGTGCATAAAACAAACAGCGCAATGCTAAATAAAGAAAAATGAAGCTATTATAAGACACAGTTCCCATCACACAATGCAACGCAAGCCGGAGGATAGGGTTTTTACCTTATAACAGCCAAGAATTCTTGATACGTTTAAAACAAATTATTTGATACTATTATAAGTGCATAGTGTATAAAACCACTTCAAATCATAAGTATCAATCATAGACGGCATAAGTGCCCCATCCCACTATGTCGCCATACTAGGCTCTACAAATAAAACCCCAAATGTCACGTATTTGGAAATTGGATTTCCGTCTGTGAACCGAGGCAAAAGATAGTCCTCACCGACTTCGAGACTCTCTAGCCCGAGCCTTAGGGTCAGAGCGCATCGACCCTTGGATCGTCAGGGCCGGTCCACCGATGTGGATTAAAATGCCTGAACACTACGTTTCCCCGCCCTTTGGGGCGTAAATGAGCCAACGAATGGTTCCATCGGACCCGGATCGTTCGATCTAACGAAGGCGCCTCGCAACAGCAACAACCGCATAAGTCAAACTCGTCAGGGCATGTAAACCCATTGATGCCACTTCTAACTAGAAAGAAACGCATGCCCTCCCTGAGGTCCTCTCCCGTTTTGGGATCACCACCGGGGTGTGAGGCTCGCGAATCAACGTTACACAAAGCTACGCCACACAGGCCATGCTTTGATCATTAACCACTAGACTCTGCTTTTCAACAGAAGCCTTGATCATATGAATCTTAGCATGCCACACAGGCAAACCACTCTATGCAACCGATATCAGTCACACAGAATGAAATCCGATGTCAGACACACAGTCCATTTACAAGTCCGGTCTTCCACCATCGTCTTCATCTTCGACTTATCGTCGTATAAGTTATTCAGAATGGGATAAACCCAGTCTTTCTGAATAACTCGCGTATATAATAAATACGTGTTACACAAACACAACATACGCCTCATTCCAATTCATCAGTCACTAACCGTAAATTAACAAGAGAATAATTCCCCAAATGTTAACCCCGAAGGCCGAAACCAACATCAGATCAATATCCAGAAAACCATTCTGCTTAGCTAATCGACAGTTAGTTTCTAAATTTCTCATCCATAGGGAAAGATTCCCATTAATTTTATCAAAGATAAATTCCTTGAATTTATTCTTTAATCTTCTTTTGAATATCGATTCAACTAGTCGGGATTAACGAACCTTACCGAAGTAATCATTTGTTTTAATTTCCCAATCCCAACCTATTCATCCCATGAAGTAAAACTGGTTATACTTCATATCTAACACGACGGTGTTATCGGTAAATTCAATTACCATTTCACGTTTAAATCTAATTAAAGATTTAACTATCGCCTGGAGCAAAACTGGTGATACTCCATTCTCGATCTTTTCAATCTAATTAAAGATTCATTAAAACTCCACTTAGTTTTAATCTTTGACTGGGTTAAAGAATCCATGTCATTTAAAACACGGTTCACGATAAACCCAAAAATCAATGCCAATTCAATTCCAATTAATTATCATTTAATTGGTACACTTCATTAAATCTAAATAAAAAAATTTAATCTTTTCTCAACTGGGTTCAAGAACAGTGTTAATAAAGACACCATTCACGACAAACCCAAATCACATTTGACATTAAATACAAGGCTCTAAATAGAAAATATACCGGCTTATATTCAATATCAAACTCTACGACCAACAAATATCGTATTGGAAATAACGATGTATATATATCTTTCAAATTCCCATAACAATATTTGTGTCATCACGAAATCCAACATCGAAATATTCCGAAGACAATTTCGATTCAAATCCATTCCAGTACAATTATTGGAAATTCTAGTTATTTCAAAACCATTTCAAATCCAATTTATTTATTTAAAAATAAATAGAATTATAATTCTAGTTGAAAACTAGTTCATTTCGATAGAAATCTATTTTTATCTTTTCAAATATGGAGTTTTTCATCCCAATTTTTCCCAAATCATTTCTTATGATTTTACACAAATTATTACTATTTATAATAATTTTATCAAGGCCCGTACAGTAGATTTCCATCAACGGCCATCGAACTGCACTTAGAGCGACCTTTTCCAAATTTGATTTGGACATAATTCCAAATCCAACCGTTAGATTTCAAATTTCCAATATTCGTTAGAAAGCTCTTTTTGATACAAACCAAACGGTTCCGATTTTAGGAGAACCCAATGGTCGGATCTCCCGTAATATCCGTTCGAAGTCAATGGTCGAAATTTGCGAACTGCCGCGGCGCGGCGCGTTCTATTCAGGCCATTATATTATATATATAATATATATTTCGTCGATTTCCTTTCGAAACGAATTTTATAAATCGTTTTAAATTCGTTTTCAAAACGATTTCAACTTCTTTTTCAAATTCAAATCAAAATAGAATTTTCCCTTACAAATTCGTTTTAAATTCATTTCAAATTGATTTCAATTCAAATCGATTTTCAGTTCAATTTCAATACGTTTTAAATTCAATTCAAAATGATTTCAATTCTGTTTCAATCTAATTCGAATTTCAATTCTATTCAGTTTAATTCGAATTCATTTTCTATTCAATTCAATTTCAATTTAAGTCGAATTTTTATTCTTTTCAATATAATTCGAATTTCATTTCAAAATATTCGATTTTGAAAGCACTTCTCGATATTCATTATAAAAACGAATATAATCGATATAAACATCCTTCACGTCAAAATGGCGTCAATCTAATCAACACGGCTTCATATGTTTCTATTTTCAAATATTCTATTTCAAATATTTCTATTTCAAATATTTCTTTTTCAAAACTGGAATGAAGCCCAATCAATTACCATATAATGTTAATTATATGGATTTTCTACAACACATGTATACAATAACAACGATGAATAATCAACCATCATCCAAAGTGCATTCTACACTGTATAAGCATCAAATATAAATATTCAACACATATAACAGTCTGTCAATCAATCAATCAACATACAACTAAACAATCGGGATTAGTGTACGTCAAATATCATCCCAATACCCATGTGGGGTTTACAAACAATCAAACACAGATTTTATTTGTGCAGTTGGGCGATGTGTAAAATTTATCGTCTCAATCAATATTAGTCAAATGTGTGTATATAAACAAATCGTCCGATTTGTTTATTTTTATTTCATTTCATATACACGTTAAAAATTATATTTTTAACTATAAAATATTTTCCACTATAAAATATTTTATTTCAACTATATAAATGTTTTATTTCATTTCACATCACATCACACAATCAACTACACATCAAAATCAAACAAACAAGCATACAAGCCGTCCATGGTCTGTGGACGACGGGTGTCGGGTGCTACTAAACACCGTCTGCATCCCAGTATATATTTGAACTAGAAAAATAAAATTAAAAGGTGAGAAGTTCTCACCCGAGCTAAACCAACGCCACGACTCTTCTTATGCAGAAATTCTTCATCGTTCTTCCTTTTGTCACTTCCACCATCTGTATTCACTACATATATAAAAATCGAATTTTTACTTCGCTATTCAATATATAAAAATCATATTTTTACTTCGCTATTCAATATATAAAAATCGAATTTTTACTTCGCTATTCAACATATAAAAATCGAATTTTTACTTCGCTATTCAACATATAAAAATCGAATTTTTACTTTATTTATAATATAAAAATCATATTTTTATATTTTCTATAAATTAAAAATCCTTTCTTTCTAATGTTAAAAATAAAAACCATATTTTTATTTTTCTTTCACATTCATGAACATCTAATCTTGTAATTAATAAAAATCAAATCTTTTCATCCCATGAAAATCAAATCTTCTAAATAAATAAAAAGAAGAGGACTTACAATAAAAATCGATGGGGGGGGGGGGTCTGTTGCGGCTGAGGAGGGGCTGAGGAAGCTGCGCAAGGTCGGGGAGGTGGTGGCGCCGGTTTATAGGCGGAGGCGGGGGTTCGATCGGAGGATGGCGGATTAAAGGGGGGAGGCGGTGACGATTTGGTGGCAGGGGAGGTTTGGGTTCGGGGGCGTCGCGATTCTTCGATGGAGGAGGGGGGTCGACGAGGGCTGGAAGGGGGTGTGGGCTCGGCGCTGGCGGCGGCTTCGATGGCGGCGCGGCGAACTGGTCGAGGGGGGGTCGCGTTTTAGCTGTAGTTTTTTTTTTCTTTTTTTTTCTCGCTGACTGATTCAAAAGGGAAGGGGGAGGAGAGAGCATAAGGGAGGGGCCTTATTATTATATAATATTTTATTATTAAATTTTCTAAAAAGCAACTTCTTCATTCGACCACTAAACGAAACCCACCGCCTGTCTCCCATAGCTAATCACCCCCATTCCGAACACAATGGGATATGTACAGTAGGCTGATTCGATGGCTTCGATCAGTTTTCATCAAAATCAACATATAACTCTATATATTGAATTTGAACGTGCATTTCAATTTACCGGGGCCACATACTAACTAGAAAAATTCCAGAAAAATACTTTCTAGCTTCGTATTGACGATACGGTCCTAACAAAACTAATTTCATCGAATTCTGAGACCGTTTGAAAAATGGCCATTTTCCGGTCGATTAAAATCAACTAAAACTGGTCAAACGCTTTTTCCCTTGCCACGCTCACATATTGATTCGAAAAATTTTGAAAACTGGAATCTAGCAATAACTTGACATCCCGGATCCAACAAAAGTGGTTTCGTCGAAATCCGAGGTCGTTTGCAATATGGCTATCTTTAAGGGCCTAAATTCCATAGCGACTATTCTGAATTTTCAACTGGACATATCTTTTGATTCCCGCTATGAAATTTCAATTTTTCAGATTCGTTTGAAAGATATTTTCAATTAGATTCAAATATTTTTGGTTTCACTAAAATCCGGTTTATTTTGAATCCTGTACATCCATTTGAAGTTTGAAATCGAATTATCGAACTACCGCGCCATTTTCAATTCCTTTTATAAATATTTATATTCTATCGTCGATTCAAACGAATATATACGTTCGAATTATATTCAAAATAAATTTCTCGTCGATATTATTTAAAATAATTCATTCTAAAAAATCAAAATTCGTTAAAATTACCAAAATAAAAAATTTAAATTGGTCCAGATTTCTGGGTTATTAAATATATATGTTAATATTTATTTTTAAATATTTAATTTAATTATTTTTAAATATATTTATATATTTAAATAGGTTATTTAGAGCTTTAAAAATAGCCTGTTTTGCAAACGAACTCCGTTTTGATGAAACCAATATTGTTGGATCCATAATATTAAATTATTGTTAGATTCCAAGTTTCGTGATTTTTGGGGTCAGTTTGTGGCCGTACGAATTTTTAATGTGAAAAACAGTCAGTATCTTGATAGTTAAAAATACATTGTGTGAGAAAACGGAGTCGGAATTCGATGAAACCAGTTTCGTCGGGTCCGTAATGTCGAACTGTAGCCGCATGCCCAATTTCATGATTTTTAGATATTGTATGTGATTATAGGAATTTTTATTCAACAATACGAATAGCGGTTGCTTAAAAAGAAATTAGATAATCGAATATAAAAATATTAAAACCTATCTATAAATAACCATATCACTTTCTAAAACCCTAAACTTTTTCCTCCACGGTCAAATACTCACGCCGCCACTATTTCTCCAATTTCTTCATACAACACAGGGTTTAAAAATCAATAGAAATTCAAAACAAAATCTATAAATCCGCAAACAAGAGTGTATGAGCTCATGGAAGCAAGAGCTTTCCACTGATATCTTCATTTTTATGTGCGATAAGTGTTTGGGGTCTCAGCATTTTTTCCAGTGTTCTATTTTCAAGCTAGGGTTCTTCGATTCGGATGTTTGAGGCATCAAATGAAGTTATCGAGGGTATTTTTGGGCTCAGCATGGATTATCGCACTTATGTGTATTGTCTAGGAGAAAACGACGAGATAAAGTGACGAAGGTTCACTGTGTTAGGGCTGGAAGTCGCCTCGAGAAGGGCGAGTGCGAACTGGGCAAAACGATGATGGAATTGAAGACGCTTGGTAGGGGTGTGTCATGGTGGTGTTGGTTTGTAAAATCACGAGGTAATGAAGGTGAAAATGGAGGTCGAAGAATTGGCAATGGCAAAAAGTAAAATATTGGAGCATGAATTATGTGTTCGAGGAAGAAAGGAAAGGGGGAAAACGAGTCAGTGGGCTTTTGAAGTTGAAGTGGGTCGATTGTTGTTGGTAAAGCCCAAAAACTAATTACATTTGTTAAGATTTTATTTAAAATAGTGAACAAACTTATCAATGCAATATTTTACTCATGCGTTGTCCAAAACACGAACGTTATGATCCGTTGGGATCGTATGGACGAGCGCAACATAATGGAACTGACTGGGAGTGGATTGGAGCTCGTTACAATTTATAGTAAAATAAATTGTCCGACTGAATCAAGCGATGGTTATCATTATTAATGATGATCGTCCAATGTGAGTAAAACTCACCAACTCTATCAGTTATATTTTTATAACTTATTTTTAGAACTGATAAATGATGATTGATTGCTGTGTGCTGACTGTTTGGTTGAATTTCTTACGTATTGGGTGAAATTATAGATAACAATATATATATAAATCGTTAATCAAATATTGATTCTGTTTATCAGAATATTTCATATCAAAATGAAATCGATGTTATTATATTGTTTTACATCTGTGGATGCAGGGAAACAAGTTGGAGGGATTCAACTAGATTCCTCAATATTTATAATGCTGTTGTTTTCATGTATTGTAATATATGATATGATATATAATCTGTGTTGATTACGTGTGTTTTAATGATATCAATCATTGTTATTTGGTATTTTAAATACCATAAGAAATACTGGGATGTAGAAAAGGGGATTTTCAATGTGTATTTTGAAAATGAATTATTTATATAAAATCAATGGATTTTATATATAAAAGGAAAAGGATTTTATAAAAGAAAATAATTATAAAATCAAAGGAGATTATAAGAAAAAGGAAATATTTATTTGTTATATAAATAAAATTGAAAAGGAAATATTTGTCGAACAAATAGAAGATAAAAGAGATATATATTGGAAAAATAAATAGAAAGATAAAAAGGAATATTTATTTAGAAAATAAATATAGAGAATTATAAAAGGAGATATTTGTAAATCATTTACAAATAGATTTGAAAAGGAGATATTTGCAAATCAATTACAAATAGATTTGAAAAGGAGATATTTGTGAACCATTTACAAATAGAATTGAAAAAGAATATTTATTTGTTAAATAAATAAAATGATAAAAGAATATTTATTTGTTAAATAAATAGAATTGAAAGGGAAATATTTATTTAGAAAAATAAATAGAGTTATAAAAGGAAATATTTATTAAGAAAAATAAATAGAGTTATAAAAGGAAATTTTAAATGAGATTTAAGTATTAGGAATAAAAAGGAGATTTTGTATGAATAATTCTATAAATAGAAGTATACACAGAATTTGGAAATGGGATACTATTTTGAAATACGAAGTCAAACTTAATGGAGTTAATCAATTTGTGTTAATCGATTTGAGTTAATCGATTAGAGTTAATCGAATTAGAGTTAATCAATTTGAGTTAATCAAGTTAGAGTTAATTGAAAAGTGCTAATCGAATAGAGTTAATCAAACAAGAGTTAGTCGAATATTGGTTTTTCAAAAGAGAGTTATCCGAATATTGGTTATTCGAAAAGAGAGTTAATCAAATTTCGGTTATTCGAAAAGAGAGTTAATCGAATATAGGTTATTCGAAAAGAGTTGCCGAATATTGGTTATTCGAAAAGAGTTATCGAATATTGGTTATTTGAAAATAGAGTTATTGAATATTGGTTATTCGAGAAGAGAGTTAATCGAATATTAGTTATTTGAATAAGAGTTAGTCGAATATTAGTTAATCGAATAAGAGTTAATCGAATATAGTTTATTCGAATAGAGTTAAAGGAGTTAATCGAATATAGTTTATTCAAATAGAGTCAAAGGAGTTATCGAATATAGTTTATTCGAAAGGAGTTAATCTAATATAGTTTATTCAAGTAGAGTTAAAGGAAGTTATCGAATATAGTTTACTTGAAAGGAATTAATCGAATATAGTTTATTCGAAAGGAGTTATCATATATAAGTTATTCGAAAAGAGAGTTATCGAATATTGGTTATTCGAAAAGAGAGTTAATCGAATATTGGTTATTCAAAAGGAGAGTTAATCGAAAAGAGTTATCGAATATGGGTTATTTGAAAAGAGTTATCGAATATTGGTAATTCGAAAAGAGTTATTGAATATTGGTTATTCAAAAAGAGAGTTATCGAATATTAGTTATTCGAGAAGAGAGTTAATCGAATATTAGTTATTCAAATAAGAGTTAGTCGAATATTAGTTAATCGAATAAGAGTTAATCGAATATAGTTTATTCGAATAGAGTTAAAGGAGTTAATCGAATATAGTTTATTCGAATAGAGTTAAAGGAGTTATCGAATATAGTTTATTCGAAAGGAGTTAATAGAATATAGTTTATTTGAAAGGAATTAAGTGATAAGATTTAATGAATTAAAGTTAATCGAGTTAAAGTTAATGGAGTTATGGTTAATTGATTTGAGTTAATCGAGTTATATTTTGGAGTTAGATATTTCAGAAGTAGGGAATATAACGCTATAGTTATAATCAATGTTTTTCAATAAAGAAGTGGATTCGTATGCAGAATCCGAGAGTTACGCAAGGAAGTTTGTTAAAGATTTAAAGGGTGAACTTTGTATATTTCGAGGTTAGAAATGTTGTCAGTTAAGGTCTGAGAGGTAGTTATACCCCATCTTGATTAACTTCGTTTTAACTAAGGAATGGTTAAGGTTCGATAGTGAAGATTGGTTAAGTGAATTTAGCTAATGAAGGTAATGGTTTAAGTTGGCATAGCGATATTTTATTTAAACATCTATTTAAATCCAATGTAGTAGTTTTGGAAATGTTTTCCAAATAAGAATCAGAAATGTTCTCTAATATAGAAAATAAGAAATGGAAATGTTTTCTAATGTTAACAATGTATATTTTCTAAATTTAGAAAATAAAAAATGTTGAATATATGGAAACAGGAATAGGGAAATGGACAATTGAATGACAAATTAAATTAAAGTGGATTAGTGTTGATTGATGATTTGCTCGATAAGATTTCCATTTGGAAATACGACCGTTGTTTGTACACATGTTTTCCTTTGATAGTTAACTCACCGACCATCGAGGATTTTGACCACTTTTCCGTCGTCCATATGGAGAGACCGGGATCAGATTCATTATCTGAAAACCACTCCATATGGGCGTTAGCGTTGCGATCAAATATGATGAAGATAATTGAAGATGGAGTTATGCAAGGGCTGCCCTGTTTACATAATAGTACCTTCGGTTTGTCCAGTCCCAGGACGACCTGTATGGAAGAATGTCTGACAGAGTATTTGTAATGGATCACGTAAGTCGATCTCTTCAAACATATGTACATTTGGTGGCGGAGAAATTCGTTTCTCTTAGCTGTATACCCGTTGTTTCTTAGGGAAATAAATTTGTGATTTGGCGGGTATGACGATGTGATATTCAAAGTGAATAATTGTGTGATCTATCAGGGATAAGCGTGGCCTCTAGCCTCACAACCGGGAAATGACAAAAATCGGGTAAGCAGCATGGCTAAGTGGTTGGCTGCCAAGCAAGGTGTATTATCACCTATCTAGAGATATTTTTTTCATTCTTTAATCTATTCGATGTTATCCCATTTGGGAAACTGTTGTTGATCCCAACTGTTGGTGATATACATTCGATACACTCAAGAGAAATAAGTGGTTGGTCATGTGTGGCCAGGTTGCAAGATGTTCTTGTTGATATTACACTATCGGAAGGTGGTTCCATACCTTGTCATAGTTGCTAATCCATTATCCAATAAGTGCTCGCGGCTTGGATTGTATACTATATATGTAGAACGTGAGATGAAAGCGTTTCTGCTAGATAAATATATATTTGTGGTTGATAGGCATTATTATAATATCAAAAGAGTTTTGATATAAAGTTTATCGTTTCTTTAAAAAGGATTTTGAAAGTTAAATCAAATGTTTTGGATTCTCAAAAGGGAAAAAACCCGTTCCGTTATACAATGTGGTCTTATGAGATATCGTTTAATTTCTTAAACTTTTTTAAACTGTTTTACTCACACCAGTCACATGACTGACCCAGAGTTTATTTTGTTTTGTTTTCCCTAAACTCTTGGGTGCCCAATTTTGTACGGGCAGTCAAGTAGTCAGGATTTCACAGATATACTTAGAGAGCTTGGAGCAGGAGGCTTTAGGATTGTATAGCTATAGTTATTTCCGTTGTGTTGTAAGTGTTGTGCTCTGATAATGTTACTGTATACATATATACTAGTTTTATTTCAAAGTTATGTATCAATTACATATCGTTTGTTCCGCTGTGAGATTCGTGTTACCCTAATGTTGTATGTTCTTCTTCTTCTATTCTAAGTTTCTATATTATCTATTCTCACCCTCTAATTTCTTTCATGGACTATCCGGTGTTTTCGATGCTTGAATAGTCGACATAGTGTTGTATGCCGATATCCAGGATCGCAAAATCCCCGGATCGTTACAGACTTGGTTATTTCAATAATATTAACTTCTTATTCAAGTTACCAAGTTCTTTCCGAGCCCCTTATGTCTCTAAGGAATGGACCCCTCTTGCTTATTAATTTTAGTTATATACCTGAACCCATTTAAGTTCATTAATAAGCCCATAACATATTATTCTCTAGATTGTAATTTAATGTTTGAAATCTATTTTTTTTTTTACATTATTATCCTGTCATTCATTGTCCAATTTCAGATTTACATGTTACACTAACATGTTTTACTTAATGTATAATTAAGTATATCTTATCTCAATCACTAGGCTTCATGTTAACATGTTACTTAATATATATCATTAAATATAACTCATTTCATTTCACTGTTATCTCAGTTTACCAGATTCATAAGCATATAATTGGCTACTTACTTCTTTATGTTCTATGCCGCCTAAGAGGGATTCTTCTTATTATTAATTTCTTTTATTAGACTTCGTAATTCTCTTTTATGAGTTTACCAATAATAAGACTACTTCATTCTTTTTCATTAACCATGACTTGGTTTAATATAACCTCTTGTTGTTATTTACTTATTTATTTAGTTCTATTAACTAAGGTTTATCAATAAGTTTCATTCCATTTATTACAACCTACGTTATAATTTCCACTTGTCCCTAGAGCAAGCCTATCTATTATCTTCCATTCTTTCATTCATACTTAATCATAATAGGTTATTATCATTCCCCTTTCATTCCAATTCTTATATTGTCATTCTAGCTAGTATTGTTTACTTATCAACTTTTTTATTAATAAGTTTTTCCCCTTTTTATTAATTATAACACATATTATAATTCCGCTTGTCGATAGGACAAGCCTACCTATTATACAACATTCTCATTAATGTAATTAATTATAAAAGGTTTATTCCCCGTTTTCCACATTTTCTTTGGTTCTTTACATTAACCAACATTTATTATTGTGACATTTATCTCTTTACTAAGACTAATTATTCTATTTTCTAAAGAGCATTGAGGAGGAAGAAGAATGGTAGAGCCTAGCAACATCTCAGAAAATATGAGATTTAGGCTAGTCCCTACTAGTCTATTTATAGATGTATGAGAAAGTATGAACCATTGGATTCAATTCATTAAAATCTAAACCGCACGTATAAAAATTCCACGTCATAGAAAATAAATCTAGACCGGCTCAGCACAATCCAACTTGGGTCGACCCAGGCAGCACGTGGGTCAACCCATCTGGGTCAATGCGTGTTTTCTAGGACGTTGTTTCTAAATTTAACATTTTTAATTAAAAATGTTTAATAACTTGCTAAATATTCTTCTCTTGATTCATTTTATACCTCTTATGACACGACCCGAACTTCCCCGTGAAGGAAAGCACGGATTGCGTTGAGTACAAGACAAATCAGAACGCAGACAGAAGAACATTTCATTGTTCATTACAACAATTCCATCAGATACAAGAATATACAGAGTATGAATAAATAAATTACATTTAACAAATATCAGAGATTTAAATTACATTTAAATACATTGCAGCGGAAAATAATGCAAAACACAACTGAAAGTGATACACGGATACAGAGCTTTCCGAGCATCGTTCCAGCTGTAAATCAGGACCCTGTGGATATAAATCTGCAAAACCAAAACTACTAGCTGCCCGTGTGGAAAACAGGGGCACCCAGAGTTTAGGTTAAAACAATAAACTCCAAGTCAGTCATGTGACTGGTGTGAGAACTAAAACAGTTATTAATCTTTATTTTAAAGTTTGGTAAATCAAGGGACCACGCCGCATAACACGGAACGGGTTTCCTCCCAAGAATACCAGTGTATAAAACAAACAGCGCAATGCTAAATAAAGAAAAATGAAGCTATTATAAGACCCATGTCCCATCACACAATGCAACGCAAGCCGGAGGATAGGGTTTTTACCTTATAACAGCCAAAGCATGCTTGAACGTTAAAAAAACATTATTTGATACTATTATAAGTGTATAGTGTCAAAACAGTTCAATCATAAATATAAATCATAGACGGCATGAGTGCCCCATCCCACTATGTCGCCATACTAGGCTCTACAAATAAAACCGAAATACACGTATTGGAAATTGGATTTCCGTCATGAGTCGAGGCAAGGGGCAAGCTCCTCTCCGTTCGGGACACTCTAGCAAATGCCTCGGGACCGCAAACAGCAATCCCTGGATCCTCCAAGGCCGGTCCTCTCTTACTTTTGAGGATTGGCAATTCCTGAACACACGTTTCCCGGTCCTTACAGACCTATATCCAAGGCGCCTCGTATCCTACAACCACACAGGTGAAAAGTATATAAATTTCAGGGCTGGTAGGTCACTGACACCACCATAGCTAGAAAGAAACGTCGTTTACTCCTTGGGTCCGTATCCCGTTTTTGACTCGTACCGAGGTGTGAGGCTCGCGAATTTACATTATACACAAAGCTACGCCACACAGACCATGCTTTGATCATGAACCACAAGACTTTGCTTTGAAACAGAAGCCTTGATCAATTGCCACTTACGCGTGCCACACTGGCAATTCACTCCATGCGACTTGTGAGAACCCATAACTTCCCCGTGAAGGAAAGAGCAGATACTTTGAGAACAACACACAAATGAACGCAGACGGAAGAAATTTCATTGTTATTACAACAATTCCATTAGAATACAAGAATATACAGAGTATAAATGAATAAATTACATTCGATAAATATCAGAGATTACAATAAATTACATAGCAGCGGAAAAACAATATAAAACACAATAGAAAGTAATGCACGGATACAAAGCTTTCCGAGCATCGTTCCAGCTGTAAATCAGGATCCTGTGAATATAAATCTGCAAAACCAAAACTACTAGCTGCCCGTGTCGAAAATACGGGCACCCAGAGTTTAGGTTAAAACAATAAACTCCAGATCAGTCATGTGACTGGTGTGAGAACTAAAACAGATATATAAAACTTTACTTTAAAAGAGAGTAATTCAAGGGACCACGCCGTATAACACGGAACGGGTTTCCTCCCAAGAATACCAGTGCATAGAATAAACGACGCAATGCCTTTTCGAAAAATGATGCTATTATAAGACCCAGGTCCCATCACACAATGCAACGCAAGCCGGAGGATAGGGTTTTCCCTTATAATAGCCAAACATGCTTGGTACGTGTAAAACAAAACATTTGATACTATTATAAGTGTATAGTGTCAAAACAATTTCAATCATAAATATCAATCACAGACGGCATGGGTACCATATATCATGTCACCATACTAAAACTACAATTAAAACCGCAATTTCTCGTATTGGAAATTGGATTTCTGTCATGAGTCGAGGCAAGGGGCAAGCTCCTCACCGCTTTCAAGACACTTTAGCAAATGCTCAGGACTACACACTTTGGGCAGCCACTTGGATCGGTTGGGCCGGTCCTCTCTTACGTTTGAGGATTGGCAATTCCTAAACACACGTTTCCCGGTGCTTACAGACCTAATATCGAGGCACCTCATTCCAACAACCACAAAGGTGAAAAGTATATAAATGTCAGGGCTGGTAAGTCACTGACACCACCAAAGCTAGAAAGAAACGTCGTGTTCTCCCAACGGTCCGTATCCCGTTTTTAACTCATACCGAGGTGTGAGGCTCGCGAATCCACGCTATACACAAAGCTATGCCACGTAGGTCGTGCTTTGATCATCAACCACAAGACTTTGCTTTTCAACAGAAGCCTTGATCCATGCAACTCAGCGTGCCACACAGGCAATTCATGCCATGCGATTGATATCTATCGATATACAACCTCTGAGCTCGTACGTCTCAGAGAAGGGCGTTAAGCAAAAGAATAAATTCTCCGCCGCCAAACAGATGTATATTTAATAGAAATCAATCAACACAAAATAAAATCCAATGTCTGACACACAATCCATTTACAAGTTCATTCTGGGTCTGAACGAAACCGGAGGCTCTTTCCTCGCATATCCATCAATCTCCAAGTATGTCTGGACGACCACCAACTATTTCCATCCTCTTGGGTGTACAGCCCAATCAGGATCATCAGTAATTATCCAAACGATGTGAAGACTTCCGGTCTTCGACCACCGTCATCATCTTCGACTTATCGTCGAATCGGTTATTCAGAATGGGTATAAACCCGGCCTTTCCGAACAACCCGCATATATTAAAAACAAATGTTACACAAACACAACATACGCCTCATTCCAATTTAGCAGCCACTAACCATAAATCAACAAGAGAACAATTTCCCAAATATTAACCCCGAAAGCCGAAACCAACATCAGATCAATACCCAGGAAACCATTCTTCTTAGCTAACCTAAAGCTAGTTTATAAATTTCATATTCTTAGGGAAATGTTCCCATTAATTTTATCCAAGATAAATTTTTTGAATTTATTCTTTAATCTTCCTTTGGATGTCATTTCAAACCAAATTATGGTTTTCCAAACTAGTCGGGATTAGCGAACCACACCGAAGTAATTATTTCTTTTATTTCCCAATCCCAACCTATGCATCCCATGAAGCAAAACTGGTAATACTCCATATATAACACCACGGTGTTATCGGTAAAATTAATTACCATTTCACGTCCAAATCTAATTAAAGATTTGACTATCGTTTTGGAGCAAAACTGGTGATACTCCATTCTCGCTCACTTTCTATATTTGATAATTTAAATTATCAATTCACATTTCAATGTAATTACAGATTCATTAAAACTCCCTTTTCTGGGTTAAAGAACTAATGTCATTTAAAACACAGTTCACGATAAACCCAAATCACATTCTATTTATTATCGGGTTAAAGAACAAGTGTTATTTAAAACACCCTTCACGATAAACCCACAAATCAATTCTATTTAAAACCCATTTCAAATCCAATTTATTTGTTTAAAAATAAATGGGTTTTAATTTTAGTTCAAAACTACTTCATTTCGATAAAAATCTATTTTTATCTTTTCAAACATGGAGTTTTTCATCCTAATTTTTCCCAAATCATTTCTTATGATTTTACACAAATTATTGATATTTGTAATAATTTTATCAAGGTCTGTACAGTCGATTTCCAACAGCGACCATCGAACTGCACTTACAGCGACCTTTTCCAATTTGACTTGGATATATCTCCAAATCCAACCGTTCGATTTCAAATTTCTAATATTTGTTAGAAGGATCTTTTCGATACGAACCCAACGATTCCGATTTTAGGAGAATCCTACGGTCGGATCTCCCGTAATGTCCGTTCGAAGTCAATGATCGAAATTCACGAACTGCCGCGGCGCGGCGCGTTCTATTCAGGCCATTATATTATATATATAATATATATTTCGTCGATTTCTATTTAAAACGAATTTTATAAATAGTTTTAAATTCGTTTCAAAAACAATTTCAACTCCCATTTCAAATTCAAATCAAAATTGAATTTTCCTTATAAATTCATTTCAACTTAATTCAAATTTCGATTCAATTTGAATTCATTTCAAATCGATTTTTATTCTAATTCAATTCGTTTTCAATTCAATTTGAATTCGTTATATATTCAATCCAATTCGAATTTCTTTTATATTCAATTCAATTCAAATTTGTTTTCTATTCAATTCAATTCAAATTCGTTTTATTCAATTCAAATTAAATTCGTTTTCTATTCAATTCAAATTAAATTCGTTTTCTATTCAATTAAAATTAAATTCGTTTTCTATTCAATTCAAATTAAATTCGTTTTCTATTCAATTCAAATTAAATTCGTTTTATATTCAATTCAAACTCAAATTCGTTTTCTATTCAATTCAAATTCAAATTCGTTTTCTATTCGATTCAATTCAAATTTTCTGTTATAAATATTCGATTTTTATCTCTTTTCAATATTCATTATAAAAACGAATATAATCGATATAAATATCGTTCGCGTCAAAATAGCGCATCTCTAATCTACACGGCTTTATATATTTCAATAATTATGTTATTCCATTCAACAAATGAATCTATATTTTTGTCAACACATGACTAATCTCAACGAATGAGTACTGTCCACGTGTGACTATTTTTGTTATTTAATATATTTTATAAAAATTATGGTATCTATCGTTTGATTTCAAATCAGACTCCAACCGTAAATTAGTAAGAGAACGATTCCCTAAATATTAACCCCGAAGGCCGAAACCAACATCAGATCAATATCCAGGAGACCACTCATCTTATCTATTTTCCAGTTAGTTTCTAATTCTATATATGATAAAGATGTAAATTTTATTGTTAAAATATTTCGTTCAACACATGACTAATATCAACGGATGAGTACTGTCAACACATGAACCTTTATTTTATAATACTCTTTATTTTTCAAATTGGAATGAGGCCCAATCAATTACCATATAAAGTTAATTATATGGATTCCTTACAACACATGCATATAATAGCAACAATAAATAATCAACCATCATCCAAAGTGCACTACACTGTATAAGCATCAAATATAGATATCTAACGCTTATAACAGCCTGTCGATCCATCGATCGACATACAACTAATTATTGGGATTAGTGTATGCCGTATTTTATCCCAATACCCGTGTGGGGTTTCAAACAATCAAACACAGATTTTATTTGTGCAGTTGGGCGATGTGTAAAATTTATCGTCCCAATCAATGTCCTTCAAATAGGTGTACATAAACAAACCGTCCGGTTTGTAAATGAATATTTATTTATTCACGTTCACGTTAAAAATTATATTTTTAACGACCAAATTATTTTATTCAACCTATGAATATTCTATTCGGTTCATTTATTAAATAAAATGATATCTTTATTTTTCTAACTTATTTTAGAAAATTTTGACGGCATAATGGCACAATACTAGAAACGGGACAAGGCCTAGCCTTATCCCCGGTCTAGTGATGGCCCACGCCATACACATATCAATCAAATTCATTTCAATTCACTAAACAACCAAATCCAAATCAAATAATCTAACTAATCTATGCAACCAAACAAACAAGTCCATGGTCTGTGGACAGTGGTGTCGGGTGCTACTAAACACCGTTTGCATCCTAGTATATATATATAACTAGAAAAAGAAATTTAGAGTGAGAAGTTCTCACGGAGGGTTCCACTCCTCCAGTTTTATTTCTGAATGGTTCGGACTTCGTTTTGATCTCAGTCTGCTCCATCGCCATCTGTTTCACGTAGTTGATTATTAAAAATCACATTTTTATCCTTGTACTGTTCATATAAAGATCACATTTTTATCCTCCTCCTTATATAAAAATTATATTTTTAATTCTCTACTTCACATATATAAAAATCGAATTTTTATCGCTTTAACTTCATGTTAAAAATCGGATTTTTATCGCTTTAACTTCATGTTAAAAATCGGATTTTTATCTTAGCTAAAGGCCATATTTTTAACTTTTCTATATAATAAAAATTATATTTTTAACTTTTCTACATTATAAAAATTATAATTTGAACCTTCCCATAATGTAAATATTATATTTTTATTATCTACATATAATAAAAAAACATAGTTTTATTATTCTAAAAATATAAAGATCGTATTTTTACTTTATAAAACCAATGTTATTTTTAATTTTAAAACAAAGTATGTTTATATTTTCAAAACAAAGTCTTTTTATATTTTTAAAATCACTTCTATTTTATCACAATGTTATATATCTTAAAACTGCATTTTATACATTTTTAAAATTGAATTTTATATAGGCTAATTTATATTTTCAAATACTGCTCTTATATAGTAAATATATATTTTTAAAAACTGATTTTATATAGCAAATATATATTTTTAAAACTGATTTTATAAACTATAGGCTATTTAAAATAAAATAAAGAAAAAGTTAGAACCTCTCTTTTTCGATTTGGCCTGGACCGTGACCAGAACCGCACTCGGAAACTAGGGCTTCTTCCCATTGTCGCTTGGAGCTGCTTGAACCGGATCGGAGGACGTCATGTCGGAGAGCCTCACGAGCTCCACCAGCGCCGGAGGGATGGCCAAGTTCGGTGGCCCCTCGACCAAGAAAATCGCGACTGAGGCTCGAACAGGGGGAGGAAGGATCGGTGAAGGGGGGTGACCGGAGGCGGAGGGAGGCGGCGCAGCCACTGGGGTGGCGTGCGGTGGACTGTGGGAGTTCGGGTGTTGGTTCCCCGTTCAGGAAAGGGGAGCGAGAGAAGGGAGTGAGAGAGGGAGAGATGCGACGGGTGTTGGCGTTGGTCATAAGAGGGTGGACGATGGTGGACGGAAAGGGGAACGATGATGAAGGGGGCGCCATTTTTATCGTGCAATCGATTTGGGGCGGGTTCTGGGAAGATGGATTGGGAGGAAAAGGTTTAAGTGAAAACTGGTTTATATATTATTATTTTATTATTTAATTCTTTAAAAGGTTGACTTTCAATTCGAATCCCTATTCAAACCCAACGACTGTCGCCCCTAGCTAATTACCCACATTCCGAACACAATGGGATATGTATCGCAAGTTAGTTCCATCGTTTCGATCAGTTTTCGTTCAAATCAACATATGATTCTATATATTGAATTTGAACGCGCATTTTAATTTACTGGGGTCACATACTAACTCGAAAAATTCCAGAAAAATATTTTCTAGCTTTGTATTGACGATACGGTCCTAACAAAACTAGTTTCATCGAATTCTGCGACCGTTAGAAAAATGGCCATTTTCCAGTCGATTAAAATCAACTAAAACTGGTCAAACACGTTTTCCTTTGCCATGCTCACATATTGATTCGAGAAATTATGAAATTTGAAGCCTAACAATAACTTGACATCATGGATCCAACAAAAGTGGTTTCGTCGAAATCCGAGGTCGTTTGCAAAATTTCCGTTTTTAAGGGCCTGAATTCCATAGCGACTATTCAGAATTTTCAATTGGGCGTATCTTTTGATTCCCGCTATGAAATTTCAATTTTTCGGATTCGTTGGAAAGATATTATCAAACAGATTCTATTATTTTTGGTTTTGCTAAAATCCGGCTTATTCTGCACCCGGTACATTCATTTGAAGTTTGAAATCGAATTATCGAACTACCACGCCATTTTCAATTCTATTTATAATTATAAATAATTATTTATATTCTAACGACGACGTATATAATATATACGTTCGAATTATATTCAAAATAAATTTCTCGTTGTTATTATTCAAAATAATTCATTTTAAATAATCAAAATTCACTAAAATTGCCAAAATAAAAAATTTAAACTGGCTCAGATTTCGGGTTATTACACGACTGATGTCCATCGATATACAACCTCTGAGCTCGTACATCTCAGAGAAGGGCGTTAAGCAAGAGAATAAATTCTCCGCTGCCAAACAGATGTATATTTAATAAAGATCAATCAACACAGAATAAAATCCAGTGTCAGACACACGATCCATTTACAAGTTCGTTCTGGGTCTGAACGAAACCGGAGGCACTTTCCTCGCATATCCATCCATCTCCAAGTACGTCTAGACGATCAACAACTGTTTCCCTCATCTTGGGTGTACAGCCCAATCGAGATCATCAGCAATCACCCAAACGATGTGGAGACTTCCGATCTTCAACCAACGTCCTCATCTTCGACATTTCGTCGAATCGGTTATTCAGAATGGGTATAAACCCGGCCTTTCTGAATAACCCACGTATACGATAAACAAATGTTACACAAACACAACAAACGCCTCATTCCAATTCAGAATATTCTTTTATTCACAAAATCACATTCTTAGGGAAAGGTTCCCATTAATTTTATCCAACATAAATTCTTTTAAATTTATTCTTTAATCTTCCTTTGGATATCATTTCAAACTAGTCAGGATTAGCGAACCACACCGAAGTAATCATTTATTTTATTTCCCAATCCCAACCTATTTATCCCATGGAGGAAACTGGTAATTCTCCATATCTAACACCACGGTGCTAACGGTAAAATTAATTACCATTTCACGTTCAAATCTAATTAAAGATTTAACTATCGCTTTGGAGCAAAACTGGTGGTACTCCATTCTCGATCACCTTTCAGATTTGATAATTTAAATTATCAATTCACATTTCAATCTAATTAAAGATTCATTAAAACTCCACTTAGTTTTAATCTTCACAAAAATAAATATTCTGCCTTTAACTGGGTTAAAGAACCAATGTCATCTAAAACACGATTCACGATAAACCCAAAATCACACTCTATTGTTAATCGGGTTAAAGAACAGGTGTTGTTCAAAACACCGCTCACGATAAACCCAAAAACCAATTCAAATTCAATTCCAATTAAATATCATTTAATTGATACACTTCATTAAATCTAAATAGAAAAATTTATTCTTTTTCTCTATTGGGCTTAAGAATAGTGTTAATGAAGACACCATTCACGACAACCCAAATCACATTTGATATTAAATACAAGGCTCTGAATAGAAAATATACCGGCTTATATTCAATATCAAATTCTGAAACCAACAAATATCGTATTGGAAATAACGATATAAAATATCTTTCAAATTCCCATAACCATATCTGTATAACCCGGAATCCAATATCGAAACATTCCGAAGATAATTTCGATTCAACTCCAGTCCAATTCACGTATTGGGAATATTGATTATTTTTAAAATCACTTTCAAATTCAATTTATTTATTTCAAAAATAAATTGATTTTAATTCTAGTTCAAAACTAGTTCATTTCGATAAAAATCTATTTTTATCCTTTCAAATATGGAGTTTTTCATCCCAGTTCTTTCCAATTCATATATTATGATTTTACAGAAATTATAGATATTTTTAATAATTTTATCAAGGTCCGTACAGTCGATTTCCATCAACGGCCATCGAACTGCACTTACAGCGACCTTTTCCAAATTTGATTTGGACATAATTCCAAATCCAACCGTTAGATTTCAAATTTCTAATATTCGTTGGAAAGCTCTTTTCGATACAAACCCAACGGTTCCGTGCAATAACCCGGAAATCTGGGCCAATTTAAATTTTTTATTTTGGCAATTTTAGTGGATTTTGATTATTTAAAATGAATTATTTTAAATAATAATGATGAGAAATTTATTTTGAATATAATTCGAATGTATATATTCGTTTGAATCGACGATAGAATATAAATATTTATTTATATTGAATTGAAAATGGCGCGGTAGTTCGATAATTCGATTTCAAACTTCAAATGAATGTACCGGGTGCAAAATAAACCGGAATTTAGTGACACCAAAAATATTTGAACTAATTGATAATATCTTTCCAACGAATCCATAAAATTGAAATTTCATAGCGGGAATCAAAAGATATGTCCAGTTGAAAATTCTGAATAGTCGCTATGGAATTCAAGCCCATAAAAATGGAAATTTTGCAAACGACCTCGGATTTCGACGAAACCACTTTTATTGGATCCGTGATATAAAGTTATTGCTAGATTTCAATTTTCATAATTTATCGATTCAATATGTGAGCGTGGCAAAGGAAAACGCGTTTGACCAGTTTCAGTTGATTTTAATCGACTGGAAAATGGCCATTTTTCAAACGATCTTAGAATTTGATGAAACTAATTTTGTTAGGACCGTATCGTCAATACGAAGCTAGAAAATATTTTTCGAGAATTTTTCTAGTTAGTATGTGGGCCCAGTAAATTGAAATGCGCGTTCAAATTCAATATATAGAGTTAAATTTTGATTTAAACGAAAACTGACCAAAACGATCGAATCAGCTTACGATACATATCTCATTGTGTTCGGAATGGGGGTAATTAGCTGAGGATGACAATCGGTGGGCCTCGTTTCGAGTTCGAAATCAAAGGTTACTTTTTGAAAAATAAATATATATTATTATATTCTCCACCCCCTTAACTCCTTTCTCTTCAAATCAGCCCCCCCCCCCCCCCGTTTCTATTTCATTTCAGAAAATAAAGGGAAAAAAAGATCTCGCGCCCCCCGATACCCACCACCGCCGGCGCCCTCCCCAGACCGGCCTCCGCCCACCTCTGTCCAAGTCGACCCCCTCCCCTTCAGCCTCTCGCACACCCCCTCCTCTTCCCCGATACCCAGCCACTGCCGTCGCTGTTCGGCCCCCTCCCCCCATCTCCGTGCCACCTCTGATCCTCATTCCCCCTCCTCTGATCAACTCGCGACCCCCCCCCCACCTCGTTTCTATCTCCTCCCTCCGAGGAAGACTGCCACGCCACCCACTCCGACGCCCCCCTCCATTTCAGAACCACCTGTTTCGCCTCCGATCCCCCATTCACCAATGATTAAAGGTATGTTTTTATGATTTTATTTATTTACTTAGTTATAAAAACTGATTTTTTTTCTTATATGATTAGCTTTGAAAATAAAGGCGAAATTTTTATATTATAGAAAGAAGTTAAAAGTATATTTTTCATGTGATGTAGAGGATAAAAATAGGATTTTTATATTTTAGAAAGGATAAAAATTCGATTTTTAATTTATGGAAGATATAAAGATATGATTTTTATCTAATGTAGATAGTAAAAATATAATTTTTATAATATAGAAAGGTTAAAAATATAATTTTTATACTAGTGGCATAGTAAAAATATGATTTGTATTCATGGAGGGTAATAAAAATATAATCTTTATTAAGTGAAGAGAAATATAAAAATATAATTTTTATAACGAAGTGAAAGTAAAAATTCGATTTTTATATATTGAATAGCAAAGTAAAAATTCGATTTTTATATATTGAATAACAAAGTAAAAATTCGATTTTTATATATTGAATAGCGAAGTAAAATTTTGATTTTTATATATTGAATAGCAAAGTAAAAATTCGATTTTTATATATTGAACAGCGAAGTAAAAATTCGATTTTTACATATGTAGAGAATACGGGCAAAGAAAATGACAAGAGGCAAGAAACGACGAAGATTTCTACATAAGAAGAGTCATGGGATTGGATTAGCTATTCAATGAGAATTTCTCACTCTTTAATTTAATTTTCTAGTTATATATATATATACTAGGATGCAGACGGTGTTTAGTAGCACCCGACACCCGTCGTCCACAGACCATGGACGGCTTGTATGCTTGGTTGTTTAATTTTGATGTGTAGTTGATTGTGTGATGTGATGTGAATTGAAATAAAATATTTATATAGTTGAAAATATTTTATAGTTAAAAATAGAATTTTTAACGTGTATGTAAAATGAAATAAAAATAAACAAATCGGACGATTTGTTTATATACACATATTTGACTGATATTGATTGGGACGATAAATTTTACACATCGCCCAACTACACAAACAAAATCTATGTTTGATTGTTTGAAACCCCACACGGGTATTGGGACGATATATGACGTACACTAGTCCCAATAATTAGCTGAATGTCGATCGATTGATTGACAGAATGTTATAACCGTTAAATATTTATATTCGATACTTATACAGTGTAGAATGCACTTTGGATGATGGTTGATTATTCATCGTTGTTATTGTATACATGTGTTGTAGAAAATCCATATAATTAACATTATATGGTAATTGATTGGGCCTCATTCAATATTTGAAATAGAAATATTTGAAATAGAAATATTTGAAATAGAATATTTGAAAATAAAAATATATGAAGTCGTGTTGATTAGATTGACGCCATTTTGACGTGAACGATATTTATATCAATTTTATTCATTTTATAATGAATATCGAAAGTGATTTCAAAATCTGATATTTTGAAAGGAATTGAAATTCGAATGGAAATTGAATATAAATGAATTCGAATTGAAATTGAATATAAATGAATTCGAATTGAAATTGAATATAAATGAATTCGAATTGAAATTGAATATAAATGAATTCGAATTGAAATTGAATTGAATTGGAACGAACTAGAATTGAATTAGAAATCAATTTGAATTGAAATCGATTTGAAATGAATTTAAAAAGAATTCATATTGGAATATTCAATTTTGATTTGAAATTGAATATGAAGTTGAAACCGTTTTGAAAATGAATTTAAAACGATTTATAAAGCACGTTTTGAATTGAAATCGATGAAGTATATTATATATATATATATATATATATATATATATATATATAATGGCCTGAATAGAATGCGCCGCGCCGCGGCAGTTCATGAATTTCGGCCATTGACTTCAAATGGATATTGCGGGAGATCCAACCGTCGGATTCTCCTAAAACCGGAACCGTTGGGTTCGTATCGAAAAGAGCTTTCTAACGAATATTAGAAATTAGAAATCTAACGGTTGGATTTGGAATTATTTCCAAATCAAATTTGGAAAAGGTCGCTGTAAGTGCAGTTCGATGGCCATTAGTGGAAATCGACTGTACGGGCCTTGGTAAAATTATTAAAAATAGTAATAATTTGTGTAAAATCATAAGAAATGATTTGGGAAAAATTGGGATGAAAAACTCCATATTTGAAAAGATAAAAATAGATTTTTATCGAAATGAACTAGTTTTGAACTAGAATTATAATTCTATTTATTTTTAAATAAATAAATTGGATTTAAAATGGTTTTGAAAATAATCAAAATTTCCAATAATTGCATTGGAATGGATTTGAATCGAAATTGTCTTCGGAATATTTCGATGATGGATTTCACGATTATACAGATAGCGTTATGGAAATTTGAAAGATATATATATATCGTTATTTCCAATACGATATTTGTTGGTCGTAGAATGTGATGTTGAATATAAGCCGATATATTTTCTATTCAGAGCCTTGTATTTAATATCAAATGTGATTTGGGTTTGTCGTGAATGGTGTCTTCATTAACACCGTTCTTAAGCCCAGTTGAGAAAATGATTAAATCTTTTTAGCTAGATTTAATGAAGTGTACCAATTAAATAATTTAATTGGAATTGAATTGATATTGATTTTTGGGTTTATCGTGAACAGTGTTTTAAATAACACTTGTTCTTTAACCCGATAATTAATGGAATGTGATTTTGGGTTTATCGTAAACCGTGTTTTAAATGACACTGATTCTTTAACCCAGTTAAAGATTAAAACTAAGTGGAGTTTTAATGAATCTTTAATTAGATTGAATAGATCGAGAATGGAGTAGCACCAGTTTTACTCCAGGCGATAGTTAAATCTTTAATTAGATTTAAACGTGAAATGGTAATTAAATTTACCGATAAAACCGTGGTGTTAGATATGAAGTAAGACCCGTTTTACTTCATGGGATGACTAGGTTGGGATTGGGAAATTAAAACAAACGATTACTTCGGTAAGGTTCGTTAATCCCGTCTAGTTGAATCAAAATTCAAAAGAAGATTAAAGAATAAATTCAAGGAATTTATCTTTGATAAAATTAATGGGAACCTTTCCCTATGAATGTGAAATTTAGAAACAAGCTGTAGATTGGCTAAGTAGAGTGATTTCCTGGGTATTGATCTGATATTGGTTTCGGCCTTCGGGGTTAATATTTGGGGGATTATTCTCTTGATTAATTTACGGTTAGTGACTGATGAATTGGAATGAGGTGCATGTTGTGTTTGTGTAACACTTATTTAAAGTATACGCGAGTTATTCGTGAAGGCCGGGTTTATCCCATTCTGAATAACTGATACAACGATAAGTCGAAGGTGAAGACGGTGGTTGAAGACCAGAGGTCTTCACGTCGTTTGGATAATTACTGATGATCTTGATTGGGATGTACACCAAAGAAGATGGAAACAGTTGGTGATCGTCCAGACGTACCTGGAGATCGATGGATATGCGGGGTACTAGGTGCCTTCGGTTTCGTTCAGACCCAGAACGAACTTGTAAATGGACTGTGTGTCTGACATTGGATTTTAGTCTGTGTGATTGATTTCTATTAAATATATATCTGTTTGGCGGCGGAGAATTTATTCTCTTGCTTAACGCCCTTCTCTCAGACGTACGAGCTCAGGGGTTATATACTGATGGATATCAAATGCATAGAGTGAATTGCCTATGTGGCATGCCTAAGTGGCAAATGATCAAGGCTTCTGTTGAAAAGCAAAGTCTTGTGGTTGATGATCGAAGCACGGCCTTTGTGGCGTAGCTTTATGCAACGTTTACTTCGCGAGTTTCACACCCGGTATGAAACAAAAACGGGTGACGGACCTCAGGGAGGGCATGCGTTTCCTTCTAGCTAAAAAGTGGCGTCAGTGGTTTTACACGCCCTGACGAGTTTGACTTATGTGGTTGTTGCTATTGCGAGGCGCCTTGGTTTGATCGGACGATCCGGGTCCGATGGAGTCATTTATTGGCTCACTTACGCCCCAAAGGGCAGGGAAACGCTGTGTTCACGAATTTTAATCCACATCGGTGGACCGGCCCTGACGATCCAAGGGTCACTCGAGCTCTGATCCTGAGACATGGGCTAGATTGTCTCGAATCGGTTGAGGACTATCTTTTGCCTCGGTTCATAGATGGAAATCCAACTTCCAAATACGTGACATTTGCGGTTTTAATTGTAGAACTAGTATGGCGACATGATATATGGTACCCATGCCGTCTATGATTGATACTTATGATTTGAAGTTGTTTTATACACTATACACTTATAATAGTATCAAATGATTTGTTTAAAACGTACTAAGCATGTTTGGCTATTATAAGGGAAAACCCTATCCCCAGGCTTGCGTTGCATTGTGCGATAGGACCTGGGTCTTATAATAGTTTCATTTTTCCAAAAAGCATTGCGCTGTTTTGTTATATGCACTGGTATTCTTGGGAGGAAACCCGTTCTGTGTTATACGGAGTGGTCCCTTGATATATCTGATTTAAAGTTGTAACACCCCGTGTATTCTATAACTGTGAAATTCATACAGTAAAGTATAATTAATTTCAAATCAAAGAACTAAGGGAAAAGGGATACGCCATTGCGTTCGTCTCGGAAAAATACGCGAAATAGAGTCCGAGTTTTCGAAAAACGGATATCGTATGAAGAAGTTATGGATGAACGAAGTTGGGCGAAAAAACCGGAGAAGGGTCAGAATGCACTGGCGCACTTGGGAAGTGCGCCAAAACAAAAATGAACTGGCGCACTTGTGAAGTGCGCCAGTACATTTTTGACCTGACGCACCTGCCAAGTGCGCCCAGGTCAAAAATGACCTGCTGGCCAGGTCTGGTCTAGCCCTGGCTGGCCAGGTCTGTGTTTGGCCGATTTTCAGAAGCTTGCTTTGTCATTAGGGCTAGGTGGCAGGCTCTAATTGGTCTCTCTTTCGAATGAATGGCTACGATCAATCCAAGCAACATCGATGGCCCTAATCAGTTCATAAACCCTATAAAAATGACCCTAGACTCAACCTAATCTATTCATTCAAAAATAAGAACAAGGCCACCATGTTGCTGAGGAACGACTAAGAGTAGCCACCAATTGGAGAGAGGATTAGGAGGCAAATTCTAAAGCATAAAGCAACTTAAACAAATCAAATCAGCAAGGAATCGCATCTTCAAATCCCTAAATTTGAGAATTCGCCACACAATTGTAAGTAGAGTATTATTTTGGTATGAACAAATAATTGTGTTGGTTGGTATACTTGATATGTGGCGATAAAGTAATTCATATTTGTGCGTTACTATGATTCTTATCGATTTGGAATATTGTATACGTTTGGATATTCTCGAATTATGCTATTCATTATAAAAAAACTACATGTTTGCGGTAGTTTTATGCAAGTATACGTTTAGAATATTCGCAAATTATGTAATCCATGTTGAAGCTACATGTATGTAGTTGATTAATTGAAATTCATGCAAGTTTGGGGTTTTGCTACTATGCCATCATAATGTATATTTTTGTACAAAAATCATTTTGTACGTAATTGGAACAAATTTGGGTTATTATAGTTCATATGAAACTATGTTGAAATTTTGGCACCATGATCTATGTATTAAGCCATGCTTTTGTACTAGAAAACCTATTTGCAAACTTATGAATATGACTAGGCTATGATTGATATTTTGCATAATTGAAATCCATGTTAGGTCTATATTGTTAACAAGAATTATATGATGACATATGTGGTACATCGCTAGGTTAGATTCAAAATCCCATTTGCAAGTTTGCATGACTAAAGCAAAAATCATGATTTCATGTTAGAAATATTTATGCCATAAGTATATGTGAATAGATTTAGAATCATGATTAAGATGGATTAATTCTAGTTGAAGTATACTTTTGTATTAGTCACAAAAGTAAGCACCTTTGTAAACATGTAGTAATCTTATAAACATGATTTGCTTATGTTTGATATTATGCCTAAATAAAATATAGGTTTATGTTGTAGTTAAGCCTATGTGTCAATAGTGATATTCTTAACTTAACTACAAGTTTACATGGTTTGATTCATGTCACTTATGCTTTATGACCAAAGTATATGTTACTACTATGCAAGTACACCAGTTTCTATTTTGTAGTTCCAACGTCACATTGCAAGTTCATGCGTTCACATTCCCTTTTTTGTGTATGTAATCACGCTTTAAGCCTCCCCTTTTCGCATGGCTAGGTTGGGCTTAAAAGGGCTAAGCCCAACATATATATAATAAACGGACGTATTAAACGGGGGAAAATAACGTTGGGTTAAAATTTATTAATAAATGAAAATATAAAGAAAAGGGGCCCAAATTCAAGTATGGGTTGGGCCCATGATTGGTGTAACCTTCACACCATTGATTTTTAATGGGCCGCAAATATTTACATATAAGAAAAATAAAGAAGAAAGACAAAATATGTAAATGTAGAAAATACGATGTGTTTAACCCGAGGTTGGATTGAGTTGTGATGTAAACCTGCCCGGAACCGCCCGGCTGTCCAGTAGTCACAACAATACCTATCCAATGTGGGTGGTTAAACATGGAGCCCAATAAGGACCCGAGGTTAGACTGAGTTGTGGCGTAAGACTGCCCGGAACCAACCGGCAACAGGCAGCCACAACAATACCTATCTAATGTGAGAGGTCAAGGCTTTAATAAGACAATTAAAGCTGAGTCAGGATTGTTAGGATTAAGTGGACTAAAGACTTAATCAAAATGGAACATGCTAAACTAAACGGACTGGTGGGGGTTAGGTTAGAAAACACTTAACCAACTTAGCATGTTGGCTAGAGATAGAAAACCTAGTAACGGGGGACCCTTTTCAGCAGTAACCCTAGAAGGTGTATCATGATACCCTGAAACTAGGCAGGGTGGGGCACGATTACTGGGCTGATTGTAAGAGGTCAAATCGACGGCGGTGGTGTAGCAGTGTAGGTTCTAACGGGGTGCGGGCGTGCACACACTCCGGCGCAGAAAAATAAGGCACTGGACACCAGTAGCATACCTGTGCATTCTAGGATTGTGTCGGGCCGCCACCATAGGACTTGATACACCCCATGGTGGGACCAGTATAGGTAACTACAACATCGGGGGCCGTAAGACACATGTAACTATGCGAGTAGGAGCCGATCATCATAGAATGGATCACTTCACCCTGATTATGGGGTTCCAGTTGGAAACTAGTTTATATGGGTTCAGAGATTTACAGGGGGTACGATAGTATATTCGACCCTAGACAACTTAACCAAGTTTATAGTGCTTTCCCACTTCTTGTTTATACTTATCATACCCAGTTCTTTATTCATAGACAGAATAGTCCTAGACTTACTCAGGCTTTATGTCTGACTCTACTTTTCTTTCGTCTTCTTTCTTCCGTTTCCCCCCCTAGGTCCACGGGGTGGGAACACTGCAGCTTGACCAGCCTTAACATCCAGCTTGAAGAGGAGAAATGTATTGCTTGGACCTTTTCGTTTTGAACTATGGCTTTGGACAACCACTATGGGGCTTTTGCAGTTTATCTATGTTTTCTTTATGCTTCTTTAAATAATGTAATCAAGACAGATTATGAAAGTGTTATGTTATGTTTTTGGAAAGGATGTAAGACAATCATGGTGATGTTGCTGTAACACGTATTTGCTTTTATGAAATAAAAGTTGTTGTTTTTCCGCTGTTTACAAATATGTGTTCTTATATCTGTCTTGTATATCTGTGACTTATACTTATAAACCTCCACCAAAATTAGGGCATTCCCTTTGAGAGTGACCCTAACGGAGGTGGGGTGTTTCACTTGGTATCAGAGCATAGGTTTACCAGATAAGATAAAAAGTTTTGAAAATTTATTTTCAAAAAGGAAATTTAAAGAAGCATTTTTAAAAAAGATAAAAATATTATTTTATTTTAAAACGCAAAGTCCCCAAAGCCATAGGAACAATCTCTTATCCTTCATTTTGAATCTATCCTTTCTGTTTCAGCATGTCTGGAGACCTTACTCCCCAGCTGCTGACGCTTTCACTCCTCCTCCTCCACGTGAACCAGCAAGCGGAAGAGTCCCAGAGTAGGAAGACGAATAATAGTCAAACAAGAAAGGATCGTAACAGTAATAATAAGAAACGAGAAAAAAGGAAATGCAATTTTTGTGGTACGGAGGGGCACATAGCCAAGGATTGTAGAAAGAGGAAAAGAAAGCAAGGTGAATGTTTTCATTGTGGGGAGACTGGACACATCAACAAAGACTTCCCTGAGAAGACAGACTTTGAGAAGGGCGGGAAAGACAACAAGTCCCGAGAGAAGAGGAAGTGTAAATTCTATGGCAAAGTGGGGCACTTAGTAAAGGACTGCCGGAAAAAGAAGGCCAAGGAGAATGGGGGGTGCTTTTCTTGCGGTGAGACGGGCCACATGGCTAAGGACTGCCCAAAGAAACGAGGTATAGATACTTCTGTAGAAAGTGTAGTTTATCTTTATGATCACCCCGTTCGCACTTTATTTGATTCTGGCGCATCATACTCCTTTATCTCGTCTGCTTTAGTAGAATCTCTGCACCTAAAAACTAGTATGGTAGAGGACACCTTAATTGTTTCAAACCCAATTGGGGGCCCAGCTCATTTGTCTATGATCTTTTGGGATTGAAAATTTCTATTCTAAGTGTAGAATTTCAATGTAGTGCCTTTGTTTTGGGCTTTTCGGGTTATGGTTTGATTTTGGGTATGGATTGGCTATCCAGTAATGGGGCCATCCTTGATTGTGAGAAAAGGGTTGTTAGACTCCTAACCCAGCTCGGTAATACTTTGGAAATTTCTTGTAATCCCTCATACGCGGTTATGCTTAGTTACCTTGAATCGCTAGATGCCTCTATTGAAAATTTGCAATCAGTTAAAGTGGTCCGGGAATATCCGGATGTCTTCGAAGAGGTGAAGGGCTTGCCTCCGAAGCGGGAAATAGACTTCCGCATATATCTTGTAGATAATGCAAAGCCCGTTGCGTTTCCCGTTAGACACATGGCTCCACGAGAAAGGAAAGAGCTCAGTAAACAGATTAAAGAGCTTCTAGAAAAGGGGTTCATTAGGAGAAGCATTTCAGAATGGGGCGCTCCAGTGGTGTTCGCTACAAAGGCGGATGGTTCACTCCGTCTATGTGTTGACTATAGGGAGCTCAACAAGCTAACGAAAAAGAATAGGCACCCGCTCCCTAGAATTGACGATTTGTTTGACCAGCTTGTAGGAGCGTCTGTTTTCTACCAACTCGATTTAGCAACCGGTTTTCATCAGCTAAGGGTGGCTGAAGATAGCATCGATAAAACGGCGTTCAGAACCCCAGACGGCTTCTTTGAATGGCTTGTCATGCCTTTCGGCTTGACAAATGCACCTGCTTACTTCGTGGACCTGATGAGTAGGGTATTTAGAGATTTCCTCAACAAATTCGTAGTGGTCTTCGTAGATGATATCCTTATCTTCTCAAAAAGTGAAGAGGAACATGCTCAGCACTTAAGGACAATCATGGAAACTTTGCGAGTCCATCAACTAAAAGCCAAATTCTCCAAATGCCACTTTTGGAGAGAAGAGGTGAGGTTCCTTGGGCACATAGTATCCAAACAAGGGTTAGCAGTGGACCCTGCTAAGGTAGTGGCGGTACAGGATTGGAAGACACCAAGGAATGCAACTGAGGTCCGAAGCTTTCTAGGACTAGCAGGTTTCTATCGAAAGTTTATAAGGGATTTTGCGAAAATCTCAGCTCCACTCACGAAATTGACCAAGAAGAATCTAGTGTTCAATTGGGACTTGGATTGCGAGTTTGCTTTCCAACGACTGAAAAGGGCTCTTACAACAGCCCCAGTTTTGACGCCACCAGATGGGAGCAAGATGTTCACTGTTTATACGGATGCATGTGGGACAGGGCTAGGCGCCGTCTTAATGCAAGAAGGAAGGGTAGTAGCTTATGGCGGGAGGCAGTTGAAAGTACACGAAAAGAACTACCCAACCCACGATCTTGAGTTAGCCGCCATCGTCTTTGCACTCAAGTCTTGGCGACACTATCTCCTAGGTGAGAAGTTCGAACTTTACACTGACCATAAATCGTTGAAATATCTTTTCTCGCAGAAAGATCTTAACTTGAGGCAACAGAGATGGATGGAGTTTCTTGCCTCGTACGATTTCGAAATCTCCTACACTCCGGGCAAAGGCAACGTAGTGGCAGACGCGTTGAGCCGAAAGAAATTGACCCTAAGCCCGTTGTTTGTTGAAAGACAAAGCCTAGAGTTTATAGCCAGCTTCGACTTTAGGCCTTCCTCCGATTTTGTACCAGGCTTGCTAGCATCTCTCGAAGTGCGCCCAACTTTAGTGGATTCAGTAGGGGCGGCACAACGCGAAGACCCTCAGCTTATGGAAGTGATTGATAGGCTAATTAGGGGTGAGACTTCAAGACACCTCAACAGATACTCCATCGACGATAAGGGTTTGCTAAGGCGAGACGGTAGACTATGTGTCCCACAAACAAAAGATTTAGTAAAGAAGGTTCTCGAGGAAGCACATCACTCCAAGATGACGATACACCCAGGCGGAGATAAAATGTACAAAGACATAAAAAGGACTTTCTTCTGGAACGGCATGAAAAAGGACGTGGCAGAATTCGTTTCTAAGTGTATGGTGTGCCAACAGGTTAAAGCGGAACAGAAAAAGCCTGGCGGACTGCTACATCCTCTGGAGGTCCCGTAGTGGAAGTGGGATAGCATCTCAATGGACTTCATCGATGGGCTGCCTAGGTCTAGGAGAGGCAACACTAGTATTTGGGTAATAGTGGATAGGCTTACTAAAAGCTCCCACTTTTTACCTGTCAAAAGTAAAAGAACCGCCTCATCCCTAGCATCACTTTACCTCAAGGAAATCGTTCGACTCCATGGAATAACATCTAGCATTGTTAGTGACCGAGACCCCATCTTCACCAGTGAGTTTTGGCGGAGTCTGCAAGAAGCAGTAGGAACGCAGTTATGCTTGAGCACAGCCTATCATCCCCAAACCGACGGCCAAACAGAGAGAGTGAACAGAGTTTTGGAAGATCTTTTAAGGCTATGCGTCCTCGACTTCGGAGGGACATGGGAAGACCACCTTCCTTTGGTGGAATTTGCCTACAACAACAGTTATCAAACAACCATCGAAATGGCGCCCTTCGAAGCTTTATATGGAAGACTGTGCCGATCGCCCACTTGTTGGTGGGAGTCTACTGATAAGCTCATGCTTGGACCAGATATGATCCGAGAGACTTCAGAGAAAGTAGACTTAATACGAAGAAGGATGAAGACGGCCCAAGACAGACAAAAGTCCTATGCCGACAAGAGAAGGACCGACCTTGAATTTGAGGTTGGAGACAGAGTTTTTCTTAAGGTATCTCCGCTAAGGAACGTTGTTCGTTTTGGAACCACAGGAAAGCTAGCACCAAGGTTCGTAGGGCCATTCCCTATCATCGAGAAAATTGGGAAAATGGCCTATAGATTAGAGCTACCCGAGAAGTTGGCTGGAGTCCACAACGTTTTTCACGTTTCACATCTCTGAAAATGTCTACATGAGTCAGCTGAGGTGGTAGAGCCAAATATCCTCGAAGAGGCCGAAGTGGAACGCGAAGCAACCATAAGAAAAGTTCCAACCCGCATATTAGGAACGGAAGTGAAGAAGCTACGCAACCGCGAAGTCAAGCTCGTCAAAGTTCAGTGGAGCGACGCCGAGGGAGACGCGACTTGGGAAACTGAAGCTAGAATACGCACTGCCTACCCTTTTCTGTTCGAGGGTACATCCTTGATCTTTCCTTTTCCTTAAGTTGTGCTTTTATCTATCTTTTTAGGTATATTTCCTCGACCTTATCTTTTAGGTAGAAACCCTTTGGATGGAAACATGTAATTGAAACATGTTATGGATGATGGTTGCAAGTGGTTGCAAGTGATTGCTAGTGGTTGCTCGTGGTTGCATATACACACACAATCTAGGTTTTAGATCGGCTCAGTCACTTCATATTGCATATGCATATATGTTTGCATTCGTATATGGTTGAACTCTAATGTGTTGTCATATGGATGTTGCATTTGTATTGAATGATTGTGCACTCATGTAGAATCATGAATAGGAAAATTTGCATACATAATGGATTCATGGCACTTACATAATTCGCGCATTAAGGAGGTCAAACTGAATCAGTAGACCGCCTGATTTTGCATTAGATAAGTACATGTACACACACACTTCGCATATGATCATGAAGCATTAGAAATCTTTTAAGGACAATGGATTCTCGTGTTTGATGGATGAGTAGATGGATGACTAGATGTTAGGATATACATTCCTCCTAGCTTGAAGATTTCGGGGACGAAATCCTTTTAAGTGGGGGAGAATGTAACACCCCGTGTATTCTATAACTGTGAAATTCATAAATTAAAGTATAATTAATTTCAAATCAAAGAACTAAGGGAAACGGGATACGCCATTGCGTTCGTCTCGGAAAAATACGCGAAATAGAGTCCGAGTTTTCGAAAAACGGATATCGTATGAAGAAGTTATGGACGAACGAAGTTGGGCGAAAAAACCGGAGAAGGGTCAGAATGCACTAGCGCACTTGGGAAGTGCGCCAGAACAAAAATGAACTGGCGCACTTGTGAAGTGCGCCAGTACATTTTTGACCTGGCGCACCTGCCAAGTGCGCCCAGGTCAAAAATGACCTGCTGGCCAGGTCTGGTCTAGCCCTGGCTGGCCAGGTCTGTGTTTGGCCGATTTTCAGAAGCTTGCTTTGTCATTAGGGCTAGGTGGCAGGCTCTAATTGGTCTCTCTTTCGAATGAATGGCTACGATCAATCCAAGCAACATCGATGGCCCTAATTAGTTCATAAACCCTATAAAAATGACCCTAGACTCAACCTAATCTATTCATTCAAAAATAAGAACAAGGCCACCATGTTGCTGAGGAACGACTAAGAGTAGCCACCAATTGGAGAGAGGATTAGGAGGCAAATTCTAAAGCATAAAGCAACTTAAACAAATCAAATCAGCAAGGAATCGCATCTTCAAATCCCTAAATTTGAGAATTCGCCACACAATTGTAAGTAGAGTATTATTTTGGTATGAACAAATAATTGTGTTGGTTGGTATACTTGATATGTGGCGATAAAGTAATTCATATTTGTGCGTTACTATGATTCTTATCGATTTGGAATATTGTATACGTTTGGATATTCTTGAATTATGTTATTCATTATAAAAAAACTACATGTTTGCGGTAGTTTTATGCAAGTATACGTTTAGAATATTCGCAAATTATGTAATCCATGTTGAAGCTACATGTATGTAGTTGATTAATTGAAATTCATGCAAGTTTGGGGTTTTGCTACAATGCCATCATAATGTATATTTTTGTACAAAAATCATTTTGTACGTAATTGGAACAAATTTGGGTTATTATAGTTCATATGAAACTATGTTGAAATTTTGGCACCATGATCTATGTATTAAGCCATGCTTTTGTACTAGAAAACCTATTTGCAAACTTATGAATATGACTAGACTATGATTGATATTTTGCATAATTGAAATCCATGTTAGGTCTATATTGTTAACAAGAATTATATGATGACATATGTGGTACATCGCTAGGTTAGATTCAAAATCCCATTTGCAAGTTTGCATGACTAAAGCAAAAATCATGATTTCATGTTACAAATATTTATGCCATAAGTATATGTGAATAGATTTAGAATCATGATTAAGATGGATTAATTCTAGTTGAAGTATACTTTTGTATTAGTCACAAAAGTAAGCACCTTTGTAAACATGTAGTAATCTTATAAACATGATTTGCTTATGTTTGATATTATGCCTAAATAAAATATAGGTTTATGTTGTAGTTAAGCCTATGTGTCAATAGTGATATTCTTAACTTAACTACAAGTTTACATGGTTTGATTCATGTCACTTATGCTTTATGACCAAAGTATATGTTACTACTATGCAAGTACACCAGTTTTTATTTTGTAGTTCCAACGTCACATTGCAAGTTCATGCGTTCACATTCCCTTTTTTGTGTATGTAATCACGCTTTAAGCCTCCCCTTTTCGCATGGCTAGGTTGGGCTTAAAAGGGCTAATCCCAACATATATATAATAAACGGACGTATTAAACGGGGGAAAATAACGTTGGGTTAAAATTTATTAATAAATGAAAATATAAAGAAAAGGGGCCCAAATTCAAGTATGGGTTGGGCCCATGATTGGTGTAACCTTCACACCATTGATTTTTAATGGGCCGCAAATATTTACATATAAGAAAAATAAAGAAGAAAGACAAAATATGTAAATGTAGAAAATACGATGTGTTTAACCCGAGGTTGGATTGAGTTGTGATGTAAACCTGCCCGGAACCGCCCGGCTGTCCAGTAGTCACAACAATACCTATCCAATGTGGGTGGTTAAACATGGAGCCCAATAAGGACCCGAGGTTAGACTGAGTTGTGGCGTAAGACTGCCCGGAACCAACCGGCAACAGGCAGCCACAACAATACCTGTCTAATGTGAGAGGTCAAGGCTTTAATAAGACAATTAAAGCTGAGTCAGGATTGTTAGGATTAAGTGGACTAAAGACTTAATCAAAATGGAACATGCTAAACTAAACGGACTGGTGGGGGTTAGGTTAGAAAACACTTAACCAACTTAGCATGTTGGCTAGAGATAGAAAACCTAGTAACGGGGGACCCTTTTCAGCAGTAACCCTAGAAGGTGTATCATGATACACTGAAACTAGGCAGGGTGGGGCACGATTACTGGGCTGATTGTAAGAGGTCAAATCGACGGCGGTGGTGTAGCAGTGTAGGTTCTAACGGGGTGCGGGCGTGCACACACTCCGGCGCAGAAAAATAAGGCACTGGACACCAGTAGCATACCTGGGCATTCTAGGATTGTGTCGGGCCGCCGCCATGGGACTTGATACACCCCATGGTGGGACCAGCATAGGTAACTACAACATCGGGGGCCGTAAGACACATGTAACTATGCGAGTAGGAGCCGATCATCATAGAATGGATCACTTCACCCTGATTATGGGGTGCCAGTTGGAAACTAGTTTATATGGGTTCAGAGATTTACAGGGGGTACGATAGTATATTCGACCCTAGACAACTTAACCAAGTTTATAGTGCTTTCCCACTTCTTGTTTATACTTATCATACCCAGTTCTTTATTCATAGACAGAATAGTCCTAGACTTACTCAGGCTTTATGTCTGACTCTACTTTTCTTTCGTCTTCTTTCTTCCGTTCCCCCCCCCCCCAGGTCCACAGGGAGGGAACACTGCAGCTTGACCAGCCTTAACATCCAGCTTGAAGAGGAGAAATGTATTGCTTGGACCTTTTCGTTTTGAACTATGGCTTTGGACAACCACTATGGGGCTTTTGCAGTTTATCTATGTTTTCTTTATGCTTCTTTAAATAATGTAATCAAGACAGATTATGAAAGTGTTATGTTATGTTTTTGGAAAGGATGTAAGACAATCATGGTGATGTTGTTGTAACACGTATTTGCTTTTATGAAATAAAAGTTGTTGTTTTTCCGCTGTTTACAAATATGTGTTCTTATATCTGTCTTGTATATCTGTGACTTATACTTATAAACCTCCACCAAAATTAGGGCATTCCCTTTGAGAGTGACCCTAACAGAGGTGGGGTGTTTCAAAAGTAAAGTTTTAAATAACTGTTTTAGTTCTCACACCAGTCCCATGACTGACCTGGAGTTTATTGTTTTAACCTAAACTCTGGGTGCCCTTATTTTGACATGGGCAGCTAGTAGTTTTGGTTTTGCAGATTTATATTCACAGGATCCTAGTTTACAGCTTTAATGATATCCGGAAAGCTTTGTATCCGTATATCTCTTCTAGTTGTGTATTGTATTGTTTTCCGCTGCTATGTATTTATATGTAATTTAAATCTCTATTATTTCTATGTAATATTCATTCATACTCTGTATATTCTTGAATTCTGATGAAATTGTTGTAATAACAATGAAATGTTCTCTCGTCTGCGTTCTATTTTGTCATGTTCTAAAAACTATTCGTCCTTCCTCTTCTCTTCGGAGGCCGGGAAAGTTCGGGTCGTTTCATTCCAGTTTTAGGAGAATCCGACGGTCCGATCTCCCGCAATGTCAATTCGAAGTCAACGGTCGAAATTCACGAACTGCTGCGGCGCGGCGCGTTCTATTCAGGCCATTATATATATAATATATATATTATATATTTCGTCGATTTCCTTTAAAACATATTTTATAAATCGTTTTAAATTCGTTTTCAAAACCATTTCAACTCTATATTCAATTTCAAATCAAAATTGAATATTTCGTATCATTGCTATATAAATGATAATATTTTCAAAACGTTATATTTTGGAATCACTTCCTTTTCGATATTCATTATAAAAACGAATATAATCGATATAAATATCGTTCACGTCAAAATAGCGTAACTCTAATCAACACGGCTTTATATTTTTCAATAAATTCGTTATTCTATTCAACAAATGAATATTTATTCTATTCAACACATGAATCTATATTTCTTTCAACACACGACTAATCTCAACACATGAGTACTGTCAACACACAACTATTTTTGTTATGTAATTTATTTTATAAAATTATGGTATCTATCGTTTGATTTTTAAATCAGACTCCACCGTGAAGTAGATTCTAATTTTGAATATGATAAAGATGTAAATTTTATTATTAAAATATTTTACTCAACACACGAATAGTTTCAACCCATGAACATCGTCAACACATTACTATTTATTCTATTCAACACATGAATCTTCTTTTATAATATTCATTAATTTCCCGATTGGAATGAGGCCGAATCAATCACCATACAATGTTAATTATATGATTCCACCCAACACATGTATATAATAGCAACGATAAATAATTAACAATCATCCAAAGTGCACCACACAACTGCATAAGCATCAAATATAAATAATTAATGCTTGCACAGCCTGTCGACCAATCGATCGACATACAATTAAATAATTGGGATTAGTTTACTCAAATATCATCCCAACACCCGTGTGGGGTTTCAAATCAACAAACACAAATTTTTAGTTGTGCAGTTGGGCGATGTGTAAAATTTATCATCCCAATCAATATCAGTCAAATCAGTGTATATAAACAAATCGGCCGATTTGTTTATAAATATTCATTTATTCACATTCACGTAAAAAATTATATTTTAACGATAATTAATTTATTTCAACCATCTACAATTTATTATCGATTTCACATCAACATCACAAGCAAATTCCACAACACATCAAACAAACATACAAGCCGTCCATGGTCTGTGGACGACGGGTGTCGGGTGCTACTAAGCACTGTCTTCATCCTAGTGTATATATATATATATAACTAGAAAAAGAAATTTAGAGTGAGAAGTTCTTACCAATAGCCAATCCAATACCATGACTCTTCTCGTGTAGAAGTCATCGTTGTTCTCGCCTTTTGTCACTTTCGTTGCCCGTAGCCACTACATATATAAAAATAACATTTTTATATTGTTGCCATGTATATAAAAATCATATTTTTATACTACTACTATGTAACACCCCGTAATTCTGTTAATATTAATATTTAGAAATTAAAGAATAACTAATCTCAGACATGAGAATTGTGGGAAACGGGTTGCTCCATTGTGTTCATCTCGGAATTTTGGTTGAAATAGAGTTTGAGTTTGCGTGATTTGGACATCGTATAAAGGAGATATAGCCATCGGAAGTTTCAGAAAATTCAAAACAGATTTCAGAAAATTTAAAATTCAAAATTCGGAGTCAAACAGGCTAGGCGGGAAATTTCCCGCCCAGCACCCCAGGTCGACTGGGGAGTCGACTGGGCAGTCGACACCCCCCCCCCAGGTCGACCTGGGTGTCGACCTTGTCAGGTCGGCTAGGGTTTGGCTGAGCCCAATCTTGAGATGCTGATGTGTCTTTAGGGCTGAGTTGGCAAATTTAACGGTTCAGTTTAGTTCTAAGTTGATCTGACGGTCTAAATAAATCCTAAACTCTATAAATACCTAGGTAGTCTCTCACTCTAATTCACATGAAAAATAGAATAGCCACTGTCATACCACCGCCATGGAACTCAGTGTAGCTGCCGCCAACTAAGAAGGAAGAAAGCTAATCAAAACCCTAATTCTACTCAACTCTAAAGCAAATCAAGACTCTCTTTCTTCTCTAATTGTGAGTATGATGATCTTAACAAGATTATTATTAAACTAATTAGATTAATTTATGAATGGATCATAAGTGAATGATGTGGATTGTCATATATGTTGTTGTAAACCTTATGCTATCATGTATGTTGTAAATCCTATGTTATGTGATCCTATATGTTGTAAATCATGCTATGATGATATTGTATAAGTTGTAATTTTCTATGCTAAGTTGTGATAAATCATACATGTTATAAAGTCATGATGTTATTATCTATGCTAATTAGTTAATGTTAATAAAATCATAATGTTGATATTATTTGGGCTATGTTGATTTATATGACAAATCATGTATGCAAGTTTAGATTGATTAATAAAGATTATGAACATATGCCATGACATCTATTTAGATCTAGAATTATGACACCTATTTAGTTCTAGAATTGTGCTATGACATATGTGAATTCTACGTGTTAGATGCTAGTTCACACCATCATTATGTTGCATAAATCCCCATATGCAAGTTTATACATGAATTTGGGTTATGATCATATCATTTAAATTGTGACATTTAACCAAACAAGTTGAAACCTTTAGATCCATAACATGTGTAGTTTTATGCAAGTTTCACCCTTATTATGATTAGATCTATTTTAATTGTCTATATGTTGTGATAATTTATCTTTGTGCTATGAGTTAGACTATTCAAGTCTAACGTATATTTTGCGTTGAATAAGCGAACGTATAACGTGGGGTAGGGGTAATATTAAGGATTTAATATTAAGAATTTGGATGCAATTGATATGATTTTGCATACCATGAGTGGATGGCCATAATTGAGTCAATTATGGACATCATTAAAATTGGAATTAATTAATGATTTGAATAGGGATATATTTAAAACTAGGGTAAAAGATTATAAGTGTTAATCAATGCTTAGGACACGAGGTTGGACTCGTTTGTGACATAAACCTGCCCGGACCCGCCCGGCAAATCCAGTGGTCACAAATGTCAGCCCAATGTGAGAGGTCCTAGGCCCGAATTAAAGCATAACAGTTGCAAAGACACGAGGTTAGACTCTTTTATAGTGTAAGACTGCCCGGACCCGCCCGGCAAATCCAGCTGCTATAAATGCCAGTCTAATGTGAGAGGTCTTTATGAAGTTATGGCCTGAATAAATTAAGAAATACTTAACCAGATAAACATGTAAAGTGGGACATGGGGGTTAAGTAATTGCCTTGGGTGGCATGAGGAATCTAGTGGTTGCCTTTAGTGGCATTTGAAATACGATTAGTAAGGCTTAACCAAACACACATGTAAATGAACATGACTAAGAAGAGGGTTAAGTGGGATATACTAGTGGGGACAAGCTTAGGTGGATAGCTTGTGGGGACCCATTTCAACCAGTAACCCAAACGTATCTTTGTGGGCTCGACCCAAGTCGAGGAAGGGACACGCATACTGGGCTTGACTATAAGAGGCCAAAACGGGGTAGCAATGGCAACGCAAGTCCAACGGGTTTCATATGCGTGTATGAACCCGGGCTGGTAGGTAAGACGTTGTTGCATCATGTAGGTATAAGCCGTGCATTCTTTAGCTGTATCGGGTTGCCACTTTAGGGGAGTGATACACCCCACTGTGGGACCAGCACGGGTATCTACGAGTAGGGAGCCGATCGCAAGTGGGTAGTGGGGTACACCTAGCGGAGATAGGGGCAGGCGGCACCTATGTAGTCAGCTAGGGGTACGCAAAGCTATTTATATAATTTCTAAGTGAAGCAAGTGGGATTAACCTTTAGGGTGACTGGTGTGGTGCAGTGTAGTAATTATTCGTTAGTAATTAGGTATGCCTTTAACGTTATCTTTATTTGTTCTTCCATACCCAATAGTTCATAGACATTTCCTTATTTTCCAGTTTATGCCTTAGTCTAGTTATTTTGATAATGGTATTGTTAGAATTATCATACTCGCCAGACTTTATGTCTGACCCCCTGCATTTCTATCTTTTCCCCCTCCAGGTCCTCAGGGTGGACCCAGCTCTAGTGGAGTTTGATTGGATTGCTTTATCTCTCTTTTGGAAAGCTTGGACCGTAGAAGTAAAGTCCAGCTTGTTATCTTCTTTAATGGCTATTTATGTAATAGGGTTATGTATTTTGTTTTATCAAGATGGATATTGTTAGATCAAAATTTGGACCTAACACCCAAATTGTTCTGAATCTTATTGAGTTTCAACTGAAGAATGAGGAAAAAGAAAATAACACACAGAATTTATAGTGGTTCGGCGTTAACGATACTACGTCCACTTTATATATTATTGATTATACTTTGAAAGCTAATACAATCAATGATTACTCTAATAGTCTGACAATAATGTCGAATTCAGTACTCAATATTGCCAAAAAAGGATCCCAAAAAGTGCCAAGCTCTGGGCTATTTATAGCTGATTTTGTCAGGTGGATCGTGGTAACACGTGGCACGAATCCCGAGAACATCGGATCGCATCGCCATCGTTGAAGAAATAGTCAAATTAGCCGTTGCGGACAGGTGTCGCGATCCCCTTGAAAATCGGATCGTGCAGATGGGGAGAATCGGTCAAAATGGTGGTTAGAGACACATGTCGCTAGATCCGTGCGTCTCGGATCGCCGAAGACTAGCTCGTACTTGAACGGGTCAGAGGCTCCGCCACGCATCAGGGGATCGGATCGGTCAATACTGGGAAATAACACATGCACGGATTGAATCGCATAGAGGTGTCGTTTCACTGATGAAGTGGGAGCGATCCGATCGTGCGATCCAGTGAGGGGCGATCCGATCGTGCGATTCAATGAGGGGCGATCCGATCCTTCATGCTCTTAGGTAACGCAGTTTCATACTTTCTTCTTATGAATGAACCTGGATGGCTTGGTCAAAAAGCAAGCCAATAGATATTGTACTTGACTCTGATTTATGGTTTTATGATGTAACAAACATGTTTAATTTCCGCTTCAATAAAATGAAGTTTTAGATTTCCAAGTACTACTTATTATCTATCTTGTTGTAATTTTTCTGTTCTATATTCACTTAAAACCTCCATGGAAGTTAATGCATTCCCTTTGTGAGTGACATTAATGGACGTGGGGTGTTACACGTGGTAACAGAGCTTAAGGTTACCAGAACAGATAAAATATTTAGAAAAACTATTTTTCTAAAGTATTTTTGGAAGAAGTGTTTTCAAAAACATCTCTTAATGAGTTATTTTAAGAGGAAAGTTTTTATGAAAACATAATCCCCAATAGCCATATATCTTTATCTTTCGAATTCTCCATTTTGAATCCTTCCTTTTTTCGTTTCAGCATGGCTGAAGATCTTAACCTTCCGGATGGTGTAACGATACCAGTATGGTATAGGAGGTTATTAGAGGCTAGGGCCGCTGCAGGTCCAGCCAATGTTCCTCCACCACCAGTTGCACCCGCTGCTCCTCCTCCTCCTCGCGCTGATACTTTTGCAAAGACATGCAAGGAATTTAAGACTATGAGTGGAAAACCTTTTCAAGGGTCAGAAACGTTTGTGGAAGCTAGAGATTGGTTTAAGGAGGTGGAAGAATTGCTAGAAATCTTTGAAGTAGAAGAAGGGAGGAAAGTCAAATTAGCTGCTTGGTTAATGAAGGGAGAGGCCTCGTTTTGGTGGGAGGTCACTAATGGGGAGCATCCTATTGACTCTTGGGCGGATTTTAGACGTAGGTTTGAGGCAAAGTTTCTCTCAAGGGCAGAAGAGAATCTATATATGGAAAGGTTCTTGACATTAAAGCAAGGAAGCTCATCAGTGAAAAATATGTCAACAAATTTAATCATTTAGCAAGGTTTGGCTTGGACTTAGTGAACACGCCGGAGAAGAAGGCTCTGAGGTTCGTTAATGGATTGAATGAACCATTGCAAGGGTTGGCTATGACCCACATCCCTATGGGGGCCACCTTTGATAAGCTAGTAGACATGGCACTCATGCACGAGGAGAAAGGCGCTAGAGCTGATAAGGCACCCGAGAAGAAAGGGGACCAGAAGAAACCACAACAGCAAAACAAGAAGGGTGGTAAAGACAATAATGGCAAGGGAAAGAAGAAATGCTTTAACTGTGGGACACCAGGCCATCTCAGCAAGGATTGTAGAAAGAAAAAGGAGACTGGCTGTTTTCACTGTGGTGAAGCGGGACATCTAGTGAAGGACTGCCCAAAGAAGGGGCAGAGGGTAGGGTCTACCTCGGGAGGACAGGTGCAGGCTCTTATGGCACCAGGGCAGGCAAGGGGTCAAGTTCAGGCTCTCGCGGTCCCACCGCTGCAAGAACGAGGTAGAACCATTTCTGTTGAAAGCTTAGTTTTTCTATTTGATCATCCTGTCCGTACCTTATTCGATTCGGGCGCACCGCATTCGTTTATCTCTACATCATTAGTTGAATCACTGCACTTAAACACCAGTTTAGTAGAGGATCCCTTAGTTGTTTCGAATCCAATTGGGGGCTCAGCTTATTTGTCCATGATGTGTTTGGATTTGAAAATATCTATACTTAGTGTTGAGTTTAGATGTGATGCTTATGTTTTGGGCTTCACGGGCTATGGCCTAATTTTAGGAATGGATTGGTTATCCAGAAATGGGGCCGTTCTTGATTGTGAAAGGAGAGTAGTTAGGCTCATGACTCGCCTTGGTAACGCTCTCGAAATCTTTTGTTATCCCATAAATTCCGTTATGCTAAGTTATCTAGAATCGCTTGACGCGTCTGTGGAGAATCTACGATCTGTTAGAGTGGTTCGAGAATACTCGGATGTGTTTGAGGAGGTGAAGGGCTTACCTCCGAAACGGGAGATAGATTTTCGAATATATCTTGTGGATAATGCAAAACTAGCATCTTTACTAGTACGCCACATAGCTCCTCGTGAGAGGAGGGAACTCAATAAGCAAGTGAAGGAGTTGCTTGAGAAGGGTTTCATAAGACGTAGTGTATCAGAGTGGAGTGCTCCAGTAGTGTTTGCCACGAAGGCGGATGGGTCCCTTAGACTTTGTGTGGACTATAGAGAACTTAATAAACTTACTAAGAAGAACAGACACCCACTACCGAGGATTGATGATCTCTTCGATCAATTAGTTGGCGCCTCAGTGTTTTCGCAGTTGGACTTAGCCACTAGTTTCCATCAGTTGAGAGTGGCTAAGGATAGCATAGACAAGACTGCCTTTAGGACTCCAGATGGTTTTTATGAATGGCTAGTAATGCCCTTCGGTTTGACAAACGCCCCCCTGCATACTTTGTTGATTTGATGAGTATGGTGTTTAGGGAGTACCTTAATAAATTCGTGGTGGTCTTTGTAGATGACATCTTGATCTTTTCTAAGGATGAGGAAGAGCATGCCCTACATCTTAGGGAAGTGTTGGAGACCCTACGAGCGCATAACCTTAAAGCTAAATTTTCTAAGTGTCACTTCTGGAGGAAGGAAGTACGATTCTTAGGGCACGTGGTTTCCAAAGAAGGGGTAGCCGTGGATCCTGCGAAGGTGGTGGTCATCCAAGATTAGAAGGTCCCTAAAAATGCTACCTAAGTAAGGAGTTTCTTGGGGTTGGCTGGCTACTATAGGAAGTTTATCAAAGACTTCGCAAAGATATCAGCTCCATTAACACGGTTGACGAAGAAGAACCTAGTCTTCGCGTGGGACGTAGATTGTGATGATGCGTTCCAACGTTTAAAGAGAGTTTTGACCTCGACTCCAGTCTTAGTGCTTCCAGACGGGAGTAAGTCGTTTACTGTTTATACCGATGCTTGTGGGACAGGACTAGGCGCAGTTTTAGTGCAAGAGGGTAGGGTAATAGCCTATGGGGGAAGACAGTTGAGAGCGCATGAGAAGAATTTCCCCACACATGACCTAGAGTTGGCCGCTATTGTTTTCGCGCTTAAGTCTTGGCGTCATTATCTTCTTGGCAAGAAATTCGAATTATTCACTAACCACAAATCTTTGAAATACTTATTCTCTCAGAAGGACTTGAAATTAAGGCAGCAAAGGTGGATGGAGTTCTTAGCGTCCTATGATTTCGAAATAGCATATACCCCTGGCAAGGGTAACGTGGTGGCAGATGCCTTAAGTAGAAAAAGGTTGTCCTTGAGTCCGTTGTTTGTTGAACGGAGAAACTTAGAATTCATCTCTATGTTTGATTTTAGACCTTTCGTTGACTTTGTACCTGGTTTGCTAGCATCCTTGGAGGTCAGACCTACGCTTTTGGGACGGATTGGTGAGGCACAGCGAGACAACCCACAGTTGGTTGAGTTAGTAGAAAAGCTCAAAAGAGGGGAGTCATCAAGCCATCTCCGTAGGTATACCCTAGATGTTAAGGGTTGGTTACGTAGGGATAGTAGACTTTGTGTACCTCGAGACGAAGGTTTGAGGAAGGCTATTCTTGATGAAGCACATCATTCGAATATGACCATTCATCCCGGCAGGGACAAGATGTACAAAGACATGAAACGAGTTTTCTTTTGGGCCGGTATGAAGAGGGATGTGGTCGAGTATGTCGCTAGATGCTTGGTGTGCCAATAAGAAAAAGCAGAGCAAAAGAAGCCCGGTGGGTTGCTTCACCCATTGGAGGTTCCACTATGGAAATGGGAAAGCGTCTCGATGGACTTTGTGGATGGATTACCAAGATCAAGGAAGGGTAATATGGGTATTTGGGTCATGGTAGACAGACTTACTAAGAGCGCCCATTTCATTCCCGTAAAGAGTAAGAGGACTTCTCCATGGTTAGCTTCTGTATACGTTCGAGAGATAGTTCGTTTGCATGGTGTTCCTTCTAGCATAGTAAGCGACCGCGATCCTATCTTCACTAGCGAATTTTGGAAGAGCTTACAAGAAGCGATAGGGACTCAGTTATGTTTGAGCACCGCATATCATCCTCAGACGGACGGCCAAACCGAGAGGGTGAATCGCATTCTAGAGGATCTTTTGAGGCTATGTATCTTAGACTTTGGGTGTACATGGGAAGAGCATCTTCCATTGGTGGAGTTCGCATATAATAACAGCTTTCAGTCCAGCATTGGCATGGCACCTTTCGAAGCTCTTTATGGACGACCTTTTCGTTCACCTACATGTTGGTGGGAATCTACGAATAAGATCTTACTTGGGCCCGATATGATTAGAGAGACTTCGGAAAAGATCGACTTGATTCGAAGGAGGATGAAAGCAGCGCAAGATATGCAGAAATCTTATGCGGATAAGAGGAGGACAGATCTTGAGTTTGATATTGGGGACATGGTCTTTATCAAAGTGTCTCCATTACGAAATGTCGTTCGCTTTGGTTCCGTTGGGAAATTAGCACCAAGGTTCGTAGGGCCATTTCCTATTAAGGAGAAGATTGGACAGATGGCGTATAGAGTGGAGTTTCCTGAGAGACTTAGTGGTGTACATGACGTATTCCATGTGTCACATTTGAGGAAGTGCTTGCACGAGACCGCGGAGGTAGTAGAGCCGAACTTGCTTAGAGAGGTGGAGATAGAGCGTGATGCGATGATTCGACGAGCTCCTACGCGCATTCTTGGGTCGGAGATCAAGAAGTTGAGGAATCGAGAGGTCAGACTAGTTAAAGTGCAATGGGGAGATGATGAGAGAAACGCTACTTGGGAGACAGAAGCGAAGATGCGTTCGTTGTACCCTTTTCTTTTTGACAGTATGTCCTTTAATTTCTCCTTTATCGCTATCTTGTACTTATCTTTTCTTTAGAGTATCCTCTCGCTAGTATCCTTGACCTTTAGTTAGGATAATCCTATGGTTGAAACATGTGTTTGAGACATGTTATGTATGATGGATGCAAAGTGGATGCAAGTGTTTGCTAGTGGTTGCTCGTGGACGCATATACACACACTGTTAGGCACTAGATCGGCTCAGTCACTTCATATTGCATATTGCATATAAATGGACGTATTTAGTAAAATGGATGTATGATGATTGGATTATCATATGGATGCTGCATTCAGATGATGATTGTGCACGTATATAGAGATAATATGTAGCATTAAGGATCTTTTGCATACATAATGGACGCATGGCACTATCATGATTTGCATTAAGGAGGTCAACTGAATCAGTGGACCGCCTGATTTTGCATTAGATATGGACATATACACACACTAAGCATTTAAACATGAAAGCATTAGAAGTCTATAAGGACAATGGATTCCTGTGTTTGATGGTTGAGTAGATGGATGATTGGATGTTAGGTTATACATTCTTCTTGACTTGAAGATTTCGGGGTCGAAATCCTTTAAGGAGGGGAGAATGTAACACCCCGTAACTCTGTTAAGAATAACTAATCTCAGACGTGAGAATTGTGGGAAACTGGTTGCGCCATTGTGTTCGTCTCGGAATTCTGGTTGAAATAGAGTCCGAGTTTGCGTGATTGGGACTTCGTATGAAGGAGATATGGCCATCGGAAGTTTCAGAAAATTCAAAATAGATTTTAGAAAATTTAAAATTTAAAATTCGGAGTCAAACAGACTAGGCGGGAAATTTCCCGCCCAGCACCCCAGGTCAACTGGGCAGTCGACACCCCCCCCCCCCCAAGTCGACTGGGCAGTCGACCTGGTCAGGTCGGCTAGGGTTTGGCTGAGCCCAATCTTGAGCCGCTGATGTGTCTTTAGGGCTGAGTTGGCAAATTTAACTGTTCAGTTTAGTTCTGAGTTGATCTGACGGTCTAAATAAATCCTAAACTCTATAAATACCTAGGTAGTCTCTCACTCTAATTCACATGAAAAATTAGAATAGCCACCGTCATACCGCCGCCATGGAACTAGGTGTAGCCGCCGCCAACTAAGAAGGAAGAAAGCTAATCAAAACCCTAATTTTACTCAACTCTAAAGCAAATCAAGACTCTCTTTCTTCTCTAATTGTGAGTATGATGATCTTAACAAGATTATTATTAAACTAATTAGATTAAGTTATGAATGGATTATAAGTGAATGATGTGGATTGTCATATATGTTGTTGTAAACCTTATGCTATCATGTATGTTGTAAATCCTATGTTATGTGATCCTATATGTTGTAAATCATGCTATGATGATATTGTATAAGTTGTAATTTTCTATGCTAAGTTGTGATAAATCATACATGTTATAAAGTCATGATGTTATTATCTATGCTAATTAGTTAATGTTAATCAAATCATAATGTTGATATTATTTGGGCTATGTTGATTTATATGACAAATCATGTATGCAAGTTTAGATTGATTAGTAAAGATTATGAACATATGCCATGACATCTATTTAGATCTAGAATTATGACACCTATTTAGTTCTAGAATTGTGCTATGACATATGTGAATTCTACGTGTTAGATGCTAGTTCACACCATCATTATGTTGCATAAAACCCCATATGCAAGTTTATACATGAATTTGGGTTATGATCATATCATTTAAATTGTGACATTTAACCAAACAAGTTGACACCTTTAGATCCATAACATGTGTAGTTTTATGCAAGTTTCACCCCTATTATGATTAGATCTATTTTAATTGTCTATATGTTGTGATAATTTATCTTTGTGCTATGAGTTAGACTATTCAAGTCTAACGTATATTTTGCGTTGAATAAGCGAACGTATAACGTGGGGTAGGGGTAATATTAAGTATTTAATATTAAGAAATTGGATGCAATTGATATGATTTTGCATACCATGAGTGGATGGCCATAATTGAGTCAATTATGGACATCATTAAAATTGGAATTAATTAATGATTTGAATAGGGATATATTTAAAACTGGGGTAAAAGATTATAAGTGTTAATCAATGCTTAGGACACGAGGTTGGACTCGTTTGTTACGTAAACCTGCCCGGACCCGCCCGGCAAATCCAGTGGTCACAAATGTCAGCCCAATGTGAGAGGTCCTAGGCCCGAATTAAAGCATAACAGTTGTAAAGACACGAGGTTAGACTCTTTTATGGTGTAAGACTGCCCGGACCCACCCGGCAAATCCAGCTGCCACAAATGCCAGTCTAATGTGAGAGGTCTTTATGAGGTTATGGCCTGAATGAATTAAGAAATACTTAACCAGATAAACATGTAAAGTGGGACATGGGGGTTAAATAGGTGCCTTGGGTGGCATGAGGAATCTAGTGGTTGCCTTTAGTGGCATTTGAAATACGATTAGTAAGACTTAACCAAACACGCATGTAAATGAACATGACTAAGAAGAGGGTTAAGTGGGACATACTAGTGGGGACAAGCTTAGGTGGATAGCTTGTGGGGGCCCATTTCAACCAGTAACCCAAACGTATTTTTGTGGGCTCGACCCAAGTCGAGGACGGGACACGCATACTGGGCTTGACTATAAGAGGCCAAAACGGGGTAGCAATGGCAACGCAAGTCCAACGGGTTTCATATGCGTGTGTGAACCCGGGCTGGTAGGTAAGACGTTGTTGCATCGTGTAGGTATAAGCCGTGCATTCTTTAGCTGTATCGGGTTGCCACTTTAGGGGAGTGATACACCCCACTGTGGGACCAGCACGGGTATCTACGAGTAGGGAGCCGATCGCAAGTGGGTAGTGGGGTACACCTAGCGGAGATAGGGGCAGGCGACACCTATGTAGTCAGCTAGGGGTATGCAAAGCTATTTATATAATTTCTAAGTGAAGCAAGTGGGATCAACCTTTAGGGTGACTGGTGTGGTGCAGTGTAGTAATTATTCGTTAGTAATTAGGTATGCCTTTAACGTTATCTTTATCTGTTCTTCCATACCCAATAGTTCATAGACATTTCCTTATTTTCTAGTTTATGCCTTAGTCTAGTTATTTTGATAATAGTATTGTTAGAATTATCATACTCGCCAGACTTTATGTCTGACCCCCTGCATTTCTATCTTTTTCCCCTTCCAGGTCCTCAGGGTGGACCCAGCTCTAGTGGAGTTTGATTGGATTGCTTTATCTCTCTTTTGGAAAGCTTGGACCGTTGAAGTAAAGTCCTGCTTATTATCTTCTTTAATGGCTATTTATGTAATAGGGTTATGTATTTTGTTTTATCAAGATAGATATTGTACTTGACTCTGATTTATGGTTTTATGATGTAACAAACATATTTAATTTCCGCTGCAATAAAATAAAGTTTTAGATTTCCAAGTACTACTTATTATCTGTCTTGTTGTAATTTTTCTGTTCTATATTCACTTAAAACCTCCATGGAAGTTAATGCATTCCCTTTGTGAGTGACATTAATGGACGTGGGGTGTTACATACTACTTAGATAAAAATTCTATTTTTACACCGCTACTATATAGATAAAAATTCTATTTTTACATCGCTACTATATAGATAAAAATTCTATTTTTACATCGCTACTATATAGATAAAAATTCTATTTTTACAACGCTACTCATACAATAAAGATTATATTTTTATCACGCTATTCTTCATATAAAGATTTCTCCTTTTTAAATATAAAGATTTCGCCTTTTCAAATATAGAGATTTCGCCTTTTCAAATATAAAGATTTCATTTTTATTTCATCACTATAAAAATCACATTTTTATTTTGCTACATATAAAAAGATGATATTTTTATCATCATACCTATATGAAAATTATATTTTTAACTTTTCCACATTAATAAAAACTATATTTCAATACAATCTAAAATCGTAACTTTACTAATCTAACTTCATATTAAAAATCACATCTTTGTCTATATAAAGACCTCATCTTTATTTTTTGTTCATGTAGATAAAAATCAAATCTTTTTCAAATCGTATTTCATATGAAAACCGATTTTATATGCTCCTATAACCAAATACCTTAAATGAATAAGAGAAGTAAAAATAAAAATAAAAATAAAAGGGCTTACAGTGGAAGTTGGGGGTGGAGAGAAGAGGTGGGGACAGCGCAGGAGGGGGGGAGGTGAAGGCGAGAGAGGAGGGGAAGAAGGGGGGGCGAGCGGCGCCGGTCTGGGGAGGGAAGCGAGGTCGCGGTGGAGGGGATCGGTAGGGGAGAAGGGAAGGAGGAAGAAAAAGGAAGGCGTGGAGGAGGAAGAAGAAGAAGGGGGAAAGGCGGCGCACCACCTTGGGGGGGCGCGATGAAGTGGCGGCGGCGGTGGGTCCCCCCCCCCCCCCCCCCCCCGCGTCGCCCCTCTCCGATTCCTTTATCCTTTTTTTATTTTCTTTCGATCTGCAAATGAAAGAGGGGGGTATAAAAGGGTTTTTATAAAAATAAATTATATTATTTAATTTCAAAAAGTTGGCTTTTTTATACAACCTCTAAACGATGCCCACCGCCTGTCGTCCATAGCTAATTACCCTCATTCCGAGCACAATGGGATATGTACCATAAGTTGATTCGGTTGTTACAATCAGTTTTCATTTAAATCAAAGTATAATTCTTTGTATATTCAATTTAAACATACATTTCAAATTACCAAGGCCACCTACAGTCTCTAAAAATTACAGAAAAATAATTTCTAGCTTCGTATTGACGATACGGTCCAAACAAAACTAGTTTCATCGAATTCTGAGACCATTGGAAAAATGGCCATTTCCCAGTCGATTAAAATCAACTGAAACTGGTCAAACGCGTTTTCCTTCGCCACGCTCACATATTGATTCGAAATTTTTTGAAATTTGACACCTAGCAATAATTTGTCATCTCAGATCCTACAAAAGTGGTTTCGTCGAAATCCGAAGTCATTTGCAAAATGTCTATTTTTAAGGGCCTGAATTCCATAGCGACTATTCAGAATTTTCAACTAGGCATATCTTTTGATTCCCGCTATGAAATTTCAATTTTTTGGATTCGTTGGAAAGATATTCCCAATTAGATTCCATTATTTTTGGTTTCGCTAAAATCCGGTTTATTTTGCACTCGGTGTGTTCAATTGAAGTTTGAAATTGAGTTATCGAACTACCGCGCCATTTTCAATTCCTTTTATAATTTAAAATAATTATTTATATTCTAACGATGACGTATATAATATATACGTCCGAATTCTATTCAAAATAAATTTTCGTTGATATTATTTAAAATAATTCATTTTAAATATTCAAAACTCTCTAAAATTGGGAAAATAAAATTTTTAAACTAGCTCGCATTTCCAAGTTGTTACAATCTCCCCCACTTAAAACTTTTCATCCCCGAAAAGGAACAAAGTCGAAAGTGGTTTGATTAATCAACTCTACGTTCGATCTGGCTTCCATTCTCCAACTTTTCAGTTTCTGAGAATTTTCAAATTCTTCAAAAATTTGGCTAACACCCTAAATTTTCGAAAAATTTCGCCATAACCTCCTTTGTACGGGGAGAGGTTTGGAAATTTATTGGCTCGTATTAGGTACCCAATAAATCCTAATAAGCATACACATATTTATAGTGATATATTCTGGTGTTTACAGGGGAGCGTGTATTGATAATAACTTCAGAGAATAAATTCTCGTCACCCTGTCAAAGCCTGAGGGAGTGTGTATTTTAAATTCTCCAGAGGATAAATCCTCGTCACCTCGTCCCGTGTGGGAAATAAATAGTCCATGGTGTCGTATCTAATAACTAGAGAGACGTGATTATTGTCAACTCTAGACCCGTGTGGGGTTTTTATTAATCTGGCAATTTTATCGTTACAATTTAAATAGTACATATCAGTCATCAGTTCAACTTGTAAAATATAGTCATCATCATACAAGCCTCTCGCTCGTATGGTAAATCTTCCACCTCGTCACACAAGCTCCAAATGCTTATGTGGTATATGATGAAGTATGTCTATCTTCCAGAAGTATGCCATGTGATGTAGTTCAAAATTAATTGTTGCTATCCTATGGCGATGTTTATTATTTCACACAGAATAACCAGCACTCCGCATCCAATGGCATTCACAGGAGTGGATATAATAATATTTCGCATCCAACTCATTAAGGTTTACCTATTTGTCGGGCACGCAAATAAAATCTTTACTCAACAGCTATCCAAGTTCTTGTTCAAACATATATAATGCACAAGTATATATTTCTAACTATTTTCTAATCAGTTCAATGTGTGATTTAATTGAATAAATTTGTTCTAGTTTTTATTGATGATATTCTAATCTTCTCTAAATCAAAGGCCGAAAAGGAATATAACAATGGATTTCCATTATTTTGACTACGGCTTAAGTTCTTTAACTTTTCAGTTTCTAAGAACTTTACAAATTTTTCAAAAATTTGGCTAACACCCTAAATTTTCGAAATTTTTTGCCATAACCTCCCCTGCACCGGGAGCGATGGGAAAATCCCGAAATTGCCATACAGGCCCTCTGATCTCAAAAAGAAAAAGAAAAAGCCAAGCGGCTAGCCAATCGGCTCATAAAATCATCATCACCCAAACAAAACAGTAAATTATGGTAAACATGTACCTATTTGTCGGGCAAACAAATTTTATTCTCTGCTCTAGCCTCCTTGTTGTGACCTATTCAATGTAAGTACATGTTTATGCAAGCAAATGCGACTAATTTCAATACAATTCAATATTTGATTCTATTAGGCTAAATGGTTCAAAATTATCAAACAAATAAACAAACAATACAAACATCAATCAATTAGTGAATTAGAGTTTCAAATTCATAATTTTGATACATATACAGAAAGTCACGTTTTTGATGCCAATTCACAACAAATAATCCTATATAAGTTTTGGTTCTCACACCAGTCTAATGGAAATATATAGAAATCACACCTTCGTCACTCAAAAATAAATAATGGTAATGCTGCAGCATTATCAAAACCATCCCCGGGCAACTAGAGTGTGATCCTAAATCTATCTAGTATATTAAAACTTCGAATATACGTTTATGACGCGTATACGCGAAATCTTTATATACTCGATTGTCCAAATTCAAAATAAATAAATATTCAAATACGTATAAAGCGATTTAAATTTTCAAAACAAAATTGTTTTCATTAAAAAAATACTCTTCACACTCGTTCTAGGATACTACTGATCCTATCTCTAACGAGTCTTTCTAATTGAATATTACTAATCCAATATCTAATGAATTCTTCTGTATGGTTCTAAGGTGTCTTGTTCTCGAGATCTGTAAACCAAAGCTCTGATACCGAACTGACACGACCCGAACTTCCCCGTGAAGGAAAGCACGGATTGCGTTGAGTACAAGACAAATCAGAACGCAGACGGAAAAACATTTCATTGTTTATTACAACAATTCCATCAGATACAAGAATATACAGAGTATGAATAAATAAATTACATTAACAAATATCAGAGATTTAAATTACATTTAAATACATCGCAGCGGAAAATAATACAAAACACAACTGTAAGTGATACACGGATACAGAGCTTTCCGAGCATCGTTCCAGCTGTAAATCAGGACCCTGTGGATATAAATCTGCAAAACCAAAACTACTAGCTGCCTGTGTAGAAAATAGGGGCACCCAGAGTTTAGGTTAAAACAATAAACTCCAGGTCAGTCATGTGACTGGTGTGAGAACTAAAACAGTTATTAATCTTTATTTTAAAGTTCGGTAAATCAAGGGACTACGCCGCATAACACGGAACGGGTTTCCTCCCAAGAATACCAGTGTATAAAACAAACAGCGCAATGCTAAATAAAGAAAAATGAAGCTGTTATATGACCCAGGTCCCATCACACAATGCAACGCAAGCCAGAGGATAGGGTTTTTACCTTATAACAGCCAAAGCATGCTTGATACGTTAAAAACACATTATTTGATACTATTATAAGTGTATAGTGTCAAAACAGTTCAATCATAAATATAAATCATAGACGGCATGAGTGCCCCATCCCACTATGTCGCCATACTAGGCACTACAAATAAAACTGAAATACACGTATTGGAAATTGGATTTCCGTCATGAGTCGAGGCAAGGGGAAAGCTTCTCTCCGTTCGAGACACTCTAGCAAATGCCTCGGGACTGCACACAGCAATCCCAAGGCCGGTCCTCTCTTACTTTTGAGGATTGGCAATTCCTGAACACACGTTTCCCGGTCCTTACAGACCTATATCCGAGGCGCCTCGTATCCAACAACAATACAGGTGAAAAGTATATAAATGTCAGGGCTGGTAGGTCACTGACACCACCATAGCTATAAAGAAACGTCGTGCACTCCTTGGGTCCGTATCCCGTTTTTGACTCATACCGAGGTGTGAGGCTCGCGAATTTACGTTATACACAAAGCTACGCCACACAGACCATGCTTTGATCATCAACCACAAGACTTTGCTTTGCAACAGAAGCCTTGATCAATTGCCACTTACGCATGCCACACTGGCAATTCACTCCATGCGACTGATGTCCATCGATATACAACCTCTGAGCTCGTACGTCTCAGAGAAGGGCGTTAAGCAAGAGAATAAATTCTCCGCCGCCAAACAGATGTATATTTAATACTGATCAATCAACACAGAATAAAATCCATTGTCAGACACACAATCCATTTACAAGTTCGTTCTGGGTCTGAACGAAACCGGAGGCACTTTCCTCGCATATCCATCCATCTCCAAGTACGTCTAGCCGATCAACAACTGTTTCCCTCATCTTGGGTGTACAGCCCAATCGAGATCGTCAGTAATCACCCAAACGATGTGGAGACTTCCGGTCTTCAATCACCGTCCTCATCTTCGACATTTCGTCGAATCGGTTATTCAGAATGGGTATAAACCCGGCCTTTCTGAATAACCCACGTATATGATCAACAAATGTTACACAAACACAACAAACGCCTTATTCCAATTCAGAATATTCTTTTATTCACAAAATCACATTCTTAGGGAAAGGTTCCCATTAATTTTATCCAAGATAAATTCTTTTAAATTTATTCTTTAATCTTCCTTTGGATATCATTTCAAACTAGTCGGCATTAGCGAACCACACCGAAGTAATTATTTATTTTATTTCCCAATCCCAACCTATTTATCCCATGGAGGAAACTGGTAATACTCCATATATAACACCACGGTGCTAACGGTAAAATTAATTACCATTTCACGTTCAAATCTAATTAAAGATTTAACTATCGCTTTGGAGCAAAACTGGTGGTACTCCATTCTCGATCACCTTTCAGATTTGATAATTTAAATTATCAATTCACATTTCAATCTAATTAAAGATTCATTAAAACTCCACTTAGTTTTAATCTTCACAAAAATCAATATCCTGCCTTTAACTGGGTTAAAGAACCAATGTCATCTAAAACACGATTCACGATAAACCCAAAGTCACACTTTATTGTTAATCGGGTTAAAGAACAGGTGTTGTTCAAAACACCGCTCACGATAAACCCAAAAACCAATTCAAATTCAATTCCAATTAAATATCATTTAATTGATACACTTCATTAAATCTAAATAGAAAAATTTAATCTTTTTCTCTATTGAGCTTAAGAACAGTGTTAACGAAGACACCATTCACAACAACCCAAATCACATTTGATATTAAATACAAGGCTCTGAATAGAAAATATACCGGCTTATATTCAATATCAAATCCTGAAACCAACAAATATCGTATTTGAAATAACGATATAAAATATCTTTCAAATTCCCATAACCATATTTGTATAATCCCGGAATCCAATATCGAAACATTCCGAAGATAATTTCGATTCAACTCCAGTCCAATTCACGTATTGGGAATATTGATTATTTTTAAAATCACTTTCAAATTCAATTTATTTATTTCAAAAATAAATTGATTTTAATTCTAGTTCAAAACTAGTTCATTTCGATAAAAATCTATTTTTATCCTTTCAAATATGGAGTTTTTCATCCCAGTTCTTTCCAATTCATATATTATGATTTTCCACAAATTATAGATATTTTTAATAATTTTATCAAGGCTCGTACAGTCGATTTCCATCAACGGCCATCGAACTGCACTTACAGCGACCTTTTCCAAATTTGATTTGTACATAATTCCAAATCCAACCGTTAGATTTCAAATTTCTAATATTCGTTTGAAAGCTCTTTTCGATACAAACCCAACGGTTCCGGTTTTAGGAGAATCCGACGGTCCGATCTCCCGCAATGTCAATTCGAAGTCAACGGTCGAAATTCACGAACTGCTGCGGCGCGGCGCGTTCTATTCAGGCCATTATATATATAATATATATATTATATATTTCGTCGATTTCCTTTAAAACATATTTTATAAATCGTTTTAAATTCGTTTTCAAAACCATTTCAACTCTATATTCAATTTCAAATCAAAATTGAATATTTCGTATCATTGCTATATAAATGATAATATTTTCAAAACGTTATATTTTGGAATCACTTCCTTTTCTATATTCATTATAAAAACGAATATAATCGATATAAATATCGTTCACGTCAAAATAGCGTAACTCTAATCAACACGGCTTTATATATTTCAATAAATTTGTTATTCTATTCAACAAATGAATATTTATTCTATTCAACACATGAATCTATATTTCTTTCAACACACGACTAATCTCAACACATGAGTACTGTCAACACACAACTATTTTTGTTATGTAATATATTTTATAAAATTATGGTATCTATCGTTTGATTTTTAAATCAGACTCCACCGTGAAGTAGATTCTAATTTTGAATATGATAAAGATGTAAATTTTATTATTAAAATATTTTACTCAACACACGAATAGTTTCAACCCATGAACATCGTCAACACATTACTATTTATTCTATTCAACACATGAATCTTCTTTTATAATATTCATTAATTTCCCGATTGGAATGAGGCCGAATCAATCACCATACAATGTTAATTATATGATTCCACCCAACACATGTATATAATAGCAACGATAAATAATTAACAATCATCCAAAGTGCACCACACAACTGCATAAGCATCAAATATAAATAATTAATGCTTACACAGCCTGTCGACCAATCGATCGACATACAATTAAATAATTGGGATTAGTGTACTCAAATATCATCCCAACACCCGTGTGGGGTTTCAAATCAACAAACACAAATTTTTAGTTGTGCAGTTGGGCGATGTGTAAAATTTATCATCCCAATCAATATCAGTCAAATCAGTGTATATAAACAAATCGGCCGATTTGTTTATAAATATTCATTTATTCACATTCACGTTAAAAATTATATTTTAACGATAATTAATTTATTTCAACCATCTACAATTTATTATCGATTTCACATCAACATCACAAACAAATTCCACAACACATCAAACAAACATACAAGCCGTCCATGGTCTGTGGAAGACGGGTGTCGGGTGCTACTAAGCATCGTCTGCATCCTAGTATATATATATAACTAGAAAAAGAAATTTAGAGTGAGAAGTTCTCACCAATAGCTAATACAATACAACGTCTCTTCTCGTGTAGAAGTCACCGCTGTTCTCGCCTTTTGTCACTTTCGTTACCCGTAGCCACTATATATATAAAAATCACATTTCTATATTGTTGCCATGTATATAAAAATCATATTTTTATACTACTACTACTTAGATAAAAATTCTATTTTTACACTGCTACTATATAGATAAAATTCTATTTTTACATCGCTGCTATATAGATAAAAATTCTATTTTTACATCGCTACTATATAGATAAAAATTCTATTTTTACAATGCTACTCATACAATAAAGATTATATTTTTATCACGCTATTCTTCATATAAAGATTTCTCCTTTTTAAATATAAAGATTTCGCCTTTTCAAATATAGAGATTTCGCCTTTTCAAATATAAAGATTTCAGTTTTATTTCATCACTATAAAAATCACATTTTTATTTTGCTACATATATAAGGATGATATTTTTATCATCATACCTATATGAAAATTATATTTTTAACTTTTCCACATTAATAAAAATTATATTTCAATACAATCTAAAATCGTAACTTTACTAATCTAACTTCATATTAAAAATCACATCTTTGTCTATATAAAGATGTCATCTAACGACGACGTATATAATATATACGTCCGAATTCTATTCAAAATAAATTTTCTTCGATATTATTTAAAATAATTCATTTTAAATATTCAAAATTCGCTAAAATTGGCAAAATAAAAATTTTAAACTGGCTCGCATTTCCGGGTTGTTACATCTTATATGTAATAACCTGGAAATCCGAACCAATTTAAAAAATTTATTTTGGGCAATTTTGATGAATTTTGAATATTTAAAATGAATTATTTTAAATAATAATGATGAGGAATTTATTTTCGATAGAATTAGAACGTATATATTTATTTGAATCGTTGTTAGAATATAAATATTTATTTTTAATTTTAAAAGGAATTGAAAATGGCGCGGTAGTTCGAAAATTCGATTTCAAATTTGAAATGAATGTACAGGATTCAAAATAAACCAGATTTTAGCGAAACCAAAAATATTAGAATCTATTTGAGAATATCTTTCCAACAAATCCAAAAAATTGAAATTTCATAGCGGGAATAAAAAGTTATTCCCAGTTGAAAATTCAAAATAGTCGCTATGGAATTATAGCCCTTAAAAATGGAAATTTTGCAAAGAACCTCGGTTTTCGACGAGACTACTTTTGTTGGATCCGGGATGTCAAGTTATTTCTAGATTCCAAAATTCATAATTTTCTGAATCAATATGTGAGTGTGGCAAAAGAAAACGTGTTTTGGCAGTTTTAGTCAATTTCGATCGACCAGAAAATAGCCATTTTTCAAACGGTCTCAGAATTTGACGAAATTAGTTTTGTTAGAATCGTATCGTCAATACGAAGCTAGAAAATATTTTTCGGGAATTTTTACAGCCAATATGTGGCCCTGGTAAATAGAAATGTGCGTTCAAATTCAATATATAGATTTATTATTTGATTTTGGTGGAAATGGATCGAAACGATAGAATTGGCTAACGAGACATGTTCCATCGTGTTCGGAATGGGGGTAATTAGTTAGGGGCAATAGTCGTTGTGTCATGTTTGGAGTTCGTATACAAAGTCAACATTTTTCTTTGAATTAGATAATAAATAAATAAAACTATTTTCACTTAACTCCCCCACCACATCCTTTCTCTTCCCCGTCGAATTCATTACAAAAGAAATAAAAAAATCGCGATGGCTCCCCCCCTTACGCGACCACCACCGAAGCGGCCCCCCTCCCCAGCCCGCCGTCGGACTCCTCCGACCATCACCATCTCGCAACGGCGCCCCTCTCCTCCTTTCCCCCTTCCTATTTCAAACCCTAGCCCCAAATGGAAGAAGACCCAACCGCCTCCGGCTAATGGGGCCCCACCGCCGACAGCCACCAGCTTCCCCGACCCCTGCGCCGCCGATTCACCACTACATCCCCTCCCCCCTTCAACAAACAAAATCGAACAATGGTAAGCTTCTTTATTTATTTTGTTTTACTTAGTTAAATTAATTTAGAAATCTGATTTTCATAAATGTATAAAGCTAGGATTTTTATCATATGTTAGAATTATTTTTATAAAGAAAAGTTTTGATTTTAATTATAAAGAGCTTTGATTTTTATAAATAAGAAGTTTAGATTTTTTTTATATATAAATAAAAAGGTGTGATTTTTTACTTGTGAAGACGAGAGGTAAAAATGTGATTTTTGTTTGTTAACACGAGTGGTCAAAACACTATTTCTAACTATGTAAAATATGAACATTGTTTTATATGAATATCAAAGAAAGATCATATATGTAATAGCGAAGTAAAAATAGAATTTTTACATATGGAATAGCAAAGTAAAAATAGAATTTTTACATATGTAATAGCGATATAAAATTGTGATTTTTATCTATATAGCATTGAAATAAAAATGTGATTTTTATCCTTAAGCATTAAAATAAAATTGTGATTTTTATTATGAACAGCGTGAAAAGGATTGTGATGGGACTGATTGGAAATGAATCAAAATCCAGGCCGTTCAGAAAATAAAGAACTAGCAGAGGGGAACCCTCTGTGAGAACTTCTCTCACTATAAATTTTTGTATAGTTATTTATTTTGTAACTACATATATGAACTGCTCCCCATCGTCCACAGACCATGGACGACTTGTTTAATTGTATTCTGTGTGAAAATTGATCGTGATGTGACATGAAATGAAATATATATATACGATGTTAATTGAAATATATATACGATGTGTGTAACACCCCACTCCCGCTAAGGTCACTCGCTAAGGGAATGCCTTAGTTTTGGTGGAGTATTTTTAGTGAGTATAGAACAGAAAAATTACAACAGGACAGATATAAGTAATACTTGAAAATTTAAACATCATTTCAATTACAAAACATGTTTGGTTACATCACAAAACCATAACAAGAGTCAAGTACATAATATCCATCCTGATAAAATAGAAGTACATAATCCCGTTACATAGATAATAGCCAAAAGATAAACCGAGCTTTACTTCTACAGTCCAAGCCCCAAAAGAGTAGATATAGCGGTCTGGTCCAAGCCCACTAGTGCTAGGCCCACTCTGATAACCTGAGGGTTGGGAAAAAGATAAACAACAACGGGGTCAGACATAAGTCTGAGTGAGTCCTATAACCCTAACAATACAATCATTAAAGTAATTAGGGTATGATATAAACAAGATACGGTACCTCTAGGGATAATGACTACAATAAGTAGCCCACAAAACACAGGATGTACTACTATAACCGAAACGACGTATTTATCCACCCAAGGATAATTACCAGCTTACACCACCCCAGATCTACTCACCCAAGGGTAATTCCTACACTGCACCACACCAGTTCTACCCACCAAGGGTAATTCCTACTTAAAGGTTGATCCCTCCCAAGGACTTAGAAAATTTCCCAAGTATTTTCGTGTACTCCTAGCCCACTACATAGGTGCCGTCTGCCCCTATCTCCACTAGGTGTACTTAGTAATCTTACCCAGTAGTTTCGTGTACCCCTACATAGGTGCCATCTGCCCCTATCTTTATTAGGCGTACCCACTACTCCCCAACGACCGGCTCCCTACCGTAGATACCCGTGCTGGTCCCACGATTGGGGTGTATCATTCCCCTAAAGTGGCTACCAGATAATATCAACGGTGCACGGCTTTATATCTACACGATGCAACAACGACTTACCAACCAGCCCGGGTCCACACACGCATATGAAACCCGTTGGTCCCGCGTTGCCACCGCTAACCCGTTTTGGCCTCTTATAATCAAGCCCAATATGCGTGTCCCGTCACCCGACTAGAGTCGAGCCCACTAAGATACGTTTGGGATATTGGTTGAAATGGGCCCCCACAAGCTACCCACCTAAGCTTGTCATTCATTTAGTATAACCCAATAATGGGTCCCCACAAGCTACCCACCTAAGCTTGTCATTTATCAAATGTACCCCTATAATGGGTCCCACAAGCTACCCACCTAAGCTTGTCTCTTTTATCTAGTGCATCCCACTTAACCCCTTATGTAGTCATGCCCACTTACATGTTAAGATTTGGTTAAGTCATCAATCATATTTCAATTGCCACATAGGGCACCCACTAGATTTCCACATGCCACCCAAAGCACTTACTTAACCCTTCACCCATGTTTTAATTACATGTTCCACTTTGGTTAAGTATTCTAATCGTATTTTCTCATGCCACCCATGGCACTTACTTAACCCTTTGTATCATGTTTAATTACATGTTCTACTTTGGTTAAGTATTCTAATCGTATTTTTCTATTGCCACCCAAGGCAACCCACTAGTCTCATCATGCCACCCCAAGGCACCCATTTAACCCCTCATGTCCCACTACATGCTAATATGGTTAAGTGTTTCTTAATTCATTAATTAAGATCATGAACTCATAAAGACCTCTCACATTAGACCGTCTTTTATGACTGCTGGATATGCCGGTTGGTTCCGGGCAGACTTCTGTCATCAAAAGGGTCTAACCTCGTGTCTTTACTTTAATCATGTATTTAATTTATGACTAAGACCTCTCACATTGGGCCAATCATTTGTAGCCGCTGGATGGCCGGTCGGTTCCGGGCAGACTTCCGCTACAAAAGGGTCCAACCTCGTGTCTTAGTTGATTAATTACACCTAATTAATCACCCCCATATTAATTATCCCTAATTAATATCAAGTTTTCCATAACATGGGTAGACCTAACTCAATAGGTAAATTCCCATGGGGTAGACCTAACTCAATAGGTAAATTCCCACTTATGGTAATTTATTTTTATGGTATGCTTAATCATACCCAATCATACATTCATTAACATATTTACCAACCCCATTGTTCCCCACGTAAATCGTTCTCATTTCATGACATAAATAAGGGGAAGATCATCACAACTATCATGGGTTTAGCATACAACTTTGTCATGGGTTAAGAGGATGTCAACTTGCATATATGAACATATATTAACCCAACTACATATAACCCAAACTTGCATATTATCATACACATGATTTGCATAACATGTTGAACTTGCATATAAGCATTCTCATAACTTGCATAACATGTTAAACATGCATTTAAGCATACACCTAACTTGCATAAGCATTCACATACTTGCATAAGCATTCACATACTTGCATAAGCATTCACATACTTGCATATCACATTAAACTTGCATTTAAGCATATACATAACTTGCATAACATCATGCACATAACTTGCATAATCTCATAAACTTAACTTGCATAACACCATGCACATAACTTGCATACCCTCATACACATAACTTGCATGTAACCTTGCATAACAACATGCACATAACTTACATAACATCATGCACATAACTTGCATAACATGTTGAGCTTGCATATATGACTTGCATCTTAAAGGAGGGTAAACATGCATAGCCTATAAAGGTGTCATCTTGCATATGTATGCATCACGTTAAAAAGGGTAAACTTATATATCATGATTTGTGCATAATACCAAACACTTAGCATGCATAAAACTACTTACTTAGCATGCATAGAATCAATTACTTGTTATGCATAAACACACCACTTAACTTGCATAAACCCAAACACTTAGCATGCATACAATCGAATACTTAGCATGCATAAACTCAAATACTTAGCATGTATAAAATCGCATGCATAACTTGCATATCATGTTACATATAACTTGCATATACTCTCACATATAGTTTGCATAACATGTTACATATGCATAAATGTTCAACATAGTGTTTTGCATCATAAAACATGGCATTAACCTTGCATAACAACATAAAACTTGCAAATCACATATCATACAAACTTGCATAAACACATTTATCCACAAACATAGCCATGTCTTATCACATCCTACCATAATCAATCTAACAATTGATTATTAAAGCCATAGGAACTCACCAAAACCAAGATTAGCAAACTTATGAAGTGGAATTAGTGGCTTTAATTGAAGAAGATGTTGATTAGCTTGCAACTCTCTTCATTGATTTGTGGAGGCCATGCTCAAATTTCATTTTGCCATAGTTTAGTTACAAAACCTAATTATGAATGAATTAGGGTAGGGTTGAGGTCTTATTTATAGGATTAGGTAGTGTTTTAGGCCCTTAGATTAACCCTAGGTTAGATTAGGACCGTTAGATTTAGGAAATCTCTAGAACCAGCCCTCTAGGCCAGCCCAAGAACCCAAACTGGTGCACCCAGTTTAACTGGGCGTCGCACCCCTGTCGACAGGCAAGTCGACAGGGCAGTCGACACCCCTGTCGACAGCCCTGTCGACAGCGCTGTCGACATGGCTAGGGCGGGAATTTCTCCCGCCTGACCCGCTGCTTCTATTTCAAATTCTGAATTTGAATTTTTAAATCTGTTTTTATCTTTGAATTTTCTGAAAACTTCTTTGGGCCATAACCGGGCCATACATACTCCGATTCTCGAAAACTCGGACTCTATTTCGCGTATTTTTCCGAGACGAACGCAATGACGCAGCCCGTTACCCCCAATTCCCACATCTGAGATTATTTATCCTATAATTAGTGAATTTTAGTATTAACTAAAATTCGGGGTGTTACATTCTCCCCTCCTTAAAGGATTTCGTCCCCGAAATCTCTAAGCTAAGGAGAATGCATATCCTACCATCCAAACAACCATCTACTCAAATCATCAACCACGGGCATCCATTGTCCTTAAATAGTTTCTAATGATGTATGAGCATATGCAAACAGTGTGCGTATATGTTCCCTATCTAATGTATGAACATATGCAAACCATGATAGTGCCATGCATCCATTATGTATGCGAGAGAACCCTATCGACACATACAATATCTACATGAATGCACAATCATTCACCAAAATGCATCATCCATGTGATAACAAAATCATTATACATCCATAAATATAGCCTCCTACACACAATTTTATGCAATATGCAATATGAAGTGATTGAGCCGATCTAGTGCCTAGGGTGTGTGTATATGCATCCACGAGCAACCACTAGCAAACACTTGCATCCACTTGCATCCATCATACATACATAACATGTCTCAAACACATGTTTCAACCATAGGACTATCCTATCTGAAGGTCAAAGGTACTATCGAGGGGACATACTAAGGATAAGATAAGCACAAGATATGCGATGAAGGAGAAGCAAAAGGACATACCCTCCGAAAGAAAAGGGTACCTCGAACGCATCTTCGCTTCCGTCTCCCAGGTAGCGTCACTCTCTTCATCTCCCCTTTGTACTTTGACTAGTTGAACCTCTCTGTTTCTCAACTTCCAAATCTCTGACCCAAGGATGCAAGTAGGAGCTCGTCGAATCGTCGCATCACGCTCTGCTTCCAAAACTCGGCTCCACCACCTCTGCGGTCTTATGTAGGCACTTCCTCCCCTGGAATACATCATGTACACCACTAAGTCTGTCGGGCAACTCCACCAATGGAAGATGCTCCTCCCATGTACCTCCAAAATCCAAGATACATAGCCTCAAAAGGTCTTCTAAAATATGATTCACTCTCTCGGTCTGGCCGTCCGTCTGAGGATGATATGCGGTACTCAAACGCAACTGAGTCCCTACCGCCTTTTACAAACTCTTCCAAAACTCTCTAGTGAAGATAGGATCTCGATCATTCACTATACTGGAGGGTACCCCATGCAATCTAATAATCTCTCGAATGTAAACTGAAGCTAGTCATGGAGCAGTTCTCTTACTCTTCACGGGTATACGATGGGTGCTCTTAGTAAGTCTATCTACCACAACCCAAATTCCCGTATTACCTTTTCTTGATCTGGGTAACCCGTCAATAAAATCCATCGAGACGCTATCCCACTTCCATTGCGGAACTTCCAATGGGTGAAGCAACCCACCTGGTTTCTTTTGCTCCGCCTTCACTTGTTGGCACATCGAGCGATATACTCAGCCACATCTTTCTTCATACCGGCCCAGAAGAAAACCCTCTTCATGTCTTGATACATCCTATCCCCACCGGGATGAATGGTCATCCTAGAACGGTGTGCACTATCAGGAATAACCTTCCTCAAACACTCGTCTTGCGGTACACAAAGTCTACTGTCTCTACGCAAGCACCCCCTATCGTCTAGGGTATACCTACTCAAATGGCTGGACGACTCTCCCCTTATGAGCTTCTCTACCAACTCAACCAACTGTGGGTCGTCCCTCTGTGCTTCTCCAAAGCCCCAAAAGAGTAGGCCTAACATCCAATGAGGCTAGCAAACCGGGTACAAAGTCAACGGAAGGTCTAAAGTCAAACATAGAAATAAACTCTAAGCCCGTCGTTCAACGAACCACAAACTCGAGGACGACCCTTTTCTACTTAAGGCGTCCGCTACCATGTTACCCTTACTCATAGGATGCTAAGGATCCCATCCACTTTTGCTGTCCTAAGACTATGCGCTCGAAGAGTCTCCAACACTTCCCTAAGATGTAGGGCATGCTCTTCTCCACCAGGATATCATCCAAAATCATCACAACTGTCTCCCACGCAGACCACCCTAGTCGAATTCGGCATCCCCCAAATGCAAGCCCCAAAGGCCTAAACCAATATCAGACAAACACCCAAGGGATACCTCCTTCGAATTCAGACGACCTACGTGAGATGATACTAGTAAAAATGGCTAAATAATTAAGCCCTTGTCCAATTCTGGATGTTCTCGCCAGTCTCGCTCCAAAACCGTCGTTTATCCCATACTGGCTCTGCTCAGCCTATTGAGCACATACGAAAACTTATTTCGCTCCTAGAAAAGACCAAAATGTCATCCATAAAGACCATCATAACTTATTTAGGTACTCCTTGAACACCCTTCTCATCAAATTAACAAAATATGCGGGGCGTATGTCAAACCAAATGGCATCACCAGCCACTCATAAAAAAACATCCGGAGTCCTAAAGGTAGTCTTTTCTATGCTATCCTCAGCCACTCTCAACTGATGAACTTCCGTGGCTGAGTCCACTACTAAAACACTGAGGCGCCAACCAATTGATCAAAGAGATCATCAATCCTTGGCAATGGGTGTCTATTCTTCTTTGTGAGTTTCTTTAGTTCTCTTTAGCCTACACAAAGTCTGAGGGACCCATCCGCCTTCATAACAAAAACTACTGGAGTGCCCCACTCCGATATACTTCGTCTTATGACCCCTTCTCAAGCAAATCGCCTACTTACTTGTGGAGTTCCCTCCTCTCACGAGGAGCCACGTGGCACACTGGCCAAAACACTGGTTTGGCTTTGTCTACCAGATATATTTGGAAGTCAATTTCCTGCTCCGGAGGTAAACCCTTCACCTCCCCAAACTCATCCGAGTATTCCCGGACCACTCTAACAGATCGCAAACTCTTGACTGACGTGTCAAGCGATTCTAGATAACTTAGCATAACAGATTCTATGGGATTACAAGAGATCTCGAGAGTGTTACCCTAGCGGGCCATAAGCCTAACAACTCTCCCTTCAAAATCAAGAACGGCACCCCTACTGGATAACCAGTCCATGCCCAAAACTAACCCATAGCCCGTGAAGCCCAACAAGCATCACATCTAAACTCAACGCTAAGTATAGAAACTTTCAAACCCAAACATATCATGGAGCCCCAACCGGGTTTGAAACAACTAAGGGATCATTTACCAAACTGGTGTCTAAGTGCAGTGACTCAACTAACAAGGATGAGATAAACGAACTCGATGCGTCAGAATCAAATAAAGTTCGAACTGGATAATAAAGAAATCCAACCTCCAATCTAGACGGTCTTATCCCCATCTGGTACCCTAGTCGTGAGGGAATACAACTACCCTCCAGAAGATTCCATACCTTGCCCTTGCTTCTTTGGACAATCCTAATAAGGTGTCCTATTCCTCTCAAAAGGATAACCACTTGCCTTCCTTCTTCCCTATTCTCCACTCGTAACCTCCCACCAATGAAGTTTCATCCTTCATTACCAAACAACTATTTGAGCCTTCCTCCCATCGTCTATCCAATAGATACCTACCAGTCCTCCTCCTTCTTGAACCAACTTCTAATCCGACTAACGTTTAAGTCCCTTGAAGTGGTTTTCCATCCTTATCTATCTTAGAAAGATCATCTATACGCGGAGGGGAAACTCAAAATGAGAGAAAGGAAGAGATTCAAAATGGAGAATTCGAAAGATATAGATATGGCTATTGGGGATTATGCTTTTCTTTCAAAAACTTTTCTCTTAAAAGACATGTTTTTGAAAATACTCCTTTCAAAAATATTCTTAGAAAATAGTTTTTCTAAAAATTTTATCTGTTCCGGTAACCTTAAGCTCTGATACCACGTGTAACACCCCACTCCCGCTAAGGTCACTCGCTAAGGGAATGCCTTAGTTTTGGTGGAGTATTTTTAGTGAGTATAGAACAGAAAAATTACAACAGGACAGATATAAGTAATACTTGAAAATTTAAACATCATTTCAATTACAAAACATGTTTGGTTACATCACAAAACCATAACAAGAGTCAAGTACATAATATCCATCCTGATAAAATAGAAGTACATAATCCCGTTACATAGATAATAGCCAAAAGATAAACCGAGCTTTACTTCTACAGTCCAAGCCCCAAAAGAGTAGATATAGCGGTCTGGTCCAAGCCCACTAGTGCTAGGCCCACTCTGATAACCTGAGGGTTGGGAAAAAGATAAACAACGGGGTCAGACATAAGTCTGAGTGAGTCCTATAACCCTAACAATACAATCATTAAAGTAATTAGGGTATGATATAAACAAGATACGGTACCTCTGGGGATAATGACTACAATAAGTAGCCCACAAAACACAGGATGTACTACTATAACCAAAACGACGTATTTATCCACCCAAGGATAATTACCAGCTTACACCACCCCAGATCTACTCACCCAAGGGTAATTCCTACACTGCACCACACCAGTTCTACCCACTAAGGGTAATTCCTACTTAAAGGTTGATCCCTCCCAAGGACTTAGAAAATTTCCCAAGTATTTTCGTGTACTCCTAGCCCACTACATAGGTGCCGTCTGCCCTATCTCCACTAGGTGTACTTAGTAATCTTACCCAGTAGTTTCGTGTACCCCTACATAGGTGCCGTCTGCCCCTATCTTTATTAGGCGTACCCACTACTCCCCAACGATCGGCTCCCTACCGTAGATACCCGTGCTGGTCCCACGATTGGGGTGTATCATTCCCCTAAAGTGGCTACCAGATAATATCAACGGTGCACGGCTTTATATCTACACGATGCAACAACGACTTACCAACCAGCCCGGGTCCACACACGCATATGAAACCCGTTGGTCCCGCGTTGCCACCGCTAACCCGTTTTGGCCTCTTATAATCAAGCCCAATATGCGTGTCCCGTCACCCGACTAGAGTCGAGCCCACTAAGATACGTTTGAGATATTGGTTGAAATGGGCCACCACAAGCTACCCACCTAAGCTTGTCATTCATTTAGTATAACCCAATAATGGGTCCCCACAAGCTACCCACCTAAGCTTGTCATTTATCAAATGTACCCCTATAATGGGTCCCACAAGCTACCCACCTAAGCTTGTCTCTTTTATCTAGTGCATCCCACTTAACCCCTTATGTAGTCATGCCCACTTACATTTTAAGATTTGGTTAAGTCATCAATCATATTTCAATTGCTACATAGGGCACCCACTAGATTTCCACATGCCACCCAAAGCACTTACTTAACCCTTCACCCATGTTTTAATTACATGTTCCACTTTGGTTAAGTATTCTAATCGTATTTTCTCATGCCACCCATGGCACTTACTTAACCCTTTTTATCATGTTTAATTACATGTTCTACTTTGGTTAAGTATTCTAATCGTATTTTTCTATTGCCACCCAAGGCAACCCACTAGTCTCATCATGCCACCCCAAGGCACCCACTTAACCCCTCATGTCCCACTACATGCTAATATGGTTAAGTGTTTCTTAATTCATTAATTAAGATCATGAACTCATAAAGACCTCTCACATTAGACCGACTTTTATGACTGCTGGATATGCCGGTTGGTTCCGGGCAGACTTCTGTCATCAAAAGGGTCTAACCTCGTGTCTTTACTTTAATCATGTATTTAATTTATGACTAAGACCTCTCACATTGGGCCAATCATTTGTAGCCGCTGGATGGCCGGTCGGTTCCGGGCAGACTTCCGCTACAAAAGGGTCCAACCTCGTGTCTTAGTTGATTAATTACACCTAATTAATCACCCCCATATTAATTATCCCTAATTAATATCAAGTTTTCCATAACATGGGTAGACCTAACTCAATAGGTAAATTCCCATGGGGTAGACCTAACTCAATAGGTAAATTCCCACTTATGGTAATTTATTTTTATGGTATGCTTAATCATACCCAATCATACATTCATTAACATATTTACCAACCCCATCGTTCCCCACGTAAATCGTTCTCATTTCATGACATAAATAAGGGGAAGATCATCACAACTATCATGGGTTTAGCATACAACTTTGTCATGGGTTAAGAGGATGTCAACTTGCATATATGAACATATATTAACCCAACTACATATAACCCAAACTTGCATATTATCATACACATGATTTGCATAACATGTTGAACTTGCATATAAGCATTCTCATAACTTGCATAACATGTTAAACATGCATTTAAGCATACTAACTTGCATAAGCATTCACATACTTGCATAAGCATTCACATACTTGCATATCACATTAAACTTGCATTTAAGCATATACATAACTTGCATAACATCATGCACATAACTTGCATAATCTCATAAACTTAACTTGCATAACACCATGCACATAACTTGCATACCCTCATACACATAACTTGCATGTAACCTTGCATAACAACATGCACATAACTTACATAACATCATGCACATAACTTGCATAACATGTTGAGCTTGCATATATGACTTGCATCTTAAAGGAGGGTAAACATGCATAGCCTATAAAGGTGTCATCTTGCATATGTATGCATCACGTTAAAAAGGGTAAACTTATATATCATGATTTGTGCATAATACCAAACACTTAGCATGCATAAAACTACTTACTTAGCATGCATAGAATCAATTACTTGTTATGCATAAACACACCACTTAACTTGCATAAACCCAAACACTTAGCATGCATACAATCGAATACTTAGCATGCATAAACTCAAATACTTAGCATGTATAAAATCGCATGCATAACTTGCATATCATGTTACATATAACTTGCATATACTCTCACATATAGTTTGCATAACATGTTACATATGCATAAATGTTCAACATAGTGTTTTGCATCATAAAACATGGCATTAACCTTGCATAACAACATAAAACTTGCAAATCACATATCATACAAACTTGCATAAACACATTTATCCACAAACATAGCCATGTCTTATCACATCCTACCATAATCAATCTAACAATTGATTATTAAAGCCATAGGAACTCACCAAAACCAAGATTAGCAAACTTATGAAGTGGAATTAGTGGCTTTAATTGAAGAAGATGTTGATTAGCTTGCAACTCTCTTCATTGATTTGTGGAGGCCATGCTCAAATTTCATTTTGCCATAGTTTAGTTACAAAACCTAATTATGAATGAATTAGGGTAGGGTTGAGGTCTTATTTATAGGATTAGGTAGTGTTTTAGGCCCTTAGATTAACCCTAGGTTAGATTAGGACCGTTAGATTTAGGAAATCTCTAGAACCAGCCCTCTAGGCCAGCCCAAGAACCCAAACTGGTGCACCCAGTTTAACTGGGCGTCGCACCCCTGTCGACAGGCAAGTCGACAGGGCAGTCGACACCCCTGTCGACAGCCCTGTCGACAGCGCTGTCGACATGGCTAGGGCGGGAATTTCTCCCGCCTGACCCGCTGCTTCTATTTCAAATTCTGAATTTGAATTTTTAAATCTGTTTTTATCTTTGAATTTTCTGAAAACTTCTTTGGGCCATAACCGGGCCATACGGACTCCGATTCTCGAAAACTCGGACTCTATTTCGCGTATTTTTCCGAGACGAACGCAATGACGCAGCCCGTTACCCCCAATTCCCACATCTGAGATTATTTATCCTATAATTAGTGAATTTTAGTATTAACTAAAATTCGGGGTGTTACAATGTGAATTGAAGTATATATACGATGTAAACCGAAGTATATATACAATGTAAATTGAAATATATATACGATGTGAATTGAAGTGTAATAACCCGGAAATGCGAGCCAGTTTAAAATTTTTATTTTGGCAATTTTAGTGAATTTTGAACATTTAAAATAGGTTATTTTAAATAATATCGACGAGAAATTTATTTTGAATAGAAATCGAACGTATATATTATATACGTCGTCGTTAGAATATAAATAATTATATATAATTATAAATAGAATTGAAAATGGAGCGGTAGTTCGATAATTCGATTTCAAACTTCAATTGAATGTACCGGGTGCAAAATAAACCGGATTTTAGTGAAACCAAAAATAATAGGTTCTATTTGAGAATATCTTTCCAATGAATCCGAAAAATAAAAATTTCATAGCGGGAATCAAAAGATATGTCCAGTTGAAAATTCTGAATAGTCGCTATGGAATTTAGGCCCTTAAAAATGGGAATTTTGCAAACGACCTCGGATTTCAACGAAACCACTTTTGTTGGATCCGTGATGTCAAATTATTGTTAGATTCCAAATTTTATAATTTTTCGAATCAATATGTGAGCGTGGCAAAGGAAAACGCGTTTGACCAGTTTCAGTCGATTTTAATCGACTGGAAAATGGTCATTTTTCAAACGGTCTCAGAATTTGACGAAACTAGTTTTGTTAGGACCGTATCGTCAATACGAAGCTAGAAAATTTTTTTCAGGTATTTTTAGAGTTCGTATGTGACCCCGGTAAATTGAAATGCGCGTTAAAATTCAATATATAGAGTTATATGTTGATTTTAACGGAAACTGATCGTAACAAGCGAATCAGCTTACGATACATATACCATTGTGTTTGAAATGGGGGTAATTAGCTATGAACGATAGGCAGTGGGCCTCGTTTAGAGGTTGTATGTAAAAGTCAACTTTATGGAAATTAAATTAATAAAAAAAATGAAACCTCTCTCCTCCACCGTACTTTCTCTCTGGCCTCCCCTTCATCATCCATTCACGGGAAAAAAGAAAAGGGGATCGGGATCGATCCCCGTGCCATCGCTGCACCCCCCCCCCCCCCCGCGCTCCGCCTCCTTCCTCTTCCCTCGCCTTCTCCTCCTTCGCGTTCACCTCCTTCTTCCTCCCTTCTCCTCGTGCGACGCTAGACCCACCCCCCTTGCCTGCTTCCACCGCGCGACGCAAACCCCGACCCCCATATGAAACCGCGCCGCCCCGACACCCTAGGCCCACCGCCGCTTTCTCCTCCACTCCGCCAGCCTCCGACCGCGCCCTTTCCTCTCTCTTCTATCCCCGTTAAACCCGACGCAGCACCCCTCTCCTTTTCAATTCAAAGAAAGGTGCGATTTTTATTTAATTACTTCTCTATTTCTTTTTCTTCTTCTATGATGTAATTAGATTAGTTTAGATAAGGAATTTTTTTTATACTAGTATGATAATAAAAATATGATTGTTATATATATTTTGGCAAAACAGAAAAGATTAGATTTTTTAAAATAGGAAAGATTAGATTTTTTAAAATAGAAAAGATTAGATTTTTAAAACAGAAAAGATTAGATTTTTTAAAATAGAAAAGATTAGATTTTTTAAAATAGAAAAGATTAGATTTTTAAAATAGAAAAGATACGATTTTTAGCGGTGTAAAAATAGAATTTTTATCTATATAGTAGCAATGTAAAAATAGAATTTTTATCCATATAGTAGCAATGTAAAAATAGAATTTTTGTGTATATAGTAACGAAGTAAAAATTCGATTTTTATATATTGAATAGCGAAGTAAAAATTTGATTTTTATATATTGAATAGCAAAGTAAAAATTCGATTTTTATATATGTAGTGGCTACGGGCAACGAAAGTGATGAAAAGCGAGCACGGTGAAGATGTTCTACATAGGAAGTGTCGTGGAGTTAGGATAGCTATTGGTGAGAACTTCTCACTCTAAATTTCTTTTTCTAGTTATAAATATATACTAGGATGCAGACGGTGCTTAGCAGCACCCGACACCCGTCGTCCACAGACCATGGACGGCTTGTTTGTTTGATTGATGTGTTGTGAAAATTGATTGTGTTGTGGAATGATTGAATAATAAAATATTCTTGTGTTGAAAGGAAATAAAATATTTATATAGTTAAAAATATTTTATCGTTAAAAATATAATTTTTAACGTGAATGTGAATAAATAAATATTTATAAACAAATCGGCCGATTTGTTTATATACACTGATTTGACTGATGTTGATTGGGTCGATAAATTTTACACATCGCCCAAGTGCACAAATAAAAATCTGCGGTTGTTGATTTGAAACCCCACACGGGTGTTGGGATGATATTTGAGTACACTAATCCCAATTATTTAATTGTATGTCGATCGATTGGTCGACAGGCTGTGTAAGCGTTGATTATTTATATTTGATGCATATGCAGTTGTGTGGTGCACCTTGGATGATGGTTGATTGTTTATCATTGCTATTATATACATGTGTTGTATGGAATCCATATAATTAACATTATATGGTGATTGATTAGGCCTCATCCCAATTGGGAAAATAATGAATATTATAAAAGAAAATTCATGTGTTGAATATAAAAATAGTCATGTGTTGACGATGTTCATGTGTTGAAACTATTCATGTGTTGAGTAAAATATTTTAAAAATAAAATTTACATCTTTATCATATTTAAAATTAGAACTACTTCACGGTGGAGTCTGATTGAAAATCAAACGATAGATACCATAGTTTTATAAAATATATTACCTAACAAAAATAGTTGTGTTTTGACCGTACTCATGTGTTGAGATTAGTCGTGTGTTAAAAGAAATATAGAATCATGTGTTGAATGGGATAAATATTCATTTGTTGAATAAAATAACGAATTTATTGAAATATATAAAGCCGTGTTGATTAGAGTTGCGCTATTTTGACATGAACGATATTTATATCGATTATATTCGTTTTTAAAATGAATATAGATAAGAAGTCATTTCAAAATATAACGTTTTGAAAATATTATCATTTATATAGTAATGATACGCAATATTCAATCTTGATTAGAAATTGAATATAGAGTTGAAATGGTTTTGAAAACGAATTTAAAACGATTTATAAAATACGTTTTAAAAGGAAATCGACGAAATATATATATATATATATATATATTATATATATAATGGCCTGAATAAAACGCGCCGCGCCGCGGCAGTTCGTGAATTTCGGCCATTGACTTCGAATTGACGTTGCGGGAGATTCGACCGTCGGATTCTCCTAAAACCGGAACCGTTGGGTTCGTATCGAAAAGAGCTTTCCAATGAATATTACAAATTTGAAATCTAACGGTTGGATTTGGAATTATGTCCAAATCAATTTCAGAAAAGGTCGCTGTAAGTGCAGTTTGATGGCCGTTGTTGGAAATCGACTGTACGGGCCTTGATAAAATTATTAAAAATATTGATAATTTGTGTAAAATCATAATATGTGAATTGGAAAGAACTGGGATGAAAAACTCCACATTTGAAATGATAAAAATACATTTTTATCGAAATTAACTAGTTTTGAACTGGAATTAAAATCAATTTATTTTTGAAATAAATAAATTGAATTTGCAAGTGATTTTAAAAATAATTAATATTCCCAATACGTGAATTGGACTGGAGTTGAATCGAAATTATCTTCGGAATATTTCGATGTTGGATTTCGTTACTATACAGATATTATTATGGGAATTTGAAAGATATATTTTATATCGTTATTTCCAATACGATATATGTTGGTTTCAGAATTTGATATTGAATATAAGCCGATATATTTTCTATTCAGAGCCTTGTATTTAATATCAAATATGATTTGGGTTTGTCGTGAATAGTGTTTTAGATGACATTGGTTCTTTAACCCAGTTAAAGGCAGGATATTGATTTTTTAAAAGATTGAAACTAAGTGGAGTTTTAATGAATCTTTAATTAGATTAAAATGTGAATTGATAATTTAAATTATCAAATCTAAAAGGTGATCGAGAATGGAGTACCACCAGTTTTGCTCCAAAACGATAGTTAAATCTTTAATTAGATTTGAACGTGAAATAGTAATTAATTTTACCGATAACACCGTGGTGTTAGATATGGAGTATTACCAGTTTTGCTCCATGGGATGAATAGGTTGGGATTGGGAAATAAAATAAATAATTACTTTGGTGTGGTTCGCTAATCCCGACTAGTTAGAAATGATATCCAAAGGATGATTATAGAATAAATTAAGAAGAATTTATCTTGGATAAAATTAATGGGAACCTTTACCTAAGAATGTGATTTTGTGAATAAAAGAATATTCTGAATTGGAATGAGGCGTTCGTTGTGTTTGTGTAACATTTGTTTACTATATACGTGGGTTATTCAGAAAGGCCGGGGTTATACCCATTCTGAATAACCGATTCGACGAGATGTCGAAGATGAAGACGGTGGTTGAAGACCGGAAGTCTTCACGTCATTTGGGTGATTACTGATGATCTCGATTGGGCTGTACACCCAAGATGAGAGAAACAGTTGGTGATCGTCTAGACGTACTTGGAGATGGATGGATATGCGAGGAAAGTGCCTCCGGTTTCGTTCAGACCCAGGACGAACTTGTAAATGGATTGTGTGTCTGACATTGGATTTTATTCTGTGTTTATTGATCTCTATTAAATATACATCTGTTTGGCGGCAGAGAATTTATTCTCTTGCTTAACGCCCTTCTCTAAGACGTACGAGCTCATAGGTTGTATATCGATGGACATCAGTCGCATGGAGTGAATTGCCAGTGTGGCACGCGTAAGTGGCAATTGATCAAGGCTTCTGTTGAAAAGCAAAGTCTTGTGGTTGATGATCAAAGCATGGCCTGTGTGGCATAGCTTTGTGTATAACGTGAATTCACGAGCCTTACACCTCGGTATGAGTCAAAAACGGGAGACGGGCCGCTGGGAGAGCACGACGTTTTTTTCTAGCTAGGGTGGTGTCAGTGACCTACCAGCCCTGACATTTATATACTTTTCACATGTGTGGTTGTTGGAATGCGAGGCGCCTCGGATATAGGTCTGTAAGGACCGAGAAACGTGTGTTCAGGAATTGCCTATCCTCAAAAGTAAGAGAGGACCGGCCCAGCCGATTCCAAGGATCATAGTGGGTCCTGAGGCATTTGCTAGAGTGTCTCGAACGCGGAGAGGAGCTTGCCCCTTGCCTCGACTCATGATGGAATCCAATTTCCAATACGTGATATTGCGGTTTTAAGTGTAGAACTAGTATGGCGACATGATAGATGGTACCCATGCCGCCTATGATTGATATTTATGATTGAAATTTTTTTTGACACTATACACTTATAATAGTATCAAATGATTTGTTTTGACGTACCAAGCATGTTTGGCTATTATAAGGGAAAACCCTATCCTCCGGCTTGCGTTGCATTGTGTGATGGGACCTGGGTCTTATAATAGCTTCATTTTTTCCAAAGAGCATTGCGCTGTTTTGTTATATGCACTAGTATTCTTGGGAGGAAACCCGTTCCATGTTATACGGCGTGGTCCCTTGAATTACTCTCTTTTAAAGTAAAGTTTTAAATAACTATTTTAGTTCTCACACCAGTCACATGACTGACCTGGAGTTTATTGTTTTAACCTAAACTCTGGGTGCCCCTATTTTCGACACGGGCAGCTAGTAGTTTTGGTTTTGCAGATTTATATTCATAGGATCCTGATTTACAGCTGGAACGATGGTCGGAAAGCCCTATATCCGTGCATTATTTCTAGTTGTGCTTTTGTATTATTTTCCGCTGCGATGTATTTAAATGTAATTTAAATCTCTGATATTTGTTGAATGTAATTTATTCATTTATACTCTGTATATTCTTGTATCTGATGGAATTGTTGTAATAACAATGTAATGTTCTTCTGTTTGCGTTCTGATTTGTCTTGTCCTCAACGCAATCCGTGCTTTCCTTCACGGGGAAGTTCAGGTTGTCTCATGAAGTATATATACGATGTAAATTGAAATATATATATATATATATACGATGTGAATTGAAATATGTATATACGATGTGAATTGAAATTCGAATTGAAATTGAAATAAAATTGAAATTCGAATTAAATTTAAATAGAATTGGAAATGAATTTGAAATCCGAATTAAATTGAAATGAATTGAAATTCGAATTAAATTGAATTCAAATTAAATTGAAATGAATTGAAATTAGATTTGAAAAAATAGAATTGAAATTCGAATTAAATTGAAATAGGATTGAAATTCGAATTAAATTGAAATAGAATTGAAATTCGAATTAAATTGAAATAGAATTGAAATTCAAATTAAATTGAAATGAATTTGAAATTCAAGTTGAATTGAAATGAATTTGGAATTCGAGTTGAATTGAAATGAATTTAAAACGATTTATAAAATTCGTTTTAAAGGGAAATCGACGAAATATATATATATATATATATATATATATATATATAATGGCCTGAATAGAACACGCTGCGCTGTGGCAGTTCGCGAATTTCGACCATTGACTTCGAACGGACATTACGGGAGATCCGACCGTCGAATTCTTCTAAAATAGGAACCATTAGGTTCGTATCGAAAAGAGCTTTCTAAAGAATATTAGAGATTTGAAATCTAACAGTTGGATTTGGAATTATGTCCAAATCAAATTTGGAAAAGGTCGCTGTAAGTGCAGTACGATGGCCGCTTATGGAAATTGACTGTACGGGCCTTGATAAAATTATTAAAAATATCAATAATTTGTGTAAAATCATAATATAGGATTTGGGAAGAATTGGGATGAAAATTTCCATATTTGAAAAGATAAAAATATATTTTATCGAAATGAACTAATTATGAACTAGAATTAAAATCCTATATTTTTAAATAAATAAATTGGATTTGAAGTGGTTTTAAAAATAACTAGAATTTCCAATATATGAATTGGTATGGATTTGAACCAAAATTATCTTCGGAATATTTCGATATTGGATTCCGTGATTATACGGATATTGTGGAGGAATTAGGAAGATATATATATCGTTATTCCAATACGATATTTGTTGATTTCAGAATTTGATATTGAATATAAGCCGATATATTTACAATTCAGAGCCTTGTATTTAATATCGAATTGAATTTTGGGTTTGTCATGAATGGTGTCTTCGTTAACACTGTTCTTAAACCCTGACGAGAAAAGAATAAATCTTTTAATTAAGATTTAATGGAGTTTACCAGTTAATTAATATTTAATTGGAATTGAATTGAAATTGGATTTTGGGTTTGTCGTGAATTGTGTTTAAATGACATTAGTTCTTTAACCCGAGTAAAAGCAGGATTGATTTCCAGAAAGTTGAACAATCAATAAGAAATGATTTTAGAGATTGAAACCAATTGGAGTTTGAATGAATCTTTATTTAGATTGTGATTGTATAGATGGTAATTAAATTACCAAAACATGGAATGTGATTGAACCAAATACACTTGGTTACTGATATTGATTTTGATTGATTGATTGTTTGGATTGTGCTCGACCAGTTTATGAGAAAAATATGCTTTTACATTTAGCATCGGGTTGGGTAGAAATATTTGTGTGCTAACGCCTTGTCAAACACTTCACGATTTGATGATAAGGTGTTTCGCGAGTTGTATTCATTTCAAATTTAATGAATGATTTTGAAATGATGTTTTTCTTAAGTGAAAAGAAATATATTCCCGATTTTGGACAGGGAATGTTTTATAAAAATGTTTTATAAAACATAAAGGATTTCGAGGCCTAAACCCGATGATTTCTAAAAGGATTTAGAAATGTATTATGTTTTACATTGTGGTTCATCGCGTATCCGATTAGTTGCTATTGATAATATATCTGTTTGGTGGTGGAGAATTTATTCTCTTGATTAACACCCTTCTTTGAGACGTACGAACTCAAAGGTTATGTGATTAATAGTGACTGATCATATGTGTGAATTGCTGATGTGAAGTACTATAGTTTGAAAGTACTTGTGATTATTATGTTATGAAATGATTTTCCCTACTTCGGGATATGAAATGATTTGGTATGTGGCTAAAGATTTGGTAACCTAGTCTACTAAAAGTATGGGTGGGATCCAGTGCCTTAGGGTGAGTGGTCAGTGTGTAGCCTAGTCCATATGTGGGAGGTGCATATATATATATATATATATATATATATATATATATATATATCGAGTTGCTTAGGTACGTGCCCTTTGCCTTGTCTGAGGGGAGCCCGATATTTGGTTGCATACTTGTTTGTATGCATTTGTTTTGGAATTCATATTTCCAAATGATTAGATTTGGGCTCCCGAAGTGAAATCTACTTTGATATAAAAGCTAGATATGTATTTCAAAATGATTTGAAATAAGAAAATGGGAATAAAATCTAAATGAATAATTTCTGTAAATTGAATTGGATTTGGAAAATCGAAGTGTGGTGATTAATCTACATAGGTAGATTGGGATATTGCATGTTGATTGATGCATAGTAGATCCATATATCTATATTGATTGTTTTTATACACTGACATTCATGGGGGTAAACCCGTTCCGCGTTAGCGGCATGGTCCTGTGATTTGCCTTATCATTTTGATATGTTAATTTTAACTGTAGAGTTTCTCACACCAGTCCCATGACTGACTCGTAGTTTGTTACACTTTGCAAACTCGGGTTCCCCTATTTTCCACATGGGCAGTCGAGTAGTTTGTTTTTCAGATACTTATTTTGAGAAGGATTCTGGGTTGAAGCTTAAAGCTGTGTACAATGCATTTATCGTCTTCCACTGTGCATTGTATTACATTTATTGTAAAATCATCTTCCGCTATATTGATTATATTTCGATATACTCTGATATTCTGTACTCTGATGTAACATTATTATGATGTTAATAAAAGTCTTATGTTATTTGTTCTGATGTGTTGTATGCCCAGAGTTAGCTTACGCGGGATTTGAACGGTCTTGGTTGGTTTAGTGATTGATTAGGTCCGAGTGAAATCCGTATCGTTACAGCTGGTATCAGAGCTTTGGTTAACTCAAATCTTTAGGGTGCAACCATTTAGAACATAATTGTAATGACCCGCATCTTCAACGGTATAGTAATTAATTTATTTAATTATTGAAATGGTGGTTTAGAGAATTTAATTGACGTGGAATTAAATAATGGTGAATATTTAATTAAAATAGTAAATTAAATAGTATATTTAAGTTTGAAATAATCAGAATTGGCTGAAATGGCGATGTGGTGTGAACTGGATCATCTGTGATATTTAATTCAGTTTAGAATTGAATTTGTATAACGAATATATTATATAAACGACAGTTTGAAACGTAGAGTTATAATATAATTAAAATTGAGCTCGAAATGGCGCTGCAGTTCGTAAATTGGCGATTTGAACTTCAACTGAATATACAAAAGCCGTTTTAAATCAGATTTCTGTGAAACAAGAAATGTGTGGAGCTGGTGGAGTATATCTTTCTAGTGGAAGAGAAAAATCAGGATTTCGTCATGTAGATTTTGATTTATGTCCAAATCAAATCTTAGAAAAGTTGCTGTGGAATTCCTTTATAATTTATAAAGGAATTATTTATATTTTAAAAAGGAATTTCAATATAAATCGAATATCGGGTTGACCCAGCTTGAAATATCGAGTTAGAAATAAATATAGGATTTTTCTGAGCTGTATGGTATTCCTGTGTGTAATGTCCCGACTTTTCTGACCATTTTTAAATCATTTTAATGAGTAATTAAAATGAGGTTTCTATTTAAAAATAAAACACTAAGGAATTCTTGAAAATAAATATACATATGAATAAGCATATGCATATAGTAATAATATATATATGCTTGATAAAATCTTTGATTTAAATATATATAAAACAAGCATATAGTATTTAAATAGGATTTCATAAGAAAATAAATTATATGAAGATGAAACACTTCATAGCAATGTTCTAGAAAAACATAGAGTTAAAAATAAAGATCTTAGTTCATGAACAAAAACAAAAGAGCACTTGTTCAAAAATAAAAGAAGGAGGACTTATGGATAAAAACACCACCATATGTTGTCTACAAAATAAACAAGTCGGCAAGAATATGAATCATATGAAATATTCAAACTAAAGACAAAAAGAAATTTCCAAGAAGAGACAAAAACATTAAATGGAACATATCTTAAATAGTAACACTAGAATTAGCAAATCATTACCTAAATCCTATAGTAAAGATGACATGTGTATTTCTAGCAAAGAAGAAAACAAATGCAAGCATTTGTTTAAGGCTTTAAAAATTCAAAATGGATCCTTGCATTTATTGCAAGAATGGTTCAAGCTTCTAGGAGCACTACCTAGGAGCTACAAACCCTTAGTGAGACAAAATTTGAAGCCATTATCCTCATTTTCTAGCCGTAGGAAAGGGGTGAGGCTAGAGAGTTTGCTATTGGAAATTGTGCCCAGAAATTCATTTTTAAATGCATGAATTCACCTATATATACCACTCATTCCTTCACAAATCTCATCACAAACAAATTGAGTTTTTATTCTAAGATCTGCAGTCATTTTCTGGATATTGGAGAGAATTTCTGGTGAGTAAAACAATTATAATTCTCTTGTTTCTAAACTTACAGTAAACAGTTTTGTGTTAGTGTAACAATTAAAATCCTGTTGTGATCTACATACTGTCAACTGAAATTATGATGCTAGAACCATTTGATTCATCCCTTAGAGTGATCTGCTAGGTGGTATACATCATTGAATGGGCATGAATTGATTTGATGACTTTAAACACTACTGTTAAACACTTATAGTAGTGTTCTGTAAAAACACAGAGTATATGTACGTGATAAATAAACCTTGTAGATTTACATTTTGTTGATCAAATGGAAGGGATCTAGTGCAAACATATTATGTTTATACATATAGGATCAAAGAAAATATATTGCAAAAGTTTTTCTTTTCAAATATAAGAACACAGTAGTGCTCTCTGTAAAAACAAAATCAGAGGTGAATTTCAAATGCGATAAAAATCCTCGTTAGTATTATGAATGTAATTACTGATGTAAATGATGATTTTTAGAATAAAAATCACAATTTTTAAGTGTGTATACGTTGAGAATTTCAACCATGAACGGAAAATGGTCTTCGACCAAATTCCGACGATCGGAGGGACGAGGGGTCAGGCGGTTAGGGGTGAAGCATCATCGGGGACCAAAGACTTCGGGAAAAATACGAAAAGATTTTTCTAATGTGTAAATTAGGAGTATGGAATCGATTTAGGTTTTTGGATAAAAATTTGGGTTCACCTGTATGGGCCGTAACTGCTCACCGTCGGCGATGAGTTGGAGGACCGGTGGTGGGGGAAAAGAGGCGTCAGGGGGTGGCGATGCTAAAGCCAAGAGGGTTCGGCAGCAGGTGGTCGGTGGTGTGAGTACTTGGTGGTTTCTCCGATGGGTGTTGTACGGTGAAACAACTCGAGACAGTGAAAACACTGTGCACGAGCAGGTGGCCGGATCTGAAGTCACCGACGAGGTCAGGAGGCGGAGGCCGACGTGTGTGGGGGGTCATCGGTGGTGGAAGTGGAGCCGACAGCGTGTGCACGTGCACACTGTGCACTGATACGAGGGAGAAGGAAATTTGGTACTTTGTTAAAGTACCAAGTGGTACTTTCATTTTCGCCATAACCAGCAAGGGTTTCCCAACCAAAATCATGGTATTTCGATACCTGGCACTTTGGCAGTGCCAAGTTCTGGTACTTTGGCACTGCCAGAGTCCAGTCCTGGCACTTGCCAAATCCGATACTCTGGCAGTGCCAAAGTCCGGTGTTCTTCGTCCGGTGGGGTACGAGATTTTTAAATTCAAATAAATTTTAAATTTAAAATAAAAAAAAATTAATTAAATAAAGAAATATTTTTATTTAATTAAGCAGATGACAAGTGAGAAGTAGAAACTGGGATTTTGAACCGACAAGTTCGACTGTGAAAGATCAACCAAGTTAAAATGAAATTAGACGGGGATAAATAATTTAAATAAATTATTTGAATTACTTGTATAATAAATGATCGTTAAAGGATAAAAAAAAAAGGGAAAATAAGTTCAAACATCATTTGAACTAAAAAAAAAAAAAAATCAAAGGGAAAATACACCGTGTGCGGAGCACGGGAAATTTCCAAAGGATGAACAAACACCGTCAAAACCCATGTACACCTCAACTGAGGTATGTAACAGATAAACTAATGATGCTAATGCAAACCAAATAAACAAAAACTGTTTGGAAAATATATATTTTATCTGAAATGAAGTGATACTCCTAATTTCACTGATAAACATTTATCGACTGTAAAATATTTCGTACATCGTTCGAAGAATCCGGAATAAACAAATTCCACTTCGATTCGAAGTATACGACGCATATCAATGTGCTAAAGACAACGAGATGCAAGCGTTATTTAGAATGATATTTTTGGTCTGTTCAAACCCAGAACAAACCCGAATGGACGAGTGTCTGACAACGTATATCAGTCAGATCTTGCACATCGAATTTACGTAAGTGTATTACGTTGGTGGCAGGGGAAATTCGTTTCTCTTTGCTTCATTACCCGTAATATATTTGGGTAATCGAATGAGTATTTTCTGACAGATAGGACGTTGTGGCATTCAAAGAATGGAAAGAGAAAACCTGTCAGAAGAACAACGTAGCCTCAAACTTCACAACCCGGAAGTAACAAAAGTTGGGCTAGGCAGCATGGCTAGTTGGGTCATACCCAAGCAGGGTATATTATCACCATCTAGAGGATTTCCTTATTTACTTCTAAAATCATTTTCGCTGCTGTTGCATTCGGAAACGGTAAATCGAGCTCAACCGTAGGAGTGATAATATATTCGTTACACTCAAGCTAAATGAGTGGACGGTCATGTGTGGCCGGGTTACAAGACGTTCTTGTTGGACCCCAGTGTATCCTCTCTAGAGTACACTAATCGGTGGGTGCTCCCATACCCTGTATGTTGGAATCCAAACTCAAATACGCGTTCTGCGACTTTAAATTTGTATACTATATATGTGAACGTGAGATGCAAGCGTTTCACTAGATTTTTAATTACCTGTTACAAACTATTATAATATCAAATGTTTTGATATAAAAGAGATTAGATCATTTCCAGATATTAGACATGGATGGATCTAATGATTTTTATGTTAAAAGTAATAACATGGATCAATATAAACACCTTGACACCTATACCCTGTTTTTACTGTCTAACTATGTTTCCTCACACCAGTCCCCTGACTGACCCAGAGTTTATTTTTGTGTTCTTAAACTCTTGGGTACTCATAATATTTATTATGAGTAGACAAGTAGGTTCAGGCAAGGCAAGTGGAACATGATGCTGAACCAGTTCAAGACCCAGTAGCATATATGTTTTAATTATCAGTTTAATTACCAATGGTATTGTAATATGGTATTGTGTGAACCATGATGATGTAATATATTATGTACTCTGATGTATCAGGCTTTGTGATGTAATATATAAGTATTTTTTGAAATTCCGCTGTGAGATTCTGATAACTTCTTACTCTTCTATTCTATAAGTTCTACCCTTTCTATCCCATCTTCTAAATTCTATCAAAAATGACACGGTTTCCCAGGTATGGAAAATCGCGCCGTCACAGTTGGTATCAGAGCTTAGGTTTTCTGAACACCTAGGCTTAGAGTGAGCATCGAGAGAGCGTATTTTTACTAAAAACTATTTTAATATGGGTCGCCCTTAGTTCTCAACCATAGTTATTAACCTTAGTTATCAACTCTAGTTATTTGGTTAATTTACCCTTAAAGACTGGTTTCTGAATGAGTATTAACTCTCGAATCATTTACTCAGAAGTTGACAATGAGTTCTCAAGCAAGGCGAGGACGAGGAGCAAGTCGGGCAACTACGACAAATGGGCACACTGTTAATCAGACCCAAGTGGAAACGACTGAAGTAGTCCAAGCTCCAACGCAGCGAAACTTCGCTATGATTTGTAAGAACTACACTACTCTGGGAGGAAAACCCTTTAAGGGAACAGAATCACTAGTTGACGTCCAAGCATGGATTAGATCGTGTGAAAAGATTTTTAAGGGGCTGAAACTGGATGACGAGTATAAACGACTGTTAGCATCATGGAATCTGGAAGGAGCTGCAGCTATCTGGTGGGATGCCCAGACTGCAAATACTCCAGAGGAGAACTTTACTTGGGCTATGTTCAAAGAAGTTTTTGAAGCTCAGTATCTGCCTGCAACTGGGAAAACCAGGATGTACCGAGACTTCATCGATTTGAAGCAAGAAACCATGACTGTCACTGAGTACGAAAACAAGTTCAATGCAATGTCAAGCTTTGGACCAGAGTTGGTAAATACCTCGCTAAAAAAGAACGAGATGTTCGTAGCTGGATTAAAGGATAGTCTTCAAGGCAGGATGATGGGGCATTTGAAGGACCCGTTTGTTGAGCTCGTGGATCTAGCACTCAGGTATGAAGCACTGGATGCTAAGAACCCAACTGCAACAAAGACTCAGACGGGAGAAGCAAGTGGAGGGAATCCCCAGAAAAGGAAATTCAACCCTGATTGGAAAGGTAACCAAAACCAAGGAAAGGCTGTGCAATAGAAGACCGAAAACCGCTTCAAAAATGTGTTGTGTCACAACTGCAAACAAAAGGGTCACATTGCAAGGTTCTGTAAGCAGAAGAGCAACAAGAAACCCCAATAGCAGCAACCACAACAGCAGCAAAGGAAGCCTCAGCAACAACCACAGCAGCAACATCAGCAAGTTCAGAGGAATGAGATGGTATTGAAGAACCTCTGTTTCAACTGTCACCAGCCCGGACACATGGTGAAAGATTGTCCACTGATGAAGAGAGCACCTCAGGCGAAGGTTTACGCCATCAAGAATGAACCATCCACCTCTCAGAATGTGAAAGGGAAGGGAGTTCTGGAAGGTACTTTACAATTTAAAGGGATTTACCTTCGAGTTTTATTTGACACCGGCGCTTCACACAGTTTTATTTCTTCTGAAACTGTAAACCAATTTAACCTTGAACCAGTCATTTCCTCAAACCCAATTTGCGTATCAAATCCCATTGGTGGAAAAACAGAGTTGAAAATGTGTTGTGAGGATATAGCGCTGTTATATCTCTCGCATTCCTTTCGTTTTGATTTCTATGTTTTAGACTTCAAAAGTTTCAATTTTATTCTTGGATTGGACTGGCTGAGCGAGTTCCAAGCCAAGATAAAATGTGATAAAGAAACCATAACCTTGACGACAAGTTTAGATCGAAAAGCTAGAATACCCTGTGGAAAACCCGGTATTCATACCTGTAGTTTCCTATACGCCCTAGAAGCACCCCAAGAGAACCTTGAAACACTGGACGTGGTTAGAGAATTCAAGGATATTTTCGAAGAAGTCGGGAGTTTACCTCCTCATCGTGAGATAGAATTCCGAATCGATTTAATCCCAGGAGCAAGACCGATAGTACAACCAAAGAGACGTATGGCACCAAAGGAAGTATTGGAACTGGAGAAACAGACTCGGGATTTGCTGAGTAAAGGATTAATCCGACCTAGTTTTTCTAGTTGGGGCTCGGCGGTAGTTTTTGTAGTGAAGTCTGATGGGTCATTACGACTATGTGTTGACTATAGAGAGTTAAACAAAGTGACCATCAAAAACAAATACCCTTTACCCCGAATCGATGACCTTTTCGATCAATTACATGGAGCGACCGTATTCTCTCAAATGGATTTAGCAACAGGATTTCATCAATTGAAAATCGCTGAGGATAGTATTCCTTTAACAGCATTTAGAGACCCGGATTTCTTTTATGAGTGGTTGGTTATGCCATTCGGTCTAACCAACGCACCAGCATTTTTCGTGGATTTGATGAACAGAGTCTTTAGGAAAATTCTAAACAAGTTTGTTCTAATTTTCATTGACGATATTCTGATTTACTCAAAAACTGAAGAGGAGCATCGCTATCACCTCAGAGTAGTATTAGAAACCCTACGGAAAAATGTGTTGAAAGCAAAATTTTCAAAATGTCATTTTTGGAAGTCTGAAGTGAGATTTTTGGGGCACATCGTAAACGGAGGTGGAATATCGGTAGATCCGGTGAAAGTTGAATCAGTACAACAGTGGAGGCAACCTCGTACACCAACTGACATTCGAAGTTTCCTAGGATTGGCGGGATATTACCGAAGGTTTATCAAAGACTATTCTAAAATATCATCTCATCTAACGAAATTGACGAAGAAAAACCAGAAGTTCAATTGGACCCCGAAATGTGAAGAATCTTTTCAAGAGTTAAAAGATCGCTTAACCAATGCACCGGTATTAGCCGTTCCCGATGGAACGAGCCAATTTGAAGTTTACACTGACGCTTGTGGAACTGGATTAGGAGCCGTGTTGATGCAGAACCGTTGTGTGATTGCATATGCAAGTAGGCAATTAAAGATACACGAGAAGAATTATGCAACTCACGATTTGGAGTTATTGGCCGTTGTTTTTGCATTGAAGATATGGAGGCATTATCTTCTGGGTGGAAAATTCGAACTATTTACAGATCATAAACCGTTGAGGTACTTATTTTCCCAGAAGGATTTAAATTTGAGACAACAACGATGGTTAGAGTTTCTTGCATCGTATGATTTGGATATCATCTATACGCCGGGCAAAGCAAATGTAGTAGCAGACGCTTTGAGTAGAAATGCGATTCTAACCCTACTAGAAGTCACACTGACTCTCCAAGAAAGGATTATGAGAAATCAGAGAAGAGATGCTAAACTGGAGAAGATCATACAAGGAGTCGCGAATGGAAGGGAGTCTGATTTCGAATTGAACAACCGAGGAGTGTTAAGAATTAACAATAGATTATGTGTTCCGGATGTGGATGGATTGAGACAAGAAGTTTTGAAAGAGTGTCATGCATCAAGGTTGAGTATTCATCCGGGAATTCATAAAATGATTAACGATATGAAAAGAGTATTCTGGTGGCCAGGAATGATGAAGGATGTCGCAACTTTTGTGAATGAGTGTTTGTGTTGTCAGCAAGTCAAGGGAGATCATCAAAAGACTGCTGGATTGTTGCGATCTTTAGAAATACCCAACTGGAAGTGGGAAATGATATCAATGGATTTTTCGATGGATTACCAAGGACCAGAAGAGGTTTTGAAGGAATTTGGGTAATTGTCGATCGACTGACAAAAAGTGCACATTTTATTCCTGTAAAACCAACACGTACAGCCGCATCATTAGCCGAAGTCTTTATGAGAGAAATTGTGCGATTACATGGAGTTCCATCAAGCATTGTAAGCGATCGAGATCCCATCTTTACAAGTAACTTTTGGAGAGCACTACAAAGAACTTTGGGAACGAGATTGAATCTCAGTACAGCTTACCATCCTCAAACGGACGGTCAAACTGAGAGAGTGAACCGGATATTGGAAGATTTGTTAAGAGCGTGTATTCTTGATTTTGGAGGATCGTGGGAAGATCATCTACACCTAGTCGAATTTTCTTATAACAACAGTTATCAGGCGAGTATACAAATGGCACCATACGAAGCATTGTATGGAAGACCCTGTAAAGCACCAGCATGTTGGATTGAATCCGGAGACAAATTAATACTTGGACCAGACATGATCCGAGAAGCAACCGAGAAAGTAGAATTGGTGAAGTTAAGAATGAAAGAAGCCCAGGATCGACATAAAAGTTATGCCGATCAAAGACGAAGAGATCTTGTATTTGAGATAGGAGACCTGATATTTGTGAAGATTTCACCAATGAGAGGAGTGGTGAGATTTGGAAAAGCTGGAAAGTTAACTCCGCGATATGTTGGACCTTTCCGAGTTATGGAGAGAATTGGTTTTCAAGCCTACAAAGTAGAATTACCAGAACATATGGCAGGGATCCACAACGTATTCCATGTGTCTCATTTAAGGAAATGTTTGCACGATCCGTCTTTAATTCTGGAACCATCTGTTCAGCAAGAAATAGAAATTGAACCAGATTTGACTATAATTCGACGACCATTTCGTATTATCGACAGAGAAGAAAAGCAACTTCGCAACAAGGCAGTAAGTCTGTTTAAGATTCAGTGGAGCGATAATCCGAAAGATTGCACGTGGGATACCGAGAACCATATCAGGAAATTATACCCGGATTTATCCACAGATTAGGTATGTTTTACTGTTTGGTTGTTTGGATGAAATGAAACCTTGGATTTCTTCAGTTCGATGGCACCACTGATGAAGAGGACCGCTAGAAAGAGACTTACATCACACCAAACAGAGAGACTACTAGCCAAGCGAGCAAGAGTGGGTGATTCTGAAGATGTTAGAGGAAGGATACCAAGTGAGGATGAAGGCACACACAGGACCTCGGATGAGTCGAATGTAGGCAGAGAGGAACCCATAGAGCAAGATCCAGACAGCACGGAGCCCTCAGAGGATGATGGTGTACTTATGATTGAAACCGGTTGTGGAGACAATGATAGTGATGACGATGACAGTGACCAAGAGGGAGATGAGGCTGAGGATATGAATATGGATGGGGATGATGAAGAAGAACCCGAGGAGGAAGAAGAGTTTGTACCTGAGACACCGATAGCTGATATGGGAGAGCAGCCAACGGAATTTGTGGACCCAGCAGTGGTAATATGGGAGAAACTGAAGCAAGCACTTGTAGAGTATCACGAAGTAGGAGGATGGGTTGAGATTTTCGGAGACTTTGGTTATCCTTGGATTCAGGTGTACATGATTCCGCCCGTAGAGGTTATAGAGATCTCTGATGATGAAGAGGTGGTACCGACTAATCCGGAGATCATGGATGTTTTTGTACCATCTGATAATGAGGATGAGGTGGTAGAGGTCGTTAACATATCCGATGATGAGTGGATCGTGATCGAGAGTGATCCAGATGAGTAGAGTGCAGTAGACTGATGTGTATGGACTATGTATGTATATATTATGTAGCTATAACTTGATTTAGTCAAGTATAGCCTAGTTATGTAGTATGGTATATGATTAGTCAGGTGTAGCACTAGTAGTGTAGTATGTTATCTAGACCAGTGCTAGTATCGAACTAATTGTATAATTAGGATGCACTAAGCAATTATGATATGAAGTGGCATCTTTTGGGAAAAACTGTCTATTTTCTTTCTTTTAAAATTTCGGGGACGAAATTCTTATAAGGGGGGTGGACTGTAATGTCCCGACTTTTCTGACCATTTTTAAATCATTTTAATGAGTAATTAAAATGAGGTTTCTATTTAAAAATAAAACACTAAGGAATTCTTGAAAATAAATATACATATGAATAAGCATATGCATATAGTAATAATATATATATATGCTTGATAAAATCTTTGATTTAAATATATATAAAACAAGCATATAGTATTTAAATAGGATTTCATAAGAAAATAAATTATATGAAGATGAAACACTTCATAGCAATGTTCTAGAAAAACATAGAGTTAAAAATAAAGATCTTAGTTCATGAACAAAAACAAAAGAGCACTTGTTCAAAAATAAAAGAAGGAGGACTTATGGATAAAAACACCACCATATGTTGTCTACAACATAAACAAGTCGGCAAGAATATGAATCATATGAAATATTCAAACTAAAGACAAAAAGAAATTTCCAAGAAGAGACAAAAACATTAAATGGAACATATCTTAAATAGTAACACTAGAATTAGCAAATCATTACCTAAATCCTATAGTAAAGATGACATGTGTATTTCCAGCAAAGAAGAAAACAAATGCAAGCATTTGTTTAAGGCTTTAAAAATCCAAAATGGATCCTTGCATTTATTGCAAGAATGGTTCAAGCTTCTAGGAGCACTACCTAGGAGCTACAAACCCTTAGTGAGACAAAATTTGAAGCCATTATCCTCATTTTCTAGCCGTAGGAAAGGGGTGAGGCTAGAGAGTTTGCTATTGGAAATTGTGCCCAGAAATTCATTTTTAAATGCATGAATTCACCTATATATACCACTCATTCCTTCACAAATCTCATCACAAACAAATTGAGTTTTTATTCTAAGATCTGCAGTCATTTTCTGGATATTGGAGAGCATTTCTGGTGAGTAAAACAATTATAATTCTCTTGTTTCTAAACTTACAGTAAACAGTTTTGTGTTAGTGTAACAATTAAAATCCTGTTGTGATCTACATACTGTCAACTGAAATTATGATGCTAGAACCATTTGATTCATCCCTTAGAGTGATCTGCTAGGTGGTATACATCATTGAATGGGCATGAATTGATTTGATGACTTTAAACACTACTGTTAAACACTTATAGTAGTGTTCTGTAAAAACACAGAGTATATGTACGTGATAAATAAACCTTGTAGATTTACATTTTGTTGATCAAATGGAAGGGATCTAGTGCAAACATATTATGTTTATACATATAGGATCAAAGAAAATATATTGCAAAAGTTTTTCTTTTCAAATATAAGAACACAGTAGTGCTCTCTGTAAAAACAAAATCAGAGGTGAATTTCAAATGCGATAAAAATCCTCGTTAGTATTATGAATGTAATTACTGATGTAAATGATGATTTTTAGAATAAAAATCACAATTTTTAAGTGTGTATACGTTGAGAATTTCAACCATGAACGGAAAATGGTCTTCGACCAAATTCCGACGATCGGAGGGACGAGGGGTCAGGCGGTTAGGGGTGAAGCATCATCGGGGACCAAAGACTTCGGGAAAAATACGAAAAGATTTTTCTAATGTGTAAATTAGGAGTATGGAATCGATTTAGGTTTTTGGATAAAAATTTGGGTTCACCTGTATGGGCCGTAACTGCTCACCGTCGGCGATGAGTTGGAGGACCGGTGGTGGGGGAAAAGAGGCGTCAGGGGGTGGCGATGCTAAAGCCAAGAGGGTTCGGCAGCAGGTGGTCGGTGGTGTGAGTACTTGGTGGTTTCTCCGATGGGTGTTGTACGGTGAAACAACTCGAGACAGTGAAAACACTGTGCACGAGCAGGTGGCCGGATCTGAAGTCACCAACGAGGTCAGGAGGCGGAGGCCGACGTGTGTGGGGGGTCATCGGTGGTGGAAGTGGAGCCGACAGCGTATGCACGTGCACACTGTGCACTGATACGAGGGAGAAGGAAATTTGGTACTTTGTTAAAGTACCAAGTGGTACTTTCATTTTCGCCATAACCAGCAAGGGTTTCCCAACCAAAATCATGGTATTTCGATACCTGGCACTTTGGCAGTGCCAAGTTCTGGTACTTTGGCACTGCCAGAGTCCAGTCCTGGCACTTGCCAAATCCGATACTCTGGCAGTGCCAAAGTCCGGTGTTCTTCGTCTGGTGGGGTACGAGATTTTTAAATTCAAATAAATTTTAAATTTAAAATAAAAAAAATTAATTAAATAAAGAAATATTTTTATTTAATTAAGCAGATGACAAGTGAGAAGTAGAAACTGGGATTTTGAACCGACAAGTTCGACTGTGAAAGATCAACCAAGTTAAAATGAAATTAGACGGGGATAAATAATTTAAATAAATTATTTGAATTACTTGTATAATAAATGATCGTTAAAGGATAAGAAAAAAAAAGGGAAAATAAGTTCAAACATCATTTGAACTAAAAAAAAAAAATCAAAGGGAAAATACACCGTGTGCGGAGCACGGGAAATTTCCAAAGGATGAACAAACACCGTCAAAACCCATATACACCTCAACTGAGGTATGTAACAGATAAACTAATGATGCTAATGCAAACCAAATAAACAAACACTGTTTGGAAAATATATATTTTATCTGAAATGAAGTGATACTCCTAATTTCACTGATAAACATTTATCGACTGTAAAATATTTCGTACATCGTTTGAAGAATCCGGAATAAACAAATTCCACTTCGATTCGAAGTATACGACGCATATCAATGTGCTAAAGACAACGAGATGCAAGCGTTATTTAGAATGATATTTTTTGTCTGTTCAAACCCAGAACAAACCCGAATGGACGAGTGTCTGACAACGTATATCAGTCAGATCTTGCACATCGAATTTACGTAAGTGTATTACGTTGGTGGCAGGGGAAATTCGTTTCTCTTTGCTTCATTACCCGTAATATATTTGGGTAATCGAATGAGTATTTTCTGACAGATAGGACGATGTGGCATTCAAAGAATGGAAAGAGAAAACCTGTCAGAAGAACAACGTAGCCTCAAACTTCACAACCCGGAAGTAACAAAAGTTGGGCTAGGCAGCATGGCTAGTTGGGTCATACCCAAGCAGGGTATATTATCACCATCTAGAGGATTTCCTTATTTACTTCTAAAATCATTTTCGCTGCTGTTGCATTCGGAAACGGTAAATCGAGCTCAACCGTAGGAGTGATAATATATTCGTTACACTCAAGCTAAATGAGTGGACGGTCATGTGTGGCCGGGTTACAAGACGTTCTTGTTGGACCCCAGTGTATCCTCTCTAGAGTACACTAATCGGTGGGTGCTCCCATACCCTGTATGTTGGAATCCAAACTCAAATACGCGTTCTGCGACTTTAAATTTGTATACTATATATGCGAACGTGAGATGCAAGCGTTTCACTAGATTTTTAATTACCTGTTACAAACTATTATAATATCAAATGTTTTGATATAAAAGAGATTAGATCATTTCCAGATATTAGACATGGATGGATCTAATGATTTTTATGTTAAAAGTAATAACATGGATCAATATAAACACCTTGACACCTATACCCTGTTTTTACTGTCTAACTATGTTTCCTCACACCAGTCCCCTGACTGACCCAGAGTTTATTTTTGTGTTTTCTTAAACTCTTGGGTACTCATAATATTTATTATGAGTAGACAAGTAGGTTCAGGCAAGGCAAGTGGAACATGATGCTGAACCAGTTCAAGACCCAGTAGCATATATGTTTTAATTATCAGTTTAATTACCAATGGTATTGTAATATGGTATTGTGTGAACCATGATGATGTAATATATTATGTACTCTGATGTATCAGGCTTTGTGATGTAATATATAAGTATTTTGTGAAATTCCGCTGTGAGATTCTGATAACTTCTTACTCTTCTATTCTATAAGTTCTACCCTTTCTATCCCATCTTCTAAATTCTATCAAAAATGACATGGTTTCCCAGGTATGGAAAATCGCGCCGTCACACTGTGTGAATATAGACGATAATATTTAATTATAAATATTTAATTCAATTATATTTAAATATATCTATAAATTTAAATAGGTTATTTAGAGCGTTAAAAATAGCCACTTTTGCAAACGAAGTCGGAATTCGACGAAACTAATTTTGTTGGATCCGCAATGTCAAATAGATGTTAGATTTCCAGTTCTGTGATTTTTAGAGTCACTGTGTGGCAGTTCGGATTTTTAGAGTGAGAAACAGTCAGTATTTTGACAGTTAAAAATACGCTGTGTGAGCAAACGGAGTCGGAATTCGATGAAACCAGTTTTGTTGGGTCCGTAATGTCAAACTCTAGCAGTATGTCCAGTTTGGTGATTTTTGGGTATCGTGTGTGATCATAGGAATTTTTAAACAATGAACGAACTTAACGGTTGAATATTAAAATATTATAATTACCTATATAATACCTTTAACTCTCCTCAACCTAATTTCTCATTTCCACGGTGAAGGCAAATTGTAGCCGCCGGTTCCTTTTGCTTAAAACGAGAAAATCCATCTCTTAAAATTCAAAAGAAAATGGAAATAAATCCTTAAAATGTGAAAGCTTGGATCTTTGGTTTTGTATGCTGGTCTTCTTCAATGCAGTCAGTTTCTTTTTGAACTTGATGTAGTTTTCTCGTGTTCGAGCAGGTCGAGCATTCGGTTGAAGGCTAGGGTTGAGGTTAGAAAAAAGATATGAGCTTTAAATCAAGAAATCGAGTTGAGTTTTGTGTTTTTGGGATCGAATGGCTTTAATTGCCAAATTTTGGTGCAGTTCGGTCATGGTACAGTTCGGTACTGTTAAGGGGAGGTGGCTGTCGCAACTGAGAAGGATCAGTTTGAGTTTCGGTTGAATGGGGTAGGGAGGAAGAGGGGTCGAAGAGAGGAGCTTTGGTAATGTGCTTTTGATTTCTAAAGAACCAAAGAAGGAGAGCTTTGGTTTTGAAATTTACTGGAGTGAGCATTTAGGAGCAGCGGATTTTCGTGAGGGAGGAAGACAAAGAAGCGGGTGGGCTTTTGTGGTTTGGATGTTGGACCAAAGGAAAAGAGTTAAGGCCCACTTTTATTTTAAATCCATGTTTTTATTTTGAATTAAATGTATTAACTTGTTTAAGTCATAACTTGGCCATACGTGAACGAAATTCAGAGAAACAATTCCGATAGGATCGTATGGATGGTGACTACCCAATGGAACTAACCGCGAGTCGATTGGAGCCCGTTACAAGTTATAGCGAAATAAATTGTCCATCTAAATCAAACCGAGCGATGGTTATCGTTATTAACGATGATCGTCCAATGTAACAACCCGTAAAATGCGAGCCAGTTTGAAATTTTTATTTTGACGATTTTAGCGAATTTTGAATATTTAAAATGGAATATTTTAAATAATATCGACGAGAAATTTATTTTGAATATAATTCGACGTATATATTTATATACGTCGTCGTTAGAATATAAATATTTATATATAATTATAAAAGGAATTGAAAATGGCGCGGTAGTTTGAAAATTCGATTTCTAATTTCAAATGAATATACAGAATTCGTTTTAAGTCGGAATTGGACGAAACAAGAAATATTTCAATCTGATGAAGAATATCTTTCTAATGAAGTTGACAAACTGGGATTTCACTTTAGAAATGATAAGATACGTCCAGTTGAAAATTCAGAATAGTCGCTGTAGAATTTATATATATTTTATATAATATAAAGGCCTTGAAAATAGCCCTTTTGCAAACGACCTCGGATTTCGACGAAACCAGTTTTGTTGGGTCCGGGATGTAAAGTTATTGCTAGGTTTCAAATTTCATAATTTTTCGAATCAATATGTGAGCGTGGCAAAGGAAAACGTGTTTTGACCATTTCAGTTGATTTTAATCGACTGGAAATTGGCCATTTTTCCAACGGTCTCAGAATTCGACGAAACTAGTTTTGTTAGGACCGCATCGTCAATACGAAGCTAGAAAATATTTTTCGAGAATTTTTCGAGTTAGTGTGTGACCCCGGTAATTTGAAATGTGCGTTTAAATTGAATGTATAAAGAATTATATTTTAATTTAAATCAAAACTGATCGAAACAGCCGAATTGGCTTACGATACATATCCCATTGTGTTCGGAATGTGGGTAATTAGCTGGGGACGACAGTCGTTGGAGTTTATTTCGAGTTTGAATGAGAAAATTTCATTAGAAAGTTAAAATGGGAATTTAAAATTATTATTAAATATAATTATATAAGGCCAAAAGGGTCAAACCCTAGTCCAACATATCCGCACAGCCCAGATTTTTTTTTTCTTTCTTTTCTTTTTCGTCCGTCTTCTTCCTCAATGAACGGCAGTCGAGTTCGGAAATCCCCCCCCCCCCTCAAAATCTTTGATCCATTCAACTATCCAAGAAGTTTCGAAATAGAAGGTTAAGGAGCAAATCAAGGGCTTCAATCCAGTACCAATTTGATCACATTTGGGTTTTTTTTTGGTGACCGATTTCAGCCCTCAAAGGGCGCGCCTTTCGAGGCTGTCTCAGGGCGACTTGGGGCGCCGAGCTTCACCAATTGGCCGGTGGTAGGAGATGGATCATAGGGCTTCCTCGTTGAGGTGCTGGATCATCGGAAAGTCAAGCCTAGTGAAGTGCGGATATGGATTTAGGGTTGCGCGTTTTGGGTTCTGCGATACCAGGAGAAACGAAGTAGGGATGCGCTGCAGATTTTTTCCGAGCATGATTAAGGTCAACTCTTTTTATTTTTATTGTAATTAGCTTATTAAATTTAGTAAATAAGCAGTAAACAGATTTTTAGAAATAAAAGCATACTTTGTTTAGGAAATAAAAGCATACTTTGTTTAGGAAATAAAAGCATACTTTGTTATAGAAATATACAGTGCTTTAAAATTAGAAATATACACTTTGTTTTTAAATTAGAAATATATACTTTGTTTTTAAATTAGAAATATATACTTTGTTTTTAAATTAGAAATATATACTTTGTTTTTAAATTAGAAATATATACTTTGTTTTTAAAGTAGAAAAGTAAACATATATTGTTTTTGAAAAATAAATATTCAGTGTTTTTAAAACTGAAAAGATAGGATTTTTATGAAAAAATATGATTTTTATATATTGAACATCGAAGTAAAAATTCGATTTTTATATATATGAAGTGATAATAAAAATATGTTTTTTTAATTGAAAGTGAATAAATAAAAATGTGATTTTTATTTTAAAGACATCGAAATATAAAAATGTGTGATTTTTATATATGTAGTGACTACGGGCGACAAAGATGACCAAAGGGCGAGAACGTTGAAGACTTCTGCAAATGAAGTCCCGTGGAGCTAGGATAGCTATAGGTGAGAATTTCTCACCTTTCAATTTCTTTTTCTAGTTATATTTATATACTAGGATGCAGACGGTGCTTAGTAGCACCCGACACAATCGTCCACAGACCATGGACTTGTTTGTTTGGTTGCGTAGATTAGTTGGATTATTTGAATTGAATTGAATTGTGTGGTGAAATGAATTGATTTGATTGATGTGTGAATGGCGTGGGCCTTCACTAGACCGGGGATAAGGCTAGGCCTCGTCCCGTTTCTAGTATCGTGCCGTTATGCCGCCGAAATTTTCTAAAATAAGTTAGAAAAATAAAAATATCATTTTATTTAAAGAATAAACTGAATAGAAATTCATATGTTGGAATAAAATGTTTTGTCGTTAAAAATATAATTTTTAACGTGAATGTGAATAAATAAAATATTCATTTACAAACCAGACGGTTTGTTTATGTACACTGATTTGACTGATATTGATTGGGTCGATAAATTTTACACATCGCCCAACTGCACAAATAAAATCTGTGTTTGATTGTTTGAAACCCCACACGGGTGTTGGGATGAAATATGAATTTCACTCATCCTGATTGATTAAATATGTCGATCGATTGATTGACAGGCTGTTATAAGCGTTAGATATCTATATTTGATGCTTATACAGTGTAGTGCACTTTGGTTGATGGTTGATTATTTTTCAATGCTATTATATACATGCGTTGTATGAAAATCCATATAATTAACATTATATGGTGATTGATTGGGCCTCATTCCAATTTAGAAAATAAAGAATATTATAAAATAAAAGTTCATGTGTTGACAGTACTCATCCTTTGAGATTGGTCATGTGTTGAACGAAATATTTTGATAATAACAACTATTTTGAAAAAGAAATATTTGAAATAGAAATTTATGAAGTCGTGTTGATTAGATTGACGCCATTTTGACGTAAACGATATTTATATCGATTTTATTCATTTTGAAATGAAATGAATTGAAAACGATTTCGAAATGAATTGAATTGAAAACGATTTCGAAATGAAATGAATTGAAAATGATTTCGAAATGAAATGAATTGAAAACGATTTCGAAATGAAATGAATTGAAAACGATTTCGAAATGAAATGAATTGAAAACGATTTCGAAATGAATTGAATTGAAAACGATTTCGAAATGAAATGAATTGAAAACGATTTCGAAATGAAATGAATTGAAAACGATTTCGAAATGAAATGAATTGAAAACGATTTCGAAATGAATTGAATTGAAAACGATTTCGAAATGAAATGAAATGAATTGAAAACGATTTCGAAATGAATTGAATTGAAAACGATTTCGAAATGAATTGAATTGAAAACGATTTCGAAATGAATTGAATTGAAAACGATTTCGAAATGAAATGAATTGAAAGCGAATTGAAATGAATTCAAATTGAATTGAAATTTGAATTGAATAGAAATGAATTTTAAAACGAATTAGTAAAGAAGAATTCAATTTTGATTTGAATTGAAATGGAAGTGGAAATTGCTTTTGAAACGATTTTAAAACTATTTATATAATTCGTTTTAAATAGTAATCGACAAAATATATATTATATATATTATATATATAATATAATGGCCTGAATAGAACGCGCCGCGCCGCGGCAGTTCGTGAATTTCGACCATTTATTTCAAACGGACATTACGGGAGATCCGACCGTCGGATTCTCCTAAAACCGGAACCGTTGGGTTCGTATCGAAAAGAGCTTTCTAACGAATATTAGAAATTTGAAATCTAACGGTTGGATTTGGAATTATGTCCAAATCAAATTCGAAAAAGGTCGCTGTAAGTGCAGTTCGATGGCCGTTGTTGGAAATCGACTGTACGGGCCTTGATAAAATTATTAAAAATAGTAATAATTTGTGTAAAATCATGAGAAATGATTTGAGAAGAATTGGGATGAAAAACTCCATATTTGAAAAGATAAAAATAGATTTTTATCGAAATGAACTAGTTTTGAACTAGAATTATAATTCTATTTATTTTTAAATAAATAAATTGAATTTGAAATGGTTTTGAAAATAACCAAAATTTCCAATGATTGCATTGGAGTGGATTTGAATCGAAATTGTCTTCGGAATATTTCGATGTTGGAATTCGTGATTATACAGGTGTGGTTATGGAAATTTGAAAGATATATATTTATATCGTTATTTCCAATACGACATTTGTCAGTCGTGGAATTCGATATTGAATATAAGCCGATGTATTTTCTATTCAGAGCCTTGCATTGAATATCGAATGTGATTTGGGTTTGTCGTGAATGGTGTCTTCACTAACACTGTTCTTGAACCCAGTTGAGAAAAGATTAAATCTTTTTATTTAGATTTAATGAAGTGTACCAATTAAATAATATTTAATTGGAATTGAATGGATATTGATTTTTGGGTTTATCGTGAACAGTGTTTTAAACAACACTCGTTCTTTAACCCGATAATTAATGAATGTGACTTTGGGTTTATCGTGAACTGTGTTTTAAATGACACTGATTCTTTAACCCAGTCAAAGATTAAAACTAAGTGGAGTTTTAATGAATCTTTAATTAGATTGAAAAGATCGAGAATGGAGTATCACCAGTTTTACTCCAGGCGATAGTTAAATCTTTAATTAGATTTGAACGTGAAATGGTAATTGAATTTACCGATAACACCGTGGTGTTAGATATGAAGTATAACCAGTTTTACTTCATGGGATGAATAGGTTGGGATTGGGAAATAAAATAAATGATCACTTCGGTGTGGTTCGCTAATCCCGACTAGTTTGAATTGATATTCAAAGGAGATTAAAGAATAAATTTAAAGAATTTATCTTGGATAAAATTAATGGGAACCTTTCCCTATGAATGTGAAATTTAGAAATTGACTGTCGGTTAGCCAAACAGAATGGTTTTCTGGATATTCATCTGATGTTGGTTTCGGCCTTCGGGGTTAATATTTGGGGAATTATTCTCTTGATTAATTTACGGTTAGTGACTAATGAATTGGAATGAGGCGTATGTTGTGTTTGTGTAACACTTATTTAAAATATACGCGAGTTATTCGGAAAGACCGGATTTATCCCATTCTGAATAACTGATACGACGATAAGTCGAAGATGAAGACGGTGGTCGAAGACCGGAAGTCTTCACGTCGTTTGGGTGATAACTGATGATCTTGATTGGGCTGTACACCCAAGAAGATGGAAACAGTTGGTGATCGTCCAGACGTACTTGGAGATCGATGGATATGCGGGGTACTAGGTGCCTCCGGTTTCGTTCAGACCCAGAACGGACTTGTAAATGGACTGTGTGTCTGACATTGGATTTTAGTCCGTGTGGTTGATCTCTATTAAATATATATCTGTTTGGCGGCGGAGAATTTATTATCTTGCTTAACGCCCTTCTCTGAGACGTACGAGCTCAGGGGTTATATATTGATGGATATCAAACGCATGGAGTGAATTGCCTGTGTGGTATGCCTAAGTGGCAATTGATCGAGGCTTCTGTTGAAAAGCAAAGTCTTGTGGTGATGATCAAAGCACGACCTTTGTGGCGTAGCTTTGTGTAACGTTTACTTCGCGTGTTTCACACCCGGTATGGACCAAAAACGGGAGACGGACCTCAGGGAGGGCATGCGTTTCCTTCTAGCTAAAAAGTGGCGTCAGTGGTTTTACACGCCCTGACGAGTTTGACTTATGTGGTTGTTGCTGTTGCGAGGCGCCTCGGTTTGATCGGACGATCCGGGTCCGATGGAGTCATTCGTTGGCTCATTGACGCCCCAAAGGGCGGGGAGACGTATTGTTCAGGTATAATAATCCACGTCGGTGGACCGGCCCTGTCGCTCCAAGGCTTGCCTGCGCGCTTGCCTGAGACACGGGCTAGAGCGTCTCGAATCGGTAGAGGACGATCCCTGGCCTCGGTTCATAGACGGAAATCCAATTTCCAAATACGTGACATTTGCGGTTTTATTTGTAAACCTATATATGGCGACATGATATATGGTACCCATGCCGCCTATGATTGATACTTATGATTTGAAGTTGTTTTATACACTATGCACTTATAATAGTATCAAATGATTTGTTTTAAACGTATCAAGCATTCTTTGGCTGTTATAAGGGAAAACCCTATCCCCCGGCTTGCGTTGCATTGTGTGATAGGACCTGGGTCTTCTAACAGCTTCATTTTTCTTTATTTAGCATTGCGCTGTTTGTTTTATGCACTGGTATTCTTGGGAAGAAACCCGTTCTGTGTTATACGGCGTGGTCCCTTGATTTACCTAGCTTTAAAATATAAAGATTAACTGTTTTAGTTCTCACACCAGTCACATGACTGACCTGGAGTTTATTGTTTTAACCTAAACTCTGGGTGCCCCTATTTTGACATGGGCAGCTAGTAGTTTTGGTTTTGCAGATTTATATTCACAGGATCCTGGTTTACAGCTGGAACGATATCCGGAAAGCTTTGTATCCGTATATCTCTTTCTAGTTGTGTATTGTATTATTTTCCGCTGCTATGTATTTAAATGTAATTTAAATCTCTGATATTTCTGTGTAATATTCTTTTATACTCTGTATATTCTTGTAATCTGATGCATTGTTGTAATATACAGTGAAACGTTCTTCTGTATGCGTTCTGTTTTGTCGTGTTCTCAAACGATAGGGCGTTTCGAACGGCCGGGATCGGTTTAGCGACTGGTTCGGACCGAGCGAAATTCCTTGCCGTCACAGTTGGTATCAGAGCTTTGGTTTACAAAGCTAAGAGAATAAGGCACATTAGAACCATACGAAAGAATTCATCAGATATTGGATTAGTAAAATCCAATGAGAATGACTCGTTAGAGATAGGATCAGTAGTATCCTAGAACGAGTGTGAGGAGTAAATTTTCAAATGAAAACAGATTTAGTTTTGAAAATCTAAATCACTTAATCGTATTTGGTGATGTATTTATATTGATGTGGACAATTCAGTATATATAGATTTTGTGTATACGTCTGATCCGCGTGTATTCAAAGTTTTAATATATTGGATAGATATAGCATTACACTCTAGTGGCCCGAAGATGATTCTGATGGTTGAGTACTCATCGTCAGAATTTATATTCGTGTGACGAAGGTGTGATATCTATAAATTTCCATTAGATTGGTGTGAGAACCAAAACCTATATATATAGCTAGGACCTATTGTTGTGATTTGGCATCAAAAACATGATTTTTGTATATGTATCAAAGTTATGAATTTGAAACGTTAATCCACTAATTGATTGATGTTTGGGTTGTTTGTTTATTTGTTTGCTAATTTTGAACCATTATGCCTAATTTGATCAAATATGAATTGTATTGAAATTGGTCGCATTTTCTTGCATATACATGTATATCATTGAACAGGTCATAGCAAGGAGGCTAGAGCCGAAGAATAAAATTTGTTTGCCCGACAAATAGGTACATGTTTACTACATGATTTACTGTTTTGTTTGGGTGATGATGATTTTGTGAGCCTATTAGCTAGCCGCTTGGCTTTTTCTTTTTCTTTTTGAGATCTGAAGGACCAGGGAAGCTATTTGAAATTCCCCGATGCTCCCATTGCAGGGGAGGTTATGGCGAAATTTTTCGAAAATTTAGGGTGTTAGCCAAATTTTTGAAGTTTTGAAAATTCTCAGAAACTAAAGAGTTGGAGAATGGAAGCCTGATCGAACGTAGAGTTGAATGATCAAACCACTTTCAACTTTGTTCCTTTTCGGGGACGAAAAGTTTTAAGTGGGGGAGATTGTAACAACCCGTAAAATGCGAGCCAGTTTGAAATTTTTATTTTGACGATTTTAGCGAATTTTGAATATTTGAAATGGAATATTTTAAATAATATCGACGAGAAATTTATTTTGAATATAATTCGACGTATATATTTATATACGTCGTCGTTAGAATATAAATATTTATATATAATTATAAAAGGAATTGAAAATGGCGCGGTAGTTTGAAAATTCGATTTCTAATTTCAAATGAATATACAGAATTCGTTTTAAGTCGGAATTGGACGAAACAAGAAATATTTGAATCTGATGAAGAATATCTTTCTAATGAAGTTGACAAACTGGGATTTCACTTTAGAAATGATAAGATACGTCCAGTTGAAAATTCAGAATAGTCGCTGTAGAATTTATATATATTTTATATAATATAAAGGCCTTGAAAATAGCCCTTTTGCAAACGACCTCGGATTTCGACGAAACCAGTTTTGTTGGGTCCGGGATGTAAAGTTATTGCTAGGTTTCAAATTTCATAATTTTTCGAATCAATATGTGAGTGTGGCAAAGGAAAACGTGTTTTGACCATTTCAGTTGATTTTAATCGACTGGAAATTGGCCATTTTTCCAACGGTCTCAGAATTCGACGAAACTAGTTTTGTTAGGACCGCATCGTCAATACGAAGCTAGAAAATATTTTTCTAGAATTTTTCGAGTTAGTATGTGACCCCGGTAATTTGAAATGTGCGTTTAAATTGAATGTATAAAGAATTATATTTTAATTTAAATCAAAACTGATCGAAACAGCCGAATTGGCTTACGATACATATCCCATTGTGTTCGGAATGTGGGTAATTAGCTGGGGACGACAGTCGTTGGAGTTTGTTTCGAGTTTGAATGAGAAAATTTCATTAGAAAGTTAAAATGGGAATTTAAAATTATTATTAAATATAACTATATAAGGCCAAAAGGGTCAAACCCTAGTCCAACATATCCGCACAGCCCAGATTTTTTTTTTCTTTCTTTTCTTTTTCGTCCGTCTTCTACCTCAATGAACGGCAGTCGAGTTCGGAAATCCCCCCCCCCCCTCAAAATCTTTGATCCATTCAACTATCCAAGAAGTTTCGAAATAGAAGGTTAAGGAGCAAATCAAGGGCTTCAATCCAGTACCAATTTGATCACATTTGGGTTTTTTTTTGGTGACCGATTTCAGCCCTCAAAGGGCGAGCCTTTCGAGGCTGTCTCAGGGCGACTTGGGGCGCCGAGCTTCACCAATTGGCCGGCGGTAGGAGATGGATCATAGGGCTTCCTCGTTGAGGTGTTGGATCATCGGAAAGTCAAGCCTAGTGAAGTGCGGATATGGATTTAGGGTTGCGCGTTTTGGGTTCTGCGATACCAGGAGAAACGAAGTAGGGATGCGCTGCAGATTTTTTTCCGAGCATGATTAAGGTCAACTCTTTTTATTTTTATTGTAATTAGCTTATTAAATTTAGTAAATAAGCAGTAAACAGATTTTTAGAAATAAAAGCATACTTTGTTTAGGAAATAAAAGCATACTTTGTTTAGGAAATAAAAGCATACTTTGTTATAGAAATATACAGTGCTTTAAAATTAGAAATATATACTTTGTTTTTAAATTAGAAATATATACTTTGTTTTTAAATTAGAAATATATACTTTGTTTTTAAATTAGAAATATATACTTTGTTTTTAAAGTAGAAAAGTAAACATATATTGTTTTTGAAAAATAAATATTCAGTGTTTTTAAAACTGAAAAGATAGGATTTTTATGAAAAAATATGATTTTTATATATTGAACATCGAAGTAAAAATTCGATTTTTATATATATGAAGTGATAATAAAAATATGTTTTTTTAATTGAAAGTGAATAAATAAAAATGTGATTTTTATTTTAAAGACATCGAAATATAAAAATGTGTGATTTTTATATATGTAGTGACTACGGGCGACAAAGATGACCAAAGGGCGAGAACGTTGAAGACTTCTGCAAATGAAGTGCCGTGGAGCTAGGATAGCTATAGGTGAGAATTTCTCGCCTTTCAATTTCTTTTTCTAGTTATATATATATACTAGGATGCAGACGGTGCTTAGTAGCACCCGACACAATCGTCCACAGACCATGGACTTGTTTGTTTGGTTGCGTAGATTAGTTGGATTATTTGAATTGAATTGAATTGTGTGGTGAAATGAATTGATTTGATTGATGTGTGAATGGCGTGGGCCTTCACTAGACCGGGGATAAGGCTAGGCCTCGTCCCGTTTCTAGTATCGTGCCGTTATGCCGCCGAAATTTTCTAAAATAAGTTAGAAAAATAAAAATATCATTTTATTTAAAGAATAAACTGAATAGAAATTCATATGTTGGAATAAAATGTTTTGTCGTTAAAAATATAATTTTTAACGTGAATGTGAATAAATAAAATATTCATTTACAAACCAGACGGTTTGTTTATGTACACTGATTTGACTGATATTGATTGGGTCGATAAATTTTACACATCGCCCAACTGCACAAATAAAATCTGTGTTTGATTGTTTGAAACCCCACACGGGTGTTGGGATGAAATATGAATTTCACTCATCCTGATTGATTAAATATGTCGATCGATTGATTGACAGGCTGTTATAAGCGTTAGATATCTATATTTGATGCTTATACAGTGTAGTGCACTTTGGTTGATGGTTGATTATTTTTCAATGCTATTATATACATGCGTTGTATGAAAATCCATATAATTAACATTATATGGTGATTGATTGGGCCTCATTCCAATTTAGAAAATAAAGAATATTATAAAATAAAAGTTCATGTGTTGACAGTACTCGTCCTTTGAGATTGGTCATGTGTTGAACGAAATATTTTGATAATAACAACTATTTTGAAAAAGAAATATTTGAAATAGAAATTTATGAAGCCGTGTTGATTAGATTGACGCCATTTTGACGTAAACGATATTTATATCGATTTTATTCATTTTGAAATGAAATGAATTGAAAACGATTTCGAAATGAATTGAATTGAAAACGATTTCGAAATGAAATGAATTGAAAACGATTTCGAAATGAAATGAATTGAAAACGATTTCGAAATGAAATGAATTGAAAACGATTTCGAAATGAAATGAATTGAAAACGATTTCGAAATGAATTGAATTGAAAACGATTTCGAAATGAAATGAATTGAAAATGATTTCGAAATGAAATGAATTGAAAACGATTTCGAAATGAAATGAATTGAAAACGATTTCGAAATGAATTGAATTGAAAACGATTTCGAAATGAAATGAAATGAATTGAAAACGATTTCGAAATGAATTGAATTGAAAACGATTTTGAAATGAATTGAATTGAAAACGATTTCGAAATGAATTGAATTGAAAACGATTTCGAAATGAAATGAATTGAAAGCGAATTGAAATGAATTCAAATTGAATTGAAATTTGAATTGAATAGAAATGAATTTTAAAACGAATTAGTAAAGAAGAATTCAATTTTGATTTGAATTGAAATGGAAGTGGAAATTGCTTTTGAAACGATTTTAAAACTATTTATATAATTCGTTTTAAATAGTAATCGACGAAATATATATTATATATATTATATATATAATATAATGGCCTGAATAGAACGCGCCGCGCCGCGGCAGTTCGTGAATTTCGACCATTTATTTCAAACGGACATTACGGGAGATCCGACCGTCGGATTCTCCTAAAACCGGAACCGTTGGGTTCGTATCGAAAAGAGCTTTCTAACGAATATTAGAAATTTGAAATCTAACGGTTGGATTTGGAATTATGTCCAAATCAAATTCGAAAAAGGTCGCTGTAAGTGCAGTTCGATGGCCGTTGTTGGAAATCGACTGTACGGGCCTTGATAAAATTATTAAAAATAGTAATAATTTGTGTAAAATCATGAGAAATGATTTGAGAAGAATTGGGATGAAAAACTCCATATTTGAAAAGATAAAAATAGATTTTTATCGAAATGAACTAGTTTTGAACTAGAATTATAATTCTGTTTATTTTTAAATAAATAAATTGAATTTGAAATGGTTTTGAAAATAACCAAAATTTCCAATGATTGCATTGGAGTGGATTTGAATCGAAATTGTCTTCGGAATATTTCGATGTTGGAATTCGTGATTATACAGGTGTGGTTATGGAAATTTGAAAGATATATATTTATATCGTTATTTCCAATACGACATTTGTCAGTCGTGGAATTCGATATTGAATATAAGCCGATGTATTTTCTATTCAGAGCCTTGCATTGAATATCGAATGTGATTTGGGTTTGTCGTGAATGGTGTCTTCACTAACACTGTTCTTGAACCCAGTTGAGAAAAGATTAAATCTTTTTATTTAGATTTAATGAAGTGTACCAATTAAATAATATTTAATTGGAATTGAATGGATATTGATTTTTGGGTTTATCGTGAACAGTGTTTTAAACAACACTCGTTCTTTAACCCGATAATTAATGAATGTGACTTTGGGTTTATCGTGAACTGTGTTTTAAATGACACTGATTCTTTAACCCAGTCAAAGATTAAAACTAAGTGGAGTTTTAATGAATCTTTAATTAGATTGAAAAGATCGAGAATGGAGTATCACCGGTTTTACTCCAGGCGATAGTTAAATCTTTAATTAGATTTGAACGTGAAATGGTAATTGAATTTACCGATAACACCGTGGTGTTAGATATGAAGTATAACCAGTTTTACTTCATGGGATGAATAGGTTGGGATTGGGAAATAAAATAAATGATCACTTCGGTGTGGTTCGCTAATCCCGACTAGTTTGAATTGATATTCAAAGGAGATTAAAGAATAAATTTAAAGAATTTATCTTGGATAAAATTAATGGGAACCTTTCCCTATGAATGTGAAATTTAGAAATTGACTGTCGGTTAGCCAAACAGAATGGTTTTCTGGATATTCATCTGATGTTGGTTTCGGCCTTCGGGGTTAATATTTGGGGAATTATTCTCTTTATTAATTTACGGTTAGTGACTAATGAATTGGAATGAGGCGTATGTTGTGTTTGTGTAACACTTATTTAAAATATACGCGAGTTATTCGGAAAGACCGGATTTATCCCATTCTGAATAACTGATACGACGATAAGTCGAAGATGAAGACGGTGGTCGAAGACCGGAAGTCTTCACGTCGTTTGGGTGATAACTGATGATCTTGATTGGGCTGTACACCCAAGAAGATGGAAACAGTTGGTGATCGTCCAGACGTACTTGGAGATCGATGGATATGCGGGGTACTAGGTGCCTCCGGTTTCGTTCAGACCCAGAACGGACTTGTAAATGGACTGTGTGTCTGACATTGGATTTTAGTCCGTGTGGTTGATCTCTATTAAATATATATCTGTTTGGCGGCGGAGAATTTATTATCTTGCTTAACGCCCTTCTCTGAGACGTACGAGCTCAGGGGTTATATATTGATGGATATCAAACGCATGGAGTGAATTGCCTGTGTGGCATGCCTAAGTGGCAATTGATCGAGGCTTCTGTTGAAAAGCAAAGTCTTGTGGTGATGATCAAAGCACGGCCTTTGTGGCGTAGCTTTGTGTAACGTTTACTTCGCGTGTTTCACACCCGGTATGGACCAAAAACGGGAGACGGACCTCAGGGAGGGCATGCATTTCCTTCTAGCTAAAAAGTGGCGTCAGTGGTTTTACACGCCCTGACGAGTTTGACTTATGTGGTTGTTGCTGTTGCGAGGCGCCTCGGTTTGATCGGACGATCCGGGTCCGATGGAGTCATTCGTTGGCTCATTGACGCCCCAAAGGGCGGGGAGACGTATTGTTCAGGCATAATAATCCACGTCGGTGGACCGGCCCTGTCGCTCCAAGGCTTGCCTGTGCGCTTGCCTGAGACACGGGCTAGAGCGTCTCGAATCGGTAGAGGACGATCCCTGGCCTCGGTTCATAGACGGAAATCCAATTTCCAAATACGTGACATTTGCGGTTTTATTTGTAAACCTATATATGGCGACATGATATATGGTACCCATGCCGCCTATGATTGATACTTATGATTTGAAGTTGTTTTATACACTATGCACTTATAATAGTATCAAATGATTTGTTTTAAACGTATCAAGCATTCTTTGGCTGTTATAAGGGAAAACCCTATCCCCCGGCTTGCGTTGCATTGTGTGATAGGACCTGGGTCTTATAACAGCTTCATTTTTCTTTATTTAGCATTGCGCTGTTTGCTTTATGCACTGGTATTCTTGGGAGGAAACCCGTTCCGTGTTATACGGCGTGGTCCCTTGATTTACCTAGCTTTAAAATATAAAGATTAACTGTTTTAGTTCTCACACCAGTCACATGACTGACCAGGAGTTTATTGTTTTAACCTAAACTCTGGGTGCCCCTATTTTGACACGGGCAGCTAGTAGTTTTTGTTTTGCAGATTTATATTCACAGGATCCTGGTTTACAGCTGGAACGATATCCGGAAAGCTTTGTATCCGCATATCTCTTTCTAGTTGTGTATTGTATTATTTTCCGCTGCTATGTATTTAAATGTAATTTAAATCTCTGATATTTCTGTGTAATATTCTTTTATACTCTGTATATTCTTGTAATCTGATGCATTGTTGTAATATACAGTGAAACGTTCTTCTGTATGCGTTCTGTTTTGTCGTGTTCTCAAACGATAGGGCGTTTCTAACGGTCGGGATCGGTTTAGCGACTGGTTCGGACCGAGCGAAATTCCTTGCCGTCACATCCAATGTGAGTAAATCTCACTAACTCTGAACAGTTTATAATTTCATGTTGTATTTTAGAATTGTTAAATATTGGCTGATTGACTGTGTGTTGACTGTTTGATTGAACTGCTAGTCAGTTAGTTGAATTTCTACATTGATTTTGTTTAACAGAATATATCATATGGAACTGAAAGTGATGTTGATTCTATTGTCTAACATCTGTGATGCAGGGAAACAGGTTGGAGGAATCCAACTGGATTCCTCAACGTATATTTTTCTGTTTTTCATATACTGTGATGTATGATGTGATATATAATCTGTGTTGATTATATGTGTTTGAATGGTATCGATCACCGTTGTTTGGTATTTTAAATACCGTAAGAAATACTGGGATGTAGAAAGGGGATTTTCAAAGTATATTTGGAAAATAATTTATTTATATAAAATCAATGGATTTTATATATATAAAAGAAAAAAGGGGTTTTGAAAAGGGAATTATATTTGTAAATCAAATAAAAGGGAATTATATTTGTAAATCAAATATAGAGGAAATATATTTGTTAAACAGATATAGAGGGAAATATTTGTAAAACAAATATAAAGGAAAATATTTGTCAAATAAATAGAAAGAGAAATATTTGTAAACCATTTACAAATAGGTTAAAAAGGAGATATATGTTTGTTAAATAAATAGAAAAGATAAAGGAGATATTTATTTGTTAAATAAATAGGAAAGATAAAAGAAATATTTAATTGTTAAACAAATAGGATTAAATCAAAGGGATATTTTTTTGATAAATAAATAGAACTAAATCAAAGGAATGTTTAGGAAAATAAATAGAAAATGGATATCTGTTTTTAACAGATAAATGGAAAAGATTTAATTTATAAATAACAGTTATAAATTAAATGTAACGATCCAGAATTTTTAACCAATTTAAATTTGAATTTGACGTAAATATATATGGTTAAGAATATTTAATAATTTTGATAAGCTATATGATAAGTTTTACTTGAATTATAAATGAGAATGATTATTAATAATTTTGGATTTATTGACACTATTTGTCGTTCGATCGGATTTGTCAAATTATAACGCGAATTAGTAGCATTAGAATTAAGTGTTGCTCTTAGTTTTCATAGCATTTAAGGGAAAATGCTACCAAAAGTTCACCTTCTCTTCTTAAGACAAGTGTATGGACACTTGTCATTTTGCATGTAAGCTTTCATGCATGCCTTCCATGTGCCTCCTTATGTGTCATCACCTCCTTAACTCTCCATTCCTATATAAGGAGACCTTTTCTCCATTTTCTTACCATTCCATTCCATTTCAACCTTTCCACCTTCTTCTTAAAGCTTATGGCCATGATTTCCATGGCATAAGTCTTCCTCTTTTCCACCACCACCTTGCCAAAGTTCGTCATTCTCCTCTTCCTCCTTCCCTTATAAAGAGAGAGAGATTATTATATATTATATTATATATATATTGGTGAAGAAGACGTTGCGCCGGAATAATGTCTGACGGTTCGCTCAACTAGGCTCGCCTACCGTGAAGATTTGGAAAGCTGTTTGGTGAGAACTCTTTAACCACGATTTATATAGTAGTGATGAATTATTATTAGTTAATGATGGTTGATATTTGTTGTAATGGACGATGGGTGCGAAGTTTAGAACACACACTATTAAGCGTTAGTGTTATAACGCTTGTGCACAATTATGATTCATTGAACCAAGTTGATGATGGTTGCTATGGATGTTTAAATGGTTGTTGATGTTGTTTTGCACACACTATGACACAATAATTATGGTATCACATTGGTGATCGAAAAATCTCCTTCATAATTAAAAGCAATATCGTTATTGAAATTGAAGGTTAATAATTGGAAAAGACCATATGTATGAATCCATATATATTGTTAAAGTCCTTTAGATGAATAAATAAATACCGGAACATTCTAGGATGACAGAGAGGATAGTGCCTAGGCTTGGGTTTGGAAATAAAGTTTCCTGCTCTCCCTGGCTATCCCTAACAGGTCCGACGAATGGGATGGTTAATTTGAAGTTATTTGAATTTAGAAATGAATTGTAATTTATGAAAGTTGAATTTTAGATCCAAAATAATTTAGAAAGTAAATTTAAATGGTTTTAAAAGTGTTATATAAGAATATAATGGTTTTCTAAGATATTTTGAAGTATCGTAGAATAATGGCTATTATGGTCAAAATAGAGCTTGTCGCATAATGACAATTTACGTATTTAGATGCAAACTTTAAACACTTATAACTTTTGCAATCTATTTTGGATTTCCATGAAATGAAAAACATTTGATTTATATTAACAAGAACTTTCAAATGAGTGAAAGCAGATTTTAAATTCGAGTTATAATTTTGAAGTTATGTTTGAAACCATTTTGGAAAAGATCGATGTAAAAACAATTGTTGACCATAACTATAAACAACTATTTTTAAATGTTTTAAAAATATGGAAAAAATTTGTAAAATCATAATAAATTATGTAAAAGTGTTTTGAATTGTAAATTTTAAGTTTTGGCTAAGATAAACGATGTTGTTATCAAAGTAGTTAAGGTAACTGATTTGTAATGCTTTTGTAACACTTTTGAAGCACTATTGTAACGCTTTCTTTGAAAACAACCTATTTTGAAGTATTTAACCCGCGAAATGTTTTCCGAACTATAAGTAATCATTTGCAAATGATTTGTTGAATGTTTTCAAAGGTTTAAAAATATTGAAAATAATTTGTTTGGAATTTAAATTGATTTATTTAATAATTAAATGTGTTTTTCAATTTTAAATAATTGGATATGGTTGGAGATAAATCTTCGGATGGTTGATATTAATTTGGTAGATGATGGTTCTTACTATTTGAGGAATTTAAAAGGTAGTTCACCATTATTCCGCTTATAGTGTGAGTTGGATATCGAGATTAATATTGAGTATAAGTTGATGGTATTTCTATCCAGATCTAATGTCAAAGAGTTGGATAAATCATTAAATTAAGATACGAGTTTCCTAAGTTGACTGGGATAAGTTGGATAGAAATAATCTTCAGATATTTGATATGAAATTCTGTGGTGTAAATGTATACTATATGAGGAATTTGGAAGATATTATTGTATCGTTATTCCACTTATAGTATTCGTTGATTATGAGAATTGATATCGAGTATAAGTAGATACAATTTCTGTGTAACTTGTGTTCAATATCAATTGATTTTGATTTTGTCGTGAATCATATCTTCAATAATATCATTCTTGAAACCCCATGAGATTGAGTTATGGAAATTCATATCGTAATGTGAGGATTTGATCAAATCTTTGATTTGAGGAAATTAAAAGTGAGGAATTGGAAAGAAAGTATAATCTTTTAGTTAAGATTAAAAAAATTGAATGTTGGAAAGTCAATTTAATTGGAACATAGGGTTGAAATGTGGAATAAGGATTTTCAGAGGAAACTGGATTTTGATAATGAGTTATTAAATGGAAAATTAATTATGGCTTTAAGGCTAAATCATCTTTGATTTAAGGGATGTGTTTTAAAAGAGAAAGGTTAAACATGGAATTTGTAATAATTTGAGAATGGGTTTGAAAAAGTTTAATTTTGACAAAATCCAAGATGAAAGGAGATTGGTAGAAAGCCTGTGTGTTCTATAATTGTGTTTTTTTTAAATTGCGCCTATTATTTGGAAAGACCGGGATCGGATGTATGTCTGAAACCATTCCAAGTAATAATACGACGTTGTGGAGCAATTGAATACATTGGAGACGACATTGGAGACGACATTGAAGACCGGGACCTTTCATGTCGTAAGGGTGACTTGCTGAATGTCTCGAATGGGTCGCTCCCATTTGCAGATGGATTTTATATCAGTTAAGTGGCAAGAAGCCCGAACGTATGTGAAGGAATTCCGAATTGTGGTTTCATTCAGACCCAGAACGGACTCGTATGGATTGTGTGTCTGACATTGTAATTAACTGCATAGCACTGTTTTATCAATATATATCTGTTTGGTGGCGGAGAATTACTCTCTTACTTAACACCCTTCTCTAAGACGTCACGAGCTTAGAGGTTATATATTGGAATTCAGTGATGCGTTGTTAATGGATAATGTGGCATACTTAAGATATGTGGTGAGCTGTAGATGATCAAAGCATGGCTTGTTTAAGCGTAGCTTTGTGTATCGTGACCTCGACAAGCCTCACAACCCAGTGAATGGCCAAAACATGAAGAAATGCGGCAAGGTTATGGGGTGTTGTATCCTTCTAGATAAAAGGTGTACTATGGTATGGAGCCCAGGTATTAACCTATGTGATAAAAGCATCTACTTTTGTGGTTGTTGTTGTGGCGCGCTCGGAAAGGTCGGTCACGACCGGGAGATGGCATACTCAGGCGTACTCTAAGTTACCCAGTTAAGGGGTAACCCGGCCTTGTGTTGGCATGAGGAGCATTAGTTGATCCTCGGGCATCCCTCTAGAGGTGTTCAAAATTCGGTTCGGAAGGAAGTTCTTTTGCCTGGTCATTGTCGGAAACCCAATCTCCGCTACGAGCCTGTACGGTTTTAGTTGTATATCATACGTCAGTATAGTATATGGTACATATGCTGGCTAAGATTGATACATTTACTTTCGAAATGATTTTTCACACTATATTATAGTATTGGAAGAGTATTTTCACGTATTAACCATTTTTTTACTATCATAAGGAGAAGCCTCGCCCATGTGTGCGTTTACATTGTGTGTGTGCCGCGAGACCTTATGGTTGTTTCATTTTTCAAAAGTCATTGCGAATTTCTATGCACGAGAATTCATATGGAGTAAACACATTTCGCATTAGTGGCGTGGTCCGTTGAATTACCCAACTTTAAAATGAATCTTAAATAGTAACTGTTTTGAATTCTCACATCAGTCCTTGTTTGGCATGAGGCAGCGTGATAGGGTGTTCTCGCTCTTGGTTTGGTGGCGAGCGGGAGACTCTTACCTCTACACGTCCCAGGAGGGGTTGGTTTGGCATGAGGCCGTGATAGTCGAGAGGCTGGCCGTAAAACAAGGGGCTGGGGTACCATTGTAATGCCACGGCGGAGTATTAGCCGTTATCCGATGGTTGAAAAAGACCAGATCGTTACAACGTGGTATCAGAGCTTTGGTTTATACAAAGCAATGGGGTACGACACATTTGAACAAATGGAAAGACTCATCAGAGTTATATATCTCATTAGAGATAGGGTTAGTAATGCCCTAGAATGAGATTTTGGAGTATTATATTTGAGAGAGCGTATTTGAAAATATGAAATGAGTTTTGAAAAGTTTTAATATAAGAAACAGACATATTTTGGAAACATATAGTTAATTATAACCTGGATACTTAATCAAATAATTAAGATTACATTTTGTGATTATAATTACACATAAAATACTTCTTATGGTATGGTAATTAAGCCCCTTCAACTGATCAGGAAAATGATCCGAGTACAAATGCCTTTTGGATTTAATTTCACTATTGGGGATTTCGAAATGTCGTTAAACTTGGGTCAAATTTTTTAAGGTAACTAATCAATATGGTTAGAAATTAAAAAATATATATATAGAATTTAAGGATCGTATTCGATGCTGAAGTTGGACTATCGCGTATAAGAAGATTTTGAATATACGCCTAGCTAACGTATATACGAAGTCTTAAGTATACTAGATAGATATAAATTCACACTCTAGTCGCTTGAAGATGATTCTATTGGTGACTGCAGCATCTTCACTATGTATTTTCGAGTTTTGAAAATGGGATGACTATATGAATCCAATTAAAACATCAATATATATATATATATATATTTAAACCAATTTAGATAAGTGTTTGAAAATATTTGGTAAATTGATGAGAATTAGAATAAGTAAGCGAGATCTTGAAAATTTGATAAGTTGTAAGAATTATATCAGGTGAACCTGTAATAAGGATAAACCAGTAAATTAAGTAGAGAGTATATGAGAAAGTGTAATTATGATATATGAAAAAAAAGGTTTTGGAAAGATATATAGGTTGGAAACTCAAATCAATATTTTGAGCAAAAATTGGAAATAACTTTGAAATTAATTTTTGGAATTGATTTTGAAAGAATATATTTTAAATATAAAGGAAAAAGGGTCTTGGAAAATATTTGGAATTCAAAACTTGAGCACGACATCTTGTGATTGGAATTTCTTAGTTGATTAAAAGACGTTTATGTGAAGTTGTAATTTACATAAGCAATCCAATTAGTTCGGGAAATGATTTAAAGGCTAAGTTGGAATGAATCAATTAGAATATTTATAATTATTCCTCCCCAACTAATTAAATTTGAAATGTAAATATTGAGAATTCAATATGACGATAAGATATTTGATGATATTTTGGTTGACGACAACATTGGTTAAAGCTGTTTTTTCTAAAGTTTGAAGGAAATAAGTTTTGTAATCCTGAAGTTAGAAAAATTAATGAGGATAGCCAAACTTAAATAAGGAAAAAAAATCTGGAATTATCGGTAATTTTGGACAGTCGATAAGTTCTAAAGTATATTGTGACAACAAGAGGAATTATTTAAGTAGGCACGAATATCTTGTGAATTAAGTTTCACAAATTGATTAAAGGATATTTGGCAAGCGGGTGTAGTAAGAAGAAATTATCTCAACTGAAACGTTTAGATAAGTTGAGTTTTGAGGATCGAGTTTTACATGTAAAGAATAACAGTATGTTTGGCGAATTAAAAGGAAATAAGTCCCATAACCATTGTATTTGCAAGATAAGATCAAAGAGAATAATTTATACCTCTAATTTTTTTTGGAAAGCAGTAAATGGTTGAGTATAAGTAATTGACCCAGTAAGCGATGAATCGAATATAATAGGTAACTGGAGGTTATCGTAGGAGGACATGTAGATATGGTTATCCATTAATGCATGTGAGAACATGAAGCTTTGGTATTAAGAATTTAATCTTGAATTTTTCGAATGAGTAGTTACGATTCCCATTCCTTTTCGAGTACGAAAAGTTTTAAGGGGGGTAAATGTAACGATCCAGAATTTTTAACCAATTTAAATTTGAATTTGACGTAAATATATATGGTTAAGAATATTTAATAATTTTGATAAGCTATATGATAAGCTTTACTTGAATTATAAATGAGAATGATTATTAATAATTTTGGATTTATTGACACTATTTGTCGTTCGATCGGATTTGTCAAATTATAATGCGAATTAGTAGCATTAGAATTAAGTGTTGCCCTTAGTTTTCATAGCATTTAAGGGAAAATGCTACCAAAAGTTCACCTTCTCTTCTTAAGACAAGTGTATGGACACTTGTCATTTTGCATGTAAGCTTTCATGCATGCCTTCCATGTGCCCCCTTATGTGTCATCACCTCCTTAATTGTAATAACCCACATCCATTAAGTTCACTCACAAAGGGAATGCCTTAACTTCAATGGAGCATTATGGGTACTGGAACAGAAATATTACAAGACAGACATATATAAAACAGCGGAAAGTAAAGTGGAAGTACTTAAAATCATTTATTGAATATGATTGTTTACAATAAAAGCCCATCAACTTCCAATACCCAAATTACATAGTTAAAATATCTGTCTTGCTCAAAAACAAAGAAGCATAAAAATAAGTTATAGTATTCCCCAACAAAGCAAAGCAAGCCATAGCCAAGTAAAATCTAAGCCTTGCATGAAAGAGCCTTGGATTTTTCTTGGCTATGGCTTGCTTTGCTTTATTGGGGAATACTATAACTTATTTTTATGCTTCTTTGTTTTTGAGCAAGACGGATATTTTAACTATGTAATTTGGGTATTGGAAGTTGATGGGCTTTTATTGTAAACATTCATATTTAATAAATGATTTTAAGTACTTCCACTTTACTTTCCGCTGTTTTATATATGTCTATCTTGTAATATTTCTGTTCCAGTACCCATAATGCTCCATTGAAGTTAAGGCATTCCCTTTGTGAGTGACCTTAATGGATGTGGGGTGTTACATTTGGTATCAGAGAAGAAGGTTACCAGACTGGGCAAAAGTTTTCAGAAACCTTCTGAACTAGTTTTCAAAACATTTACAAAGAAGCAAATTTTCAAGAAAATTTTGTTTTGATTAAAAGGCATATTCCCCAAAGCCATATGCACCATCTTTTGATTCCCTCTTGAAATCTCTCCTCTCTCTCTTTTCACCATAATTTCGTAGGCATCCAACATATGTCGGAGGGCAAAGAAGTGCCCAACCTCCATCTGTAGTCGCAGTAGTTCCATCTGCGTCTAATCTTATTTCAAGTTGTGTAGAGTTGTCGTGCGTTGGAGGTAGCTTCGAAGGACTTGTCAACAAACTATACAAGAACAAGAGACTAGTTGTTATGGCTTAATCCACGAAGGAGGAAAAAGGTGAAAGGAAAGAGGCCAAAGTGAAAGAATAGTAGAACCCATGACAAGAGAGAGTGTCTTTAGTATGGTAAAAAGGGACATGTAGTTAAGTATAGGACAAGGACAAGGGCAAAAAGGCAAGATCGTCGAGAGGGCAATTATATACCTAAGAGAGGCGGTAACGTTTCTGTTAAAAGTTTAGCTTTCTTTTCTATCATCCCACTAGAACTTTGTTTTTGTACATCGCATCCTTTGAATTCTGCTTCGGTAGTTGAGTCTCCACACCTTAGTGCTAGTGTAGTAGAGGATCCCATTTTTGTCTCAAATCCTGTTGGGGAATCGGCTCATTTATTTATGACTTGTTAGGATTTAAGAATGTCTATGCTAAGTGTTGAGTTTAGAAGGAATGCTCATGTTTTTGGTGAGCTATGGGTTGATTCTAGGGATGAAGTGGTTATCTGATAAGGGTGTCATTCTCGGTTTCGAAAGGAGGGTAGTTAGACTTTTGACTTGCCTCGGTAATACCCTCTAAGTCGCGTGTAAACTTTAGGGTTCTATTAGGATTAGTTACCTAGAATCTCTTGATACATTAGTTGATCCGCTCGAGTAGTGTTCGCCACTAAGGCGGATGAGTCATTTCGCTTATGCGTGAGTTGTAGAGAGTCACCTAAGTAAGTACATTGGGCAACATGGTTGACATTTGTTTATTTTCAAGAGATAACTCATTTATGTGGAATACTTTCTAGTAAGTGAACGAGATCCAAGATTTACTAGTAAATTTTGGAGAGCTTGTGTGAAACCATGAGTACGTTGTTATGTGTAAGCCGAGTATACAAAAAGGAGAATAAGTGAAAGTGGAACGAGAGGCAATAGTGAAATGAGTTCCAACTCATATTTTGGAAACAAGAATTAAGAAGATACGAAATTGTGAAATTAAAGATGGTCAAAGCACAACGAAGTTAAGCTCAAGAGAATGTGGCTTAGAAGATTGAAGACTATATTCGTGCATCACATCTCTTTTTAAGAGTATATCCTTGATTCCTTTTTCCTATAGAGCTTACTTGCATGCTATCTTTTGTGTATATCCTCTCGGTCCTATTCTCAATCCAATTTCTGTTGCAAACCCCATAGGGAGTATGACTCATCTGTTAGTTTTACATGTTGGGGCTTGAGGGTGTCCGTTGGGTTGATTAAACCTTTTGGATTTTATAGGATATGGGTTGGTTTTAGGAAGGGATTTCTTGTGACCTAAAAGGAGTCCATCATGCTTAGTTTCCTAGAATCACATATATATTGGTTGGGTTAAGAATTTCTTTGGGTGTCAGTCTGATGTTGATTTCGGTCTTCGGGGCTGGTGCTTGGGGAATTCTTCTCCTAATCAGTATATATGTGACGTAGATTTCCAGCTTTGCTGGGCGCAGAATTTTTACTTGCTTCTATCGTTCGACTATATCTTTAGGTAGGAACAATTGGGTGTAAACATGTGTTTGAGACATGTTATAATTGATGGTTGCAAGTGGTTGCTAGTGGTTGCTCGTGGATGCATATACACGCACATTAGGCACTAGATCGGCTCAGTCACCTTTCACATTGCATATGCATGAGTGTTTACACTTGTTTATGGATGAAATTGAATGTGTTATCATACGGATGTTGCATATGGATGGATGTTTGTGCACACATATAGTGTTTATGTGACTAGGACTATTTGCATACATGTTGGACTCATGGCACTAAACATATTTTGCATCTAGAAGATCAATCAGGCCTGATCATTTGCATTAGACAAGGAACATATACACACACTTCTTGCATATGTTCATACCGCATTAGAAATCTCTTAAGGACAATGAATGCCTGTGATTGATGATTGAGTAGATGGACGATTGGATGGTAGGAAACGTTCTTCCTAACTTGAAGATTTCGGGGACGAAATCCTTTAAGGAGGGGAGAATGTAACAATCCGAATTTTTATAACATGTTAATACAAGAATCAAGGCAGAATTAAATTTTTAAATAAGAATCAAGGGAAACGGGTTGCGCCGTTGCGTTCGTCTCGGAATTCTGGTTGGAAACGAGTCCGAAATTTCGTAAATCGGAGTCCGTATGACCGAGATATGGCCTCTAGAAGTTTCACGAAAAATCAGAAAACGAAAACAGATTTTTCAAAATTCGAATTTAGCCCTAAACAGACTGGGCGGGAAAATTTGCCGCCCAGCCCCAGGTCGACTGGGTAGTCGACCCCCCAGGACCAGGTCGACTGGGCAGTCGACCTGGGTGTCAACCTCCTTGGTCGGGCCAGGTTGGCCTGGTGCACCTGCTTGCTCCATTGGGTCTGTTCTGTTGACCTCTGACGAGATTGGATGGTTCAGATCTAAACTAGGGTTAATCTAAGGGCCTAAACTAGTCCTAACTTCTATATAAACCCCCTGATGCCTAAACCCTAATTCACTACAACATGTCTAGCCACCATTATACTGCTAAAATCCCTCTTGGTCATGGCCGCCGTCTCTAATATTCTTCTTAAGCTTTCATATGCAATCCAATGCAAAGATGAAGACTTTTACAACAATTTAAGGAGATGAATCAACAACGCTACAACATCGATTTCAGTTCTTAAATTCGCTAGCCATGCTATGTAAGTTCTAGTTACTTTTTAGATTAAAATACTTAATTTTAATATGGCTATGGAATAAAGTGTAATTGGATATAAGCATGTTTATCAATTCAGATCTATTCCTGTTTACCTTTGAACCTTGGGTTTTGAGACTTGTTCATCTCCATTCTTATGTCTAGTTCATGCTCTATTCAGCCGTTGTAAATCAGTTTCTTGGATTCATGTTGATATTATTATCAAGATCTAATCTTTATGCCTATCATGATGATTTATGTTGTTTTCTCTCTCTGATCTTGTTTGATTGCAAAATTCTATCTTTCCTCTATTTATTTTCTTTTGATGAACCCAGATCAATTTCGGATCTAGGCCTAAACCACGATTTTGCGTACGATCGAATACGGGGAAAAGTATGGGAATATTACCTATTTGGATATATGTGATTGGTGGAATTGATGGCATAACATAAAAATTGGATATATGGGTATTATTGCAATTAATATGAAATTTGATAATTGGGTATTGCCATTAAAATGGTAATTGCAAGAATTGGGATTAGCATATGTAATTTGGCTAGAACTTGATAGGTGTAAATTGGCATAAATTTGGCATACATATAAAATGGCATGAACTGAACATATGTAGATTTGGTATGAATTAGGCATATGTAAAACTGATATGTAATCTAGAACTTGGGCATATGTTAATTATGTGAGATTTGTAGTTGAAACACATATGATAATTTATGTCTTGAAAAAGGGCTAATATGAACACGCCTAAGTGAGTTTTTGGTAGTTGGCATGTAATAGCCTTAATGGAGGGATAAATATAAATTGAGATAAATTGCCTTTAATAGCATAAGATAAATTGTGGTAAAATTGGTATGATTTTTCATACCATTAATTAATGAACATAACTGAGTCAATTATGGACATCGTTAAATTAGGAATTAATTAATAATTTGAATAAGGAAAATATTAAGACTGGGGTAAAAGATTATAAGCGATAATCAATGCTTAGGACACGAGGTTGGACTCATTTGTGACGTAAAACTGCCCGGACCCGCCCGGCGAATCCAGTAGTCACAAATGGTAGCCCAATGTGAGAGGTCCTAGGCCCAAATTAAAAGCGTAATAGTTGTAAAGACACGAGGTTAGACTCTTTTATGGTGTAAGACTGCCCGGACCCGCCCGGCAAATCCAGCTGCCATAAATGTCAGTCTAATGTGAGAGGTCTTTATAGGGTTACGGCCTTAATGAATTAAGAAATACTTAACCAGATAAATATGTGTTGGGACATGGGGGTTAAGTGGGTGACATGTGGGTGATATATGGAAATACGAATAGTAATACTTAACCAACATAACATGGTAATTAGACCAGTGGATAGGGTTAAGTAAACTAAGAACACTTAACCAATATGGTATGAGTGGGTGAGTTAAGTAATATGATTAGGCTAATGACACTTAACCAATATGGTATGAATGGGTGGGTTAAGTAATATGATTAGGCTAATGACACTTAACCAATATGGTATGAATGGGTGGGTTAAGTAATATGACCAGGCTAATGACACTTAACTGTTATGACATGAATGATTGAGTTAAGTAAATCTTAATTAATGCCTAAGTGGGAATGATAACTTATGGAATAAAGTAAGTTAGGCGGAACAATAGATAAGATGAGATAACTTATGTAATAAGGAAAGGTGTGCTTCATTGTAGATTAAGCAATATGTAAAGACAACAATGAATTTACAATTGAAGGCGACATAAGTTATACTATAAAAAGGAACAAAACATTGGTTAGGTTGGATAATCCTCTGAGTATCAATCTGATGTTGATTCCGGTCTTTGGGGTTGGTATTTAGGGAATTATTCTCTCTCTCCAGTGTGTTTGTAAGTTAAGGGGTACTTGGTCGTAAAGATTGAATAAGAACATGTTATTGTACCATAACAGGGGTTAATGTATGAATCATAGGAATAACATGTTGTGGGCTTATTAATGGACTTAATACAGCGCAAGTTAAGAATTGAATTAATAAGCAAAGTTGAAGGTTGGTATGAATGGAAATAACCAAGTTAAATGATAAGACTGATGAGGTAGCACAAGCGCATAATTAATGGATAGACATAGGGTCTAATGGCAGATAAAGCCAAGGCGCTTGGTTAAACCCAGACGTTGGGGATAATATGAATGACATGTAAAATATAACCTATAAGCACTTAACCAAGATAAAGCATGTATTAAGACTTGAGGATGATGTAGGGGTTAAGTGGGGGATATGGGTAACATGTAAGACATAACTGGTGTATACTTCACCAAAATTTAAGCATGTAAGTGGACATGAATAAGAAGGGGTTAAGTAAGAATTACTAGAGGGGACCAAGCATAGGTGGGAAGCTTGTGTCAAGACAAGGGGACCCTTTTCAGACCAGTAGCCCATTACGTATCTTTGTGAGCTCGACCCATGTCGAGGACGGGACACGCATACTGGGTTTGATTGTAAGAGGTCAAAACGGATTAGCGGTGGCAACGCAAGTCCAACGGGTTTCATATACGTGTGTGGACCCGGGCTGGTAGGTAAGACGTTGTTGCATCGTGTAGGTATAAGCCGTGCATTCTCAAGTATAAGCCGTGCATTCTCAAGTTGTATCGGGTTGTCACTTTAGGGGAGTGATACACCCTACTGTTGGGCCAGCACGGGTATCTACGAGTTAGGGAGCCGATCACATGGGGTTTGGTGGGTACACCTAGTAGAGATAGGGGCAGGCGGCACCTATGTAGTCAACTAGGGGTACGTAAGACTAGTATTCACTACAAGAAATTGGTTTATTTATAGCATTTTTCATAGCGTTTCTGTCTATGTGGGGATTAGTTAAACTTGAAATAAAAAAAATTCCAAAATACAGAACGCTATACGTTTCCCGTATAGTCACAAATTGTTCGTCAATTTTACTTAAATGTATACTTAAACGCTATACGTTTAACTTTAGACCATCCGAAATAAAAAAGCGTAAGCGGGTCCTTTATTTTCCCTTTTTTTTCATTTCCCACCAAAAATTTCGCTTCCTACCTAACCAATCGTCATCATCTTCCTTATCAATCATCGCAACTCACAGAAAATGAAATCCATCACAAATTCCATGCCCTAGCTTCCTTATCTTCGATTGATCGTACTGTCAAAATCTCAATAGGCCAAACCCTAATTCTCCTTTATTTCAGGTACTTTAGCTTACTTCATCAATATGGATTGTTCTTGGCTTGAAGTCTTTTTGCTTAAACATCATTGCTTCAAAAAATGTGTATTACTTCTGTTTGTTTTTATTTCCTGATATTCTTATGTAGTTTAATGCTAGAAAGTGTAATTTTTGTGTGATTCGTGCTTAATTTGAACCTTGAAAAAAGGAATTTCCGCATTTGATTACCATCATTAGCATGGTTAGGTGAACTGAGAGAAGCTAGCGCAATCCATGTTCATACCTAAATGTAGAAAAAGACTTTTGCAATTTTTTGAAAGTTTTACTTAAATAAACTGGTCATATGCTTCAGAGAGTTTATGATTCTTTAGTATGATGTAGGCCTCACAACTGTTGCTGCCAATGCATTAGCAAGGTTTCATATATGAATTATCACTTACATAGCAACCTAGAATTTTTTTAGAAAATATAGTTAGCTTTACATTTAATTCATGTTATGATGTATATGTTGGTACTAGGTAGCTAGTTCAATGGCAATTCATATATTCTGACCCTATCCCTAATTTGAGTTACCCTTGCTGATTTGCCTGAGATACTTACAGCCAACCTTCACGTTGCTACAAACAGTGCCATGAATCCACGTCGAATCAGAAACTCCAACTATGTTTTTTCCTTAGCATGGATAGGTTATATGGTTAAGGTACTTTGCATTACTTTTGTTTTCGTACTGAACACAAATACAGATTGAAAAAGGCTTATTTCGTAGGTTATATTGTTTAACTACAATGTTGATTATACGGTTCGTTTAGATCACAAATTTTGATATATTTTATGCTTTGAACAATTGCTTTTGTATAATATTTTGTACAGTCAATAAATTTTTGTATTCGGCTTATCAATCACATATTTTTCATAAAATAAATATGCGACAAAGGTTGATTGTCATATACTTTCTAAAAACCACCTCGCTAAACACTATAAGACAGAACAATACTAAAACCACATTCACATGTGTATTTCAAGAAAGCAAACTAAACAAACTGGTACCCACCTTAAATTATGATAGTTGATAAAGCAGTAGAAACCATAGAACCAATACCAATAAATGGAAACAATGAATAATTGTTATTGGTTTCCAAGAACTTATAGGCCCTTGCATTGCTTTCGATTAATAACAGGAAATTTCCTTAGTTATTATAGATTCAAAATCTAACTATATAATCCAATGAAAAAGGCATAGAACCTCTGAAATAATTGTGAACCAAGCACGAACTGAATTCTGCTACCCAGTTCAAACTTGTGTAGCGATATAGGAAGGCCGAGGTAGACAATTCATTTAAGATTTACTTGTCGAATTTTGTGAAGCTTATTTCGTTATCTTAATGAATTGTAGATTCAAAATCTAACCATATAATCCAATGAAACAGGCACAGAACCTCTAAAGTAATTGAGAACCAAGCACGAACTGAATTCTGCTACCCAGTACGAACTTGTGTAGCGATACAGGGAGGCCGAGGTAGACAATTCATTTAAGATTTACTTGTCGAATTTTGTGAAGCTTATTTCGTTATCTTAATGAATTATAAAAATAAAATAAAAAGGATTGTTTTGATTATAAGAATTAAAATGGTGGAAGTAACAGAAAACACTCGTAAAGTTCAGTATGGTGTCTGGAACATTGACCAGACACCGTTAAAGTTTGGTTTAACTTCACGGTGCAAAAAAAAACGAAACAAATATTACAGTGTAGCATGAAAGCGTAGCCAATTCACGCATGTATGTGTATTTTATTACTGTTTTATATAGTGTTTAGCAAGGTGGTTTTTAGAAAGCATGGATAGGTTATATGGTTAAGGTTTTTATCAATCGCATTTTAAGTTTCTACCAAAGATACCTATAGCCAACCTAATTTTGCAATTACTAATAGACTTTGTTCAAATTTCTATATTCAGCTTCCAATATCCTCTTCACCAATTTCACATTACGACATGGGAACATAATCTGGCTTCTTAATTTGCGCTAGACTGATAATATGCTCATTATCAGTAACCTGAGGTTCAATTCAAGTATATTTTTACAAAGCTTGCATGGAGAAAATTAACGCCAGTATAGTTTATATATTATTTTGTATAATGCTTATCTGGACATGTGCTGAAGTTTGTTCTTATGTTTCAACGAAATTTACTCTTATCGGAAAGTGCTTGCATACATCTAGCTTCTTACTTTAAGTTATATCTTTGAATCTTTGTAGAGTTTCTCAATATCAACTACGAATTTATTAACTTCTAGCACTTCATCGGGTATGGTGGTCGATCATCTTCTTCCTCCATCGTACTACCAAAAACTTCATTTTAGCCCCTACCTTTTTCCTTCAAAATGACTATTCATATATTGTTCTCTAGGATGTGACATTTTGCAATTAGAAATGCATTTTCTGTTGTTTCTCTTCCTTTTTTTTGGTAAAGTAGACTATGACCAATGTCATATCCTGATAAAATATATTTTTAATTGTTTAATGGCATTCATCTTTATTATGTTCTTAGCTGCTCAAATGATAACTGGTAGACCATTACATGGTTCCATGCATAATTGTCCAAAAGTTTCCTTATTCCATATGAGATAACTAGTTATGCAAGAATAAGCACTGTTCTGGTGGCGTTATGTGTTGTACTGGAAGGAAAAACATAGAATGATGCTAATACCTCCTTTGTATTTGTAGATTGTCACCTGGTAGTGGAAGAGTTTGTTGAATAGTGTGTGATGACATGGAAGGACATCTGGCAAGTCAATTGGTCATACAGATTCACATAATGGAAGATAGAGGCTTTGATAGACTAATGGGTTTTACTTTGACTCAGAGAGCTTCAATTAGTCAGTGTAAAGCACCAAGGTGTTTGAAGTCGGAGAAGATGATCAGATTATGAGTTGCATGGAAGATATTCACGTAACATTTCATTTTGCTACAAGTTTATTTCCCACTATATTCAATTTTATCGTTTGTTCCTATGTTGACTTTTCCCTTTTCTTCACTATTTAATCATGTGTCTTGTTTAAGATTATATAATGGATATTCACATGTGTATCCCTCCAATCTTCCCTTATTGGTGACCCATGTATGATCCCAATGGCATAGGGACATAATAAGATTTGGTTTTCCACTTCAACTAGATGACTTTAAATATATTTTATACTACCTTTTAATTTTGTCTCATACATAAATTTGGTCTGTTTTTTAAATTTAAGTCCAGTTAGAAGTTTACTTTAACCACCATTACACCATTAGTAAAAACACCTTTATTCATCCTCAATCATCCTTTATAGTTGGAGTTATTAGTTTGTGACATATTTAAGGAGATCTATGGATCCCAATCTTCCTATAATTTTGTTATCTTCCATTGAGTTTACTTATTGTGAACTTTGCCAAAGAGTTTGTGTGGTGCCTAGTGGTATAACAGAGGTTGATTGCTCAGCAGGTTTAATCGAAGACCATTTCTAGTACAGCATGGTATTGCTGTTACATTTGCAACTTTATTTGTTTATTTTGAGAGATGATCATTTGATTGGATTGTTTTTATAGATTTTTGATCATAAGTTGAATTTCTGGTGTTTGTGTGTGCCGGACGAGTCCAAGCATAGTTGGAATAATATTTCATAATTTTAAATAGCCATATTGTACCGGTTGTTTCCTATCAAGAGTAGCATTGGAAATGGATTGACTGGAAATAATTGGGAAAATATCGCTGAAGACTTTAGTAAACATAATCTCAAAGGATATAGTTTATGAATCAATATATTAATAGTATACCTTATTGTTATTTATTTTCCTTAAGATATAATAATTGAGAACTGCATAGGCAAAAGTTTGAACTCACTATGATTTGATTATTTTGGTTATACAAAATATAACAATAATATTCCGTATTACTTTCCAATAGATATTACTTTACAAAATTAGATGATCCTGTTAGCATATTGTTATAAAAACCGTGATACATATACACGATATTTCTACCTTATTTCTTTTCTATCCCAAATAATGTTATAAAATATACTTTGAATTTTTTATAAATTTGTAATTGTAGTATTCTTGAAGCGAACATCATTCAACAAGTAAAGTCATTTATAGTAGTTTTATATATTTCCTGCAAGTTAGTATTATACTACTTTCATCTTTTGTTTACCTTTAACTGGAACTAGGAAACATCAAGGGAATATAACTTTTGTTAGTCACATAAACAAGAATTTTAAGACCACAAATTTTATTATACATCGTTGACACTAGCAGTGGCTTTCAATCATTTCTCATTTTATATTACAAGTATTTCTTTTTCGTTTTTTGGTTGTGTTGATATCTCTTTATAGTTTTATTTTATGTACATATATCATGTAAAACTGTGTTGAATATAGTTACTAAAACAAATGATAGTGTCAGTTTGAGGTAGAAGAAGTTGCAGAGTAGAACCGTGGCATAGCTACTGTCAAATGATGGTGTTAGATTGAATTATGGTGTCAAGTGACAGTGTAAAATGAATATTACAGTGAAATATTTATGATATTAATGGAGAAATGTGAAAAAATTATGTTATGTGGAGTGATGAAAATAATAGTCCCACATCGGAAAATAATCAACTAGGATCCTGGATAAAGCCTAAGAGGCTATAGTTCACAACAACCAATTGGTTTTGTGAACAAACTATATAGCTCTCTAAAAGTTAAAAAAAACTAACATGGTATCAGAGCTCAGGATCATTTGCAATGCAAAAAATACGAAAGTGCTTAACCGTCATACGTTCCCCACTCCATCCAAAATACTATGTTCACGTAGATGGCTCAAAATACGCCACACATGAAGGGGGAGTGATGAAAATAATAGTCCCACATCGGAAAATAATCAACTAGGATCCTGGATAAATCCTAAGAGGCTATAGTTCACAACAACCAATTGGTTTTGTGAACAAACTATATAGCTCTCTAAAAGTTAAAAAAAAAAACTAACATGGAGTAAGGTGGTCCAAGACAAGGCTTCTTCAAAGATTGGAGTGAGTAATATTCTCCATCTTCTTTTCTGCATATTTTCTATCTGTTGGAATATTTCCAAGTAGAAGTAACACATAAAAATTTGTTTCTAATTTTCTCTAATACGTTTTTCTTAATAATTAATTGATTTGCTTGCATTACAAAAAAAGATTGTTTTCTGAAACAAGTCACTTTTGAAGTTCTATTACGTAGATATGCCAATTTGAGGAAAAGAAAAATATAAATTCAAACTAGTAAGTGAAACGATGACAGACTGTAATTGGAAATAAGTGAATAAATATTAGTACAAGTTGACAGCATGCACATAAACTTTTTATAAATTATTAAGTTAGAGTTCAGGCACAAACAAATAAGGTTATAAAAGGCCATACTCAATGTACAATTTAATATTATGGTGAAAAAAAATATCATTGAACAATAATATATTATATATATAAAATCATCCTCTAAACAATGAAAGACGACTTCTTCTTTTTTTTTACAAAAGGATATATATGTAGTTAGTGCCTTGCTATAACTGATGTGGTTAAACTGGAGCAAAAAAAGTAGCAGCTACATATGCTGACATGGAAGCAACTGGTGGTGACAGGGTACTGGGTGAACACCCGGAGAGGGGGGAACCTTGGCCTAAAACCATGCATGTTTGGACATTGTATATTGGTGTAGTGGTCGACGGATTTGGTAAGGGTGGAACTTGACGTACTATTAGATGAGACACTTCAGGTACTGTATAATCTCTTTTCTTGTTTAGGTTTGCCTGCAGTAATAATAATATTTCATCTATGCTTTCTATTGGCAACCAAGGCATAAACAACCTTAGTTATGTCTAACCTATATAAATTTTATCATTGTAGATTATGTTTAGGAATATGCGCCAACCGCTTTGGTGGTCACAAACATATATACACTTGTATTTTTGTTCTTTTATCATTTTTTAGTTTAATTCTATTTTAGTATCCAAGCTAGGATTTACATCTATTACCTAATTGTCATGGAAGAGCTAATATTTTCAAAACTACTTTATAATAGTATTAGTGAAGTCTAATTTGAAAACATCCCATACCAAAATTTTAAATTATTACTAGAATTGCAGTTGCAATATGGTGGCTAAAACTAGAATTTGGTTCAGTGTTTCTGAATTTGTTTAGCCTTGGTACTTTGAGATACATAGGTTGTTCAAGGATGCTCTCTTATTAAGTTTGGGCATTACTAGTTGTCTTACAAGGGCTTGTTGTCACATAAGGCTTTATAGTATCGAAGACTATAATTGTATAGGGAAGAACACTAGAAAATTCAGAAGGATGAGACTCTTTTAGGTGAATATAAGATAAGTTTATTTAGATAACAGACAAAACATGTACTAGTTATTCCACTGAATCTGTTGCAAAGCTTCTCAACAAGAGCTTCCATTAGTTTATCTTGGTAAAAGTTGAATTACTAGTATATTACATTTTGAGAAAATAAACAAAGTGAAAACATATTATATTTTAGAACTCTGTTTTACTGTTTTTTTTTTTTACAGAAACCCACTTATATTGTCAGTTTTTGCCTTATGTATTATTGCTCATACCATGTCATGTATTACTAAATGTCACCAAAAAAGCTGACTTAGAGCATTAGACTTTTAGCTTTTGTATTATTGTTCCTACGGGTCATGTTCTCTGAGCATCTCCAACAGTGGGCTGATTCAGCTCTTGAATCATGAATTAGAGGAGAATTCGTCCCCAACAAATATTACAATCAATAATATACAGCAAGATATTACGGGGCCAATTTAGAATTCTGAATTAGCCCGCGAGCCGATTTTATCGGCTCGCAATAATTTCTCAGTGGAAAAAAAGGCGCGAGCCGATAAAATCGGCTCCTCACGTAAGGAGAAAATTGAGAAATACGTGTATTTCTCCCACGCCGATAAAATCGGCTCACCACCGTTGGGGAAAATTCATCTTCTTCCCCGTAATCGTACAGATCGTGATATTCTTTCTTGTAATACTGTTGGAGATGCTCTTACCCTATTCTCTCCTATGGAGGTTCTGTTTTTCATTTTATAAGCCAAATTGAAACATCTATTGTCAAATAATAGTTAACAATCATTTCAAAGAAATTCAATGGACTAGCTGCTGGTGTTTTGAATGGACGGAAGTCAACAACAAGTTATTCTCTTCAAATAAAAAATTAAATGAACTTTTCAGTACTCAGAATAATAAATTAACCAATCCAACTAATTCAAGTAAATGAACAAGAACATATTTTGACTACATAAGCGCTTCCTACATTTCATGCTAGTGTATGATATTTTTATTTTCAAACTGAATTATGACAACTTTGTAATTATTGTTGTTTATGTGGACATATGAAGGGTTTACCTATGAAGTGTGCAACACCTAAAATATAAAAACAAATACTTCCAAAAATCCTATTTGAAGGAATAACATAATACGAGTTGCATATTTTAATCTGAGTTGCATATTTTAATACCAATCTGGGAAGAACCCGCAACATCTGCTCAAAACCCCCTAGAAAGGATCATATACCTCATGAATTTCTCTTCCTTTTCTCCTTTTCTTTCATTTTTCTTGATTTCTTCTCCACCTTTCGTTGTTTTTGTTTTATGTTACTTCATTTCCTCATTAGCATCGAATTGATGGTCCATTCAACTAGACCGATGGGTCGTGGACCACCGCGATTGAGTCCAAGTCTTCAAAACAGTGAGCTTAACTATTTGAATTGTTTTCATCAGTTTTTTGAAAACCAGACTGGACTGTAGTCAGAGTGCAATTAATCGAGGGTCATTGGACTATACAGCATGGAACTGAATTAGACGTTAAAAGATGCAAAAACCATAATTAGGAAATTGCGAGAACATGTCAAAACCAAAAATCCGAAACAAAAGAATCACTATTACTGGGTGCAATTATTTTAGTTGCGAACAAACTAAATAGGTCTTAATACAACGCTCATGTATCTTAACTACCTCTATGTGATAAACTTGTGAGGGTAGCTGCTTTATACAAAATTCTGAAAACTGTTGCTTTTTGTAAGCAATATTGGACAATCCTTGCTTTGCACTACATATGGTCAAAATCCTATTTGTAAACTCGTGGTATGGACTGCATGTATATTTATTTTGTAAAATGCCTAATGTGGGTTCTAGTTTCCAAAGAGAAAAAAAGGTGTTGCTGCAACCAGCAGCAGTTTAAAAAAAACATCTACAAGGGATGTTGCCAGTTTGAAAAAATAATAATAATTGAAAATGAATGTTAAAACAGACAGGATTAAGCAGTTTGAGTGAATGTGAGAGTTTAAGTTTGCTTTGTAGTTGTGTTGATGATGTTTGTTGTGGTGAAGAATTGATGGTTAATGGTTGTAGAACTGCTGCATGAATATGTGTCTCTATGAAAACTTACATATTTGCTGCATCTTTTACTTTATTTAACATTAAATAGGTTACACATAGTTTGTCTATACACACACACACACACACATATATATATATATATGTGTTGTGTGTATATATATATACAGTTTAATAACGTATAATGCACATCATATTGCCTTCCTGCATAATATTTTAAGTCCTAAACGTATATTTTCTTCTGTTGGGACTCTTTTACTTTGTTAATATTTGACATAAAAATTACTAACATCTTGATTGTTTGTTTGTATTGCAGATGTTAGAGAATATCAAAAGCAAAGTAAGATGAAATCAAATGTTCGGTTGGTTTGTAAGTAAGTGTAACGACCCAGAAAATCTGAACCAATTTAAAATTTTTAAATTGGCTAAAATAATGGATTTTAAATATTTAAAATAAATATTTTAAATAATGGCGATGAAAACTAAGTTTGAATCGACGATTGAAAACGAATATAATTAATTCTAATTATATATAGAATTGAAAATGGCGCGGTAGTTCGATAATTCGATTTCAAACTTCAATTGAGTATACCGGGTGCAAAACAATCCGGATGTTAGTGAAACCAAAAACATTAGAGTCTAATTGATGATATCTTTCTAACGAATCCGACCAATCGAAATTTGATAGCGGGAGTCAAAAGATATGTCCAGTTGAAAGTTCTGAATAGTCGCTATGGAATTCAGGCCCTTAAAAATGGACATTTTGCATACGACCTCGGATTTCGACGAAACCACTTTTGTTAGATCCGCAGTGTCAGGTTATTGCTAGGTTTCAAATTTCATAATTTTTCGAATCAATATGTGAGCGTGGCAAAAGAAAACGCGTTTGACCAGTTTCTGTTGATTTTAATCGACTGGAAATTGGCCATTTTTCAAACGGTCTCAGAATTTGACGAAACTAGTTTTGTTAGGACCGTATCGTCAATACGAAGCTAGAAAATATTTTTCAGGAATTTTTCTAGTTAGTATGTGGCCCCGGTAATTTGAAATGTACGTTTAAAATTAAATATATTGATTTAAAAGAAAGAACAAAAGGAAACTGATTGTAACGATCAAATCAGCTTGCGATGCATATCCCATTGTGTTCGGAATAGGGGTAAAACGCTATGGAAGACAGGCGGTGGGCCTCGCTTCGAGGTCGTATGTAGAAGTCAACCTTTTTACAAATTAAATAAAAAATATATATATATATTATTTTAATTTCCTTTTCCCTCCCTTTATCTTCACTGCCCCCCCCCCCCCGTTCCCTTTTATTTTCAGAAGAAAAAAAAACAAAACCTAAATCGAATCGCCAGAGCCGCCCCCCCCCCCCCCCAACCTCGAACGCCGACGAAGAGCCCCCCCCCCCCCTGAAGCGAAGCCGCCGCCCTCACCGTACCCCCCCTCTTCCTCGTACTTCGAACCCCCCTCGAAGCTCGCGAAGACGTAGAGCCACCACCCCCCTCGAAGCTCGCGAAGCAGTCGCCCCACCCCCCGTCGAATCCAGTCGCGACGCCACCCTCGAGAGACCCAAACCGACGAACGCCTCCTCCCCTTCGACACCTCGGTGAGCCATTTTACTTTTTTTTATTTTATTTTTAGTTTTAATTTAGTTTTGTTAAAACTAAATACTGTCTTTTTATTTTAAGTTATAAAACTGTATTTTTATTTTAAGTTATAAAAACTGCATTTTTATAAAATATAAAAACTGTTTTGAAAAGTAAATTAAAAACTGAATAAATTAAATAAAGTTTAAAACTGAAACTGTTTTAAAATATAAAGAAATAAAACTGAATTTTATAAAGTATAAAAACTGATTTTGTTTTTAAAATAAAATCTGATTTTGTTTTTAAAGAAAGAAAAAAAAACAAGGAAAAACTGATTTTAAAAGCAAAAGTAAAAATCATATTTTTATATGTTGAAAGCGAAAGTAAAAATCATATTTTTATATATTGAATAGCGAAGTCAAAATTCGATTTTTATATATTGAATAGCATAGTAAAAATTCTATTTTTACATATGCAGAGAATACGGGTGAAAGCGAAAAATAGGCGAAGATTTCTATTAAGAAGAGTCTTGAAGTTGGATAGCTATTGGTGAGATTTCTGATTTAAAATTTATATATATATACGTGTGAAGTAAAAGTGAATTGCTATATATAAATATATATATATATATATATACGCCCCTCGTCCACAAACCATGGACGATATTTATTGGTTGAAATTGTGGTGAAAATTGAATGATTGTTTGGGATTGTTTGTGATTGATATTGGTTGATTGTGGTTGAAAAATACCCATTTGTGGTTGTGAAATATTTGGTTGAAACCACATAGGATTAGTTTGTGGAAATGAAATAAATATATATACATGCCGCCTGCGTGCGAACTAGATGCATGTTTCCCATTGTCAAAAACCGCGAGGTTTTAAGGTAGATCGAGGAGCCGTACTAGGGACGGTGCCGGTGTAACTACCCTGCCGTTATGCTGCCGAAATTTTGAATAATATTTGTGTGTTTGAATTATTTTCATATGCTTAAACTATATTTATTCATTGTATAGAAAACATTCATGTGTTGAATTGATATTCATTCGTTGTTTAGAAATTCATGTGTTGAATGGTATTCATATTTTGAAATAAATTGTTCGATAATAAAAATCACATTTTTATCTATATATAAAAACTATTGAAAACATTCATGTGTTGAATTGATATTCATCCGTTGTTTAGAAATTCATGTGTTGAATGGTATTCATATTTTGAAATAAATTGTTCGATAATAAAAATCACATTTTTATCTATATATAAAAACTATTGAAAACATTCATGTGTTGAATTGATATTCATCCGTTGTTTAGAAATTCATGTGTTGAATGGTATTCATATTTTGAAATAAATTGTTTGATAATAAAAATCACCTTTTATCGACTATATGAACTATATAGAAAAATAGTGTTTTGAAAAGAATTGTTTTACAATAAAAATCACCTTTTTATTGTATGCATAAATCGTTGAAATGTGAAGTGTTAAAAATAACCACTTGTTCAAAATAAACATATATGAGTTGAAATATTCATTAATTAGCTAATGAAATGATTTGCACCTATTTATGTAACGTTAGAATGAATGGTGTTTTTAAACCAAATAGAAACCAAATATGAAGTTGAATAGAAAATGAAAAAAAAAATGATATGGACTGTATATATATGTACATGCATATTCATTGAACAGGTTATAGCAAAGGGGCTAGAGAAGAAGAATAAAATTTGTGCCCGACAAATAGGTACACATTTACTGATTTGTTTGGGTGATGATTTTGAGCCTGTTGGCTAGCCGCTTGGCTTTTTCTTTTTCTTTTTGAGATTAGAAGGACCGGGACGCTATTTGCGATTTCCCGACGCTCCCGGTACAGGGGAGGTTATGGCGAAATTTTTCCAAAATTTAAGGTGTTAGAAATTTTTTTGAAGTGAAAACGATATAGAAATCATTGAATGAACTATATTTATATAACTATATAAATATAAATAAAATTAAAATGAAACGAAGCCGTGCAGTTCGTATTTTGAAACCGTGATTTCAAACGACTAGTACGGGAAATCCGACCATTGGATTTTCCCGAAATCTCAACCGTCGGGTTCGCCTTGGAATACTCTTTCCAACGGCACCAACCTTGTAAAAATCCAACGGTTGGATTGTCTGGAATGTTTAATTCAAATCTGAAGAAAAACAGCGCCAGAAGCGATTATATTTATATATATATATAAATATAATTATATATTTAATCGAATAACGACGCTGCAGTTCGTATTTTGAAATCGAAAATTCAAACGATTGTACCGGGAGATCCGACCGTCGGATTTTCCCGAAACTGGAACCGTTGGATTCGTTTTGAAAAGACCTTTCTAATGATGTAAATTTTGTGAAGATCCAACGGTTAGATTTTCAGATATGTGTAAATCAAATCTGAAGAAAAACAGCGCCACGGCCGCCTTATGGCCCGAAGCGTCGTTTTGAATAAAATGGCTATTTTAAAATAAATAAAAATAGCGATAAATAGTTATAAAATATCGTAAGCGATATGGAATGGAAATAAACTGAATTTGCTTGATTTATGTGATGTTTGATGGTTGAATGTGTTTGGTGTAAAAACTATATAAAGAACACAATTGGTGTTGTCGAATAATTTAACCATTGAAATAAATCGATTTGAAATTCTAAATATACGTGAATTATTTGAAAAGGCCGAGTTAATTCTCATTTCGAATAATCGACCGACGATTGAAATTCGAAGATGAAGACGATGGTCGAAGACCGGAGATCTTCACCTCGTTTGGATGGTAACCGAGGTCCTGATTGGGAGGCATCCCGAAATATGGATAATGAGTGGTGATCGTTCAGACGTACGTGTTGATCGATGGGTTTGCGAGGTATTTAGTGCCTCCGGTTTCGTTCAGACCCAGAACGGACTTGTAAATGGACTGTGTGTCCGGCATTGGAATTTGTTCTGTGTGATTGATAGCCATCAGTTGCACGGTGTGAATTGCCTGTGTGGCATGCTAAGATGCAATGATCAGGGCTTCTGTTGAAAAGCAAAGTCTTGTGGTGATGATCAAAGCACCGCCTGTGTGGCGTAGCTTTGTGTATAACGTGAATTCGCGAGCCTCACACCCCGGTATGAACCTAAAACGGGAGAAGGACATCAGGGGGGACGTGCGTTTTCTTTCTAGCTAGGGTGGTGTCAGTGACCTACCAGCCCTGACATTTATATACTTTTCACCTATGTGGTTGTTGCTGTTGCGAGGCGCCTCGGTTTGATCGGACGATCCGGGTCTGATGGAGTCATTCGTTGGCTCATTTACACCCCAAAGGGTGGAGAAACGCATTGTTCAGGCATTATAATCCACTTCGTGTGGACCGGCCCTGACGATCCAGGGTATGGTTGCGGCTGTACCTGAGACTCGAGCTAGACAGTCTCGAATTCGGTAAGGACTATCTTTTGCCTTGGTTCATGACGGAAATCCAATTTCCAAATACGACATCGTGCGGTTTTGATTGTATACCTATATATGGCGACATAGTGGTATGAGGCATTAATGCCGTCTATGATTGATAGTTATGATTTGAAATTGTTTTCAAAACATATAAACACTAGCAATAATATCAAATGCCTTTGTTTTATTCGTATCAAGCATATCTTGGCCGTTATAAGGTAAAAACTCTATCCTCCGGTTTGCGTTGCATTGTGTGATGGGAACTGAGTCTTATAACGGCTTCATTTTCATAAAAAGCATAGCGATGTTTAAAAGAAAGATTTGTTTTAAAGCACTGGCAATCCAATGGAGTAAACCCGTTCCACGAAAGTGGCGTGGTCCTGTGATTAGCCAATTATATATGTGTTGAGTGGATTTCTCATACCAGTCCCATGACTGACTCGTAGTTTGTTTCACTCTCAAACTCGGGTGCCCCTTTTTCTACACGGGCAGCCTTGTATTCAGGTTTAGCTGGTTCTTTCTGGATAGCTGGAGCTGAAGATGGATTCTATCGTTTATTTCTTTTCTTTTTATGTTGTTCAGCTCCTATTGTACATATTTTGTTTATTTCCGCTGTAGACATTTATGTATAGCTGAACTGTATTTGTACTAAGTAAGATCCTGTATACTGTGTAACTCTGATGATTACTTTTATCCAGTATATTTTGTTGTTCATTCTGGTGTATTTATTTAATTCTGTTCTGCTATTATATGTTTCTGTGTTATATTCCAAAGATAACCTTGTTTCCGTGAGAACGGGAAATCGGGTCGTCTCAGTAAGTTGATACAAATCATACAAAATATTATGTATGGACATAGGATAAGTTGTTAAAACAATATTTATAAAATACTATGTTTGGATATGGTAAAATTGTTTTAATATGTATGAAGTGTTATACTTGGATATGCCAAAAGTTTGAACATGTATGAAATTTATGTTTATACAAGGGAAAGTTGTTTGAATATATATGAAATATCATGATGTAATTTACATTTTTTTTGTTTATGAAATATGATAAATTTATATGTTGAGAAGAATTGGTTAGCGGTTGCTATCTATGTGAAAAGGCTGGAAGAACAGCGAACAAAATCTGCAAAATAAATATTAAATTTAATAGCGTATGAAAAACGCAATTGTAAAACAAACGCTACAGAAAGCGATCATAAAAATCGCTATTAAAAGTAACTATGGATGATCTTTCTTATAGCATTTTTGTCTAATAGCACATGAAAAACGCTATAGAAAAGTTATTTTGCATAGCGTTTATGTCACTGCTATTTAAAGCTAAGGGTCTATGATAGCATGTCGTTCCCTAGCGTTCTCTGAAACGCTATAGCAGGGTAACATAGCGTTTTTCAAACGCTTTGAAAGCCCTTATTTGTTGTAGTGATTACGATTTACACCTAGTGGAGATAGGGGCAGGCGGCACCTATGTAGTCAGCTAGGGGTACGTAAGACTAGTATTATGATTTCTAAGTAGTGGGTGGGATCACCTTATTATATAACACATGCTACTAGTTGGGACACTAGTAGGGGTAAGGATCCTTGTTACAGAGGACACTAGTTGGAGTACTAGTAGGAATACGAAACATTCCATGTAAGACACTTGTAAAGATGCTAGTTAGGTGGTGCAGAGCAAGTAGATCTCATAGAAATATTTTAATGGCGAAGCAGAGGAATCCTGATATGCTTGATAGGAATCTTACGAAATTATACTTAGTTTATCTTGAATGGAAACCTTGCGATGTTACTTGACAAAAATCACATCATGTTATCCTTAGTTATCTTGCCTGTTGCTTATCTTGTCATCATGCTTATGTTTACTTTCAGTTTACTCATGCCATATTATCTTTACCTATTTTTATGCTAAAAGTCACTAGGACTTACTCAGTCTTTATGACTGACCCATTTTGTTTCGCCTCTTTCTATTCCGTTCCCCCCCCCTCAGGTTCGCAGGGTGGGAATACAGCTTAGCTCGGACCTTACCAAGCTCCAAGGCTCTTTCATGCAAGGCTTGGATTTTTCTTGGCTATGGCTTGCTTTGCTTTATTGGGGAATAATATAACTTATTTTTATGCTTCTTTGTTTTTGAGCAAGACAGATATTTTAACTATGTAATTTGGGTATTGGAAGTTGATGGGCTTTTATTGTAAACAATCATATTTAATAAATGATTTTAAGTACTTCCACTTTACTTTCCGCTGTTTTATATATGTCTGTCTTGTAATATTTCTGTTCCAGTACCCATAATGCTCCATTGAAGTTAAGGCATTCCCTTTGTGAGTGACCTTAATGGATGTGGGGTGTTACATTAACTCTCCATTCCTATATAAGGATACCTTTTCTCCATTTTCTTACCATTCCATTCCATTTCCACCTTTCCACCTTCTTCTTAAAGCTTATGGCCATGATTTCCATGGCATAAGTCTTCCTCTTTGTGAAGACCCGCAACCTCCCCGTTAAGGAAAGCGTCGGATAGTTCGAGAACAACCCACAACAGAACGCATACAGAAGAACATTTCACTGTTATTACAACAATGCACCAGATTACAAGAATATACAGAGTATAAAAGAATATTACACAGAAATATCAGAGATTTAAATTAAATTTAAATACATCGCAGCGGAAAATAATACAATACACAACTAGAAGAGATATACGGATACAAAGCTTTCCGGATATCGTTCCAGCTGTAAACCAGGATCCTGTGAATATAAATCTGCAAAACCAAAACTACTAGCTGCCCGTGTCAAAATAGGGGCACCCAGAGTTTAGGTTAAAACAATAAACTCCAGGTCAGTCATGTGACTGGTGTGAGAACTAAAACAGTTAATCTTTATTTTAAATCATTAGGTAAATCAAGGGACCACGCCGTATAACACGGAACGGGTTTCCTCCCAAGAATACCAGGGCATAAAACAAACAGCGCAATGCTAAATAAAGAAAAATGAAGCTGTTATAAGACCCAGGTCCTATCACACAATGCAACGCAAGCCGGGGGATAGGGTTTTCCCTTATAACAGCCAAAGAATGCTTGATACGTTTAAAACAAATCATTTGATACTATAATAAGTGCATAGTGCATAAAACAACTTCAAATCATAAGTATCAATCATAGGCGGCATGGGTACCATATATCATGTCGCCATATATAGGTTTACAAATAAAACCGCAAAGTCACGTATTTGGAAATTGGATTTCCTTCTATGAACCGAGGCAAAAGATAGTCCTCAACCGATTCGAGACAATCTAGCCCATGTCTCAGGATCAGAGCTCGAGTGACCCTTGGATCGTCAGGGCCGGTCCACCGATGTGGATTAAACTTAAACCCTGAACATGCGTTCCCCCGCCCTTTGGGGCGTAAACGAGCCAACGAATGGCTCCATCGGTTCGAGAACGACCGATCAATCCGAGGCGCCTCGCAACAGCAACAACCACATAAGTCAAACTCGTCAGGGCGTGTAAAACCACTGACGCCACTTTTTATCTAGAAGGAAACGCATGCCCTCCCTGAGGTCCGTCTCCCGTTTTTGGTTCATACCTGGTGTGAAACACGCGAGGTAAACGTTACACAAAGCTACGCCACAAAGGCCGTGCTTTGATCATCACCACAAGACTTTGCTTTTCAACAGAAGCCTTGATCATTTGCATCTTAGCATGCCACACAGGCAAACCATCCTATGCAACCGATATCAGTCACACAGGGTGAAATCCGATGTCAGACACACAGTCCATTTACAAGTCCGTCCTGGGTCTGAACGAAACCGGAGGCACCTAGTACCCCGCCTATCCATCGATCTCCAAGTACGTCTGGACGATCACTAACTGTTTCCATCTTCTTGGGTGTACAGCCCAATCAAGATCATCAGTTACCACCCAAACGACGTGAAGACTTCCGGTCTTCGACCATCGTCTTCATCTTCGACTTATCGTCGTATCAGTTATTCAGAATGGGATAAACCCGGTCTTTCCGAATAACTCGCGTATATATTATAAAAGTGTTACACAAACACAACATACGCCTCATTCCAATTCATCAGTCACTAACCGTAAATTAATCAAGAGAATAATTCCCCAAATATTAACCCCGAAGGCCGAAACCAACATCAGATCAATATTCAGAAAACCATTCTGCTTAGCTAACCGACAGTTAGTTTCTGATTTCACATTCATAGGGAAAGATTCCCATTAATTTTATCAAAGATAAATTCCTTGAATTTATTCTTTAATCAACTTTTGAATATCAATTCAAACTAGTCGGGATTAGCGAACCTTACCGAAGTAATCATTTGTTTAATTTCCCAATCCCAACCTATTCATCCCATGAAGCAAAACTGGTCATACTTCATATCTAACACCACGGTGTTATCGGTAAATTCAATTACCATTTCACGTTCAAATCTAATTAAAGATTTAACTATCGCCTGGAGCAAAACTGGTGATACTCCATTTTCGATCTTTTCAATCTAATTAAAGATTCATTAAAACTCCACTTAGTTTTAATCTTCGACTGGGTTAAAGAATCAGTGTCATTTAAAACACGGTTCACGATAAACCCAAAATCTCATTCATTAATTATCGGGTTAAAGAACGAGTGCTATTTAAAAACACTGTTCACGATAAACCCAAAAATCAATACCAATTCAATTCCAATTAAATATTATTTAATTGGTACACTTCATTAAATCTAAATAAAAAGATTTAATCTTTTCTCAACTGGGTTCAAGAACAGTGTTAGTGAAGACACCATCCACGACAAACCCAAATCACATTTGATATTCAATATAAGGCTCTGAATAGAAAATATATCGGCTTATATTCAATATCAAATTCTACGATTAACAAATGTCGTATTGGAACTAACGATATAAATATATCTTTCAAATTTCCATAACAACACCTGTATAATCACGAATTCCAACATCGAAATATTCCGAAGACAATTTCGATTCAAATCCACTCCAATGCAATCATTGGAATTTTGGTTACTTTTAAAACCCTTTTCGAATTCAATTTATTTATTTAAAAATAAATAGAATTATATTTCTAGTTCAAAACTAGTTCATTTCGATAAAAATCTATTTTTATCTTTACAAATATGGAGTTTTTCATCCCAATTCTTTCTAAATCATTTCTTATGATTTTACACAAATTATTACTATTTTTAATAATTTTATCAAGGCCCGTACAGTCGATTTCCATCAATGGCCATCGAACTGCAGTTACAGCGACCTTTTTCAAATTTGATTTGGACATAATTCCAAATCCAACCGTTAGATTTCAAATTTCTAACATTCGCTAGAAAGCTCTTTTCGATACGAACCCAACGGTTCCAGTTTTAGGAGAATCCGACGGTCGGATCTCCCGTAATGTCCATTCGAAGTCAATGGTCGAAATTCGCGAACTGCCGCGGCGCGGCGTGTTCTATTCAAGCCATTATATTATATATATAATATATATAATATATACTTCGTCGATTTCTATTTAAAACGAATTATATAAATAGTTTTAAATTCGTTTCAAAAGCAATTTCAACTTCCATTTCAATTCAAATCAAAATTGAATTCTTCTCTATAAATTCGTTTTAAAATTCATTTCTATTCAATTCAAATTTCAATTCAATTCATTTCGAAATCGTTTTCAATTCAATTCATTCCGAAATATTCGATTTCGAAATCACTTTTCAATATTCATTTTAAAATGAATAAAATCGATATAAATATCGTTCACGTCAAAATGGCGTCAATCTAATCCTCACGGCTTCACATATTTCTATTTTCAAATATTCTATTTCGAATATTTCTATTTCAAATATTTCTATTTCAAATATATTTTTTTCGAAACTGGAATGAGGCCCAATCAATTACCATATAATGTTAATTATATGGATTTTCATACAACACATGTATATAATAGCAACGACAAATAATCAACCATCAACCAAAGTGCACTACACTGTATAAGCATCAAATATAGATATTCAACGCTCATAACAGCCTGTCAATCAATCGATCGACATATTTAATCAATCAGGATGAGTGAAATTCATATTTCATCCCAACACCCGTGTGGGGTTTCAAACAATCAAACACAGATTTTAGTTGTGCAGTTGGGCGATGTGTAAAATTTATCGTCCCAATCAATGTCCTTCAAATAGGTGTACATAAACAAACCATTCGGTTTATAAATGAATATTTATTTATTCACTTCACGTTAAAAATTATATTTTTAACGATAAAACATTTTATTTCAACATATGAATTTCTCTTCAATTCATTTATTCTATAAAATGATATTTTTATTTTTCTAACATATTTTAGAAAATTTCGGCGGCATAACGGCACGATACTAGAAACGGGACGAGGCCTAGCCTTATCCCCGGTCTAGTGAAGGCCCACGCCATTCACTCATCAATCAAATCAATTTCATTATGCAAACCACAAAATTTGGAGTAAGGGTCTAACCTAGCCTTACTCCTTCGCCTTATAACGGCGCACGTCTAATCCTAACCAATTTATCGATTCGATTTTTCACACCACAAACCACATTCAAACCAATATCGCAATCAATCACCAAACAGTCAAACAAACAAGTCCATGGTCTGTGGACGGTTGTGTCGGGTGCTACTAAGCACCGTCTACATCCTAGTATAAATATATATCTAGAAAAGAAATAGAAAGGTGAGAAATTCTCACATATAGCTATCCTAGCTCCACGACACTTCATTTGCAGAAGTCTTCGTCGTTTCGCCTTTTTGTCACCTTCGTTGCTGCTTTCACTACATACGTAAAAATCACATTTTTACTTCGCTATTCAATATATAAAAATCGAATTTTTACTTCGATGTTCAATATATAAAAATGCTATTTTTCTATCGAAGTTCAATATATAAAAATTCTATTTTTCTATCGAAGTTCAATATATATAAATTCTATTTTTCTATCGAAGTTCAATATATAAAAATTATATTTTTCTATCGAAGTTCAAAACATAAAAACTATATTTTTCTTTCGAAGTTCAAAAGATAAAAACTATATTTTTCCTTTCGAAGTTCAAAATCAGTTTTCTATTTCTTATAAAATCAGTTTTCTAATCTAAAAAAAAAAAATCAGTTTTCTTAACTAAATAAAATCAGTTTTCTAAACTAAAAAAAAAAAAAAAAAATCAGTTTTTATTTTCTTTTCAAAACCGTCTTTAAATTATTTTCAAAACAGTTTTTGAAACTCTTTTATAAAAAATCTGTTTCTCTTTTATTAAAAATGCAGTTTTAAATTTCTATTCTTTTAAAAATGGTTTTAAATTTCATTTAAAAATAGTTTTTGTTTTCTTTTAAAAACAGTTTTCAATTTTCTTTTCAAAAATTCTGTTTTCTAAAATTCTTTTAAAAATTCTGTTTTTAAAACTAAAAGAAATCGGTTTAAACTCTCTTTAACAAAATTCTGTTTTTTTTTCAAAACTAAAAGAAATATACAGTAATTAATTTTAAATCGTTTTATAAATCAGAAATCATAAAACAAAAATGAAAATAAATATAAAGTAAATGCTTACCGGCGTTCGTCGATTTGGGTCTCTCGAGGGTGGCGTCGCGACTGGATTCGACGGGGGGTGGGGCGACTGCTTCGCGAGCTTCGAGGGGGGGGTGGTGGCTCTGCGTCTTCGCGAGCTTCGAGGGGGGGTTCGAAGTACGAGGAAGAGGGGGGGTACGGTGAGGGCGGCGGCTTCGCTTCAGGGGGGGGGCTCTTCGTCGGCGTTCGAGGTTGGGGGGGGGGGGCGGCTCTGGCGATTCGATTTAGGTTTTTTTTTTTTTCTGAAAATAAAAGGGAACGGGGGGGGCCAGTGAAGATAAAGGGAGGTAAAAGGAAATTAAATAATATATATATTTTTTTTTATTTATTTAATTTGTAAAAAGGTTGACTTCTACATACGACCTCGAAGCGAGGCCCACCGCCTGTCTTCCATAGCGTTTTACCCCTATTCCGAACACAATGGGATATGCATCGCAAGCTGATTTGATCGTTACAATCAGTTTCCTTTTGTTCTTTCTTTTAAATCAATATATTGAATTTTAAACGTACATTTCAAATTACCGGGGCCACATACTAACTAGAAAAATTCCAGAAAAATATTTTCTAGCTTCGTATTGACGATACGGTCCTAACAAAACTAGTTTCGTCAAATTCTGAGACCGTTTGAAAAATGGCCAATTTCCAGTCGATTAAAATCAACAGAAACTGGTCAAACGCGTTTTCTTTTGCCACGCTCACATATTGATTCGAAAAATTATGAAATTTGAAATCTAGCAATAACTTTACACTGCGGACCCAACAAAAGTGGTTTCGTCGAAATCCGAGGTCGTTTGCAAAATTACTATTTTTAAGGGCCTTATATATATAAAAATATATATAAATTCCACAGCGACTATTTCTAATTTTAAACTGGACATATCTTATCATTTCTAAAATGAAATCTCAGTTTGTTAACTTCGTTACAAAGATATAGTTATACAGATTCAAATATTTCTTGTTTCGTTCAATTCTGACTTATATTGAATTCTGTATATTCATTTGAAATTAGAAATCGAATTTTCGAACTACCGCGCCATTTTCAATTCTATTTATAATTATATATAAATATTTATATTCTAACGACGACGTATATAAATATATACGTCGAATTCTATTCAAAATAAATTTCACGTCGATATTATTTAAAATAATCTATTTTAAATATTCAAAATTCGCTAAAATTGCCAAAATAAAAATTTTAAACTGGCCCAGAATTTGCGGGTTGTTACAATCTCCCCCACTTAAAACTTTTCGTCCTCGAAAAGGAACAAAGTCGAAAGTGGTTTGATTAATCAACTCTATGATCGGTCAGGCTTCCATTCTCCAACTCTTTAGTTTCTGAGAATTTTCAAAATTTCAAAAATTTGGCTAACACCCTAAATTTTTGAAAAATTTCGCCATAACCTCCCCTGCACCGGGAGCATCGGGGAATTTCAAATAGCTTCCCCGGTCCTTCAGATCTCAAAAAGTAAAAGAAAAAGCCAAGCGGCTAGCCAATAGGCTCACAAAATCATCATCACCCAAACAAACAGTAAATTATGTAGTAAACATGTACCTATTTGTCGGGCAAACAAATTTTATTCTCTGCTCTAGCCTCCTTGCTATGACCTGTTCAATGATATATATGTATATGCAAGCAAACGCAACCAATCATCGATATAATTCAATATTTGGTTCTGTTAGGCTAAATGGCTAAAAATTAGCAAACAAATAAACAAACAACACAAACATCAATCAATTTGTGAATTAGAGTTTCAAATCCATAACTTTGATACATACCCAAAAAATCATGTTTTTGATGTCAAATCACAACAATAAGCCCTATCTAATTTTGGTTCTCACACCAGCCTAATGGAAATATACAGGTATCACACCTTCGTCACTCGAAAATAAATACTGGTAACGCTGCAGCATTATCAGAATCATCCCCGGGCAACTAGAATGCGATTCTATATCCACCCAATATATTAAAACTTTGAATACACGCGGATCAGACGTATACGCAAAACCTATATATACTGGATTGTCCAACTCAATATAAATAGATAATCAAATACGAATAATTGATTTAAATTTTCAAAACAAAATTTGTTTTCATTTTCAAAAATGTACTCTTCACACTCGTTCTAGGATACTACTGATCCCATCTCTAATGAGTCATTCCATTGGATATTACTAATCCAATATCTGATGAATTCTTTCGTATGGTTCTAATGTGTCTTGTTCTCTGAGCTTTGTAAACCAAAGCTCTGATACCACGTGTGAAGACCCGCAACCTCCCCGTTAAGGAAAGCGTCGGATAGTTCGAGAACAACCCACAACAGAACGCATACAGAAGAACATTTCACTGTTATTACAACAATGCACCAGATTACAAGAATATACAGAGTATAAAAGAATATTACACAGAAATATCAGAGATTTAAATTACATTTAAATACATCGCAGCGGAAAATAATACAATACACAACTAGAAGAGATATACGGATACAAAGCTTTCCGGATATCGTTCCAGCTGTAAACCAGGATCCTGTGAATATAAATCTGCAAAACCAAAACTACTAGCTGCCCGTGTCAAAATAGGGGCACCCAGAGTTTAGGTTAAAACAATAAACTCCAGGTCAGTCATGTGACTGGTGTGAGAACTAAAACAGTTAATCTTTATTTTAAATCATTAGGTAAATCAAGGGACCACGCCGTATAACACGGAACGGGTTTCCTCCCAAGAATACCAGGGCATAAAACAAACAGCGCAATGCTAAATAAAGAAAAATGAAGCTGTTATAAGACCCAGGTCCTATCACACAATGCAACGCAAGCCGGGGGATAGGGTTTTCCCTTATAACAGCCAAAGAATGCTTGATACGTTTAAAACAAATCATTTGATACTATAATAAGTGCATAGTGCATAAAACAACTTCAAATCATAAGTATCAATCATAGGCGGCATGGGTACCATATATCATGTCGCCATATATAGGTTTACAAATAAAACCGCAAAGTCACGTATTTGGAAATTGGATTTCCTTCTATGAACCGAGGCAAAAGATAGTCCTCAACCGATTCGAGACAATCTAGCCATGTCTCAGGATCAGAGCTCGAGTGACCCTTGGATCGTCAGGGCCGGTCCACCGATGTGGATTAAACTTAAACCCTGAACATGCGTTCCCCCGCCCTTTGGGGCGTAAACGAGCCAACGAATGGCTCCATCGGTTCGAGAACGACCGATCAATCCGAGGCGCCTCGCAACAGCAACAACCACATAAGTCAAACTCGTCAGGGCGTGTAAAACCACTGACGCCACTTTTTATCTAGAAGGAAACGCATGCCCTCCCTGAGGTCTGTCTCCCGTTTTTGGTTCATACCTGGTGTGAAACACGCGAGGTAAACGTTACACAAAGCTACGCCACAAAGGCCGTGCTTTGATCATCACCACAAGACTTTGCTTTTCAACAGAAGCCTTGATCATTTGCATCTTAGCATGCCACACAGGCAAACCATCCTATGCAACCGATATCAGTCACACAGGGTGAAATCCGATGTCAGACACACAGTCCATTTACAAGTCCGTCCTGGGTCTGAACGAAACCGGAGGCACCTAGTACCCCGCCTATCCATCGATCTCCAAGTACGTCTGGACGATCACTAACTGTTTCCATCTTCTTGGGTGTACAGCCCAATCAAGATCATCAGTTACCACCCAAACGACGTGAAGACTTCCGGTCTTCGACCATCGTCTTCATCTTCGACTTATCGTCGTATCAGTTATTCAGAATGGGATAAACCCGGTCTTTCCGAATAACTCGCGTATATATTATAAAAGTGTTACACAAACACAACATACGCCTCATTCCAATTCATCAGTCACTAACCGTAAATTAATCAAGAGAATAATTCCCCAAATATTAACCCCGAAGGCCGAAACCAACATCAGATCAATATTCAGAAAACCATTCTGCTTAGCTAACCGACAGTTAGTTTCTGATTTCACATTCATAGGGAAAGATTCCCATTAATTTTATCAAAGATAAATTCCTTGAATTTATTCTTTAATCAACTTTTGAATATCAATTCAAACTAGTCGGGATTAGCGAACCTTACCGAAGTAATCATTTGTTTAATTTCCCAATCCCAACCTATTCATCCCATGAAGCAAAACTGGTCATACTTCATATCTAACACCACGGTGTTATCGGTAAATTCAATTACCATTTCACGTTCAAATCTAATTAAAGATTTAACTATCGCCTGGAGCAAAACTGGTGATACTCCATTTTCGATCTTTTCAATCTAATTAAAGATTCATTAAAACTCCACTTAGTTTTAATCTTCGACTGGGTTAAAGAATCAGTGTCATTTAAAACACGGTTCACGATAAACCCAAAATCTCATTCATTAATTATCGGGTTAAAGAACGAGTGCTATTTAAAAACACTGTTCACGATAAACCCAAAAATCAATACCAATTCAATTCCAATTAAATATTATTTAATTGGTACACTTCATTAAATCTAAATAAAAAGATTTAATCTTTTCTCAACTGGGTTCAAGAACAGTGTTAGTGAAGACACCATCCACGACAAACCCAAATCACATTTGATATTCAATATAAGGCTCTGAATAGAAAATATATCGGCTTATATTCAATATCAAATTCTACGATTAACAAATGTCGTATTGGAACTAACGATATAAATATATCTTTCAAATTTCCATAACAACACCTGTATAATCACGAATTCCAACATCGAAATATTCCGAAGACAATTTCGATTCAAATCCACTCCAATGCAATCATTGGAATTTTGGTTACTTTTAAAACCCTTTTCGAATTCAATTTATTTATTTAAAAATAAATAGAATTATATTTCTAGTTCAAAACTAGTTCATTTCGATAAAAATCTATTTTTATCTTTTCAAATATGGAGTTTTTCATCCCAATTCTTTCTAAATCATTTCTTATGATTTTACACAAATTATTACTATTTTTAATAATTTTATCAAGGCCCGTACAGTCGATTTCCATCAATGGCCATCGAACTGCAGTTACAGCGACCTTTTTCAAATTTGATTTGGACATAATTCCAAATCCAACCGTTAGATTTCAAATTTCTAACATTCGCTAGAAAGCTCTTTTCGATACGAACCCAACGGTTCCGGTTTTAGGAGAATCCGACGGTCGGATCTCCCGTAATGTCCATTCGAAGTCAATGGTCGAAATTCGCGAACTGCCGCGGCGCGGCGCGTTCTATTCAAGCCATTATATTATATATATAATATATATAATATATACTTCGTCGATTTCTATTTAAAACGAATTATATAAATAGTTTTAAATTCGTTTCAAAAGCAATTTCAACTTCCATTTCAATTCAAATCAAAATTGAATTCTTCTCTATAAATTCGTTTTAAAATTCATTTCTATTCAATTCAAATTTCAATTCAATTCATTTCGAAATCGTTTTCAATTCAATTCATTTCGAAATATTCGATTTCGAAATCACTTTTCAATATTCATTTTAAAATGAATAAAATCGATATAAATATCGTTCACGTCAAAATGGCGTCAATCTAATCCTCACGGCTTCACATATTTCTATTTTCAAATATTCTATTTCGAATATTTCTATTTCAAATATTTCTATTTCAAATATTTTTTTTTTCGAAACTGGAATGAGGCCCAATCAATTACCATATAATGTTAATTATATGGATTTTCATACAACACATGTATATAATAGCAACGACAAATAATCAACCATCAACCAAAGTGCACTACACTGTATAAGCATAAAATATAGATATTCAACGCTCATAACAGCCTGTCAATCAATCGATCGACATATTTAATCAATCAGGATGAGTGAAATTCATATTTCATCCCAACACCCGTGTGGGGTTTCAAACAATCAAACACAGATTTTAGTTGTGCAGTTGGGCGATGTGTAAAATTTATCGTCCCAATCAATGTCCTTCAAATAGGTGTACATAAACAAACCATTCGGTTTATAAATGAATATTTATTTATTCACTTCACGTTAAAAATTATATTTTTAACGATAAAACATTTTATTTCAACATATGAATTTCTCTTCAATTCATTTATTCTATAAAATGATATTTTTATTTTTCTAACATATTTTAGAAAATTTCGGCGGCATAACGGCACGATACTAGAAACGGGACGAGGCCTAGCCTTATCCCCGGTCTAGTGAAGGCCCACGCCATTCACTCATCAATCAAATCAATTTCATTATGCAAACCACAAAATTTGGAGTAAGGGTCTAACCTAGCCTTACTCCTTCGCCTTATAACGGCGCACGTCTAATCCTAACCAATTTATCGATTCGATTTTTCACACCACAAACCACATTCAAACCAATATCGCAATCAATCACCAAACAGTCAAACAAACAAGTCCATGGTCTGTGGACGGTTGTGTCGGGTGCTACTAAGCACCGTCTACATCCTAGTATAAATATATATCTAGAAAAGAAATAGAAAGGTGAGAAATTCTCACATATAGCTATCCTAGCTCCACGGCACTTCATTTGCAGAAGTCTTCGTCGTTTCGCCTTTTTGTCACCTTCGTTGCTGCTTTCACTACATACGTAAAAATCACATTTTTACTTCGCTATTCAATATATAAAAATCGAATTTTTACTTCGATGTTCAATATATAAAAATGCTATTTTTCTATCGAAGTTCAATATATAAAAATTCTATTTTTCTATCGAAGTTCAATATATATAAATTCTATTTTTCTATCGAAGTTCAATATATAAAAATTATATTTTTCTATCGAAGTTCAAAACATAAAAACTATATTTTTCTTTCGAAGTTCAAAAGATAAAAACTATATTTTTCCTTTCGAAGTTCAAAATCAGTTTTCTATTTCTTATAAAATCAGTTTTCTAATCTAAAAAAAAAAAAAATCAGTTTTCTTAACTAAATAAAATCAGTTTTCTAAACTAAAAAAAAAAAAAAAATCAGTTTTTATTTTCTTTTCAAAACCGTCTTTAAATTATTTTCAAAACAGTTTTTGAAACTCTTTTATAAAAAATCTGTTTCTCTTTTATTAAAAATGCAGTTTTAAATTTCTATTCTTTTAAAAATGGTTTTAAATTTCATTTAAAAATAGTTTTTGTTTTCTTTTAAAAACAGTTTTCAATTTTCTTTTCAAAAATTCTGTTTTCTAAAATTCTTTTAAAAATTCTGTTTTTAAAACTAAAAGAAATCGGTTTAAACTCTCTTTAACAAAATTCTGTTTTTTTTTCAAAACTAAAAGAAATATACAGTAATTAATTTTAAATCGTTTTATAAATCAGAAATCATAAAACAAAAATGAAAATAAATATAAAGTAAATGCTTACCGGCGTTCGTCGATTTGGGTCTCTCGAGGGTGGCGTCGCGACTGGATTCGACGGGGGGTGGGGCGACTGCTTCGCGAGCTTCGAGGGGGGGGTGGTGGCTCTGCGTCTTCGCGAGCTTCGAGGGGGGGGGTTCGAAGTACGAGGAAGAGGGGGGGTACGGTGAGGGCGGCGGCTTCGCTTCAGGGGGGGGGCTCTTCGTCGGCGTTCGAGGTGGGGGGGGCGGCTCTGGCGATTCGATTTAGGTTTTTTTTTTTTCTTCTGAAAATAAAAGGGAACGGGGGGGCCAGTGAAGATAAAGGGAGGGAAAAGGAAATTAAATAATATATATATTTTTTTTTATTTATTTAATTTGTAAAAAGGTTGACTTCTACATACGACCTCGAAGCGAGGCCCACCGCCTGTCTTCCATAGCGTTTTACCCCTATTCCGAACACAATGGGATATGCATCGCAAGCTGATTTGATCGTTACAATCAGTTTCCTTTTGTTCTTTCTTTTAAATCAATATATTGAATTTTAAACGTACATTTCAAATTACCGGGGCCACATACTAACTAGAAAAATTCCAGAAAAATATTTTCTAGCTTCGTATTGACGATACGGTCCTAACAAAACTAGTTTCGTCAAATTCTGAGACCGTTTGAAAAATGGCCAATTTCCAGTCGATTAAAATCAACAGAAACTGGTCAAACGCGTTTTCTTTTGCCACGCTCACATATTGATTCGAAAAATTATGAAATTTGAAATCTAGCAATAACTTTACACTGCGGACCCAACAAAAGTGGTTTCGTCGAAATCCGAGGTCGTTTGCAAAATTACTATTTTTAAGGGCCTTATATATATAAAAATATATATAAATTCCACAGCGACTATTTCTAATTTTAAACTGGACATATCTTATCATTTCTAAAATGAAATCTCAGTTTGTTAACTTCGTTACAAAGATATAGTTATACAGATTCAAATGTTTCTTGTTTCGTTCAATTCTGACTTATATTGAATTCTGTATATTCATTTGAAATTAGAAATCGAATTTTCGAACTACCGCGCCATTTTCAATTCTATTTATAATTATATATAAATATTTATATTCTAACGACGACGTATATAAATATATACGTCGAATTCTATTCAAAATAAATTTCACGTCGATATTATTTAAAATAATCTATTTTAAATATTCAAAATTCGCTAAAATTGCCAAAATAAAAATTTTAAACTGGCCCAGAATTTGCGGGTTGTTACACTCTTTTCCACCACCACCTTGCCAAAGTTCGTCATTCTCCTCCTCCTCCACCTTACCTTATAAAGAGAGAGAGAGATTATTATATATAACATTATATATATATATATATTTTGGTGAAGAAGACGTTGCGCCGGAATACTGTCTAACGGTTCGCTCAACTAGGCTCGCCTACCGTGAAGATTTGGAAAGCTGTTTAGTGAGAACTCTTCAACCATGATTTATATAGTAGTGATGAATTATTATTGGTTAATGATGGTTGATATTAGTTGTGATGGACGATGGGTGCAAAGTTTAGAACACACACTATTAAGCGTTAGTGTTATAACGCTTGTGCACAATTATGATTTATTGAACCAAGTTGATGATGGTTGCTATGGATGTTTAAATGGTTGTTGATGTTGTTTTGCACACACTATGACACAACAATTATGGTATCACATTGGTGATCGAAAAACCTCCTTCATAATTAAAAGCAATATCATTATTGAAATTGAAGGTTAATAATTGGAAAAGACCATATGTATGAATCCATATATATATTGTTAAAGTCCTTTAGATGAATAAATAAATACCGGAACATTCTAGGATGACAGAGAGGATAGTGTCTAGGCTTGGGTTTGGAAATAAAGTTTCCTGCTGTCTCTGGCTATCCCTAACTGGTCCGACGAATGGGATGGTTAATTTGAAGTTATTTGAATTTAGAAATGAATCGGAATTTATGAAAGTTGAATTTTAGATCCAAAATAATTTAGAAATTAAATTTAAATGATTTCAAAAGTGTTATATAAGAATATAATGGTTTTCTAAGATATTTTGAAGTATCGTAGAATAATGGTTATTATGGTCAAAATAGAGCTTGTCGCATAACGACAATTTACGTATTTAGATGCAAACTTTAAACGCTTATAACTTTTGCAATCTATATCGGATTTCCATGAAACGAAAAACATTTGATTTATATTAACAAGAACTTTCAAATGAGTGAAAGCAGATTTTAAATTCGAGTTATAATTTTGAAGTTATGTTTGAAACCATTTTGGAAAAAAGATCGATGTAAGAACAATTGTTGACCATAACTATAAACAACTATTTTTAAATGTTTTAAAAATATGGAATTTTTTTGTAAAATCATAATAAATTATGTAAAAGTGTTTTGAATTGTAAATTTTAAGTTTTGGCTAAGATAAACGATGTTGTTATCAAAGTAGTTAAGATAACTGATTTGTAACGCTTTTGTAACACTTTTGAAGCACTATTGTAACGCTTTCTTTGAAAACAACCTATTTTGAAGTATTTAACCCGCGAAATGTTTTCTGAACTATAAGTAATCATTTGCAAATGATTTGTTGAATGTTTTCAAAGGTTTAAAAATATTGAAAATAATTTGTCTGGAATTTAAATTGATTTATTTAATAATTAAATGTGTTTTTCAATTTTAAATAATTGGATATGGTTGGAGATAAATCTTCGGGTGGTTGATATTAATTCGGTAGATGATGATTCTTACTATTTGAGGAATTTAAAAGGTAGTTCACCATTATTCCGCTTATAGTGTGAGTTGGATATCGAGATTAATATTGAGTATAAGTTGATGGTATTTCTATCCAGATCTAATGTCAAAGAGTTGGATAAATCTTTAAATTAAGATACGAGTTTCCTAAGTTGACTGGGATAAGTTGGATAGAAATAATCTTCAGATATTTGATATGAAATTCTGTGGTGTAAATGTATACTATTTGAGGAATTTGGAAGATATTATTATATCGTTATTCCACTTATAGTACTCGTTGATTATGAGAATTGATATCGAGTATAAGTAGATACAATTTCTGTGTAACTTATGTTCAATATCAATTGATTTGGGTTTTGTCGTGAATCATATCTTCAATAATATCATTCTTGAAACCCCATGAGATTGAGTTATGGAAATTCATATCGTAATGTGAGGATTTGATCAGATCTTTGATTTGAGGAAATTAAAAGTGAGGAATTGGAAAGAAAGTATAATCTTTTAGTTAAGATTAAAAAAATGGAATGTTGGAAAGTCAGTTTAATTGGAACATATGGTTGAAATGTGGAATAAGGATTTTCAGAGGAAACTGGATTTTGATAATGAGTTATCAAATGGAAAATTAATTAAGGCTTTAAGGCTAAATCATCTTTGATTTAAGGGATGTGTTTTAAAAGAGAAAGGTTAAACATGGAATTTGTAATAATTTGAGAATGGGTTTGAAGAAGTTTAATTTTGACAAAATCCAAGACGGAAGGAGATTGGTAGAAAGCCTGTGTGTTCTATAATTGTGTTTTTTTAAATTGCGCCTATTATTTGGAAAGACCGGGATCGGATGTATGTCTGAAACCATTCCAGGTAATAATACGACATTGTGGAGCAATTGAATACATTGGAGACGACATTGGAGACGACATTGAAGACCGGGACCTTTCATGTCGTAAGGGTGACTTGCTGAATGTCTCGAATGGGTCGCCCCCATTTGCAGATGGATTTTATATCAGTTAAGTGGCAAGAAGCCCGAACGTATGTGAAGGAATTCCGGATTGTGGTTTCGTTCAGACCCAGAACGGACTCGTATGGATTGTGTGTCTGACATTGTAATTAACTGTGTAGCATTGTTTTATCAATATATATCTGTTTGGTGTCGGAGAATTACTCTCTTGCTTAACACCCTTCTCTAAGAGGTCACGAGCTTAGAGGTTATATATTGGAATTCAGTGATGCGTTGTTAATGGATAATGAGGCATACTTAAGATATGTGGTGAGCTGTAGATGATCAAAGCATGGCTTGTTTAAGCATAGCTTTGTGTATCGTGACCTCGACAAGCCTCACAACCCGGTGAATGGCCAAAACAGGAAGAAATGCGGCAAGGTTATGGGGTGTTGTCTCCTTCTAGACAAAAGGTGTACTATGGTATGGAGCCCAGGTATTAACCTATGTTGTAAAAGCATCTACTTTTGTGGTTGTTGTTGTGGCGCGCTCGGAAAGGTCGGTCACGACCGGGAGATGGCATACTCAGGTGTACTCTAAGTTACCCAATTAAGGGGTAACCCGGCATTGTGTTGGTATGAGGAGCATTAGTTGATCCTCGGGCATCCCTCTAGAGGTGTTCAAAATTCGGTTCGGAAGGAAGTTCCTTTGCCTGGTCATTGTCGGAAACCCAATCTCCGCTACGAGCCTGTACGGTTTTAGTTGTATACCTTACGTCAGTATAGTATATGGTACCTATGCTGGCTAAGATTGATACATTTACTTTCGAAATGATTTTTCACACTATATTATAGTATTGGAAGAGGATTTTCACGTATCAAGCATTTTTTACTATCATAAGGAGAAACCTCGCCCATGTGTGCGTTTACATTGTGTGTGTGCCGCGAGACCTTATGGTTGTTTCATTTTTCAAAAGTCATTGCGAATTTCTATGCACGGGAATTCATATGGAGTAAACACATTTCGCATTAGTGGCGTGGTCCGTTGAATTACCCAACTTTAAAATGAATCTTAAATAGTAACTGTTTTGAATTCTCACACCAATCCCATGACTGACCTGGAGTTTATTGTTCCCTCACCTAAACGCTGGGTGCCCATAATTTTTACACGGGCAGCCTAGTAGTTTGGTTCGTAGATTTAGCCTTAGAGTTAGTTGGAGCAGGATTCTGGTTTAACTGGAGCTATTATGTTTGGGACATTCGCATTATTCCGCTGAGTTAGTATCTTTTCCGCTGTGTAATCGATGCACTCTGATGTACCTCTTGTAACTCTGATGTAATATTATTTTAATGATAATGGAAAAGTTGTTTTTATTTTGTGCAAATGTGTAACTGCCCCTAACAATCCGTCTTTATGAACGGTTAAAGTTAGTTTAATTACCTGCGAAAACCGAGCAAAAAGCCGGGTCGTTACATTAAATTAAATATTTATCATTCGATAAATGGAATATATAAGTCTGAACTTATATAGAGAAGAGATATTGGTTTCAACACCGATAGTTTTAAATAGAATATGTACACAACACTTGTATAAGTGAAGTAACATTATTGAAGAGAACATTTATAAAGTGAAGAACCGTTACTAAAAGTAAATCTTTATAAATGAATAAACGTTATCAAATAGGAGTTATTCAAATAGGAGAAGTCGATTAGAGTTAGAAATAATCGATTCAATAAATCGATTAGAATTAGAGTTAATCAGTCAGAGTTAATCAGTTAGAGTTAATCAGTCAGAGTTAATCAGTCAGAGTTAATCAGTCAGAGTTAATCAGACAGAGTTAATCAGTCAAAGTTAATCAGTCAGAGTTAATCAGTCAGAGTTAATCAGTCAGAGTTAATCAGTCAGAGTTAACCAGTCAGAGTTAATCAGTCAGAGTTAATCAGTTAGAGTTGACCAGTTGAGCTATTCAAATGGAATTATTCGAATAGAGTTATCGAATATCACTTATTCGAAGTAGAATTATCGAATATAGTTTATTCGAGAGAAGAGTAATCGAATATAGTTTATTCGAGTGGAGAAATCAAATATTATTCATTGGAGAAGAGTTATCGAATATTATTTATTCGAAGGGAGGAGTTATCGAATAGAGATTTATTCGAACGAGAGTTACGTAAGAAAGTTGATTAAAGGTTTAAAAGATAAACTTTGACTATTTCAAAGTTAAAACGTTGTTCAGTTAAGGTCTGAGAGGTAGTTATACCCCAACTTTATTGACTTCGTTTTTAATTTAGAAATGGTTAAGGTTCGAGAGTGAAAGTGGTTAAGTGTTTTTAATAAATAAGTATAGTGGTTTGAGTTGTCGTCGTGATGTTGATTTAAACATCTGTTTAAATCCAAATAAATAATATTTGGAAATGTTTCCCAAATAGAATCAGAAACGTAATCAAATATTGAAATTGGAAATATGGATTAGAAATGGGAATGTTTTCCAGTGTTAACGTATATTTTCTAAACATAGAAAATAAGGAAAATATGAATATATATATTTAGATATATATATGTGATTGATGATTGATTGATAGAATTTCCATCTGGAAATAATATCGTTGTTTGCACACCTGTTTTTCTTTGATAGTTAACTCACCGACTATCAAAGTTTTCAACCATTTTAACGTTGTTAATATCGAGAGACCGGTTGGATTATTATCCAAAGAACCACTATGTATTGGCATAAGCGTTGCGAATCATACATGCCAAAGATAATTGAAGACGGAGTAAAGTGTAAGGGCTATTGTATAAGTCTTAGATAACAGTGTCTAAGATGGATGTATTGAATAGTGCCTTCGGTTCATCCTGTTCCTGGATGACTTGTATGGACGGATGTCTGACAGAGTATTTCTAGACGATCACGTATATTGATTTCTCCAACCGTACCAAGAGTGGAAGCGGAGAAGGAAACTTCTTTTAGCTAACACATAATGTATGGTTGAGGACGTCAATCGGTGATTTGATGGATTTGACGATGTGGCATTCAAAATGAATCTAGTGTGATGATAAAGCGTAGCTTCTAGCCTCACATCCGGTAAATGACAAAAATTGGGCAGGCAACATGGCTAAGTCGGTCGCTCCGAAGTAGGTTGTATAATCACCTGATCTAGAGTTTCATTTACTTCTAAAAATCTATTGTTGATGCTGTCCCATTCGGGAAACGATTGTTGATCCCAACCGTTGGTGATATACATTCGATACACTCAAGTGAAATGAGTGGTCGGTCATGTGTGGCCGGGTTGCAAGATGTTCTTGTTGAACCCAGTGTATTCCTTTCTAGAGGAACACTAGCGAAAGGTGGTTCCATACCTTGTCATAATTGGAAATCCATTACCCAATACGTGCTTGCAGTTTTGATTGTATACTATATATGTAGAATGTGAAATGAAATCGTTTCTGCTAGATGATTATTATATTGTGGTTGATAGACATTATTATAATATCAAAAGGTTTTTGATATAAAGAAAATTTGGATTCTCATAAGGGAAAAACCCGTTCCGTGATACGGCGTGGTCTTACGAGATATCGTTTACTTGTTCAAACTGTTTTAAACTGTTTTACTCACACCAGTTCCATGACTGACCCGGAGTTTATTTTGTTTTGTTTTCCCTAAACTTTTGGGTGCCCAATTTTGTACAGGCGGTCAAGTAGTCGGGATTTACAAATACTTGAAGAGCTGGAGCAGGAGGCTTCAGGATCATATAGCTATAGTTTATTTCCGCTGTGTTGTAAGTGTTGTACTTTGATAATGATGTATATTCAAATACAAATGTATATTTCAAAGTTATGTTACATATATTATATGTTATTCGTTCCGCTGTGAGATTCGTGTTACTCTGATATTGTGTTCTTCTTCTTCTGTTCTATGTTTTTATCTTATCTTTCCTCACCCTATAATTTCTTTCATTAATCATCTGGTATTTTTCGACGTTTGGTTAGTCATCATTGAGTTTATAGCGATAACCATTGTCGACAAAAACCCGGGTCATTACAGTTGGTATCAGAGCTTAGGTTAAGTGAATTACCTTGGCTCTGTGGCGTGACTCAGTAGAGATAGGGTTAGTAATACCCTAGATTGAGTTGAGTGTATATATACGAGTGAGCGTATTTGTTATTGATATAAAAATTGTTTTATATTGTGGAGATTCATTGGTTGAGTTGTTTATGGGTTCTGGTCGATCAGTTTGATCCACTGTATTGGTAGGAGTTTATAAACACTCGAATATGATGGGTCGACACGATATGTTTTGAAAAGAATTTAAATTAAAATAAGTTAACCCAAGATATATCTTGATATAGAGAAGATATATATATCCAAATTATAATATATATTGGATATATTAGTTGTTGTTATAATCGAATAAGATTATAAAAAATTAAATGGTTATGTAAATAAGCGATCAGAATTCAAATAAGCATAATGAACTGAATTAAATCTGAAATTAAAATCAGAGTTGAAATTTAAACCCTGGAGAATTGGATAAGTGTTTGTAAATGAATTTGGATCAAAAATAAGGAAAATTTAAGATCCTGGGAGATTTTAAATTGTTTTACAAGTTGTGTGAATTATATTTTGAATTGAATTTCAAAGTGGAAATGTTTAGAAATGGTTTTATAGTATTGAACTCACTTCGATCGCTGGAAAATAAATTCCGATGATGATAGCTGCATCATCAGTATTCATTTTCGAGTTGTAAGTGACGAATTACTACCAAAGATACTGTTTTGAATTTGTTTTAGGAAAGACAAGTTGTGTTGAATTTCAAAATGGGATTTATAATATAGAATTTGATATATAGAATTTGAATATATAGAATTTGAATATAGAAATTCAAATGGGATTTATTATATAGAATTTGAATAATAGAATTTGATATATAGATTTGAATAATAGAAGTGATATAAAATTTGAATATAAATTGAATAGAATTAACTAAGTCGAAGAGGAATTAGTTAATCGAGTTTTGAATTTGTAGTTGAACTTTGAAAGGTGAATTGGATTTGTAAATGGATATTCGAAATCGAATATAGAACTTAAATTTGAGATTTGGATTCAAATTAGTTAATAAGCAAGTTAAAATATATTAGAAAGTGTCATGTTCAAATATAAAAGTGAAATAGACTAAAGAGTTAATTAACAAATTAATTAACGAATTGAGTTAAAACGATCGGGTATAGTTAAAATAGATTGGGCAGGTATAAATATACATGAGATAGGTATGAATAAGGTATGAAGGTATATAAATAGAATGCTCGACGAAAAGGTATGTATTTAATTCACATATGAGATTTTATGCGCCGTATCGGCTAGCCGCTTGGCTTTTTCTTTAGGATTGGTGAGGGCCATAGGAGGCTATTTGAAATATCCCGATGCTCCTGGTACAAAGGAGGTTATGGCGAATTTTTCCGGGAATTTAAGGAGTTAGAATATTTTTAAGATAATTTGATAGTTAGAAGTTGATAAGGAAACGAACTTAGAAATAGAATAGTAAAATCAAAAAGGAAGACTAAGAATAAAATCTAGTAAGAATAGAAAGAGGAAGCATATACGTGTTTAAAAGTGAATAAGTAGTTGTATGGTATTGATTATTCGAGTAAGTAGTCATATCTGTTTTGACATTATAAATGTTATTCAGTCAAGGTCTGAGAGGTAGTTATATCCCCAACTTGATTGATTTCATTATTAACAAATAAATAGTAAGATTTCAGGCTCGAAGATCAATGTTGAATAAGAGTTAGTTGAATATAGTATTTGGGTTGTCGTAACGATGTTTTACACAACATCCGTTTTAACCCAAATAAGTGTAAGCTTGGAAATATAATAAAGAATATTTCCTAAGTATAGAAATAAATGAGATCGGAAAAGAGATAAGTAATTGGAATATTTTCCAATTATAAATAGCATATATTTTCTAAAGTTTAGAAAATAAAGGAAGGCGATATTCGGAAATGTTTTCAAATAACATAAAAGGCCAATATGGTTATTGAAAATATTTGGTTAACAAATACTGATAAAGAAATAGAGAAGTGATTTAACTAATGGAATATTAATTAAGGCCTCAGTGACATGTTCAAAAGGAAAATTTGATTTTTGAAAAGAGTAAACTGTTTAAAAACTCCCAAGGAAAGACCGTTTGAATTAAAAACAAATTTAACAGAAATTTGTGAAAGAAAATTTGAATTAAAGTAAAGCCAGTAAAGTGGTAACTGAGATTGAATTAGAATGATATCAAGACAAATTGGATTGTGAGATTCAAATTTGAAGTGTAATGTGATAATCAAGTTAAGAGTTGGGAATCGAGAATGAAACTCGAGTTTGAAATGATATTTGGCTCGGATATAAGCGAATGGTTGTGTTGTGGATAAAAGCTGATTGGAATTTGATTGGGACGACCCTTGTATCCGCTGAATTGATAACAGGTGGAAAGGATATAATGATATGCCGACAAAAGGTACAAGTTTATATTTCTATTGGATATAAGATTTATGAGCCGAATTGGCAAGCCGCTTGGCTGTTTGATTTTCTTTTGGGATGGAGATGGCCCAGAGAGGCGAGATGGGGTTTTACTGATAGGGATGTACAAAGGAGGTTATGGCAAAAAAATTCGAAAAGTTAAGGCGTTAGAAAAATTTTAGGATTTTTTAAAATTTTCGTTAATCAGAATAAATTAATAATTTAATTGAAATTAAATTAGTTCAGTTGAAACTGAAAGTAAGAAATGAACAAATAAGTTCTGACCAGTCGATAGGGTTTGTTTCCTACCTTAGCAATTTCGAGGACGAAATTATTTTAAGTAGGGAAGAATGTAATGACCCGCATCTTCAGCGGTATAATAATTAATTTATTTAATTATTGAAATGGTGGTTTAGAGAATTTAATGGTCGTGGAATTAAATAATGTGAATATTTAATTAAAATAGTAAATTAAATAATATATTTAATTTTGAAATAATCAGAATTGGCTGAAATGGCGATGTGGTGTGAACTGGATCATCTGTGATATTTAATTCAGTTTAGAATTGAATTTGAATAACGAATATATTATATAAACGACAATTTGAAACGTAGAGTTATAATATAATTAAAATCGAGCTCGAAATGGCGCTGCAGTTCGTAAATTGGCGATTCGAACTTCAACTGAATATACAGAAGCCGTTTTAAATCCGATTTCTGTGAAACAAGAAACGTGTGGAGCTGGTGGAGTATATCTTTCTAGTGGAAGAGAAAAATCGAGATTTTGTCATGTAGATTTTGATTTATGTCCAAATCAAATTTTAGAAAAGTCAATGTGGAATTCCTTTATAATTTATAAAGGAATTATTTATATTTTAAAAAGGAATTTCAATATAAATCGAATATCGGGTTGACCCAACTTGAAATATCGAGTTAGAAATACATATAGGATTTTTCTGAGCTGTATGGTATTCCTATGTGAATATATACGATAATATTTAATTATAAATATATAATTCAATTATATTTAAATATATTTATATATTTAAATAGGTTATTTAGAGCGTTAAAAATAGCCACTTTTGCAAACGAAGTCGGAATTCGACGAAACTAATTACGTTGGATCCGTGTAACGGCTGGAAATTTTCGACTCCTCGAGAGTCAAAAATTCCGAGACGTTAGTGAAAGAATTTAGAAGGTGAGAAAGAAAAGATAGAACTAATAGAATAGAAGAAGAAGAAGAACATCAGAATCATCAGAGTAACACAAATATCACAGCGGAACGAATAACATATAATATATAACATAGCTTTGAAGTAAACAGTTATATATATACAATAGCACTTATTAGAGTACAACACTTACAACACAGCGGAAATAACTATAGCTATAAAATCTTGCAGCCTCCTGCTCCAAGCTCTCCAAGTATATCTGTAAATCCCGACTACTTGACTGCCCGTACAAATTTAGGCACCCAAGAGTTTAGGGAAAACAACAAAGTAAACTCCGGGTCAGTCATGGGACTGGTATGAGTAAAATAGTTTAAAACAGGTATAGGATATCTCATAAGACCACGCCGTGAATACGGAACGGGTTTTTCCCTTATGAGTATCTGAACAACTTTGACAAGCAATATCATTTTGATATTATAATAATGTCTAAGTACAAATAGGTATCAATCTAGCAGAAACGCTTGCATCTCACGTTCTATATACATAGTATAAAATCATAAACCGCAGGGCGCTTATCGGAGAATGGATTCCAACAGACAAGGTATGGGAGCACCTTCTGAATAGTGTACTCTAGAGGTGATACACTCAGGGTTCAACAAGAACGTCTTGCAACCCGGCCACACATGACCGCTCACTCATTTAGCTTGAGTGTCGCGAATATATTGCCACCACGGTTGTAGGCCATCAAACCGTCATCCGAAGATACAGAATCAAAAAGAAGTATAAATATGAATATTCTCTAGATCGGTGACAATACACCCTGCTTGGGGATGACCCAACTAGCCATGCTGCCTAGCCCAACTTTTGTTACTTCCCGGTGTGAGGCTAGAAGCTACGTCTATCTTCAGAACATCTGATCACCATTCACTTTGAATGCCACATCGTCATACCCGCCAAATCACAAATTGGCTTATCCAAAAATAACACGGGTATATAGCTAAGAGAAACGAATTCCTCCGCCACCAAACGTGAATACGTTTGAACAGATCAACTTACGCGATCCATTGGATATACTCTGTCAGACCTTCTTCCATATACGTTGTCCTGGGACTGGACAAACCGAAGGCACTATTCAGTATATCCATCTTAGTCACTGTTATCTAAGACTTATACAACAGCCCTTGCACTTTACTCCGTCTTCAATTTATCTTTGGCATATATTGCTCGCAACGCTTATGCCGATACAGAGTGGTTCTTTGGATAATAACCCAACCGGTCTCTCCATATTAACAACGTTAAAATGGTAAAAACTTTGATAGTCTGTGATTCAACTATCAAATGAAAACATGTCGGTGTACAAACAACGATCTTATTTCCAAATGGAAATTCGATCGATCAATCATCATATGTTCATATTTCCTTATTTCATATATTTAGAAAATATATGTTATTAATCATTGGAAAACATTTCCATAGCTTATTTTCACATCACTATTACTTCGCAACTATCAGTCCCTAACTGTAACTAGTATGAGAACAATTCTCTAAGTATCAATCCGGAAGGTCGAAACCAACATCAGATCGTCACTTAGAAAACCATTCAACTTACCCTCTCCAGTTAGTTTCTGAATTTGCTTAACTCTATTTCTTAAATTCTTATCATGAAAACATCTCATTTTCTATGTTTAGAAAACATATCTGACTATATTTGGAAAACGTTTCCAAAACTCATTTACGGATTTCCAATGAACGTTGTATAAAACATCGTTACGCTTAATCCATTAATCGCTTATTACTTAACTATATTTCAAATCAACCTTTTCTATCGAACCACAACTATTCCTTTGTCAATTCTGAAGTCAATCAAGCTGGGGTATAATTACCTCTCAGACCTTAATTTAACAACGTCCTTTATTGTGAAATAGATGAAGCTCGTCACTCACTTTGTCCAATCATCTGTTTACGCAAATACTCGGATTCAGGTTACGAATCCACTTCTCATATGAAAACGTTTGATTATAACTATACCTTGATTTAATACCCGGAAGGTAAATAGTACTTTCCCGAATTTGATATAATCGAATTCGACGTATAACTCTCTTTCGAGTAATCTCTATTCGATTAACTCTCCCTTTTTAATAACTTATATTCGATAAACTCTATTTCGATTAACTCCTATCGAATAACTAATATTCGAATAACTCTTCTTGGTTGGCTCTATTTCATTAACTCTTATCGAATAACAAATATTCGATTTTCTTAAATGTGTCAATTCTTATCGAATAACTAACATCCGATTTAACTTAAATGGATTTACTCTTATCGAATAACTTATTCGATTAACTCAACTTGATTTTCTTAACTCGATTATCTCAACTCGATTTCTTAACTCAGTTACTTAACTCGATAACTTAACTTAACTCAAATCGATTAACTCAACTCTAATCGATTAACTTAATTTGATTTACTCCTTCGAATAACTCATTCAAATAACTTAATTGATTAACTCCTTCGAATAACTTATTCGAATAACTTACCTTCGAATAACTAATATTCGATTTACTCTAACTCGATTAACTTAATTCTAATCGATTAACTTAACTCAAATTGATTAACTCCTTTCGAATAACTAAATTCGATTTAACTCTTCTCGAATAACTAAATTCGATTAACTCAAATTGAATGACTAATTGTAATAACCCGGAAAATCTGGGCCAGTTTAAAATTTTTATTTCGGCAATTTTAGCGAATTTTGAATATTTAAAATGAATTATTTTAAATAAAATTGACGAGAAAATTATTTTGAATAGAATTCAACATATATTTATATACGTCGTCATTAGAATATAAATAATTATATATAATTATAATAGGAATTGAAAATGGCGCGGTAGTTCGATAATTCGATTTCAAACTTCAATTGAATATACCGGGTGCAAAACAATCCAGATTTTAGTGAAACCAAAAATAATAGGATCTATATGATGATATCTTTCCAACGAATCCGAAAAATTAAAATTTCATAGCGAGAGTCAAAAGTTATGTCCAGTTGAAAATTCTGAATAGTCGCTATGGAATTCAGGCCCTTAAAAATGGACATTTTGCAAATGACTTCGGATTTCGACGAAACCAGTTTTGTTGGGTCCGTGATGCCAAATTATTGCTAGATTCCAAATTTCATAATTTTTCGAATCAATATGTGAGCGTGGCAAAGGAAAACGCGTTTGACCAGTTTCAGTTGATTTTAATCGACTGGAAAATGACCATTTTTCCAACGGTCTCAGAATTCGACGAAACTAGTTTTGTTAGGACCGTATCGCCAATACGAAGCTAGAAAATATTTTTCTGGAATTTATCTAGTTAGTATGTGACCCCGGTAATTTGAAATGTACGTTTAAAATTCAATAAAGTGATTTAAATGTAAATTTAACGGAAACTGATTCAAACAGTCGAATCAGCCTACGATACATATCCCATTGTGTTTGGAATGGGGGTGAAACGCTATGGACGACAGGCGGTGGGCCTCGTTTCGAGGTCGTATGTAAAAGTCAACTTTTTGCAAAATAAATAATTAATAAATTAAAAAAAAAACAAATATATCTCTTCCCTTTTATACGCTGCCCCCCCCCCCTCTATCTTTTCAAATCGAATTAAAGAAAAAAAAGAAGAAGGAGACGAGAGCGACGGGGGGAGCCGCCGCCGCATCGCCCCCCCCCCCCTCGACTGAGCCGCCGCGCTCGACGGCGCCACCACCACCCACGGCGGACCCCCCCGTCCTTCCTCCTCCTTCCCAAATAAAACCCCCTCCCCTCCTTCGATCGACGCAAGCACCCAAACCCGCGAGCCACCTGAAACCCACCACCGCCTGCTCCTCTTCTCTCCCTTCCTCTAGCTGAATCGAATGCCGCCCTGCTACCCCCAGCGAGCCCCTCCGACCTCCGACGCTAGCGAACGCCCAAACCCCCCCCCCCCCCCCCCCGATTGGAAAGGTAAGTTTTGATTTAGGTTTTCTATTTATTTTTCATATTTGAATTCAGTTTAAGATCATATTTAAATTTAGTTTAAAATCATATTTAAATTCAGTTTAAAATCATAAGTAAAATCAGTTTTAAAATCAGTTTAAAATTATTTAGAAAATATAGTCGTTGTTTTGAAAAGGTAGATGTCATGGTTATGAAAATAAAAATAGGATTTTTATATGTTGAACTTCAAAATAAAAATGTGATTTTTATAAAACTTTATTTTTGAAAAGGCGAAGACTATATTTTTAAAATAGCGAAGTAAAAATATGATTTTTATATTTTTAAAGAATTAAAAATTGGTTTTTTTTTATATTTTTAAAGTAGTAAAAATATAATCTTTTATATTGTAGAAAGATAAAAATATAATCTTTGCATAGTAGGAACTATAAAAATGTAATCTTTATGAGATATAGAATGTAAAAATATCATCTTTGTATATGTAGCGAAATAAAAATCTGATTTTTATTTTATATATGCTGAAATAAAGAGGTAATTTTTTATAGTGATGAAATGAAAATATAAACTTTATTTTTATATAAAGGCGAAAACTTTATTTTTATAAAGGCGAAAACTTTATTTTTGAAAAGGCTGAATCTTTATATGAAGAATAGCGTGATAAAAATATAATCTTTACTATATGAACATCGATGTGAAATTATATTTTTATCTATATAGTAGCGGTATAAAAATGTGATTTTTATATATAGAACATCGAAGTAAAAATTCGATTTTTAAATATATGAAGTGTTTATAAATATATGAAGTGATTATAAAAATATGATTTTTAAATTGAAAGTGAATAAATAAAAATGTGATTTTTATTTTAAAGACATCGAAATATAAAAATGTGTGATTTTTATATATGTAGTGACTACGGGCAACGAAGATGACGATGATGCGATAGCGATGAAGATTTCTATCAATGAAGTGCCGTGGAGCTAGGATAGCTTTCGATGAGAACTTCTCACTCTTCAAATTCTTTTTCTAGTTATATATATACTAGGATGCAGACGGTGCTTAGTAGCACCCGACACAATCGTCCACAAACCATGGACTTGTTTGTTTGGTTGCATAAATTAGTTAGATGATTTGGGCTGAATTGAATTGTTTGGTGAATTGAAATTGATTTGATTGATGTGTGAATGGCGTGGGCCTTCACTAGACCGGGGATAAGGCTGGGCCTCGTCCCGTTTCTAGTATCGTGCCGTTATGCCGCCGAAATTTCCCAAAATATGTTAGAAAAATAAAAATATCATTGATATTTTTATTGTGTAAATGAACGGAATAGAAATTCATGTGTTGAAATAGAATATTTTATCGTTAAAAATATAATTTTTAACGTGGAAGTGAATAAAATAAAATATTCATTTACAAACCGGACGGTTTGTTTATGTACACCTATTTGAAGGACATTGATTGGGACAATAAATTTTACACATCGTCCAACTGCACAAATAAAATCTGTGTTTGATTGTTTGAAACCCCACACGGGTGTTGGGATGAAATTTGAAGTTCACTCATCCTGATTGATTAAATATGTCGATCGATTGATTGACAGGCTGTTATAAGCGTCAGATATCTATATTTGATGCTTATACAGTGTAGTGCACTTTGGTTGATGATTGATTATTTTTCAATGCTATTATATACATGTGTTGTATGGAATCCATATAATTAACATTATATGGTGATTGATTGGGCCTCATTCCAATCGGGAAAACAATGAATATTATAAAAGAAAATTCATGTGTTGAATATAAAAATAGTCATGTGTTGACGATGATCATGTGTTGAAACTATTCATGTGTTGAGTAAAATATTTTAAATAAAATAAAATTTACATCTTTATCACATTTAAAATTAGAACTACTTCCCAGTAGAAGTCTAATTAAAAAATCAAACGATAGATACCTTAGTTTTATAAAATATTTTACATAACAAAAATAGTGAGGTGTTGACAGTACTCATGTGTTGAGATTAGTCGAGTGTTGAAAGAAATATAGATTCATGTGTTGGATAGAACAAATATTCATTTGTTGAATAGAATAACGAATTATTGAAATATAAAGCCGTGTTGATTAGAGATGCGTTATTTTGACGCGAACGATGTTTATATCGATTTTATTCGTTTTATAATGAATATTGAAAAGTGATTTCAAAATTTAATATTTTGAAAGGAAATTCAAATTGAATTAGATTAAAATTCAAATGGAAATTTTATTGAATCAATTTGAAATGAACTCGAATCGAATAGAAAATGAATTCGATTCGAATTGAATAGAAAGTGAATTTGAATTCGAATAAAATAGAGATGAATTCAAATTGAATTAAATTGAAATTGAAATTTAAAACGAACTGAAATTGAATAGAAATCAATTTAAAACGAATTCAAATTGAATTGAATTGAAACGAATTAGAATTCGAATTGAATTGAAATCAAATCGATTTGAAATTGAATATAGAAGTTGAATTGTTTTAGAAACGAATTTAAAACGATTTATAAAATTCGTTTTAAATAGAAATCGATGAAATATATATTATATATATTATATATATAATATAATGGCCTGAATAGAACGCGCCGCGCCGCGGCAGTTCGTGTATTTCGACCATTTATTTCAAACGGACGTTGCGGGAGATCCGACCATCGGATTCTCCTAAAACCGGAACCGTTGGGTTCGTATCGAAAAGAGCTTTCCAATGAATATTAGAAATTTGAAATCTAACGGTTGGATTTGGAATTATGACCAAATCAATTTCAGAAAAGGTCGCTGTAAGTGCAGTTCGATGACCGTTGTTGGAAATCGACTGTACGGGCCTTGATAAAATTATCAAAAATATCTATAATTTGTGTAAAATCATAATATATGGATTGGAAAGAATTGAGCTGGAGAATTCCACCTTTGAAAGGATAAAAATGAATTTTTATCGAAATGAACTAGTTTTGAACTAGAATTAAAATCAATTTATTTTTAAATAAATAAATTGAATTTGAAAGTGATATTGAAAATAATCGATAATTTCCAATACGTGGATTGGACTGGAGCTGAATCGAAATTATCTTCGGGATATTTCGATGTTGGATTTCGTGACTATACAGATATTGTTATGGGAATTTGAAAGATATATTTTATATCGTTATTTCCAATACGATATTTGTTGGTTTCAGAATTTGGTATTGAATATAAGTCGATATATTTTCTATTCAGAGCCTTGCATTTAATATCAAATGTGATTTGGGTTTATCGTGAATCGTGTTTTAGATGACATTGGTTCTTTAACCCAGTTAAAGACAGGATATTGATTTTTGAAAATATTAAAGCTAAGTGGAGTTTTAATGAATCTTTAATTAGATTAAAATGTGAATTGATAATTTAAATTATCAAATCTGAAAGGTGATCGAGAATGGAGTACCACCAGTTTTGCTCCAAAGCGATAGTTAAATCTTTAATTAGATTTGAACGTGAAATGGTAATTAATTTTACCGATAACACCGTGGTGTTAGATATGGAGTATCACCAGTTTTTCTCCATGGGATATATAGGTTGGGATTGGGAAATAAACTAAATAATTACTTCGGTGTGGTTCGTTAATCCCGACTAGTTTGAGATGATATCCAAAGGAAGATTAAAGAATAAATTTAGAAGAATTTATCTTTGATAAAATTAATGGGAACTTTTCCCTAAGAGTGTGATTTTGTGAATAAAAGAATATTCTGAATTGGAATGAGGTGTATGTTGTGTCTGTGTAACACTTATTTAAAATATACGCGAGTTATTCGGAAAGACCGGGTTTATCCCATTCTGAATAACTGATACGACGATAAGTCGAAGATGAAGACGATGGTCGAAGACCGGAAGTCTTCACGTCGTTTGGGTGATTACTGATGATCTTGATTGGGCTGTACACCCAAGAAGATGGAAACAGTTGGTGATCGTCCAGACGTACTTGGAGATCGATGGATATGCGGGGTACTAGGTGCCTCCGGTTTCGTTCAGACCCAGAACGGACTTGTAAATGGACTGTGTGTCTGACATTGGATTTTAGTCTGTGTGATTGATCTCTATTAAATATATATCTGTTTGGCTGCGGAGAATTTATTCTCTTGCTTAACGCCCTTCTCTGAGACGTATGAGCTCAGGGGTTATATATTGATGGATATCAAACGCATGGAGTGAATTGCCTGTGTGGCATGCGTAAGTGGCAATTGATCAAGGCTTCTGTTGAAAAGCAAAGTCTTGTGGTTGATGATCAAAGCACGGCCTGTGTGGCGTAGCTTTGTGTATAGCGTGAATTCGCGAGCCTCACACCTCGGTATGAGTCAAAAACGGGATAGTGACTGCAGGGAGAGCACGACATTTCTTTCTAGCTAAGGTGGTGTCAGTGACCTACCAGCCCTGACATTTATATACTTTTCACCTGTGTGGTTGTTGGATACGAGGCGCCTCGGATATAGGTCTGTAAGGACCGGGAAACGTGTGTTCAGGAATTGCCAATCCTCAAAAGTAAGAGAGGACCGGCCCTGAAGATCCAAGGATCATAGTGGGGTCCTGAGACATTTGCTAGAGTGTCTCGAACGCGGAGAGGAGCTTGCCCCTTGCCTCGACTCATGACGGAAATCCAATTTCCAATACGTGATATTGCGGTTTTAATTGTAGAACTAGTATGGCGACATGATATATGGTACCCATGCCGTCTATGATTGATATTTATGATTGAAATTGTTTTGACACTATACACGTATGATAGTATCAAATGATTTGTTTTAAACGTACCAAGCATGTTTGGCTATTATAAGGGAAAACCCTATCCTCCGGCTTGCGTTGCATTGTGTGATGGGACCTGGGTCTTATAATAGCTTCATTTTTCCAAAGAGCATTGCGCTGTTTTGTTATACGCACTAGTATTCTTGGGAGGAAACCCGTTCCGTGTTATACGGCGTGGTCCCTTGAATTACTATCTTTTAAAGCAAAGTTTTAAATAACTGTTTTAGTTCTCACACCAGTCACATGACTGACCTGGAGTTTATTGTTTTAACCTAAACTCTGGGTGCCCCTATTTTCCGCACGGGCAGCTAGTAGTTTTGGTTTTGCAGATTTATATTCACAGGGTCCTGATTTACAGCTGGAACGATGCTCGGAAAGCTCTGTATCCGTGTATCACTTCTAGTTGTGATTTTGTATTATTTTCCGCTGCTATGTAATTTATTTAAATCTCTGATATTTATCGAATGTAATTTATTCATTTATACTCTGTATATTCTTGTATCTGATGGAATTGTTGTAATAACAATGAAATGTTCTTTCGTTTGCGTTCTATTTTGTCCTGTCCTCAATTCTATCCGTGCTTTCCTTCACGGGGAAGTTCGGGTCGTCTCACTAATATTCAATTAACTCTTACGTGTTTAACTCTATTCGAATAAGTAATTCGAATCACTCTAATGTGTTTAACTCTATTCAAATATCTAATTCGAATAACTCATTTCAAATAACTAAATTCCGAATAACTCCTTTGGATTAACTAACTTCGAATAACTCCTTTGGATTAACTCTTCGACTAACTCCTTCGGATTAACTCTTCGACTTACTCCTTTGGATTAACTAACTCCGAATAACTCTTTAGGATTAACTCTTCGACTAACTCCTTCGGATTAACTAACTTCGAATAACTCCTTTGGATTAACTAACTCCGAATAACTCTTTAGGATTAACTCTTCGACTAACTCCTTCGGATTAACTAACTTCGAATAACTCCTTTGGATTAACTAACTCCGAATAACCAATATTCGATAACTCCTCTTCGTATAAATAATATTCGATAACTCTTCTCAAATGAATAACATTTGATTTCTCCACTCGAATAAACTATATTCGATTACTCTTCTCTCGAATACACTATATTCGATACTCTACTTTGAATAAGTGATATTCGACAACTCTACTCGATTAACTCCACTTGGATAACTCTAACTGGTCAACTTTAACTGGTCAACTCTAACTGGTCAACTCTAACTGGTTAACTCTAACTGGTCACCTCTAACTGATCAACCCTAACTGGTTAACTCTAACTGGTCACCTCTAACTGATCAACCCTAACTGGTTAACTCGTCTCGATTAACTGAACTAATCCACTTAGTTTAACTTAGCTAATTCACGTTGATTAACTCTAGCCGATTCACTTAGTTTAACTCAACTAATTCACATCGATTAATCCTTTAGTTTAACTTAACTAATTCACATCGATTAATCATTTAGTTTAACTTAACAAATTCACTTTGATTCACCGCTTAGTTTAACTTAACTAATTTACTTTGGTTAACTTAACCAATTACTTTGATTAACTCGACTAACTCGCTTTGGTTAACCTAACCAATTACTTTGTTTAACCCGACTAACTTGCTTTGGTCAACCTAACCAATTACTTTGTTTAATCCTTTATACTCGATTAACAAATATTTCTCCTTTATACTTGATTAACCAATATTTTCCTTTATACTCAAAATCCCCTTTTCTTTATAATATAAAATCCATCGATTTTATATAAATAAATTATTTTCAATTTATAGTTTGAAAATCTCTTTTCTATATCCTGGTATTTCTTATGGTTTTTAACACATCATCTAACAACGATGAATATCGTCCAACCACACATAATCACAATAGATTATATATATCACATTTATATATCACAATACATAAATTACAGTAAAAATAACTGTTGAGGAATCCAGTTGGATTCCTCCAACCTGTTTCCCTGCACCACAGATGTTAGACAACACTGGTATAATATTCTGATAAGCAGAATCAGCATATAAATATTTATCGGTTTATATTTATATATATATATATATTCCACTAACTGACTAGCAGTTCAATCAAACAGTCAACACACGGTCAAACAGACAATAGTTAACAGTTCTAAGAATACACTAGAACTATTTAGAGTTGGTGAGTTTTACTCACATTGAACGATCATCGTCAATGACGATAACCATCGCTTGATTCAGACAATTTATTTTGCTATAAATTGTAACGGACTCCAATTGACTCGCGGTCAGTTCCATTGTGGAGTGTTCGTCCCCACGATCCCAACGCAACTTACGGTTCACAAATCCGACCTCGTATGGATGAGATATTGCATTAACAAGTAAATACACTTTAAATTTAAATTAGAACTAAAATATTTTAAGTTGGGCCTTACCCACTCAATCCCGGCCCAACTCCCATCCATATAAACCCATACCTGGTTACATCCACTTCTCCCCCAAACTGATTTCGATTTCCAGTAAATAAAACATCCGCCGTTGACCTTTCTTTTGACCTCCTCCCATCGCCACCTCGGCCATCGATGACCGTCGCCGCCTCCCCCACTGAGTTGCCCATCACGAGCCTCACCCGACAACCACCTCCAGACGGAACTCGACGCTACCCAAAAATCCCGCCTGTAGCCTATCCCTGGACGTCGCAGTCCATCCATGGTGACCGGAGTTCCCTCGAACACCTCTGCTAGCTGCGCCTCGATGTCAGGAACCCGATTATCATACTTGAATTTCGAATCGGTCACTCCACCTCTTGAATCGATGAACCCTAGCCTTGTTGAGTGATTTTCGAGCAGGCGTGAAAGTGGATCGCACACACTGAGGTAGACACCAGACTGAAGCTCATTCTCATACGAAACCAGACATACAAACTATGGATTTTACACAAATTTATTTTCATTGTATATGATTTTAGAATGATGGAAAAATGTTTACTGCGTTGGAATCATATGGGTTATATAGTCTTCTCTGGGTTGGTGGCATTTGTGGATAGGAATACAGGCTGTGTGGCCTTCTGTGAATCAAAGAAAAATGGGGAGGATATTTTCAATTTGATTTTCTTAATTTATTTTCTCGATTTTCTCCTTATATCCGCCTTCTAAAAATCCGTGTGCTCTCACACGATGCCTAAAAATCACGAAACTGGACATGCAGCTACAGTTCGACATTACGGTCCCAACGAAACTGGTTTCGTCGAATTCCGACTCCGTATGCTCACACAGCGTATTTTTAACCGTCGAAATACTGATCATTTCTCACTCTAAAAATCCCCACGGTCACACAGTGACTCTAAAAATCACGAAACTTGACATCTAACAACTATTTGATATTGCGGATCCAACAAAACTAGTTTCGTTGAATTCCGACTTCGTATGCAAATGTGGCTATTTTTAACGCTCTAAATAACCTATTTAAATATATAAATATATTTAAATATATTTAAATTAATTATTTAAAATTAATTAATTAGTATCGTCTTTATTCACAGTGGCATACCACACAGCTCCAGAATATTCGTGTATGTATTTACAGCTCGATATTATCTCGTTAGAGTTATATCGACGCTCGATTTCTATTTAAATCCCTATTTAAATATAATTAAATCGTTATGGTCAGGGCGCTGCATTTCTGATAATTTGATTTGGACGTAACTCAAAATCCACACGACGAAATCCCGATCTCTCTCTTTCACTAGAAAGATATACTCCACCAGCTCCACATGTTTCTTGTTTCACAGAGATCCAATTTAAAACGGACCCTGTATACTCAGTTGAAGTCTAAATCGCCAAATAGCGAACTGCCGCGTCGTTACGCGCTCTATTCTAATTATAATATAATTAATACGTTTTAACGTCGATTATTAAATCAATTCGTTATTCAAATTCAATTCTAAACTGAATTAAATATTTTAGCTGATCCAATTCACACAGTATTGTGAATTCGGTGATTTCCGATTATTTCGACATTATAATATATTATTATATTATTTATTTTAATTAAATATTCAATATTATTTAATTCAAGTCATCGATATCGCCCAATCGATATTTAATAATTAAATAAATTAATTATTCGACAGCTAACAAAACGCGCCATTACAGACTTTCCCCCTTAAAATAATTTCGTCCTCGAAATTGCTAAGTTAGAGGTTGACCCTATATATTGGAACTCCTAAGATTGGTTTACCCCTTATTTCTGATTTCAACCGAACCACTTAATATTGACTAAAATATTTATTCTTCCGACTAACTAAAATTTTCAAAAATTCTGAAAATTTTCTAACACTTCACATTTTCGGAAAATTTCGCCATAACCTCCTTTGTACAGCCCTATCGGTAAAACCACAACTCGCCTCTCTAGGCCATCTCCAACCCAAAAGAAAATCAAATAGCCAAGCGGCTTGCCGATTTGGCTCATAAATCTCATGCTTATATCAAAAATAAACTTGTACCTTTTTGTCGGGCATATCAACCTTATCACTTTCACCTGTATCAACCCAACATATACAAATGTCATCTCAATCCAACCTTCAACTCAAACACTTGGTGCTATCCAAGTCAAATTCTATTCAAACTCCAATATCAGATTTCAAACTCTTAACCCATCAACTTAATTCCAATCCAGATTATTCTCTAACCAAATCCCGATTTATCTAACTTGGTTCAAGTTAAATTTTAATCTACTTATTTGTTTTTACCATCTTGATTTGTTCAACTTAACAAGTTAAATTTTAAATTTCAAGATTTAAATTCCTGGGTTTTATTTCAAATTCCATTTTGAAATCATACTAACAATTCAAAACCTTTGAATTTCTAAACAACTTGTTTTCTCAAAACAATTTGAAAACAAAATCCTTGGTAGTAATCCGCCACTTAGAAACTCGAAAATCACACCGACGATGTATCGATCCATCCTCGGAATTATTTTCCAGTCATCCAGGTGAGTTAGATACTATATTTATTTCAAATTGAAAAACATTTTCAAAATCTCCCAGGAACTTAAAATTTCCTTATTTTAATTCCAAATTTTGATTTAAATTCAGATTTACTCATCTGATTTCACTTATATGAATTCTGGTTGGTTATGTATAACCCTTTCACTATATAATCTTACTCGATCATAATTACAACCAATATATCTAATATATTAAAATTTTGATATATATAAATATATCTCTATATCAAAATACACTTTGGGTAAAGTTAAATTCACTTACCCTCTTTCAAAACATATCGTGACGACACATCGTATCCGAGTGTTTATTAACTCCTACCGATACAATGGATCAAACTGACCGACCAGAACTCATAAACAACTCAGCCAATGAATCTCCACAATATAAAACCATTTTATATCAAATACAAATACACACTCGTATATATACACTCAAACTCAATCTAGGGTATTACTAACCCTATCTCTACCGAGTCACGCCACAGAGCCAAGTAATTCTTAACCTGGCTCTGATACCAACTGTAACGGCTGGAAATTTTCGACTCCTCGAGAGTCGAAAATTCCGAGACGTTAGTGAAAGAATTTAGAAGGTGAGAAAGAAAAGATAGAACTAATAGAATAGAAGAAGAAGAAGAAGAACATCAGAATCATCAGAGTAACACAAATCTCACAGCGGAACGAATAACATATTATATATAACATAGCTTTGAAGTAAACAGTTATATATATACAATAGCACTTATCAGAGTACAACACTTACAACACAGCGGAAATAACTATAGCTATAAAATCTTGCAGCCTCCTGCTCCAAGCTCTCCAAGTATATCTGTAAATCCCGACTACTTGACTGCCCGTACAAATTTAGGCACCCAAGAGTTTAGGGAAAACAACAAAGTAAACTCCGGGTCAGTCATGGGACTGGTATGAGTAAAATAGTTTAAAACAGGTATAGGATATCTCATAAGACCACGCCGTGAATACGGAACGGGTTTTTCCCTTATGAGTATCTGAACAACTTTGACAAGCAATATCATCTTGATATTATAATAATGTCTAAGTACAAATAGGTATCAATCTAGCAGAAACGCTTGCATCTCACGTTCTACATACATAGTATAAAATCATAAACCGCAGGGCGCTTATCGGAGAATGGATTCCAATAGACAAGGTATGGGAGCACCTTCTGAATAGTGTACTCTAGAGGTGATACACTCAGGATTCAACAAGAACGTCTTGCAACCCGGCCACACATGACCGCTCACTCATTTAGCTTGAGTGTCGCGAATATATTGCCACCACGGCACCATCAAACCGTCATCCGAAGATACAGAATCAAAAAGAAGTATAAATATGAATATTCTCTAGATCGGTGACAATACACCCTGCTTGGGGATGACCCAACTAGCCATGCTGCCTAGCCCAACTTTTGTTACTTCCCGGTGTGAGGCTAGAAGCTACGTCTATCTTCAGAACATCTGATCACCATTCACTTTGAATGCCACATCGTCATACCCGCCAAATCACAAATTGGCTTATCTAAAAATAACACGGGTATATAGCTAAGAGAAACGAATTCCTCCGCCACCAAACGTGAATACGTTTGAACAGATCAACTTACGCGATCCATTGGATATACTCTGTCAGACCTTCTTCCATATACGTTGTCCTGGGACTGGACAAACCGAAGGCACTATTCAGTATATCCATCTTAGTCACTGTTATCTAAGACTTATACAACAGCCCTTGCACTTTACTCCGTCTTCAATTTATCTTTGGCATATATTGCTCGCAACGCTTATGCCGATACAAAGTGGTTCTTTGGATAATAATCCAACCGGTCTCTCCATATTAACAACGTTAAAATGGTAAAAACTTTGAAAGTCTGTGATTCAACTATCAAATGAAAACATGTCGGTGTACAAACAACGATCTTATTTCCAAATGGAAATTCGATCGATCAATCATCATATGTTCATATTTCCTTATTTCATATATTTAGAAAATATATGTTGTTAATCATTGGAAAACATTTCCATAGCTTATTTTCACATCACTATTATTTCGCAACTATCAGTCCCTAACTGTAACTATCATGAGAACAATTCTCTAAGTATCAATCCGGAAGGTCGAAACCAACATCAGATCGTCACTTAGAAAACCGTTCAACTTACCCTCTCCAGTTAGTTTCTGAATTTGCTTAACTCTATTTCTTAAATTCTTATCATGAAAACATCTCATTTTCTATGTTTAGAAAACATATCTGACTATATTTGGAAAACGTTTCCAAAACTCATTTACGGATTTCCAATGAACGTTGTATAAAACATCGTTACGCTTAATCCATTAATCGCTTATTACTTAACTATATTTCAAATCAACCTTTTCTATCGAACCACAACTATTCCTTTGTCAATTCTGAAGTCAACCAAGTTGGGGTATAATTACCTCTCAAACCTTAATTTAACAACGTCCTTTACTGTGAAATAGATGAAGCTCGTCACTCACTTTGTCCAATCATCTGTTTACGCAAATACTCGGATTCAGGTTACGAATCCACTTCTCATATGAAAACGTTTGATTATAACTATACCTTGATTTAAAACCCGGAAGGTAAATAGTACTTTCCCGAATTTGATATAATCGAATTCGACGTATAACTCTCTTTCGAGTAATCTCTATTCGATTAACTCTCCCTTTTTAATAACTTATATTCGATAAACTCTATTTCGATTAACTCCTATCGAATAACTAATATTCGAATAACTCTTCTTGGTTGGCTCTATTTCATTAACTCTTATCGAATAACAAATATTCGATTTTCTTAAACGTGTCAATTCTTATCGAATAACTAACATCCGATTTAACTTAAATGGATTTACTCTTATCGAATAACTTATTCGATTAACTCAACTTGATTTTCTTAACTCGATTATCTCAACTCGATTTCTTAACTCGGTTACTTAACTCGATAACTTAACTTAACTCAAATCGATTAACTCAACTCTAATCGATTAACTTAATTTGATTTACTCCTTCGAATAACTCATTCGAATAACTTAATTGATTAACTCCTTCGAATAACTAATTCGAATAACTTACCTTCGAATAACTAATATTCGATTTACTCTAACTCGATTAACTTAATTCTAATCGATTAACTTAACTCAAATTGATTAACTCCTTTCGAATAACTAAATTCGATTTAACTCTTCTCGAATAACTAAATTCGATTAACTCAAATTGAATGACTAATATTCAATTAACTCTTACGTGTTTAACTCTATTCGAATAAGTAACTCGAATCACTCTAATGTGTTTAACTCTATTCAAATATCTAATTCGAATAACTCATTTCAAGTAACTAAATTCTGAATAACTCCTTTGGATTAACTAACTTCGAATAACTCCTTTGGATTAACTCTTCGACAAACTCCTTCGGATTAACTCTTCGATTTACTCCTTTGGATTAACTAACACCGAATAACTCTTTAGGATTAACTCTTCGACTAACTCCTTCAGATTAACTAACTTCGAATAACTCCTTTGGATTAACTAACTCCGAATAACTCTTTAGGATTAACTCTTCGACTAACTCCTTCGGATTAACTAACTTCGAATAACTCCTTTGGATTAACTAACTCCGAATAACCAATATTCGATAACTCCTCTTCGTATAAATAATATTCGATAACTCTTCTCAAATGAATAACATTTGATTTCTCCACTCGAATAAACTATATTCGATTACTCTTCTCTCGAATACACTATATTCGATACTCTACTTTGAATAAGTGATATTCGACAACTCTACTCGATTAACTCCACTTGGATAACTCTAACTGGTCAACTTTAACTGGTCAACTCTAACTGGTCAACTCTAACTGGTTAACTCTAACTGGTCACCTCTAACTGATCAACCCTAACTGGTTAACTCTAACTGGTCACCTCTAACTGATCAACCCTAACTGGTTAACTCGTCTCGATTAACTGAACTAATCCACTTAGTTTAACTTAGCTAATTCACGTTGATTAACTCTAGCCGATTCACTTAGTTTAACTCAACTAATTCACATCGATTAATCCTTTAGTTTAACTTAACTAATTCACATCGATTAATCATTTAGTTTAACTTAACAAATTCACTTTGATTCACCGCTTAGTTTAACTTAACTAATTTACTTTGGTTAACTTAACCAATTACTTTGATTAACTCGACTAACTCGCTTTGGTTAACCTAACCAATTACTTTGTTTAACCCGACTAACTTGCTTTGGTCAACCTAACCAATTACTTTGTTTAATCCTTTATACTCGATTAACAAATATTTCTCCTTTATACTTGATTAACCAATATTTTCCTTTATACTCAAAATCCCCTTTTCTTTATAATATAAAATCCATCGATTTTATATAAATAAATTATTTTCAATTTATAGTTTGAAAATCTCTTTTCTATATCCTGGTATTTCTTATGGTTTTTAACACATCATCTAACAATGATGAATATCGTCCAACCACACATAATCACAACAGATTATATATATCACATTTATATATCACAATACATAAATTACAGTAAAAATAACTGTTGAGGAATCCAGTTGGATTCCTCCAACCTGTTTCCCTGCACCACAGATGTTAGACAACACTGGTATAATATTCTGATAAGCAGAATCAGCATATAAATATTTATCGGTTTATATTTATATATATATATATATATATATATATATATTCCACTAACTGACTAGCAGTTCAATCAAACAGTCAACACACAGTCAAACAGACAATAGTTAACAGTTCTAAGAATACACTAGAACTATTTAGAGTTGGTGAGTTTTACTCACATTGAACGATCATCGTCAATGACGATAACCATCGCTTGATTCAAACAATTTATTTTGCTATAGATTGTAACGGACTCCAATTGACTCGCGGTCAGTTCCATTGTGGAGTGTTCGTCCCCACGATCCCAACGCAACTTACGGTTCACAAATCCGACCTCGTATGGATGAGATATTGCATTAACAAGTAAATACACTTTAAATTTAAATTAGAACTAAAATATTTTAAGTTGGGCCTTACCCACTCAATCCCGGCCCAACTCCCATCCATATAAACCCATACCCGGTTACATCCACTTCTCCCCCAAACTGATTTCGATTTCCAGTAAATAAAACATCCGCCGTTGACCTTTCTTTTAACCTCCTCCCATCGCCACCTCGGCCATCGATGACCGTCGCCGCCTCCCCCACTGAGTTGCCCATCACGAGACTCACCCGACAACCACCTCCAGACGGAACTCGACGCTACCCAAAAATCCCGCCTGTAGCCTATCCCTGGACGTCGCAGTCCATCCATGGTGACCGGAGTTCCCTCGAACACCTCTGCTAGCTGCGCCTCGATGTCAGGAACCCGATTATCATACTTGAATTTTGAATCGGCCACTCCACCTCTTGAATCGATGAACCCTAGCCTTGCTGAGTGATTTTCGAGCAGGCGTGAAAGTGGATCGCACACACTGAGGTAGACACCAGACTGAAGCTCATTCTCATACGAAACCAGACATACAAACTATGGATTTTACACAAATTTATTTGCATTGTATATGATTTTAGAATGATGGAAAAATGTTTATTGCGTTGGGTTCATATGGGTTATATAGTCTTCTCTGGGTTGGTGGCATTTGTGGATAGGAATACAGGCTGTGTGGCCTTCTGTGAATCAAAGAAAAATGGGGAGGATATTTTCAATTTGATTTTCTTAATTTATTTTCTCGATTTTCTCCTTATATCCGCCTTCTAAAAATCCGTGTGCTCTCACACGATGCCTAAAAATCACGAAACTGGACATGCAGCTACAGTTCGACATTACGGTCCCAACGAAACTAGTTTCGTCGAATTCCGACTCCGTATGCTCACACAGTGTATTTTTAACCATCGAAATACTGATCATTTCTCACTCTAAAAATCCCCACGGTCACACAGTGACTCTAAAAATCACGAAAGTTAACATCTAACAACTATTTGATATTGCGGATCCAACAAAACTAGTTTCGTTGAATTCCGACTTCATATGCAAATGTGGCTATTTTTAACGCTCTAAATAACCTATTTAAATATATAAATATATTTAAATATAATTAAATTAATTATTTAAAATTAATTAATTATTATCGTCTGTATTCACAGTGGCATACCACACAGCTCCAGAATATTCCTGTATGTATTTACAGCTCGATATTATCTCGTTAGAGTTATATCGACGCTCGATTTCTATTTAAATCCCTATTTAAATATAATTAAATCGTTATGGTCAGGGCGCTGCATTTCTGATAATTTGATTTGGACGTAACTCAAAATCCACACGACGAAATCCCGATCTCTCTCTTTCACTAGAAAGATATACTCCACCAGCTCCACATGTTTCTTGTTTCACAGAGATCCGATTTAAAACGGACCCTGTATACTCAGTTGAAGTCTAAATCGCCAAATAGCGAACTGCCGCGTCGTTACGCGCTCTATTCTAATTATAATATAATTAATACGTTTTAACGTCGATTACTAAATCGATTCGTTATTCAAATTCAATTCTAAACTAAATTAAATATTTTAGCTGATCCAATTCACACCGTATTGTGAATTCGGTGATTTCCGATTATTTCGACATTATAATATATTATTATATTATTTATTTTAATTAAATATTCAATATTATTTATTTCAAGTCATCGATATCGCCCAATCGATATTTAATAATTAAATAAATTAATTATTCGACAGCTAACAAAATGCGCCATTACAATCCGCAATGTCAAAAAGTAGTTAGATTTCTAGTTCCGAGATTTTTAGAGTCACTGTGTGGCCGTATGGATTTTTAGAGTGAGAAACAATCAGTATTTTGACAGTTAAAAATACGTTGTGTGAGCAAATGGAGTCGGAATTCGACGAAACCAGTTTCGTTGAGTTCGTAATGTCAAACTCTAGCAGTATGTCCAGTTTGGTGATTTTTGGGTATCGTGTGTGATCATAGGAATTTTTAAACGATGAACGAACTTAACGGTTGAATATTAAAATATTATAATTACCTATATAATACCTTTAACTCTCCTTAACCTAATTTCTCATTTCCACAGTGAAGGCAAATTGTAGCCGTCGGTTCCTTTTGCTTAAAACGAGAAAATCCATCTCTTAAAATTCAAAAGAAAATGGAAATAAATCCTTAAAATGTAAAAGCTTGGATCTTTGGGTTTGTATGCTGGTCTTCTTCAACGTAGTCAGTTTCTTTTTGAACTCGATGTAGTTTTCTTGTGTTCGAGCAGGTCGAGCATTCGGTTGAAGGCTAGGGTTGAGGTTAGAAAAAAGATATGAGCTTTAAATCAAGAAATCGAGTTGAGCTTTGTGTTTGTGGGATCGAATGGCTTTAATTGCCAAATTTTGGTGCAGTTCGGTCATGGTACAGTTCGGTACTGTTAAAGGGAGGTGGTTGTCGCAACTGAGAAGGATCAGTTTGAGTTTCGGTTGAATGGGGTAGGGAGGAAGAGGGATCGAAGAGAGGAGCTTTGGTAATGTGCTTGTGATTTTTAACGAACCAAAGAAGGAGAGCATTGGGTTTGAAATTTACTGAAGTGAGCATTTAGGAGCAGCGGATTTTCGTGAGGGAGGAAGAAAAAGAAGCGGGTGGGCTTTTGGGTTTGGATGTTGGGCCAAAGGAAAAGAGTTAAGGCCCACTTTTATTTTAAATCCATGCTTTTATTTTGAATTAAATGTATTAACTTGTTTAAGTCATAACTTGGCCATACGTGAACGAAATTCAGCGAAACAAGATCCGACAGGATCGTATGGACGGTGACTACCCAATGGAACTGACCGCGAGTCGATTGGAGCCCGCTAAAATTTATAGCGAAATAAATTGTCCATCTGAATTAAACCGAGCGATGGTTATCGTTATTAACGATGATCGTCCAATGTGAGTAAATCTCACTAACTCTGAACAGTTTATAATTTCATGTTGTATTTTTAGAACTGTTAAATATTGGCTGATTGACTGCGTGTTGACTGTTTGATTGAACTGCTAATCAATTAGTTGAATTTCTATATTGATTCTATTTAACAGAATATATCATATGGAACTAAAAGTGATGTTGATTCTATTGTCTAACATTTGTGATGCAGGGAAACAGTTTTGAGGAATCCAACTGGATTCTTCAACATATATTTTTCTTTTTTTCATATACTGTGATGTATGATGTGATATATAATCTGTTTTGATTATATGTGTTTGAATGGTATCGATCACCGTTGTTTGGTATTTTAAATACCGTAAGAAATACTGGGATGTAGAAAAGGGATTTTCGAAGTATATTTGGAAAATAATTTATTTATATAAAATCAATGGATTTTATATATAAAAAAGAAAAAAGGGGTTTTGAAAAGGGAATTATATTTGTAAATCAAATAAAAGGGAATTATATTTGTATATCAAATATAGAGGAAATATATTTGTTAAACAGATATAGAGTGAAATATTTGTAAAACAAATATAAAGGAAAATATTTGTCAAACATATAGAAAGAGAAATATTTGTAAACCATTTACAAATAGGCTAAAAAGGAGGTATTTATTTGTTAAATAAATAGAAAAGATAAAGGAGATATTTATTTGTTAAATAAATAGGAAAGATAAAAGAAATATTTAATTGTTAAATAAATAGGATTAAATTAAAGGGATATTTATTTGATAAATAAATAGAACTAAATCAATGGAATGTTTAGGAAAATGAATAGAAAATGGATATCTGTTTTTAACAGATAAATGGAAAAGATTTAATTTATAAATAACAGTTATAAATTAAATTAAATATTTATCATTCGATAAATGGAATATATAAGTCTGAACTTATATAGAGAAGAGATATTGGTTTCAACACCGATAATTTTAAATAGAATATGTACACAACACTTGTATAAGTGAAGTAACATTGTTGAAGAGAATATTTATGAAGTGAAGAACCATTACTAAAAGTAAATCTTTATAAATGAATAAACGTTATCAAATAGGAGTTACTCGAATAGGAGAAGTCAATTAGAGTTACAAATAATCGATTTAATAAATCGATTAGAGTTAGAGTTAATCAGTCAGAGTTAATCAGTCAGAGTTAATCAGTCAGAGTTAATCAGTCAGAGTTAATCAGTTAGAGTTAATCAGTCAAAGTTAATCAGTCAGAGTTAATCAGTTGAGTTAATCAGTCAGAGTTGATCAGTCAGAGTTGATCAGTCAGAGTTAATCAGTTAGAGTTAACCAGTTAGAGTTAGAGTTGACCAGCTGAGTTATTCAAATGGAATTAATCGAATAGAGTTATCGAATATCACTTATTCGAAGTAGTATTATCGAATATAGTTTATTCGAGAGAAGAGTAATCGAATATAGTTTACTCATGTGGAGAAATCAAATATTGTTCATTGGAGAAGAGATATCGAATTTTATTTATTCGAAGGGAGGAGTTATCTAATAGAGATTTATTCGAACGAGAGTTACATAAGAAAGTTGGTTAAAGGTTTAAAAGATAAACTTTGACTATTTCAAAGTTAAAACGTTGTTCAGTTAAGGTATGAGAGGTAGTTATACCCCAACTTGATTGACTTCGTTTTTAATTTAGAAATGGTTAAGGTTGGGGAGTGAAAGTGGTTAAGTGTTTTTATTTAATAAGTATAGTGGTTTGAGTTGTCGTCGCGATGTTGATTTGAACATCTGTTTAAATCCAAATAAAGAAGATTTGGAAATGTTTCCCAAATAGAATCAGAAACGTAATCAAATATTGAAATTGGAAATATGGATTAGAAATGGGAACGTTTTCCAGTGTTAACCTATATTTTCTAAACATAGAAAATAAGGAAAATATGAATATATATATTTAGATATATATATATATATATATGATTGATGTTTGATTGATAGAATTTCCATCTGGAAATAATATCGTTGTTTGCACACCTGTTTTTCTTTGATAGTTAACTCACCGACTATCGAAGTTTTTAACCATTTTAACGTTATTAATATAGGGAGACCGGTTGGATTATTATCCAGAGAACCACTCTGTATTAGCATAAGCGTTGCGAATCATATATGCCAAAGATAATTGAAGACGGAGTAAAGTGCAAGGGCTATTGTATAAGTCTTAGATAACAGTGTCTAAGATGGATGTATTGAATAGTGCCTTCGGTTCATCCTGTTCCTGGATGACTTGTATGGACGGATGTCTGACAGAGTATTTCTAGACGATCACGTATATTGATTTCTCCAACCGTACCAAGAGTGGAAGCGGAGAAGGAAACTTCTTTTAGCTAACACATAATGTATGGTTGAGGACGTCAATCGGTGATTTGATGGATTTGACGATATGGCATTCAAAGTGAATCTGGTGTGATGATAAAGCGTAGCTTCTAGCCTCACATCTGGTAAATGACAGAAATCGGGCAGGCAGCATGGCTAAGTCGGTCGCTCCGAAGTAGGGTGTATAATCACCTGATCTAGAGTTTCATTTACTTCTAAAAATCTATTATTGATGCTGTCCCATTTGGGAAACGGTTGTTGATCCCAACCGTTGGTGATATACATTCGATACACTCAAGAAAAATGAGTGGTCGGTCATGTGTGGTCGGGTTGCAAGATGTTCTTGTTGAACTCAGTGTATTCCTTTCTAGAGGTATACTAGCGAAAGGTGGTTCCATACGTTGTCATAGTTGGAAATCCATTACCCAATACGTGCTTGCAGTTTTGATTGTATACTATATATGTAGAATGTGAGATGAAAGCGTTTCTGCTAGATGATTATTATATTGTGGTTGATAGACATTATTATAATATCAAAAGGTTTTTGATATAAAGAAAATTTGGATTCTCATAAGGGAAAAACCCATTCTGTTATACGACGTGGTCTTATGAGATATTGTTTACTTGTTCAAACTATTTTAAACTGTTTTACTCACACCAGTCCCATGACGGACCCGGAGTTTATTTTATTTTGTTTTCCCTAAACTCTTGGGTGCCCAATTTTGTACGGGCAGTCAAGTAGTCGGGACTTACAGATACTTGAAGAGCTGGAGCAGGAGGCTTTAGGATCATATAGCTATAGTTTATTTCCACTATGTTGTAAGTGTTGTACTTTGATAATGATGTATATTCATGTAACGACCCAGAAAATCTGAACCAATTTAAAAAATTTAAATTGGCTAAAATAATGGATTTTAAATATTTAAAATAAATATTTTAAATAATAGCGATGAAAAGAGAGTTTGAATCGACAATTGAAAACGAATATAATTAATTATAATTATAAACAAGGCCTGAAAAAGGCGCTGCAGTTTCAAAAATTGAATCCAAACTTTGTCGGACTGTACCGGGTGCAAAACAAAACGGATTTGAGTGGAACCCAATGTGAGATTTCTAATTTATAAACGATATGGAAAACGACGATGTATAAATTATATAGTCGATGTATGGGTTATATAAGCATTGTACACCTCATGTATAAGCGTTGTATAAGTTGTACGTTCGATGTATAAGTTATATATGCGTTGTAAAAATTATATATGTGTTGAAATAGAAGTGAATTGCTATATATAAATATATATATATACGCCTCTCGTCCACAAACCATGGACGATATTTATTGGTTGAGATTGGTGTGAAATTTGATTGATAGCGAATGGTTGTTTGGGATTGTTTGTGGTTGATATTGATTGATTGTGGTTGAAAAATACCCGTTTGTGGTTGAGAAATATTTGGTTGAAACCACATAGGATTAGTTTGTGGAAATGAAATAATATATACATGCCGCCTACGTGCGAACTAGATGCATGATCCCCATTGTCAAAAACCACGAGGTTTTAATGTAGAGCGAGGAGCTGTACTAGGGACGGTCCCGGTTTTAACTACCCTGCCGTTATGCTGCCGAAATTTTGAATAATATTCATATATTTGACTTATTTTCATTTGCTGAAACTATATTTATTCGTTGTATAGAAAACCTTCATGTGTTGAATCGATATTCATTCGTTGGATAGAAATTCAGGTGTTGAATGTTGTTCGTGTTTTAAAATATAAAAATCACATTTTTATCTATATATATAAACTATAGAAAACCTTCATATGTTGAATCGATATTCATTCGTTGGATAGAAATTCATGTGTTGAATGGTGTTCGTGTTTTAAAATATAAAAATCACATTTTTATCTATATATATAAACTATAGGAAACCTTCATGTGTTGAATCGATATTCATTCGTTGGATTGAAATTCATGTGTTGAATGGTATTCATATTTTGAAAGAAATTGTTTTATAATAAAAATCCCATTTTTAACATCAATATGAAATGTATAAAATCATCTTGTTTAGAAATAAATGTTTTTATAATAAAAATCCTATTTTTTATTACCTATATAAACTATACAAAATAATAGAGTTTTGAAATGAATTGTTTTACAATAAAAATCACATTTTTATTATATAAATGAATTGTTAAAAATAGTGAAGTGTGGAAATAGAAGACAGTTAGATAAAAATATCATTTTTATCAAATGTATGAAAAGAATATATCTTTGAAATCGAAGAATCGATATATTTATATAAATAGAATTAAAATATATCGAATAACGACGCTGTAGTTCGTATTTTGAAACCGTGATTTCAAACGATTATACCGGGAGATCCGACCATCGGATTTTCCTGAAATCGCAACCGTTGGGTTCGCTTTGGAAATATCTTTCCAACGACACCAACTTTGTACAAATCCAACGGTTGGATTGTCTGGAATGTTAATTCAAATCTTAAGAAAAACAGCGCCAGAATCGATTATATTTATATATATATATATAAATATAATTATAGTTAATCGAATAACGACGCTGCAGTTCGTATTTTGAAATCGAAACTTCAAACGATTATACCGGGAGATCCGACCGTCGGAATTTCCCGAAACTGGAACCATTGGATTCGTTTTGAAAAGGTCTTTCTAATGATGTAAATTTTGTGAAGATCCAATGGTTAGATTTTCAGATATGTGTAAATCAAATCTGAAGAAAAAGCAGCGCCACGGCCGCGTTATGGCCCGAAGCGTTATTTTAAATAAATTGGCTATTTTAAAATAAATAAAAATAGCGATAAATCGTTATAAAATATTATAAACGATATGGATGTGATTTAGAAATTAACTGAAGGTTGGCTAAGTCGAATGGTTTCCTGGGGGTTGATCTGATGTTGGTTTCGTCCTTTGGGGTTAATATTTGGGAAATCGTTCTCTTAGTGATTGATGGTTAGTGACTGATGAGTTGGAATGATGTGTGTGTATGTTAGTGTTGCACTTGTTTATTATATACGCGAGTTGCTCAGAAAGACCGGGTTTATCCCATTCTGAATAACTGAATCGACGATAATAAATCGAAGATGAAGACGGTGGTCGAAGACCGGAGATCTTCACCTCGTTTGGATGGCAACCGAGGTCCTGATTGGGAGGCATCCCGAAATATGGATAATGAGTGGTGATCGTCCAGACGTACGTGGTGATCGATGGGTTTGCGAGGTATATAGTGCCTCCGGTTTCGTTCAGACCCAGAACGGACTTGTAAATGGATAGTGTGTCTGACATTGGATTGTATTCTGTGTTGATTGATCTCTATTAAATATACATCTGTTTGGTGGCAGAGAATTTATTCTTTTGCTTAACGCCCTTCTCTGAAACGCACGAGCTCAGAGGTTGTGTATCGATGGACATCAGTCGCATGGCATGAATTGCTAGTGTGGCATGCCTAAGTGGAAAATGATCAGGGCTTCTGTTGAAAAGCAAAGTCTTGTGGTGATGACCAAAGCACCGCATGTGTGGCGTAGCTTTGTGTATAATGTGCATTCGCGAGCCTCACACCCCGGTATGAGCCAGAAACGGGATAAGGACCTCAGGGAGGGCATGCGTTTCCTTCTAGCTAGGAGTTGTGTCGGTGTTTTTACATGGCCTGACATTTTACTTATGTAGTTGTTGCTGTTGCGAGGCGCCTCGGTTAGATCGGACGATCCGGGTCCGATGGAGTCATTCGTTGGCTCATTTACGCCCCATAGGACGGGGAAACGTAGTGTTCAGGAATTTTAATCCACATCGGTGGGCCGACCCTGACGATCCAAGGGTCGATGCGCTCTGACCCTGAGACATGAGCTAGATTGTCTCGAAGTCGGTAAGGACTATCTTTTGCCTTGGTTCATGACGGAAATCCAATTTCCAAATACGATATCGTGCGGTTTTGATTGTAAATATATATGGCAACATGATATATGGTACCCATGTCATCTATGATTGATAGTTATGATTCGAAATTGCTTTTGAAACATATAGACACTAGTAATAATATCAAATGCTTTTGTTTTATTCGTATCAATCATATTTTGGCCATTATAAGGTAAAACTCTATCCTCCGGTTTGTGTTGCATTGTGTGATGGGAACTGAGTCTTATATTGGCTTCATTTTTATAAAAAGCATTGCGTTGTTTAAAAGAAAGATTTGTTTTAAAGCACTGGCAATCCAATGGAGTAAACCCGTTCCACGAAAGTGGCGTGGTCCTGTGATTAGCCATATTTTGAATGTGTTGAGTAGATTTCTCATACCAGTCCCATGACTGACTCGTAGTTTGTTTCACTTTCAAACTCGGGTGCCCCCTTTTCTACACGGGCAGCCTTGTATTCAGGTTTAGCTGGTTCTTTCTGGATAGCTGGAGCTGAAGATGGGTTCTATTATTTATCTCTTTTTATGTTGTTCAGCTCCTATTGTACATATTTTGTTTATTTCCGCTGTAGACATTTATGTATAGCTAAACTGTATTTGTACTAAGTAAGATCCTGTATACTATGTAACTCTGATGATTACTCTTATCCAGTATATTCCATTGTGTATTATCGTGTGTTTTTATTTAATTCTGTTCTGCTATTATCTGTTTTGTGTTATATTCCAAAGATAACCCTTGTTTCCGTCTGTACGGGAAATGGGGTCGTCACAATTCAAATACAAATGTATATTTCAAAGTTATGTTACATATATTATATGTTATTCGTTCCGCTGTGAGATTCGTGTTACTCTGATATTGTGTTCTTCTTCTTCTATTCTAAGTTTCTGTCTTATCTTTCCTCACCCTCTAATTTCTTTCATTAATCATCCGGTATTTTTCGACGTTTGGTTAGTCATCATTGAGTTTATGGCGATAACCATAGTCGACAAAAACCCGGGTCATTACAATAATAAAAGATTAATCAGAGGTAGGATTAGTAATATCCTATAGAAGAATCCTCATTAGAGATAGAATCAGTAGCATTCTAGAATGAGTGACTCATTAGAGATAAGGTTAGAAATGCCCTAGAATGTAAGCCATAATTAAAATAATGAAAGTTGAGTTGGTTTGTAAAACAACTTTCAGCTTCATTCCTTTTCGAGGACGAAAACATTTTAAATGGGGGAGATTGTAGTAACCCGGAAATCCGAACCAATTTAAAATTTTATTTTGGGAAATTTTGATGAATTCTAAATATTTAAAATGAATTATTTTAAATAATAACGATGAGAAATTTATTTTCGATAGAATTAGAACGTATATATTTATTTGGATCGTCGTTAGAATATAAATATTTATTTTTAATTTTAAAAGGAATTGAAAATGGCGCGGTAGTTCGAAAATTCGATTTCAAATTTCAAATGAATGTACAGGATTCAAAATAAACCTGATTTTAGCAAAACCAAAACATTAGAATCTATTTGATAATATCTTTCCAACGAATCCGAAAAATTGAAATTTCATAGTGCGAATAAAAAGTTATGCCCAGTTGAAAATTCAGAATAGTCGTTATGGAATTATAGCCCTTAAAATGGAAAATTTGCAAAACGGCCTCGGTTTTTGACGAGACCACTTTCATTGGATCCGGGATGTCAAGTTATTGCTATATTCCAAAATTTATAATTTTCTGAATCAATATGTGAGCGTGGCAAAAGAAAACATGTTTTAGTAGTTTCAGTCAATTTCGATCGACCAGAAAATGGCCATTTTTCTAACGGTCCCAGAATTTGACGAAATTAGTTTTTTTAGAACCATATCGTCAATACGAAGCTAGAAAATATTTTTGGGAATTTTTAGAGCCCGTATGTGGCCCCGGTAAATAGAAATGTGCGTTCAAATTCAATATATAGATTTATATTTTGATTTTGGAGGAAACTGATCGAAATGATAGAATTGGCTAACGGGAAATGTCCCATCGTGTTCGGAATGGGGGTAATTAGTTAGGGGCGATAGTCGTTGTGTAACAACCCGCAAATTCTGAACCAATTTAAAAAATTTATTTTAGAAAATTTTAAAGAATTTTGAGAATACAAAATGATTTATTTAAATAATAATGGCTAAAAAATTATTTTAATCAAAGTTAAAACGAATAAATTTAATTTAAATATAAATGGAGTTAGAAATGGCGCGGTAGTTTTAAACGACATTTGTCCTTTAATCCAATTCACATTGAAATTATTATTTGGAATTTATAAATCTATTTTATAGATTTAAAAAGGCATTTTCAAAAAAATCAAGTTTTTTCCAATTTAATATACAAGTAGGAATTTAGTGGAAATTCGATTGGTAATAAGCGAAATGGGCTTCTGTAAAAGAGGACCGATATTATATATGGAATTTAAGAGGCTTTGTCGTTATTCCATTTATATTATTAGTCCAATACAGAAATCTATATCGATTATGTATTGACTTGATTTCTGTGGAATTCCATATTTTGGAAATAGATTGTAGGTTTATTGTGAACTGTGTTTAAAGGACACTAGTTCTTTAACCTGTTTAAGACAAGATTTATTCCTTAAAATAAATGATCTTGTAATAATGATTTTTGATGTCAAATCAAAACTGGAGTTTTAATAAATCTTTTAAGGAAGATTTAAGATTTTATTTTCAGAGTTCATCTTTGATAAAATTAATGAGAATCTTCTAATATGAATATCTTATTAAAAGAATACTCGGAGTTGGAATGTGGCTTAATGTGTGATCTTCCAATATTTGCTTTCTAATCACAAAATACGCGAGTTATTAAGGAAAACCGGGTTTAACCCATTCTGAATAATCATCACGACGATCAAGAGTCGAAGATGAAGGTGGTGGTTGAAGACCGAAGGTTTTCACATTGTTGGGATGATGATGACTGGTATCTTGAATTGGGATTGGCCTTCCAAGGCAAGGTATTTGGTAATGATCGTCCAAACGCATTTGGAGATCGACGGACACGTTGTTTCGCTCAGACCCAGAGCGGACTTGTAAATGGATTGTGTGTCTGACATTGTATTCCTTTCTACTGTATTTGTTGAACGCTACTGATTATATATTTCTGTTTGGTGGTAAAGAATTTATTCTTTACTTATCACCCTTCTCTAAGACATATGAGCTTAGAGGTTATATATATGTATTGGTAGATGATCAATGATATGGTAGGGTCTGACAATGTGGTATGCTAAGATGCAAATGATCAAGGCTTTGTTGAAAAGCAGGCCTTGTGGTTGATGATCAAAGCACAGCCTATTTAGGCATAGCTTTGTGTATATCGTGACTTCGCAAGCCTCACACACCGGTTGAGTCTAAAACGGGAGAAGGGAACGCTGGGAATGCACACATTTCTTTCTAGCTAGAAGTGGTGTCAGTGCTTAAACTGGCTAACATTTACTTATGTGGATGATGGAATTTTCGCGAGGCCTCGGTTTATTCTTATCGGTCGCCCACGGCCGATTTGTAGGTCCAATAGGATCGGGGAGCGTGTGTGCAGGCAGAACTAATCCACTAAAGTATTTGTGGACCGGCCCTGCAGGATCCAAGGGTTCGCCAGCGTCTGAATCCTAAGACATTGCTAGAGTGTCTCGAATCGGTCAGGAGCTCCACCCTAGCCTTGACTCATGATGGAAACCCAATTTCCAATACGCCCCTTGCGGTTTTTGATTGTATAACTAGTATGGCGACATAGTAGATGGTATCTATGCCGTCTAGGATTGATATTATATTTGAAATGTTTTAAATATATATATACACCCTAATAATAATATCGTTTTTACGTATCAAGCATTTTTTGACCATTATAAGGTAAAACCCTATCCTCCGGTTTGCGTTGCATTGTGTGATGGGACCTGGGTCTTATAATGTTTCGTTCTAAAAAGCATTACATTATTTGACGATTTACTTTATTTATGCACTGGCAATCCAATGGTGAAAACCCGTTCCGCGTTAGCGGTGTGGTCCTGTGATTAGCTTTCTTATTATATAAGTTAAGTTAAGATTTCTCAAACCAGTCCCACGACTGACTTGTAGTTTGTTTCACTTTGCAAATTCGGGTGCCCTCTTTTCATACGGGCAGTCTAGTAGCTTTTTGCAGATATAGTTAAGCAGGATCCTGGATTGAAGCCTGAAGTTGGGTCCAGAATATTGATGGCCTTCCGCTGAGATTAGTTCCGCTGCAATGTATTAATCTATTGTAATTTATCTTCCGCTGTAATTTTATTCCGATGTACTCTGATATATTATGTACTCTGATGTAACATTTATTATTGATGTTATAAAAGTCTGTGTTGTTGTCCTAATGTGTTGTTTGCCCAAAGTTAACGTATGCGGAATTTGAACGGTCTTGATCGATCTTGCGATCGATTGGGGTCGGGCAAGAATCTGTGTCCTTACACGTGGTATCAGAGCTCTGGTTAGCTCAAATCTTTGGGGTACAACTCATTAGAACTAAACAAAAGACTCATCAGAGGTTGGATTAGTAATATCCAATAAGAATACTCATTAGAGATAGGATCAGCAGTATCCTAGAATGAGAATACTCATTAGAGATGGGGTTAGCAATGCCCTAGAATGAGTCAGAGTGGAAAATTTATAATTAACGTACTTGTTATTATATATATAATTCGATTTTAGAAAATATGATTTTGAATATATAAAAGTTATATATTTTTGAAAATTTAATCAACTAATTGACTGATGATTGTGTTGTGTGAATATGAGTTCAACTAATAAAATTATTAAACAAATAAAGAATGAAAATTAAGTTAGTTAAATAAACAATTTTAGCTTCATTTCCTTTTCGAGGACGAAAAGATTTTATGTGGGGGAGATTGTAACAACCCGCAAATTCTGAACCAATTTAAAAAATTTATTTTAGAAAATTTTAATGAATTGTGAGAATACAAAATGATTTATTTAAATAATAATGGCTAAAATTTTATTTTAATCAAAGTTGAAACGAATAAATTTAATTTAAATATAAATGGAGTTAGAAATGGCGCGGTAGTTTTAAAATTTTAATTTTGAACTTTAACTGAATGTACTGGATTCAAAATAAATCAGAATTGAGTGAAACCAGAAATATTTAAATCTGTTTAATCATATCTTTCTAACGAATCTGAAAAATTGAAATTTCTTTTTAAAAATCAAAAGTTATGGCCAATTCAATATTTAGAAAGGTCGTTGTAGAATTTATATATATAATATATATAGCCCAAAGGGCTACTTTTCACATATGAAGGAAATTGGACTAGAAACCATTCCATTGAGTCTGGAATAATGTTTCTGCATTTAAAAAGTATAAACACTTATATATTTTGAGTTTTGGAATTTATTTTTTTAAAAATGTATTTTTAATATTAAATATATAACACTTGAAAATGGTCAGTTTTCAAACAACCTCCGTTTTCGACGAAACCACTTTTGTTGGAACCGAAATGTCAAATTATAGCTAGGTTTCAATTTTCAGAATTTTTCGAATTAATATGTGAGCGTGGCAAAAGAAAATGTGTTTTGACTATTTTAGTTAAATTTAAACAACTTGAAAATAGTCATTTTTCAAACAGTCTCAGAATTCAACGAAATTAGTCTTGTTAGAACCGTATCGTCATAAGAAAGCTAAAAATAATTTTTCTGGAATTTTTAGAGGTCATATGTGGTCCTGGCATATTTAAATGTACGGTAAATATTTAATTAATTAATTTTTAATGGAATTTTAAATAAATATTCTACAGATTTCGGAATTGGACAGAAGGTGTCAAAACCTTAAGAACGACAGTAAGCAGGCCCAATTCGGAGACAGTCCAAAAATCCACATTTAAAACACGAAAAACGAGATTTATTATTAAAATAATATAATATTCCGGAAACCCTAACCCTAAATGGCCAGCCGCCGCCTATTCAATTCGAAGGCCAGAATCATCCGAAATTCAAACCTTAATTTCTTGCAATCCGTTCAACGATAATCCACAAACTATATATCAAAACGAAGAGGAGATCGAGAGCTTAGAATCTATACGGTTAAGATCGGGTTTTTGTGCACGGATTTCGCGAATTTGGGGCACAAAGTGCCGCCGTTCGCGGTGCTTTTCAGGCGCCTAGAGACCACCGAGTTGCACGATGGTGGCGGCGCGGGGGCGTGGGACGACGGGCTTCGACGTGGTGCTAATGGATTCGGGTCCAGTTGCTTATAGTGGCGCGCACAGGGAGGAGTCACGGTCGAAGGATGGGTTCTGTAGTTCGGCCGAAACGTGAAAACGAGGAAGAAAGGTTTATATTTTATATTATTTTATTTATTTAATATTTAATTTATACAATCTTTGAAATGAGATAACTCTCTCATACGAGGTCCGTTTTGCGAACTATTTGTTACGTTGGGTTCGTCTTTCCGAGATTTACGCGATGGCACCAACTACAGCTGAATCAGAGATAGTTGAAAAATCAGCAAAAATCAATGTGAGAATCTCTGATTTAAAGATTTAATTAATTTAATTAATTAATTTATTATTGTTAAATAATTATCTGATTGTTGTTTAATTAGATCTACGTCGTGATAAATTTATAGATTTTGTTTTTGATTGATTGTAATGTTTTATGTTAGATCTGTTATTGTGTATGTATCAGTGTGAAAATTTTCATGTTTAATAAAATGGGAGTAAAACTGAAATCTTTATCCAATTGAAAATATCACCTTAATTGTGTATTGGATTAGATCATGAAAAAAAAGACATATCTATATAACATACTTTTGTTTACAATTTACTTGTAAATAAAAAGGCACATTTTGAATTCACATTTTTATTTACATTTTATTTGTAAATAAAAAGACATAATTGATAAACACATTTTAATTTACATTTTAGTTATAAATAAAATCCAGAATTTAAGAATCACATTTTGTTTTACGTTTCATATGTAAATAAAAGTTCATTTTAAAAGTTAAATTTTTGTTTACATTTTTATGTGAACAAAAGTACTTGTCTTAGGAAATCACAATTTTTCTTACATTTTATATGTAAATAAGAAATTTTTTTCAGAAGTTACATTTTTGTTTGCAAATATATTTTAAAATATAATTTATTCTTTTATCTGAATTCACTGATGCTAATAAACTTTAAAAATAAATTTTATTCTTTTATCTGCATTCACCAATGCAAATATATATAGAAAATAGAAATTGTTCTTTATTTGCATTTACCAATGCAAATATATATTGAAACAAATTATTCTCTCATTGCACTCACCAAAGCAAATATATGCCTTTATTTGCATTTATCAATGCCAATATGCCTTTAAATTAAGGTTTATTCTTTTACTTGCATTTATAAATGCAAATATACAATGAAACTAAAGTCTATCTTTTTATCTATATTCACCAATACAAATGTAACGACCCAGGGATTTCGGCCCCGAAAATCGACATAATACCCTTATAGTATCTCATGCCGATCCTCCAAACACCGAAAACACTGGAACGTTTAGAAAGAAATTAGAGGGTGGGATAAGAAAGAAAGAAATATTAGAATAGAAGGAGGAGAAGAACCAACACAATACAGATTCTCACATCGCAGCGGAACAAAATATAGTACAGAAATAATCTTTATTGAGAGCTTTTGAAAATACTTACAATATCAGAGTACAACACACATCTGGACAGTTTTGATAATCTGTCCTCATATATATAATCACACGGCGGAATACCATTCGTCTAAACATCTTCAGCTCGTCTCTGGACTTTTCAGTACCTGGTAACCTGAACCTATACACCTCGGTCTAACCCGAGCATTTACAAAACACTGGGTCAGTCTGGTGGACCAGAGTGAGAAAAAACTCGCATAGCATTAAGGTATCACACAACTTGATTTTAAAGTAAAAATCCTTTCGAAGAAAAAGGATAATCGTAAGACCAAATCCACACATAAACACGGACGGCATTTACCTTACGATAACCCAAAATAGTTTTGAAATCAATATCTTATCTGATATTATAATAGTGTCTAAATACAAGTAAATATCAATCTAGTGGAAACGCTTGCATCTCACGCTCCACGTATATATATACAAACAAAAACCGTGGGCACTTATTGGAGATTGGATTCCAACTTAGACAAGGTATGGGACCACCTGCCGATCGTGTATCTCTAGAGGCGAATACACTGGGTTCAACAAGAACGTCTTGCAACCCGGCCCTCACATGACCGACCACTCATTTCGCTTGAGTGTATCTAATGTATATCACCAACGGTTGGACTCAAACCACCGTTTCCCGAATGGGCAGAATCGATAAAGTAAGAAACAAAAGGAATTTCTCTAGATAGGTGATTATACATCCTAATGGGAGCGACCCACATAGCCATGCTGCTTGCCCGATTTCTGTCATTTCCCGGTTGATGAGGCTTGAGGTCAGAACACATCTGATCATCATACACATTGAATGCTACATCGTCAGATCTGCCAAATCACTAATTGACGTCCACAAAAAATATTCTGGTCGTTAATCTAGAGAGGTGCCCCTCTCCGCTATTAACAGAGATACATTTGTAAAAATCAACGTACGTGATTCTTAAGAAATACTCTGTCAAACATCCGTCCATACAAGTCATCCAGGAACAGGATGAACCGAAGGTACTCTCCTACTGCATCCAATATAGGAATCACCCCATGGATCAGTAGCGATAGTCCTTGCAAATCTACAGATTCCAACCACGAAAGAATCCCAGTGTATCTCCGGGTCGAATCAGAGATTGTAAGTGGTTCTTCCGCTTTATGAAGATCTATGGTCTTCACATGCTCCATCTCGATTGTCGCCTGATCTCTTCTATATATTTCGTATTTGTTGGTTGGAATGGTTTTCGAATATACGTTCGATCCCGGTCTTTCCATACCAACAATCCTAAAGGTCAGACTTGATAGTCGGTTATTTAACTATCAAGTAAACATCCATTAAATCATAAAAGTAGATTCACTGGCCTAGTACTCAGCATCACTTGGCTTAATCAAAATTAATAAACTTGAATATTCAAATATTGGGAAAATATTTCACTTATTACCTTAATATACTGATATCTGCAAAACCATTTCATTGTGAAAGGATATATATATATACGACATTCAATATTTCCACTCGACTATTATTTCCAAAACATTTACTATAACCTTTCCTTTATTATAACTGAGAGATCATTTCACTTACTATTCGACGTTAGGCCAACTCATTTGTTTACGTCACTTGGTAAAAATATATCAAATCCTTATTCTTATCGAATAACTCTTTTAATATATCGTTCCCTTACGCTTCGAATTATCGCCCACTCTCCCTTTTAATTCTGTCACTAGGAAAAAGATCATCTCATTTTATCTCCGTTACCTTGGAAATCTTATCACACATTCTTGCCATTACTAACTACTATTACCCATGGATAGTCCCGGAGTCGTTCAAGTTGGGGTATTTTAATTACCTCTCAGACCTTGACCAAACACGTGCTTATCTTCAGGTAAATACGAGTTGTAATTCAAGAATCAATATTTAATCTTACATCAACACATCCCATTAGTTAAAATATAGCTTTTCTTACCTTTTGGAAATTTCTCTTTAAATATGATTAATATCAATCAATTTGTTATTTACATAATTCCTTACTACACATCACTTTATTTACTCTCGACTTATCCAAATGACTTCGTTTCACAAACTGAATTACAAATCCTATTTCCATCCTTGTTTACCAAGCTCAAGTCAAATCTTTTCTCAATCCCCTTTTCTTTCAGGAAATTCTCTTTTTAATCCATTGATTTAAGTTAATATCATTATTAAGTATTTCCACTTTTAAGAAAATGCTTTAACACTCATTCCGTTTATAAACCTTGTTTTATAAGTTTTAGGTTTAATATAAACCCTTTATAACTCCATCTCTCTTTTACTTAATTCAAGCATTAAGTAAAACCTTTCATTTTTGCTATCGTCTCCATCTAGCACTGTTTAAAACTCGAGTTCAAACTATGAAAATCATCCATAGCTTCTATTCAATACTCAACTATACATCACTTCAAATTTGGTTACTTAAATGTGTTTCATTTAATTAGTGCTTACTTAAACCATACAACCCATTTCCTTAAACATTTTCATTTCAAATCTACTAACTCCTTTATTTAAATAATACATTTCCTTTTTAAAACCTCACTAAAATTAACCAATTATCCATGAAATTATTTCCCCAATTTAAAAGCCTAACTTATTTTAAATGGTCGACTTAGTCAACCCATAACATGATTACTCTTCTAACCAATTCTACTTAATTTCTTCTTTAAATTAATTAATTAAAATATAATTATTTTAAATAACTTCATTTAACTGTTCATTCTGACTTGATTAACCCAATACCTAACCACTAGGTTATTTCCTGCTCATTTGTTTACAATTCTTATCAACATAAAAAATTGTTAAATAAACAAATCTCCATAATTACTTATAGACCTTAAATAATACATATTTATTTACCTTTAAATAACTTTTCAATGTAATAACTTTCAAAATTTATTTTCGTTACAAAATATCTTTATAACTTAAATATTATCGACCCACTATCGATAAAAACATATTTTATTAATCAACTGATTTACAGGCCAGGCGATGCCAATTACTCAACCCGCATCATCCATTGGTTACTATCAGAACAATTGTTGAAATAAGGTTCAAAAATAATTATCAACCATTTGATTGATAAGTTTCTATAACGATCACCAATCCATCAACAACCAATTCAAACAATCCAAACAATTCAAGCACATTTATAAATGTGACCTGTCAAGGGAATTACTTTGTGTGGGTCAACCCCAAACAGTGGGTATTTTTCTGAAATTAAACGACCGTTTAATTCCATTTGTTGAATCAACAGTATATAGGTATAACTAACAAACATTCAATCAGAACACGTAAAATAAAAACACCCAATTTATATAAAATATAAACGGGAAGGCTGAGTGAGTTTAACTCACCTGGAATTAAAACTATCGATAACAGTCTGGTTTAGTAAAATTAAACTGACATTTAATTTGACTAAAATTTCCAATGGCTTCTGATCTGAACTAGGCCTGCTCCATCTCAAAGTACTCGTCTCCACGGTCCCAACGCAACTGACCGTGCGTAAATCTGATAACGTGTGAGTGAGAAATTGTATTGGGAATTTTATAAACAAATTAAACTTTTAAAACATGGATTTAAATTTTTAAAATGAGCCTCTTACCTTCAACAACTAGCCCAACCAAAACGAACTCGACCCGCCTCCCTTTTTAAACCCTCATCCGTTTGATCCCCCTTTCATTTCTTTGGCCGCCTCCTCAAAATTGATCCCAAACCCAAAAACAAACACTAATCCCCATTTTATTTCAGCCCTAAATCGAGATAACCGGCGTCGCCACCTCCTCCGTCTACCCAATCGAACTCCGATCCCCGTTTACTCCTTGTACCCGGTTGCGTCTGCAAACCCTAACGCCCCTTCAACAATTGTTACCTCGTCGCTGGTCAACCCCGAACCCCTAGAAGTGCGACGGCTCTCTCCACCCTATTGAGCTAAGTTTTTCTTTTACGATTTCATTACTGACTTATTTTGATTTGCTTTTTTTTCTAGTTCATTTTGTGTTGGTTTGTTTCGAATGGATGAAAACACGTTGAGTGATTGCGTGTATATATATAGTTGCGGTTTGATTTTAGATGAGAACACTGTCTTTCATTGTCTACGAATTCTTATGTCAATCGAATTCGAATCTGAAATTTAGATTTCAGATTCTAGTATAGGTTTTCAGCACTTGTTGATTTGTTCTAAATGGATTCTGATCGAACTTGGATAGGTTTTAGGTAGCTGTGTTATGTATTGTTCATTCAATTCGGATAATTTAAACTGTAAAAAGATTTGGTGTCCAGGCAGTAGTCTTGTACGGGTTTTGTAACACCCCGTAATTCTGTAACACTAGGATTCACAAATCAAGGCAGAATTAAAAGTTATAATCAAAATCAAGGAAAACGGGCTATGCCATTGCGTTCGTCTCGGAATTCTGCATGAAAACGAGTCCGAGTTTGCGTAAATCGGAGTCCGTATGAGGAAGATATGGCCTTCGGAAGATTCAGCGAAGTTCAAAACAGTTCAAAAAAACGAGTTCGAAATTCAAAACAGACCCGGATTGGGCAGGGCGGGAATTTTCCCGCCCAAGGCACCCAGGTCGACTGGGTAGTCGACCTGGGTCACCCAGGTCGACTGGGTAGTCGACCTGGGGGTCGACCCCCCTGCTTTTTCCAACTTTCTGCACCTGGTTCGTTCTGATGTATCTGGTCACGTTTTCTGACCAGGTTCGTCCACCTAACACTATATAAGCAGCCCTAGTCTCCTTCTCTATTCACAATTCTTTTCTACCCTTATGCTGCAAAGATTTTTGACGAACATGGCTTCTTCTCCTCCTCTTAATTAAATAATAAATAGAATAATATATAAAATAAATCAAGACGACAAAGTGCTGCTCAAGTTTGTCAAGAAAAGGTTTGAATCAAGATTAAAGCTTCAAGATAAGGATCAGAGGCTAACGTCGCACGAATCATAGCAACGCCATCTTTCTTTTCTAATCTAAATCTCTCTAAGTCAGTTATTTTTAGATTTGAACGTTTCTCTCTGTTCGTGACATGAAATTAAAGGAATAAAAGAATATGCCAAATCTTTCTATTCGAACCTGTGCCTGTATCTTTGGACCTAATTAAGAACTGTTATGATTCGATGACCAATTAGGCATTGCCTATGACTATGAACATTGCCTATGACTACGAACATTGCCTATGACTATGATCATTGCCTATGACTATGGAAATTGCCTATGACTACGAACATTGCCTATGACTGTGACTGTGGCTATGAGGATTATTTCCTTGACTAAACCTATGCCTTTGATTAGAAAACATAAACTATTGCCTATGACATAACAAAGACATCTGTGATTAAAGACCTATGATTCATGACTAGGAAAGTGTTGCTTAAGTTCCGTGATTATGAGATTAAACCCGATTATTTATTCTGCCTGTCCTTGGTTTTCTTTGGTTTTAGACCATGGGAATTTACCTATTAAGTTAGGTCTACCCATGTTCTTGAACCTGCGTCTCTATTCTGTCTATCCTTTGTTTTAGACCTTGGGAATTTACCTATTAAGTTAGGTCTACCCATGTTCTTGAACCTACGTCGTTATTCAAACCTTTTATGCCAGTTATTATGTCCATCCTTTTTCATAGCATCTTTGGTTCATTCCCTATTTTCTACGAGTCTAGATTTATCCATAATCTAGATTGAATCGCAATTATACGAACGGTGGGAATACGATTTGGGCATAATGTGAAATGTACTAAAAACATAGTTATAAACTTGGAATTTGGCATAAATTGGGAACATGAATTATGGCATGTTCATAGAAATACAAATTGGATAAATTTAACATGAATTATAGGATGTGTAATTTGAATCTAGTATTGACTTGTAAATCTAGCATTTACATGAGTTATGAACTAGAATAATGAGTCTAGTTTGACGTGAACTGTAATTAGAATGTTAAATCAGGATTGGATTAGCTAATTTGGCGTAATAAGTATATTGGTATAAATTTGAGATTGGCCATAATTGGGAATAACCGTCAGGTTTAGCAAAATCATGGTTAGTGACACTTAATTGGTATAGTTTACATACCAAAAGGCATAAATATGATATAAAGGGGAAAATGGGCCATAAGAATAAATATTGACAGTTTACATTAAAAGGGTAATTAGGAAATAAGTAAATTAGGAATAATTTACTTATAGAATTTGGCATAAATGAGGAAATGTAAATTTAGACAAATTAAAGGTTTATTAACGACATCTCTTTTAATGGTACACCAGAAAGTTCTAGGGTGACAGAGAGGATAGTTTCTAGGCTTGGGTTTGGAAAATACAAGTTTCCTGCTCTCCCTGGATATCCCTAACTGATCCGACGGACAGGATGGTTACTTTCAAAACCTGATTTGAAAATTAACCAAAACCCTTTTGAACTTAGAAAACACGAATATGCCTAACCCGAGGTTAGACTGAGTTGCAATGTAAACCTGCCCGGAACCAACCGGCACATCCAGTAATCGCAACAATATATGTCTAATGTGAGTGGTAGCGGCTTTAATTTATTTAGTTAAAGCTAGAACAAGAATGGTAGGGTTAAGTTAACTAAGACACTTAACCAATTCAACAAGATAACCAAACCGATGGGTGGGGTTAGGTTCATACAGACACAGTTAAGCTAGAATTGGAGGGTTAAGTCTATAGGAACACTTAACCAACTTAACACAGTCGAGCTAGAATGGGAGGGCTAAGTCCATAGGGACACTTAACCAAACTTATGGTAACAAGACCAGATTTGTAGGGGTTAAGTAACTAAGAAAACACTTAGCCAAACTAACATGTTAACTAGACTAGAAGGTGGGGTTAAGTAAAGTTGATACACTCAGCCGAATTAACATGTTAACTAGACTAGAGGTTGGGGTTAAGTAAATACACTTAGCCAATTTGATATGTTATCTAGGCTAGACCGTAGGGTTAAGTAAACTTGAACACTTAACCATCAGGTTGTGATAAAAGAATAGGGTTAAGTCTAAACATGAAGGGATAATACCTAACCATTAATAACATGTTAGTTAAGACAGACGGGCAAGGTTAAGTTAAAAAGGAACACTTAACCAATACAAGGTGAATGGGTAGGTTTAAGTAATAAGAAATACTTAACCAATATAACTTGGTTTGTGGTGGGGTTAAGTCAACATGAATTACTGATAACACTTAACCAGTATAACAGGATGAATGAAGAGGGTTAAGTTGGCTTGAATTGACTAATGACACTTAACCAATCCAAATTGACGGGAAAGGGAACTAAGTAGTAACCCTTAGAAAACAACGATTCTGGAAACTAAGTGGTAAATCTTAGTTAGTAAAACTAAGTAGTAATTCTTAGTATAACACGAGAAGGAGTGAATGTTCGTCTGAGTAGAAAGAAGGCTCCAACGAATTGGGTTACGAAGCCCGAGGCTTTGAGGGGACGTGAGGGTACTCTTGGTATCCCTCTGTGAGGATGCAGATGATCCTCCTGGGCTCACAGAGGTTAAGGTCTGCGTAGAAGAACCAGGGGTATGCCTTGGTTGCAATACATGGCAACCTAAAGACCAGGATGGACCGGCGTGATTCGGAGAGAAAACGGTAGCCCTGTGATAGCAACTCGTCGTCTACCATCCATCTTGAGTCAATCGAGATACGTGAAGCGGAAAGGCAGAGAACTCCAAAAGACCATATACTTGCTATCTAGTTATGGGTGAGGATGGCCATAGGATAGAGGGGCACCGGGGGCCGGCGTATAGTTCTCATTTTACAAGGTGTGCCTTTCATTAGTTGAGGGAGGGGTCAAGTGGGTCCATAGCCACTGGAATAAAAACAGACCTTAACATCTGCATCGGCAGATATTTGAAAGCTCCCGACCAAGTTCTGTCTTCCTTGATTTGCCCTGTCACAGGACTCGGACCGCACATTACAGGACATGTGCATCTAGACAAGCGATAACGATTCGCGATACATGCGTGGGGAAGTCTAGGAACATATACCACTCTAGGTAGTGTGTCCTAGACTTGGGGGCATCGTTCGACAGGTAGCATAATCCCTAGTTGAACTAGGTGGCATAAATCCTGAATCCGAGAAGCGTTCAGCAGACAGCGTAAAACTCTAGTTGAATCTAGAGGGCACTTAGTAGAAAACCCTAGATTTGATCTAGGTAATAAATAATAAATGTATGCCTGAAGGCGATGAAAACTACAGGGATTGGGATCACGTTATCGTTACTAGTTGGGACACTAGTTAGGTGGTGCAGAGATATAGAAATCAGTATAACAAGGAAATAGCGAAGCGGCGAAAGTATTAGAGTATATCCAGATTATCTTATCTTAGCATACCTTGTGATTATCTTGTCTAATCTTGCTGACCCTATCATCTTGGTGTTATCTTGTATTCAATTAATTCATGTCGTTTTGTTTTTCCATGTTCACATGCTAGAAGTTACTGAACTTACTCAGGCTTTATGTCTGACTCTGTTTTCCTTTCGTCTTCTTTTCTTCCGTTCCCCCCCCCCCCAAGTAGTAAAGGAGGGAATAGCATAGCTCAGGTTAAGTTGGACTGTCACTCTTTCCCAGCTTGAAGATTTGCCGAAGTTTTGCTTGGATTCCCTTTTCAGATGCTATGGCTAGCTCTTGCTTAAATTGGGGAATATAAATGTATTTTTATGCTTCTTTTTGAAAGACAGATGATACTCTGATATTGTAAAGAAATCGTTGTACAAACTATTTTATCAACAAAGAAAAGTTTTATTTTCCGCTGTTTAATTTCTGTCTATCTTGTAATTTATCTTCATCTTTTACCCTAAATGCTCCACAGAACTTAGTGCATTCCCTTTGTGAGTGACACTAACGGACGTGGGGTGTTACATGTGGTATCAGAGCTGAATGTTACCAGATCAGATAAAGGATTTGAAAAATTATTTTCAAAACGGTTTTTAAAGAAGCATTTTCAAGAGAAAAGATTTGTTTTAAAGACATATTCCCCAAAGCCATACGCACTATCTTCTCTTCCTCTGTTTAAATTCTTGTCTCCTTCTTTCTTGAGTCTCTGGGGCTCCTGGTTTTCTGGGAGGTAACCTCATCGAAGGGCAAAGTAGTGCCCGGCTTCCATCCATAGCCGTAGTTGTTTCATCTACGGGCAGTTTTCTTTCGAAGCTTCTAGGATTTTCCGGACGATGGAGGCAGTTTTAGAGAGATTTGTCAACATGACTACACACGGAAGGGGATGAGGAGTTTGGCTAAGGAGCATAACCCTAGGATGAGGAATTCATGGATGTAGACTTAGCACACGAAGGAGGAAGAAATTATAAAACCTAAGGCAAGAGAAAGTATCTTTACTAGGGTATGATAGGGCATATACTTAAGGACAAGGGCAAGAACGAGGACGAGATTTTCAGAAGGACAAGTACATGCTTTCGCCACCAAGCGTACCTAGGAGAAAGGTAGTCCAGTTGGATGAGTCTAGTTTTCTGTTCGTACTATTTCCTTAGGTTCTAGCGCTTCTCATTTGTTCGTATTCACTTCCATAGTTGGGTCTCTGCACCATAGTACTTCTATAGTAGAAAGATCCCACTAGAGTCTCAAATCCAATTGGTGGTCCGACCAGTTTATTTTTGGTTAGTAGGGATTTGAGAATAGCTATCGAGTTTGCTTATATCATCTCACGTAGATCTTCTAAATTCGGGGGAGATATTCCTTGGGTGCTTGTCTGATATTGGTTTAGTCCTTTGGGGCTTGTACTTGAGGAATGTCGAGTTCGGTTTGGATGGTTTGCGTGAGAGATGAATAGTTGTGGCAGGCACTCCAAAGAGCACGTAGTGACCTTTCGACTCTTATAGTTATGGCATGGCGGATAAGAGGGAAACCTCTAATCATCTTAGTACGTATACCTGGTACCGTGATTGACATCTGTTTATTTTGGAAATGGAGATCCGGAACTTCACAATCGTGAAGTTAAATTAGTTAAGATACAGTGGAGTAAAGCTCAAGAAGGCTAGATACTAGCATCATACCCTTTTCCTTGAGGGTGCATCCTTGATTTCTTTGTTTTAGGAGCTTTACGCATAATTGTTTCTCTCTTTCCAAAGTATATCACCTAGGTCGTATCCTCGATCCTTAGGTAGAAGCCAATGGATGTAAACATGTATTTGAAACATGTTATGGTTGATGATTGCAAGTGGTTGCTAATGGTTGCTCGTGGATGCATATGCATACGTATTAGGCACTAGATCAAGTTCGGACGCTTTCATCTTGCATTTACAGATATGTATTTGGTTGTAAGTTGAACTTGATATGTGATCATATAGATGGTTCATATGGATGAATGGCTATGCACACATGTAGTATTTACATAACTAGGGATGCTTGCATACATGATTGGAAGCATGACACTGACATGATTTGCATTAAGGAGGTCAACTGAATCAGTAGACCACCTGATTTTGCATTAGATAAAGACATATACACACACTATGCATATGAACATGAAAGCATTAGAAATCTTTTAAGGACGGTGAATGCCTGTGATTGAATGATTGAGTAGATGGGTGATTGGATGGTAGGACACATTCTTCCTAACTTGAGGATTTCGGGGACGAAATCCTTTTAAGTGGGGGAGAATGTAACACCCCGTAATTCTGTAACACTAGGATTCACAAATCAAGGAAGAATTAAAAGTTATAATCAAAATCAACGGAAACGGGCTGCGCCATTGCGTTCGTCTCGGAATTCTGCATGAAAACGAGTCCGAGTTTGCGTAAATCGGAGTCCGTATGAGGAAGATATGGCCTTCGGAAGATTCAGCGAAGTTCAAAACAGTTCAAAAAAACGAGTTCGAAATTCAAAACAGACCCAGATTGGGCAGGGCGGGAATTTTCCCGCCCAAGGCACCCAGGTCGACTGGGTAGTCGACCTGGGTCACCCAGGTCGACTGGGTAGTCGACCTGGGGGTCGACCCCCCTGTTTTTCCAACTTTCTGCACCTGGTTCGTTCTGATGTATCTGGTCACGTTTTCTGACCAGGTTCGTCCACCTAACACTATATAAGCAGCCCTAGTCTCCTTCTCTATTCACAATTCTTTTCTACCCTTATGCTGCAAAGATTTTTGACGAACATGGCTTCTTCTCCTCCTCTTAATTAAATAATAAATAGAATAATATATAAAATAAATCAAGACGACGAAGTGCTGCCCAAGTTTGTCAAGAAAAGGTTCGAATCAAGATTAAAGCTTCAAGATAAGGACCAGAGGCTAACGTCACACGAATCATAGCAACGCCATCTTTCTTTTCTAATCTAAATCTCTGTAAGTCAGTTATTTTTAGATTTGAACGTTTCTCTCTGTTCGTGACATGAAATTAAAGGAATAAAAGAATATGCCAAATCTTTCTATTCGAACCTGTGCCTATATCTTTGGACCTAATTAAGAACTGTTATGATTCGATGACCAATTAGGCATTGCCTATGACTACGAACATTGCCTATGTCTACGAACATTGCCTATGACTATGAGCATTGCCTATGACTATGAACATTGCCTATGACTATGGACATTGCCTATGACTACGAACATTGCCTATGACTGTGACTGTGGCTATGAGGATTATTTCCTTGACTAAACCTATGCCTTTGATTAGAAAACATAAACTATTGCCTGTGACATAACAAAGACATCTGTGATTAAACACCTATGATTCATGACTAGGAAAGTGTTGCTTAAGTTCTGTGATTATGAGATTAAACCCGATTATTTATTCTACCTGTCCTTGGTTTTCTTTGGTTTTAGACCATGGGAATTTACCTATTAAGTTAGGTCTACCCATGTTCTTGAACCTGCGTCTCTATTCTGTCTATCCTTGGTTTTAGACCTTGGGAATTTACCTATTAAGTTAGGTCTACCCATGTTCTTGAACCTACGTCGTTATTCAAACCTTTTATGCCAGTTATTATGTCCATCCTTTTTCATAGCATCTTTGGTTCATTCCCTATTTTCTACGAGTCTAGATTTATCCATAATCTAGATTGAATCGCAATTATACGAACGGTGGGAATACGATTTGGGCATAATGTGAAATGTACTAAAAACATAGTTATAAACTTGGAATTTGGCATAAATTGGGAACATGAATTATGGCATGTTCATAGAAATACAGATTGGATAAATTTAACATGAATTATAGGATGTGTAATTTGAATCTAGTATTGACTTGTAAATCTAGCATTTACATGAGTTATGAACTAGAATAATAAGTCTAGTTTGACGTGAACTGTAATTAGAATGTTAAATCAGGATTGGATTAGCTAATTTGGCGTAATAAGTATATTGGTATAAATTTGAGATTGGCCATAATTGGGAATAACCGTCAGGTTTATCAAAAACATGGTTAGTGACACTTAATTGGTATAGTTTACATACCAAAAGGCATAAATATGATATAGAGGGGAAAATGGGCCATAAGAATAAATGTTGACAGTTTACATTAAAAGGGTAATTAGGAAATAAGTAAATTAGGAATAATTTACTTATAGAATTTGGCCTAAATGAGGAAATGTAAATTTAGACAAATTAAAGGTTTATTAACGACATCTCTTTTAATGGTACACCAGAAAGTTCTAGGGTGACAGAGAGGATAGTGTCTAGGCTTGGGTTTGGAAAATACAAGTTTCCTGCTCTCCCTGGCTATCCCTAACTGATCCGACGGACAGGATGGTTACTTTCAAAACCTGATTTGAAAATTAACCAAAACCCTTTTGAACTTAGAAAACACGAATATGCCTAACCCGAGGTTAGACTGAGTTGCGATGTAAACCTGCCCGGAACCAACCGGCACATCCAGTAATCGCAACAATATATGTCTAATGTGAGTGGTAGCGGCTTTAATTTATTTAGTTAAAGCTAGAACAAGAATGGTGGGGTTAAGTTAACTAAGACACTTAACCAATTCAACAAGATAACCAAACCGATGGGTGGGGTTAGGTTCATACAGACACAGTTAAGCTAGAATGGGAGGGTTAAGTCTATAGGAACACTTAACCAACTTAACACAGTCGAGCTAGAATGGGAGGGCTAAGTCCATAGGGACACTTAACCAAACTTATGGTAACAAGACCAGATTTGTAGGGGTTAAGTAACTAAGAAAACACTTAGCCAAACTAACATGTTAACTAGACTAGAAGGTGGGGTTAAGTAAAGTTGATACACTCAGCCAAATTAACATGTTAACTAGACTAGAGGTTGGGGTTAAGTAAATACACTTAGCCAATTTGATATGTTATCTGGGCTAGACCATAGGGTTAAGTAAACTTGAACACTTAACCATCAGGTTGTGATAAAAGAATAGGGTTAAGTCTAAACATGAAGGGATAATACCTAACCATTAATAACATGTTAGTTAAGAAAGACGGGCAAGGTTAAGTTAAAAAGGAACACTTAACCAATACAGGGTGAATGGGTAGGGTTAAGTAATAAGAAATACTTAACCAATATAACTTGGTTTGTGGTGGGGTTAAGTCAACATCAAATACTGATAACACTTAACCAGTATAACAGGATAAATGAAGAGGGTTAAGTTGGCTTGAATTGACTAATGACACTTAACCAATCCAAATTGACGGGAAAGGGAACTAAGTAGTAACCCTTAGAAAACAACGATTCTGGAAACTAAGTGGTAAATCTTAGTTAGTAAAACTAAGTAGTAATTCTTAGTATAACACAGAAAGGAGCGAATGTCCGTCTGAGCAGAAAGAAGGCTCTAACGAATTGGGTTAGGAAGCCCGAGGCTTCGAGGGGACGTGAGGGTACTATTGGTATCCCTCTGTGAGGTTGCAGATGATCCTCCTGGGCTCACAGAGGTTAAGGTCTGCGTAGAAGAACCAGGGGTATGCCTTGGTTGCAATACATGGCAACCTAAAGACCAGGATGGACCGGCGTGATTCGGCGAGAAAACGGTAGCCCTGTGATAGCAACTCGTCGTCTACCATCCATCTTGAGTCAATCGAGATACGTGAAGCGGAAAGGCGGAGAACTCCAAAAGACCATATACTTGCTATATGTTATGGGTGAGGATGGCCATAGGATAGAGGGGCACCAGGGGCCGGCGTATAGTTCTCATTTTACAAGGTGTGCCTTTCATTAGTTGAGGGAGGGGTCAAGTGGGACCATAGCCACTGGAATAAAAACAGACCTTAGCATCTGCATCGAAAGATATCTGAAAGCTCCCGACCAAGTTCTTTATTCCTTGATTTGCCCTGTCACAGGACTCGGACCGCACATTACAGGACATGTGCATCTAGACAAGCGATAACGATTCGCGATACATGCGTGGGGAAGTCTAGGAACATATACCACTCTAGGTAGTGTGTCCTAGACTTGGGGGCATCGTTCGACAGGTAGCATAATCCCTAGTTGAACTAGGTGGCATAAATCCTGAATCCGAGAAGCATTCAGCAGACAGCGTAAAACTCTAGTTGAATCTAGAGGGCACTTGGTAGAAAACCCTAGATTTGATCTAGGTAATAAATAATAAATGTATGCCTGAAGGCGATGAAAACTACAGGGATTGGGATCACGTTATCATTACTAGTTGGGACACTAGTTAGGTGGTGCAGAGATATAGAAATCAGTATAACAAGGAAATAGCGAAGCGGTGAAGTATTAGAGCGAAGCTGCTAAAGTATTAGAGTATATCCATTTTATCTTATCTTAGCATACCTTGTGATTATCTTGTCTAGTCTTGCTGACCCTATCATCTTGGTGTTATCTTGTATTCAGTTAATTCATGTCGTTTTGTTTTTCCATGTTCACATGCTAGAAGTTACTGAACTTACTCAGGCTTTATGTCTGACTCTGTTTTCCTTTCGTCTTCTTTTCTTCCGTTACCCCCCCCCCCCCCCCAAGGTAGTAAAGGAGGGAATAATATAGCTCAGGTTAAGTTGGACTGTCACTCTTTCCCAGCTTGAAGATTTGCCGAAGTTTTGGTTGGATTCTCTTTTCAGATGCTATGGATGGCTCTTGCTTAAATTGGGGAATATAAATGTATTTTTATGCTTCTTTTTGAAAGACAGATGATACTCTGATATTGTAAAGAAATCGTTGTACAAACTATTTTATCAACAAAGAAAAGTTTTACTTTTCGCTATTTAATTTCTGTCTGTCTTGTAATTTATCTTCATCTTTTACCCTAAATGCTCCACAGAACTTAGTGCATTCCCTTTGTGAGTGACACTAATGGACGTGGGATGTTACAGGTTTGTACATGAATTGCTGTGTAGATTAGGTTAATATTTGTGGGGCTATGTGTTGTTACTTCTATCAAAGATTTGAAATCAGCATTGTAGATTTTCTGTTTGAAAAATGTATAAACAGTCTTGTACATCTAAATAAGCTGTTCGGTTGATGTTTAAAACATACATACAAATCTGTTTGTTTTCCTTAGCTGATCTGCTGTATGTATACATAGCTGTTAGCTATGTATTGTCTATTCCATTCAGCTGTTGATCTGTATATAGGGTTAGCTGTCTATATTTTCTTTAGCTGTTACATGCTGATTTTCTGTCTTTTCTTCCTTTTTCATGATCTTTTCTTATACGGTTTTACTACTGTCATGAGGTCATCCCTTTTTTTTAATGGGTTTTCTTCTTTGTTTCTCGCAGATCAAAATCGATCGAGACGATGGCCTCCTTGGTTTCTCAAAAGAACAAAAGGGCTGCTGATATTAAATATTTTAATCTTTTTAGTTGTTTTCTATTTGTTGTTTATGTATGGTCGTATGTATAAAGATATACTTATATTTTTTTTAGCTATGCCTTGCCTATTTGTATGGTCTATGTACATGGAGCTACTGAATTGTTTATTCAATTCAGCAATTTTTCTTTCATTTGTACTTGGTAAGTTCGATGCATATGGTGAGGCAGTTTCTTTCTTATAGATTTGTACATGAGATTTTTTTTTTTTTTGATTTACCTGGATTTGATATACATATATTAGTTTCTGTTCATTGTACTCATGTTAGTTTAGCTTGCTCTCTAGCTATGAGTGGTTATATCAATGTGAGTGGTTTTATCAATGTTGTATACAGCCAAAAATCTCATATACCAAAATATTCTTCCACACAATGTATAGACTAAATTCACAATATCAAATATTTGAGTTGAAGATGCAGGGCACAGATTTATACTGAACAAGGTAATATGGTGATATAGTTGTACAACACGTTAGAATGCCAATTAGTTCCTAGAGCAACACTAACAAACAATTTTAGTAGACCAACTACTTTATAACCTAATTATTTTACTACATGAAATTGAAATGATATTAGAACTTTTTATTTTTCCTATTTATGTTTACTTCAAGCAAATACCTAGTGAGAAATATATCGAGAGTTTGAACCATGTTTTATCTTTGTTTGTATTTATGAATACATGTTCAAAGTTCACAAATAAAATTTGTATTATCGAACCAAAAGAAAAATGCTGATGTATATGTCAACATATACATCCAAGGGTTTATTTATAATTAAACAGTTAGATTAACGAAAATAATTAAATAAATATCATCGTATTTATTTAAACAACGTTTTCAACTTCTAATGGTAGAATTCAAACTCGACACTAACATTATGGTTTTAAATAATATTCCAATTATAAAAATCATTTAATATTTATAATTAAATCGTTAAAATTTAAAAACGAATTCCATAGAGACTATTTAGAAATTTGAATTGGACGTAACTTGAAATTTACAAACCGGAATTTCAATTTTTCTCTTTCATTAGAGAAATAAAATCGAACTGGTCCAAACGTATCTCGTTTCACAGAAATCCGACTTATATCGGATCCTGTATATCCAATCAAAGTTCAAAACGAAAATTTTGAACTACCGCGATGTTTCAAGCTCGTTTTAAATTAATATATAAATATAACTATTCGAACTCCATTTTAAATAAATAAATTCGATTAAAATCCATTATATTTCAAATAAAATATATAAACTGATTTAAATATTCTATTTTAAACAGCCGAAAAATCCGGGACGTTACAACAAATATACACATTTTTACACATTGAATAGAATTTGTTAAAAATATACTTTGAAAACAAATTCTGTTCCCTTATTTGCATTCACTAATGCAAATATACTTTGAAAAAAAAACTATTCTTTTGTTGCATTCACAAATGCAAATGTACCTTGGAAATAAATGTTGTTTCTTTTATTTGCGTTCACAAATGCAAATATACTTTGTAATAGAATATACCTTGAAATAAAATATATTTTTGAAATAAATTATGCTTTGAAATGAAATAAACTTTAAAAATGAAATTTGTTCTTTGATTTGCATCAATTACTGCAAATAAACTTTACAAATGGAAGTTGTATTTACTTTGCATTCACTAATGCAAATGTACTTTGAAAATAAGGATTGTTCTTTTATTTGCATTCACAAATGCACATATATATATTGAAAACAAAGTTGTTCTTTTATTTGTAATCACTAATGAAAATATACATTAAAAATAGAATTTGTTTCTTTAATTGCATTCCTTGTTTAAAATAAGCTAGAAACAAAGATTACACTTATTTATTTATTTATTTGCATTCCTTGTTGTAAATGAACATTAAAATTAAGGTTTCATATTTGTTTGCAATTATAAATGCAAACAAACCATCAAAATGAAAGTTGCATTTTTGATTTATAATTTTGATATGTATAAAATATTGTTTGAAAGTGGCATTTTTATTTGCACCCTCCAATGCGAATAAGACATGAATTAAATCTTTCATTTTACTTTCAAATTAAGGAATACCTTTTTATTCACATTTTTAGATATAAATAAAGGATTTTAAAAGTTACATTTTAGTTACATTCTAAGTGTAGTAGAAATGGAAAAATAATGGTTCATTTTATTTTCATTTAAAGGACAATAGAAAGAATACTTTTTAGAAGTGCATTTTTATTGCAATTCTATATGAAGTGAAAAGAGCCAATTTGTCAAATGTCTTATATGAAATAAAGGGATTTCTTTTTGTCACTTCAAAAAGAATGAATTGAAAATGTTTATTTAAGCTTTTGTAAAGAATGAATAACTAAACATTCATATTTTTATCATTAAAGTAAAATAGACAAAAACCCACATTTTTGTCTAAATTAAAAGAATGAAACAAAATATAGCACTGGGATATTTTATTAGAATTGAAACACAAATTAATCACTATTGTAAATTTATATTAGTTAAAACCAATTATTCATTTTTGTTAATTTATATTAGTTAAAAACAATTATTCATTTTAGTCAATTTATACTAGTTAAAACAAATATTCACTTTTATCAATTCACACTAGTTAAAACTAATTATTTACTTTTGTCAATTTACATTTGTTGAAACCAATTATTTGTTTTGTCACTATAGAGTTGCTAAGATAAAGATATTCATTTTTGTTTTGTTATCACTTTTCCATGAAATAGGAATAGACATTTTTAGTCATCTTTAAAGATTATTATTCTATTTGCATTTTCCAATACAAGTATACATAAAAATGAAGATGTTCTTTTGTTTGCATCTCTTGATGCAAATAAAACATCTATTTAAAGTTACAACTCTATTTGTAACTCAAATGTGAACGAACACATAGTTTCAAAGGATTACATTTTTATTTGTCTTTTGTACAAATCAAATCGTAGTTTAAGAAATTTATCTCTATTTACATTTTATATGTAAATAAGAGGGTAGTACTGAAAATATTATTTTCTATTTTTAAATTAGTGGCAATATAAAAATTGTACATTGCAATATACATTCTTAATGAAGTTCATATTTCATTAAGGAGATTAGTTAAACCCAAATATACATTTTGTAAAAATATTCATTTTGTCAAAATGAGTTAGTTAAAGCAATTTATATATATATATATATATATATATATATGTAAGTATGTATGTATATATATATCTTATGTTTGGCAAAACTTATACTTGTCAAGATAGGTTAGTTAAAGCTAAATATTTATTTTTGTCAAAACAAAAATTATCATTTTTGTCCTATTAAAATTGTCAAAACAATATAACCATTTTTGCTCGGGTTTAAATTAGCGAAATAGAAATTGTCAATAGAGACGAAGTTATTATTCTTATTCATTCATTGCAATAGAGATATTTTCTTGTCATCATTATATATTGTACATTACACTTCCATTCACAAGTTACCCGACTTATTTAGGTGATTGGAACGATAATTTTCACACATCGCCCAAGCACATAAATAATTTATTATTTGTTTGTTGTTTGAAACCCCACACGGGTGCTGGGATGAAAATTAACATACACTAATCCCAATATTCAATTGTATGTTGATCGTTAGATCGACAGGCTGCGATGAGCGTTATTATTTAATTTTAACGCTTACACAGTGGAAATTACACTTTGGATGTAATGGATGATTTGATGGTTATACTATTCTTGTCATATATAGGATGGGTGTGAAATCCATATAATCCAAATTATATGGTAGATGGTTGAGTCGCATTTCGATTCAGGTGTTCTTTTAAATAAGAATATTTTTACATTTGAAATTTTCTTTTTATATAAAGGATATACTTTCATAAAAGAGAAAAATATATTTTTAATCAACTATATGTTAAAACAAAGAATATTTGTAAAAGATAAAAATTCTGTAATATAAAGAATACTTCCCATTTAGAATCTTTTATATAAAGAATATTTTTTAATGATTTTTTTTTTTTAAGATTATTAGAATTAGCAATCATAAATAAATTGAGATGTGAGGTGGATTTATCGTGGACGGTGTTTTAAACGACATTTGTCCTTTAATCCAATTTACATTGAAATTATTATTTGGAATTTATAAATCTATTTTATAGATTTAAAAAGGCATTTTCAAAAAAATCAAGTTTTTTCCAATTTAATATATTAGTAGGAATTTAGTGGAAATTCGATTGGTAATAATCGAAATGGGCTTCTGTAAAAGAAGACCGATATAATATATGGAATTTAAAAGGCTTTGCCGTTATTCCATTTATATTATTAGTCCAATACAGAAATCTATATCGATTATGTATTGATTTGATTTCTGTGGAATTCCATATTTTGGAAATAGATTGTAGGTTTATTGTGAACTGTGTTTAAAGGACACTGGTTCTTTAACCTGTTTAAGACAAGATTTATTCCTTAAAGTAAATGATCTTGTAATAATGATTTTGATATCAAATCAAAAGTGGAGTTTTAATAAATCTTTTAAGGAAGATTTAAGATTTTATTTTCAGAGTTTATCTTTGATAAAATTAATGAGAATCTTCTAATATGAATATCTTATTAAAAGAATACTCGGAGTTGGAATGTGGCGTAATGTGTGATCTTCCAATATTTGCTTTCTAATCACAAAATACGCGAGTTATTCAGAAAGACCGGGTTTAACCTATTCTGAATAATCATCACGACGATCAAGAGTCGAAGATGAAGGCGGTGGTTGAAGACCGAAGGTTTTCACATCGTTGGGATGATGATGACTGGTATCTTGAATTGGGATTGGCCTTCCAAGGCAAGGTATTTGGTAATGATCGTCCAAACGCATTTGGAGATCGACGGACACGTTAATTTGCTCAGACCCAGAGCAGACTTGTAAATGGATTGTGTATCTGACATTGTATTCCTTTCTACTCTATTTGTTGAACGCTACTGATTATATATTTCTGTTTGGTGGTAAAGAATTTATTCTTTACTTATCACCTTTCTCTAAGACGTATGAGCTTAGAGGTTATATATATTGTGGTAGATGATCAATGATATGGTAGGGTCTGACAATGTGGTATGCTAAGATGCAAATGATCAAGGCTTTGTTGAAAAGCAGGCCTTGTGGTCGATGATCAAAGCACAGTCTATTTAGGCATAGCTTTGTGTATAACGTGACTTCGCAAGCCTCACACACTGGTTGAGTCTAAAACGGGAGAAGGGAACGCAGGGAGTGCGCACGTTTCTTTCTATCTAGAAGTGGTGTTAGTGCTTAAACTGGCTGACATTTACTTATGTGGATGATGGAATTTTTGCGAGGCCTCGGTTTATTCTTATCGGTCGCCCACGACCGATTTGTAGGTCCAATAGGATCGGGGAGCGTGTGTTCAGGCATAACTAATCCACTAAAGTATTTGTGGACCGGCCCTGCAGGATCCAAGGGTTCGCCAGCGTCCGAATCCTGAGACATTGCTAGAGTGTCTCGAATCGGTCAGGATCTCCTCCCTAGCCTTGACTCATGATGGAAACCTAATTTCCAATACACCCTTTGCGGTTTTTGATTATATAACTAGTATGGCGACATTGTAGATTGTATCTATGCCGTCTAGGATTGATATTATATTTGAAATGTTTTAAATATATATATACACACTAATAATAATATCGTTTTTACGTATCAAGCATCTTTTTACCATTATAAGGTAAAACCATATCCTTCGGTTTGCGTTGCATTGTGTGATGGGACCTGGGTCTTATAATGGTTTCATTTTTCTAAAAAGCATTACGTTATTTGACGATTTACTTTATTTATGCACTGGCAATCCAATGGTGTAAACCCGTTCCGTATTAGCGGCGTGGTCCTGTGATTAGCCTTCTTATTAGATAAGTTAAATTAAGATTTCTCACACCAGTCCCACGACTGACCTGTAGTTTGTTTCACTTTGCAAATTCGGGTGCCCTCTTTTCACACGGGCAGTCGAGTAGCTTTTTGCGTATATAGTTAAGCAGGATCCTGGATTGAAGCCTGAAGCTGGGTCTAGAATATTGATGGCCTTCCACTGAGATTAGTTCCGCTGCAATGTATTAATCTATTGTAATTTATCTTCCTCTGTAATTTTATTCCGAAGTACTCTGATATATTTTGTACTCTGATGTAACATTTATTATTGATGTTATAAAAGTCTGTGTTGTTGTCCTGATGTGTTATAAAAGTCTCGTTTGGAGTTCGTATACAAAGCCAACATTTTTCTTTGAATTAAATATTAATAAATTAATAAATAAAACTATTTTCACTTAACCCCCCCCCCCCCACCACATTCTTTCTCTCCCCCTTCGAATTCATTACAGAAGAAAAAAACCAAAATCGCGATGGCTCCCCTCTTACGCGACCGCCACCGGAGCGCCCCCTCCCCCCCAGCACACCATCGAACTCCTCCGGCCATCCTCATCTCGCACCGACGCCCCTCTACTCCTTTTCCCCCTTTCCCCCTTCCTATTTCAAACCCTAGCCCCAAATGGAAGAAGACCCGCCCACCTCCAGCCAATGGTGCCCCACCGCCGACAGCCACCAGCTTCCCCGACCTCTGCACCGCCGATTCACCACCACAGCCCATCCCCCGTCAACAAACGAAATCGAACAACGGTAAGCTTCTTTATTTATTTTGTTTTACTTAGTTAAATTAATTTAGAAATCTGATTTTCTTAAATGTATAAAGCTAGGATTTTTATCATATGTTAGAATTATTTTTATGAAGAAAAGTTTTGATTTTAATTATAAAGAGTTTTAATTTTTAGAAATAAGAAGTTTAGATTTTTTTTATATATGTAAATAAAAAGGTGTGATTTTTACTTGTGAAGATGAGGGATAAAAATGTGATTTTTGTTTGTTAACACGAGTGGTCAAAACACGATTTCTAACGATGTAAAATATGAACTTTGTTTTATATGAATATCAAACAAAGATCATATATGCAATAGCGAAGTAAAAATAGAATTTTTACATATAGAATAGCGAAGTAAAAATAGAATTTTTACATATAGAATAGCGATATAAAAATGAGATTTTTATCTATATAGCATTGAAATAAAAATGTGATTTTTATCCATAGCATTAAAATAAAAATGTGATTTTTATTATGAACAGCGTGAAAAGGATTGTGATGGGACCGATTGGAAACGAATCAAAATCCAGACCGTTCAGAAAATAAAGAACTGGCGGAGTGGAACCCTCAGTGAGAACTTCTCTCACTATAAAATTTTGTACAGTTATTTATTTTGTAACTGCGTATATGAACTGCTCCCCATCGTCCACAGACCATGGACGACTTGTTTGATTGTATTCTGTGTGAAAATAGATCATGATGTGAAATGAAATATAAATACGATGTGAATTAAAATATATATACGATGTGAATTGAAGTATATATACGATGTAAATTGAAGTATATATACAATGTAAATTGAAATATATATACGATGTGAATTGAAGTACATATACGATGTAAATTGAAATATATATATACATATATATATACGATGTGAATTGAAATAAATATATGATGTGAATTGAAATTCGAATTGAAATTGAAATAGAATTGAAATTCGAATTAAAATGAAATAGAATTGGAAATGAATTTGAAATCCGAATTAAATTGAAATGAATTGAAATTCGAATTAAATTGAAATGAATTGAAATACGAATTAAATTGAAATGAATTGAAATTCGAATTGAAATTGAAATAGAATTGAAATTCGAATTAAATTGAAATAGAATTGAAATTCGAATTAAATTGAAATAGAATTGAAATTCGAATAGAAATTGAAATAGAATTGAAATTCGAATTAAATTGAAATAGAATTGAAATTCGAGTTAAATTGAAATGAATTTTTAAATTCGAATTCAATTGAAATGAATTAAAATGAATTTGGAATTCGAATTGAATTGAAATGAATTTAAAACGATTTATAAAATTCGTTTTAAAGGGAAATCGACGAAATATATATACTATATATTATATATATAATGGCCTGAATAGAACATGTCGCGCTGCGGTAGTTCGCGAATTTCGACCATTGACTTCGAACGGACATTATGGGAGATCCAACCATCGGATTCTCCTAAAACCGGAACCATTGGGTTCGTATCGAAAAGAGATTTCTAACAAATATTAGAGATTTGAAATCTAATAGTTGGATTGGGAATTATGTCCAAATCAAATTTGGAAAAGGTCGTTGCAAGTGCAGTTCGATGACCGTTTATGGAAATCGACTGTACGGGCCTTGATAAAAGTATTAAAAATATCAATTATTTATGTAAAATCATAATAAAGGATTTGAAAAGAATTAGGATGAAAATTTCCATATTTGAAAAGATAAAAATATATTTTTATCGAAATGAACTAGTTATGAACTAGAATTAAAATACTATATTTTTAAATAAATAAATTAGATTTGAAGTGGTTTTAAAAATAACTAGAATTTCCAATATATGAATTGGAATGGATTTGAACCGAAATTATCTTCAGAATATTTCGATATTGGATTCCGTGATTATACGGATATTGTGGAGGAATTTGGAAGATATATGTATCGTTATTCCAATACGATATTTGTTGATTTCCGAATTTAATATTGAATATAAGCCGATATATTTTCTATTCAGAGCCTTGTATTTAATATCGAATTGGATTTTAGGTTTTTCATGAATGGTGTTTTCGTTAACACTGTTCTTAAACCCCGATGAGAAAAGAATAAATCTTTTAATTAAGATTTAATGAAGTTTACCAGTTATTTAATATTTTATTGGAATTGAATTGAAATTGGATTTTGGGTTTGTCATGAACTGTGTTTAAATGACATTAGTTCTTTAACCCGAGTAAAGGCAGGATTAATTTCTAGAAAGTTGAACAATCAATAAGAAATGATTTTAGAGATTGAAACCAATTGGAGTTTGAATGAATCTTTAATTAGACTGTGACTGTATATATGGTAATTAAATTACCAAAACATGGAATGTGATTGAACCCAATACACTTGGTTGCTGATATTAATTTTGATTGATTATTTGTTTGGATTGTGCTCGACCAGTTTATGAGCAAAATATGCTTTTACATTTAGCATCGGGTTGGGTAGAAATATCTGTGTGCCAACGCCTTGTCAAACACTTCACGATTTGATGATAAGGTGTTTAGCGAGTTGTGTTCATTTCAAATTTAATGAATTATTTTGAAATGATGTTTTTCTTAAGTGAAAAGAAATATATTCCCGATTTTGGATAGGGAATATTTTGTAAAACAGAAAGGATTTCGAGGCCTAAACCCGATGATTTCTAAAATGATTTATAAATGTATTATGTTTTACATTGTGGTTCATCACGTATCCGATTAGTTGCTATTGATAACATATCTGTTTGGTGGCAGAGAATTTATTCTCTTGCTTAACACCCTTCTTTGAGAAGTACGAGCTCAAAGGTTATGTGATTAATAGTGACTGATCATATGTGTGAATTGCTGATGTAAAGTACTATAGTTTGAAAGTACTTGTGATTATTTTGTTATGAAATGATTTTCCCTACTTCGGGATATGAAATGATTTGGTATGTGGCTAAAGATTTGGTAACCCGGTCTACTAAAAGTATGGGTGGGATCCAGTGCCTTAGGGTGAGTGGTCAGTGTGTAGCCTGCTCCATGTGTGGGAGGTGCATATATATATATATATATATATATATATATATATATATATCCAGTTGCTTAGGTACGTGCCATTTGCCTTGTCTGAGGGGAGCCCGATATTTGGTTGCATACTTGTTTGTATGCATTTGTTTTGGAATTCATATTTCCAAATGATTTGATTTGAGATCCCGAAGTGAAATCTACTTTGATATAAAAGCTAGATATGTATTTCAAAATGATTTGAAATAAGAAATCTGGAATAAAATCCAAAGGAATAATTTCTGTAAATTGAATTGGATTTGGAAAATCGAAGTGTGGTGATTAATCTAAATGGGTAGATTCGGATATTGCATGTTGATTGATGCATAGTAGATCCATATATCTATATTGATTGTTGTTTATACACTGGCATTCATGGGGGTAAACCCGTTCCGCGTTAGCGGCGTGGTCCTGTGATTTGCCTTATCATTTTGATAAGTTAATTTTAACTGTAGAGTTTCTCACACCAGTCCCATAACTGACTCGTAGTTTGTTTCAGTTTGCAAACTCAGGTGCCCTTATTTTCCACACGGGCAATCGAGTAGTTTGTTTTGCATATACTTATTTTGAGCAGGATTCGTGATTAAAGCTTAAAGCTGTGTCCAGTGCATTTATCGTCTTCCGTTGTGCATTGTATTACATTTATTGTAAAATCGTCTTCCGCTGTATTGATTATATTTCGATATACTCTGATATTCTGTACTCTGATGTAACATTATTATGATATTTATAAAAGTATTCTGTTATTTGTTCTGATGTGTTGTATGCCCAGAGTTAGCGTATGCGGGATTCGAACGGTCTTGGTTGGTTTAGCGATTGATTAGGACCAGGCGAAATCCGTATTGCTTCATTATTCATCGATTTGAATTTCATATATGTATATATACACATACATACATACATACATATATATATATATATATATATATATATATATATATATATGCAGCCTTCTAATTATTTAATTCATTGTTAACTTTGATATACATGCTCTGTTTTGGTCATGCCATATACTAAAACGAATCAGAAAATCACCATGAATGCATTGGTAAATATTTCAGAATCAAATTCTGAAAAATACAATCTTTTATACTTTCCTAGCTTTTTATTATTAACATAAAAATACAAGGTGTTACATTCTCCCACACATAGGAAATTTCGTCCCCGAAATTTGATAAGGGTAAAATTAAGTAATCCCTCACAATATACAACCACCATGTGTGAATCCAACTTTTGCAATCATTTGTGCACCTGTGCAAAGGGTAATACAATCATAATAATACATGAATGTGATGTATGCCTAAGTGCTACCTCCTGTATGAATGCAAAAAAAAATTCTTGAAAATCTTTTGAAGACATGATGCACACATCCTAAGTATATTGGCAATTTCTACATAAATGTAATATTTTGAAAATCAAAATACTTTCATTCAAATTTTCCCACACTCTTTCAGAGCGAGAGCGTAGTTCATCCAATTTTTGCATTCAAAACCCTACCAACCAAATTTAAATTTTTGAATTTCAGAAAATCTAACTTTCTAAATTTGATTTCTTATGTTACAAAAGGTGGAAAACGGAAAACTCGACATCTCCCATTTTTCTTTTATGCATCTATTATATCTGTATTGGGATTTTATGCAACTATTATATAAAGATTTCCTATCTTCGTATTCAAGCACAGTTCACATAATAAAATTTTCCTCTGCTATAAATTTTCTTTTTCAACTTACTTAGGAAAAACTCATTTTATATTCTCATTTCTCAAAAATTCCTATTTTATTCAGCTGTTATGTTTGTTGCTTTACTAGATTTGTTGTTTTCATTTTAGTCATGTCATTACTCTTTTCTTAACTTATTTAACTTAATCCAATCCAGTGATCTAAGTTTAGTTTTCAAATAAGCCTTCTAATCCTTCAACTAAAACAGGAAAACAATTAAGCACTCTACACAGCTATTACTAAGGGCTAAGCATCCTAGGACTATGTCCCCTCCGACAAAGAAAAGTCCAAACCAAAGGATCTAAATGCACTTACTTACCTTCTGCCATCTGGTAGTCACCACTAGTCCTTGTTGTGTACTAACAGTCTTTTTCAAGCAACAACCAAGGCTCTATAATGCTTACGCATTCTACGGGAACTTAACATTAATTCGAAACAATCCTTGCTATTTACTTCATAGCCTAAATAAATTTCCCGTCTTTCCTAGGTACTAATCCTTTACCTACTCCATGATTTTAAAAACATGGCTTGGCTTTCTCATTTCACTTTTGTTCCAAAAATTAAAAGTGACAAAACTTTATTTTTCCATATTAAAATTTTCCTTTGCCAAACTATAAAAATATGTCATCCAAAAAAAAATGCAAATCCTTTTTTTTCAAATCACAAAAATTGGAGTAGACAAGGACAACTACTTCTCTATGTGTTTCACTACCGTTCATGTTTATAATGTCAGTTCAGTATCTTACAATTAGGTGCAAACATCTACTCAATTCTTAATTCTTACAAATTATTTTGTCCACCTAACAAAATTTTATGTCAAAACAATTATAAAAAATTGTTGTTAAAAGAATAGAGAACTTCAAAATTTCCTTTACTGAAAATTTTAGTTTTTAACAAAAATGCAATCTTTTCTATGCTTTGCTTCTTAATCCTTTCATACTGTATAGCTTAAACCCATTGAGCTATACATGCTCTATAATGTGCACCTTTTTCTTAAATAATTCATTTTAGACAAAAATTCCGCAAGAAGTCACCAATATTTTTTCTCTAAAATATACCCTATTTTATTTTATTTTTCTTTAAAACTCAATATGTACTTTTCAAATATGTTCCTAACATTTTTTTTTTAAACTTCAAAAATACCCCTTTTCTTTTAAAGATTGTTACTACACAATTTATCTAGTACATATTTCAAAATTGTAACTTTTTAACATCAAAACTTGAAAAACACCATAAACTATTACCCAAAAGTTTTCATAATTTCAAGTTCTCAAAAGCTAACAATGGGGCTAGACTCAAAGTGGGTTTCCAACTTACCCAGACTCTCCTAGATATTCCCACAAAGTCATTTCTCACAGATATATATTTATTCCTAATTCATTTTCCTCTTTTAATGTTTATAAGGCTCAACTGCCAAACCCACTAATCTGGAGCACAATCATTTCAGATACTAACTATAGGATACATTCTTTTTCCTTTACAAAACACATTGTACACTTTCCACTCAAACCACCTATGGGTCTCAAATTTCCACGATTGTTCTTTTAGTGTACATACTGATGTCCCAACTTTTTGCATAATCCGCTCTTCCTATTTAGTGGGTTCTCTTTATGGATCTACGTGTATATGTAATACATTTTTATATATATTATAACAAAAAATACAAATACGCTCACTCACTATCTATATAGGAGTCCTGAACCTAGGCTCTGATACCAGATGTAACAACCCAAATTCTGACAGACCGATTTTTTTTCTTCAATAATTCAATCTACTGAAACTCGAATTAGCTTCTCTGGTATACTGCTGAAAAGACAGAGATATAAAATATATTAGAGTTCAGAAAACATCTCACAGCGGAGTTTATAAAATATAATATAATCAAACATATAGCCTTACCGCAGAAATAATACTGGATAATCAGTATCCAAAGTTATCATATCTCTACCATAAACTTAACCTCCGAGTGTGTTATGAGGAGGGGGTAAGAACACAAGTTCTAGTGACTAGACTAAATTACACAATTTGAAATAACCTTACATATATCGTTCAGTTATGTTACTTATTTGTAACAACCTAAATTCCGACATATCGAATTTTTTTTCAAAATTCTAATCTATCGAAATCCACATTGATTTGTCTGGTATCCTCCAGAAAAGACAGAGGTAATAAACATATCAGAGCTCAGAAAACATCTCACAGTAGAATGGAATAAAATATAATATAATCAAACATAACCTTACCCAGATAATATTGCTGCCTAACCAGTATCCAAAGCTATCATATCTCTTCCACAAATCTAACCTACGAGTATCTTATGAGGAGGGGGTCATAACACATGTTCTGGTGACTGGATTTAAACTACACATTCTGGATAACCCTACATATACCGTTCAGTTGCATTTTTCTTACTTATTAGGTTACTTGTGTTAATAGCACTCAAGGCTTACGCACACGTCGTACCCATCTACTCCCCAGTAGGTTAACCTAATACAATATACATATACCTACCCCCAAAATTAAGGTACACCCCACATTACCCCACTTGCACGGTCTCCGCCGTAAAGCCACAGAAGCATACAGAGTCCCTCAGCCTACACCGAAACAATGTACGGATCTTTGTATAACAACTCTACGTTCCACATAGAACCGCCATCGCCATCCTACGTAAGCATACAGACTGACACCTTTGAACCATTCGATCGAATCAGATTCCATCATAGAGTGATGCCCTAGAGTCTATGATACACCACCTGGAGCAGACATGCACGTATCGAGATTTTCTCACATACGTTTCGTTAATCGTACACGATGCCTCAACCTCAATGATACACCATCCGGAAACAGTATGCATGTATCCACACGTATTATCTATTGTGCACCGAGTTCCGTAACAGGGCTATATCAGATACAAGGAACTCAGCCCGGAGCCTTTTCAAATATCTGTATACACTACATTTTAACGGTGGCTATGGTCCCACCTGACCCCTCACTCAACTAGTGAAAGACAAACAGATATGAAAGCTAGTTACATGCGCCTAATTAATAATCTACATCCAAATTGGCGTGCCCCGCAGCCAAAGCCTCGATAGTAAAAGGTCAATGGTCTTTTGGTTTAGCTCTCCGCCTTTCTGCATCACGTTGACCGTCGATGACTGGTACCCGGTGATTACTATCAATCAGATGGTTAGACCCGCCTAAGGAAAACATATGTGATGGTCGTAACCTGCCTAGTCATAAGTGTGGCAACCCGAACTTCCCCGTAAAGGAAAGAATGAATTGCTTTGAGAACACGACAAATCAGAACACAAACAGAAGAATATTTCATTGTTAATTACAACAATTCCATCAGAATACAAGAATATATAGAGTATGAATAAATATTATACATCAAAAAAATATCAGAGATTACAATACATTACATAGTAGCGGAAAATAATACATAAACACAACTGAAAGAGACAAACGGATACAGAGCTTTCCGAATATCATTCCAGCTGTAAACCAGGATCCTGTGAATATAAATCTGCAAAACCAAAACTACTTGCTTCCCGCGCAGAAAATAGAGGCACCCAGAGTTTAGGTTAAAACAATAAACTCCAGGTCAGTCATGTGACTGGTGTGAGAACTAAAAACAGTTATTAATCTTTATTTTAAAGTTAGGTAGATCAAGGGACCACGCCGTATAACACGGAACGGGTTTCCTCCCAAGAATACCAGTGCATAAAAACAACAGCGAAATGCTAAATAAAGAACAATGAAGCTATTATAAGACTTAGGTCCCATCACACAATGCAACGCAAGTCGGAGGATAGAGTTTTTACCTTATAATAGCCAAAAATGCTTGGTACGTGAAATTTCATCTTTTATAATTACTATAAGTGTATAGTGTCAAAACAATTTCAATCATAAGTATCAATCATAGAGGGCATAAGTGCCCCCATACCACTATGTCGCCTTATATAGGTTTACAATCAAAACCACAAAATGTCGTATTGGAAGTTGGATTTCCATCTATGAACCAAGGCAAGGTATCGTCCTTACCGCTTTGAGACTGTCTAGCCCGAGCCTCAAGATCAGAGCTCGAGTGACCCTTGGATCGTCAGGGCCGGTCCACACGGAGTGGATTAATAATACCGTAAACGATATGCTAGCCTGCCCTATGGGGCATAAATGAGCCCAATGACTCCATCGGTCCCGGATCGACCGATATAACCGAGGCGCCTCGCTATCCATCATCCACATAAGTAAAATGTTCGAGCGTGTAAAACCCAAAACACCACTCCTAGCTAGAAACCAGCATATGTCCATTTCCCTGATGTCCTGTCCCATTTCTGGTTCACACCGGGGTGTGAGGCTCGCGAATTAACGCAACACAAAGCTATGCCACAAAGGCCGTGCTTTGATCATCAACCACAAGACTCTGCTTTTCAACAGAAGCCTTGATCATATGCATCTCATCATGCCACACAGGCAATTCACGCTATGCAACCAATGTCTATCAATCACACAGAATGAAATCCGATGTCAGACACACATCCATTTACAAGTTCGTTGTAATAACCCGCAAAATGCGAGCCAGTTTGAAATTTTTATTTTGGCAATTTTAGCGAATTTTGAACATTTAAAATAGATTATTTTAAATAAAATCGACGAGAAATTTATTTTGAATAGAATTCGATCATATATATTTATACGCGTCGTCGTTAGAATATAAATAATTATATATAATTATAAATAGAATTGAAAATGGCGCGGTAGTTCGATAATTCGATTTCAAACTTCAATTGAATGTACCGGGTGCAAAACAATCCGGATTTTAGTGAAACCAAAAATAATGGAATCTAATAGTGAATATCTTTCCAACGAATCCGACTAATCGAAATTTCATGGCAGGAATCAAAAGATATGTCCAGTTGAAAATTCTGAATAGTCGCTATGGAATTCAGGCCCTTAAAAATGGACATTTTGCAAACGACCTCGGATTTCGACGAAACCAGTTTTGTTGGGTCCGTGATGTCAAGTTATTGCTAGGTTTCAAATTTCATAATTTTTCGATTCAATATGTGAGTGTGGCGAAGGAAAACGCGTTTGACCGGTTTCAGTTGATTTTAATCGACTGGAAATTGGCCATTTTTCTAACGGTCTCAGAATTCGACGAAACGAGTTTTGTTAAGACCGTATCGTCAATACAAAGCTAGAAAATATTTTTCAGGAATTTTTAAAGTTCGTATGTGACCCCGGTAGTTTGAAATGTACGTTTAAAATTCAATATAGTGATTTAAATGTAAATTTAACGAAAACTGATCGTAACAGTCGTATTGGCCAGCGGAACATATCCCAGAGTGTTTGGAGGGGGGGTATTTAGCTAGGGGCTACAGTCTTTGGGTCTTGTTTGGAGTTTGTTTGGAGTTGAGGGCAATAAATAAGTAAAATTGATAAAAATAGAATTTAAATAATAATATAATTAAATATAAAGACCCTTCCTTTTTTTTCCTTCTTTCCCAGAACCCTAACCCCCTTTAAGGAAAAATCGCGCCTCCTTTTCATCTGAAAACCCAAATCCCGATCCTCCGTCCAATGCCCCCTCTATCAGCCGACGCCTCCCTCCCCCGAACTCCTCCACCGACGATCAGTCATCTCCCCGCCCCTCCCTCCTTTCGATTTCCCCTCTGGAAACGGCCGTCCGTTCTCACCAGTTTTCACGCCTCTCGAGGCAACCGAGTTTGACTGGTTCAGGGGAGGAGGTGCGCACCATGTAGGCGCTCGATGTGGGTGGTCCTGATGGGAGTCCGGCGGCGTTGGTGGCGGTGTACAGCCGGTTCCTCAAGTCGAACGAAATGGGTTCCTGAATACTGAAGACAACAGAGAAGAAAGGTTAAGCAATCTAATTAGTGTAATTATCTTAAGTGTGGAATTCAAAGTCTAATGAATATCATTATCTTTAATAGAAAATTATACATGGTTTTTATTTTGTAAAATAAAATAGATAAGATGTTTAAAATAGATAAGAAGTTTAAAATAAAATAGATAAGATGTTTAAAATAAAATAGATAAGATTTTTAAAAATAAAATAGATAAGATGTTTAAAATAAAATAGATAAGATGTTTAAAATAAAATAGATAAGATTTTTAAAAATAGAATAGATAAGATTTTTAAAAATAGAATAGATAAGATTTTTAAAATGGAAAAATGTGATTTTTATATATTGAACTTCGAATTAAAAATGTGATTTTTATATATTGAACTTCGAATTAAAAATTCGATTTTTATATATTGAATAGCGAAGTAAAAATTCGATTTTTATATATTGAATAGCGAACTAAAAAATTCGATTTTTATATATTGAATAGCGAAGTAAAAATTCGATTTTTACATATGTAGAGGATCTGGGCAACGAAGATGACAAAGAGGCGAGAACGAAGAAGATTTCTATCAAAGAAGAGTCAAGATGTTTGGATAGCTTTCGGTGAGAACTTCTCACCTTTCAATTTAAATTTTCTAGTTATATATATATATATATACTAGGATGCAGACGGTGCTTAGTAGCACCCGACACAATCGTCCACAGACCATGGACTTGTTTGTTTGGTTGCAAATAGTTAGATTATTTGATGGAAATTGAATTGATTTGATTGATGTGTGAATGGCGTGGGCCTTCACTAGACCGGGGATAAGGCTAGGCCTCGTCTCGTTTCTAGTATCGTGCCGTTATGCCGCCGAAATTTTCTAAAATATGTTAGAAAAATAAAAATATCATTTTATTTAAAGAATGAACTGAATAGAAATTCATAGGTTGAAATAAAATGTTTTATCGTTAAAAATATAATTTTTAACGTGAAGTGAATAAAATAAAATATTCATTTATAAACCGGACGGTTTGTTTATGCACACCTATTTGAATGACATTGATTGGGACGGTAAATTTTACACATCGCCCAACTGCACAAATAAAATATGCGTTTGATTGTTTGAAACCCCACACGGGTGTTGGGATGAAATTTGAAGTTCACTCATCCTGATTGATTAAATGTGTCGATCGATTGATTGACAGGCTGTCATAAGCGTTGAATATCTATATTTTATGCTTATACAGTATAGTGCACTTTGGTTGATGGTTGATTATTTTTCAATGCTATGATATACATGTGTTGTATGAAAATCCATATAATTAACTTTATATGGTAATTGATTGGGCCTCATTCCAATTTGAAAAATAAAGAATAATATAAAATAACGGTTCATGTGTTGACAGTACTCATCCTTTGAGATTGGTCATGTGTTGAACGAAATATTTTGATAATAAAATTTACATCTTTATCAATATAAAATAACGGTTCATGTGTTGACAGTACCCATCCTTTGAGATTGGTCATGTGTTGAACGAAATATTTTGATAATAACAACTATTTTGAAAAAGAAATATTTGAAATAAAATATTTGAAATAGAAATTTATGAAGCCGTGTTGATTAGATTGACGCCATTTTGACGTAAACGATATTTATATCGATTTTATTCATTTTGAAATGAATTGAATTGAAAACGATTTCGAAATGAATTGAATTGAAAACGATTTCGAAATGAATTGAATTGAAAACGATTTCGAATGGAATTGAAAGCGAATTGAAATGAATTCAAATTGAATTGAAATTTGAATTGAATAGAAATGAATTTTAAAACGAATTTATAAAGAAGAATTCAATTTTGGTTTGAATTGAAATGGAAGTTGAAATTGCTTTTGAAACGAATTTTAAAACTATTTATATAATTCGTTTTAAATAGAAATCGACGAAGTATATATTATATATATATTATATATATAATATAATGGCCTGAATAGAACGCGCCGCGCCGCGGCAGTTCGCGAATTTCGACCATTTATTTCAAACGGACATTACGGGAGATCCGACCGTCGGATTCTCCTAAAACCTGAACCGTTGGGTTCGTATCGGAAAGAGCTTTCTAACGAATATTAGAAATTTGAAATCTAACGGTTGGATTTGGAGATACGTCCAAATCAAATTCGAAAAAGGTCGCTGTAAGTGCAGTTCGATGGCCATTGATGGAAATCGACTGTACAGGCCTTGATAAAATTATTAAAAATAGTAATAATTTGTGTAAAATCATAAGAAATGATTTAGAAAGAATTGGGATAAAAAACTCCATATTTGAAAAGATAAAAATAGATTTTTATCGAAATGAACTAGTTTTGAACTAGAATTATAATTCTATTTATTTTTAAATAAATAAATTGAATTTAAAAAGGGTTTTAAAAATAACCATAATATCCAATGATTGCATTGGAGTGGATTTAAATCGAAATTGTCTTCGGAATATTTCGATGTTGGAATTCGTGATTATACAGGTGTTGTTATGGAAATTTGAAAGATATATATTTATATCGTTATTTCCAATACGACATTTGTTAGTCGTAGAATTTGATATTGAATATAAGCCGATATATTTTCTATTCAGAGCCTTGTATTGAATATCGAATGTGATTTGGGTTTGTCGTGAATGGTGTCTTCACTAACACTGTTCTTGAACCCAGTTGAGAAAAGATTAAATCTTTTTAATTAGATTTAATGAAGTGTACCAATTAAACAATATTTAATTGGAATTGAATTGGTATTGATTTTTGGGTTTATCGTGAACGGTGTTTTAAATAACACTTGTTCTTTAACCCGATAATTAATGGAATGTGATTTTGGGTTTATCGTGAATCGTGTTTTAAATGACACTGATCCTTTAACCCAGTCGAATATTAAAACTAAGTGGAGTTTTAATGAATCTTTAATTAGATTGAAATGATCGAAAATGGAGTATCACCAGTTTTGCTCCAGGCGATAGTTAAATCTTTAATTAGATTTGAACGTGAAATGGTAATTGAATTTACCGATAACACTGTGGTGTTAGATATGAAGTATTACCAGTTTTACTTCATGGGATGAATAGGTTGGGATTGGGAAATTAAAACAAATGATTACTTCGGTAAGCGTCGTTAAATCCCGACTAGTTGAATCGAAATTCAAAAGGAGATTAAAGAATAAATTTAAAGGATTTATCTTTGATAAAATTAATGGGAACCTTTCCCTATGAATGTGAAATCAGAAACTAACTGTCGGTTAGCTAAGCAGAATGGTTTTCTGGATATTGATCTGATGTTGGTTTCGGCCTTCGGGGTTAATATTTGGGGAATTATTCTCTTGATTAATTTACGGTTAGTGACCGATGAATTGGAATGAGGCGTATGTTGTGTTTGTGTAGCACTTATTTAAAATATACGCGAGTTATTCGGAAAGACCGGGTTTATCCCATTCTGAATAACTGATACGACGATAAGTCGAAGATGAAGACGATGGTCGAAGGCCGGAGGTCTTCACGTCGTTTGGGTAATTACTGATGATCTTGATTGGGCTGTACACCCAAGAAGATGGAAACAGTTGGTGATCGTCCAGACGTACTTGGAGATCGATGGATATGCGAGGTACTAGGTGCCTCCGGTTTCGTTCAGCCCTAGAACGGACTTGTAAATGGACTGTGTGTCTGACATTGGATTTTAGTCCGTGTGATTGATCTCTATTAAATATGTATCTGTCTGGCGGCGGAGGATTTATTCTCTTGCTTAACGCCCTTCTCTGAGACGTACGAGCTCAGAGGTTATATATTGATGGATATCAAACGCATGGAGTGAATTGCCTGTGTGGCATGCCTAAGTGGCAATTGATCGAGGCTTCTGTTGAAAAGCAAAGTCTTGTGGTGATGATCAAAGCAAGGCCTTTGTGGCATAGCTTTGTGTAACGTATGATTCGCGAGTTTCACACCCGGTATGAACCAAAAACGGGAGACGGACCTCAGGGGGGACATGCGTTTTCTTTCTAGCTAGAAGTGGCGTCAGTGGTTTTACACGCCCTGACGAGTTTGACTTATGTGGTTGTTGCTGTTGCGAGGCGCCTCAGATTGATCGGTCGTTCTCGAACCGATGGAGTCATTTAGTTGGCTCACCTACGCCCCAAAGGGCGGAGAAACGTATTGTTCAGGCATTATAATCCACATCGGTGGACCGGCCCTGACGATCCAAGGTACGGTTGCGGCTGTGCCTGAGACACGGGCTAGAGCGTCTCGAATCGGTTGAGGACTATCTTTTGCCTCGGTTCATAGATGGAAACCCAATTTCCAAATACGTGATTCTGCGGTTTTATTTGTAGAGCCTAGTATGGCGACATAGTGGGATGGGGCGCTCATGCCGCCTATGATTGATACTTATGATTTGAAGTTGTTTTATACACTATACACTTATTATAGTATCAAATGATTTGTTTTAAACGTATCAAGCATTCTTGGCTATTATAAGGTAAAAACCCTATCCTCCGGCTTGCGATTGCATTGTGTGATGGGAACTAGGTCTTATAGTAGCTTCATTCTTCTTTATTTAGCATTGCGCTGTTTGTTTTATGCACTGGTATTCTTGGGAGGAAACCCGTTCCGTGTTATACGGCGTGGTCCCTTGATTTACCTAACTTTTAAAATAAAGAATAATAACTGTTTTAGTTCTCACACCAGTCCCATGACTGACCTGGAGTTTATTGTTTTAACCTAAACTCTGGGTGCCCTTATTTTGACACGGGCAGCTAGTAGTTTTGGTTTTGCAGATTTATATTCACAGGATCCTGGTTTACAGCTGGAACGGTATCCGGAAAGCTTTGTATCCGTATATCTCTTCTAGTTGTGTATTGTATTATTTTCTGCTGCTATGTATTTAAATGTAATTTAAATCTCTTATATTTCTGTGTAATATTCATTTATACTCTGTATATTCTTGTAATCTGATGCATTGTTGTAATATACAGTGAAACGTTCTTCTGTATGCGTTCTGTTTTGTCCTGTTCTCAAACGATAGGGCGTTTCGAACGGCCTGGATCGGTTTAGCGACTGGTTCGGACTGAGCGAAATTCCTTCTCGTCACATTTGGTATCAGAGCTTTGGTTTACAAAGCTAGAGAACAAGACACATTAGAACCATACAAAAGAATTCATCAGATATTGGATTAGTAATATCCAACGAGAATGACTCGTTAAAGATGGGGTCAGTAGTATCCTAGAACGAGTGTGAAGAGTAAATTTTTAAAATGAAAACAATTTTGGTTTTTAAAATTTAAATCAATTATTCGTATTTGATTATCTATTTATATTGATGTGGACAATCCAGTATATATAGATTTTGCGTATACGTCTGATCCGCGTGTATTCGAAATTTTATATACTGGATAGATATAGAATCACACTCTAGTCGCCCGGAGATGATTCAGATGATGAGGCCTCATCATCAGTGTTTATATTCGAGTGACGAAAGTGAGATTTCTATATATTTCCTATTGACTGGTGTGAGAACCAAAAATTAGATAGGGCCTATTGGTGTGATTTGGCATCAAAAACATGATTTTTGTATATGTATCAAAATTATGAATTTGAAAATCTAATTCACTAATTGATTGATGTTTGTGTTGTTTGTTCATTGTTTGATAATTTTGAGCCATTTAGCCTAATTGAATCAAATATTGAATTGTATTGAAAATTGGTCGCATTTGTTTGCATATACATATATATCATTGAACAGGTCATAGCAAGGAGGCTAGAGCCGAAGAATAAAATTTGTTTGCCCGACAAATAGGTACATGTTTACTACATAATTTCCTGAATTGTTTGGGTGATGATGATTTTATGAGCCTATTGGCTAGCCGCTTGGCTTTTTCTTTTTCTTTTTGAGATATGAAGGACCGGGGAAGCTATTTGAAATTCCCCGATGCTCCCATTGCAGGGGAGGTTATGGCGAAATTTTTCGAAAATTTAGGGTGTTAGCCAAATTTTTGAAATTTTGAAAATTCTCAGAAACTAAAAGGTTAGAGAAGGGAAGCCAGATCGAGTGTAGAGTTGAATGATCAAACCACTTTCGACTTCGTTCCTTTTCGGGGACGAAAATTTTTAAGTGGGGGAGATTGTAATAACCCCCAAAATGCGAGCCAGTTTGAAATTTTTATTTTGGCAATTTTAGCGAATTTTGAACATTTAAAATAGATTATTTTAAATAAAATCGACGAGAAATTTATTTTGAATAGAATTCGATCGTATATATTTATACGCGTCGTCGTTAGAATATAAATAATTATATATAATTATAAATAGAATTGAAAATGGCGCGGTAGTTCGATAATTCGATTTCAAACTTCAATTGAATGTACCGGGTGCAAAACAATCCGGATTTTAGTGAAACCAAAAATAATGGAATCTAATAGTGAATATCTTTCCAACGAATCCGACTAATCGAAATTTCATGGCAGGAATCAAAAGATATGTCCAGTTGAAAATTCTGAATAGTCGCTATGGAATTCAGGCCCTTAAAAATGGACATTTTGCAAACGACCTCGGATTTCGACGAAACCAGTTTTGTTGTGTCCGTGATGTCAAGTTATTGCTAGGTTTCAAATTTCATAATTTTTCGATTCAATATGTGAGTGTGGCAAAGGAAAACGTGTTTGACCGGTTTCAGTTGATTTTAATCGACTGGAAATTGGCCATTTTTCTAACGGTCTCAGAATTCGACGAAACGAGTTTTGTTAAGACCGTATCGTCAATACAAAGCTAGAAAATATTTTTCAGGAATTTTTAAAGTTCGTATGTGACCCCGGTAGTTTGAAATGTACGTTTAAAATTCAATATAGTGATTTAAATGTAAATTTAACGAAAATTGATCGTAACAGTCGTATTGGCCAGCGGAACATATCCCAGAGTGTTTGGAGGGGGGGTATTTAGCTAGGGGCTACAGTCTTTGGGTCTTGTTTGGAGTTTGTTTGGAGTTGAGGGCAATAAATAAGTAAAATTGATAAAAATAGAATTTAAATAATAATATAATTAAATATAAAGACCCTTCCTTTTTTTTTCCTTCTTTCCCAGAACCCTAACCCCCTTTAAGGAAAAATCGCGCCTCCTTTTCATCTGAAAACCCAAATCCCGATCCTCCGTCCGATGCCCCCTCTATCAGCCGACGCCTCCCTCCCCCGAACTCCTCCGCCGACGATCAGTCATCTCCCCGCCCCTCCCTCCTTTCGATTTCCCCTCTGGAAACGGCCGTCCGTTCTCACCAGTTTTCACGCCTCTCGAGGCAACCGAGTTTGACTGGGTCAGGGGAGGAGGTGCGCACCATGTAGGCGCTCGATGTGGGTGGTCCTGATGGGAGTCCGGCGGCATTGGTGGCGGTGTACAGTCGGTTCCTCAAGTCGAACGAAATGGGTTCCTGAATACTGAAGACAACAGAGAAGAAAGGTTAAGCAATCTAATTAGTGTAATTATCTTAAGTGTGGAATTCAAAGTCTAATGAATATCATTATCTTTAATAGAAAATTATACATGGTTTTTATTTTGTAAAATAAAATAGATAAGATGTTTAAAATAGATAAGAAGTTTAAAATAAAATAGATAAGATGTTTAAAATAAAATAGATAAGATTTTTAAAAATAAAATAGATAAGATGTTTAAAATAAAATAGATAAGATGTTTAAAATAAAATAGATAAGATTTTTAAAAATAGAATAGATAAGATTTTTAAAAATAGAATAGATAAGATTTTTAAAATGGAAAAATGTGATTTTTATATATTGAACTTCGAATTAAAAATGTGATTTTTATATATTGAACTTCGAATTAAAAATTCGATTTTTATATATTGAATAGCGAAGTAAAAATTCGATTTTTATATATTGAATAGCGAACTAAAAAATTCGATTTTTATATATTGAATAGCGAAGTAAAAATTCGATTTTTACATATGTAGAGGATCTGGGCAACGAAGATGACAAAGAGGCGAGAACGAAGAAGATTTCTATCAAAGAAGAGTCAAGATGTTTGGATAGCTTTCGGTGAGAACTTCTCACCTTTCAATTTAAATTTTCTAGTTATATATATATATATACTAGGATGCAGACGGTGCTTAGTAGCACCCGACACAATCGTCCACAGACCATGGACTTGTTTGTTTGGTTGCAAATAGTTAGATTATTTGATGGAAATTGAATTGATTTGATTGATGTGTGAATGGCGTGGGCCTTCACTAGACCGGGGATAAGGCTAGGCCTCGTCCCGTTTCTAGTATCGTGCCGTTATGCCGCCGAAATTTTCTAAAATATGTTAGAAAAATAAAAATATCATTTTATTTAAAGAATGAACTGAATAGAAATTCATAGGTTGAAATAAAATGTTTTATCGTTAAAAATATAATTTTTAACGTGAAGTGAATAAAATAAAATATTCATTTATAAACCGGACGGTTTGTTTATGCACACCTATTTGAATGACATTGATTGGGACGGTAAATTTTACACATCGCCCAACTGCACAAATAAAATATGCGTTTGATTGTTTGAAACCCCACACGGGTGTTGGGATGAAATTTGAAGTTCACTCATCCTGATTGATTAAATGTGTCGATCGATTGATTGACAGGCTGTCATAAGCGTTGAATATCTATATTTGATGCTTATACAGTATAGTGCACTTTGGTTGATGGTTGATTATTTTTCAATGCTATGATATACATGTGTTGTATGAAAATCCATATAATTAACTTTATATGGTAATTGATTGGGCCTCATTCCAATTTGAAAAATAAAGAATAATATAAAATAACGGTTCATGTGTTGACAGTACTCATCCTTTGAGATTGGTCATGTGTTGAACGAAATATTTTGATAATAAAATTTACATCTTTATCAATATAAAATAACGGTTCATGTGTTGACAGTACTCATCCTTTGAGATTGGTCATGTGTTGAACGAAATATTTTGATAATAACAACTTTTTTGAAAAAGAAATATTTGAAATAAAATATTTGAAATAGAAATTTATGAAGCCGTGTTGATTAGATTGACGCCATTTTGACGTAAACGATATTTATATCGATTTTATTCATTTTGAAATGAATTGAATTGAAAACGATTTCGAAATGAATTGAATTGAAAACGATTTCGAAATGAATTGAATTGAAAACGATTTCGAATGGAATTGAAAGCGAATTGAAATGAATTCAAATTGAATTGAAATTTGAATTGAATAGAAATGAATTTTAAAACGAATTTATAAAGAAGAATTCAATTTTGGTTTGAATTGAAATGGAAGTTGAAATTGCTTTTGAAACAAATTTTAAAACTATTTATATAATTTGTTTTAAATAGAAATCGATGAAGTATATATTATATATATTATATATATAATATAATGGCCTGAATAGAACGCGCCGCGCCGCGGCAGTTCGCGAATTTCGACCATTTATTTCAAACGGACATTACGGGAGATCCGACCGTCGGATTCTCCTAAAACCGGAACCGTTGGGTTCGTATCGGAAAGAGCTTTCTAACGAATATTAGAAATTTGAAATCTAACGGTTGGATTTGGAGATACGTCCAAATCAAATTCGAAAAAGGTCGCTGTAAGTGCAGTTCGATGGCCATTGATGGAAATCGACTGTACAGGCCTTGTGTAAAATCATAAGAAATGATTTAGAAAGAATTGGGATGAAAAACTCCATATTTGAAAAGATAAAAATAGATTTTTATCGAAATGAACTAGTTTTGAACTAGAATTATAATTCTATTTATTTTTAAATAAATAAATTGAATTTAAAAAGGGTTTTAAAAATAACCATAATATCCAATGATTGCATTGGAGTGGATTTAAATCGAAATTGTCTTCGGAATATTTCGATGTTGGAATTCGTGATTATACAGGTGTTGTTATGGAAATTTGAAAGATATATATTTATATCGTTATTTCCAATACGACATTTGTTAGTCGTAGAATTTGATATTGAATATAAGCCGATATATTTTCTATTCAGAGCCTTGTATTGAATATCGAATGTGATTTGGGTTTGTCGTGAATGGTGTCTTCACTAACACTGTTCTTGAACCCAGTTGAGAAAAGATTAAATCTTTTTAATTAGATTTAATGAAGTGTACCAATTAAACAATATTTAATTGGAATTGAATTGGTATTGATTTTTGGGTTTATCGTGAATGGTGTTTTAAATAACACTTGTTCTTTAACCCGATAATTAATGGAATGTGATTTTGGGTTTATCGTGAATCGTGTTTTAAATGACACTGATCCTTTAACCCAGTCGAATATTAAAACTAAGTGGAGTTTTAATGAATCTTTAATTAGATTGAAATGATCGAAAATGGAGTATCACCAGTTTTGCTCCAGGCGATAGTTAAATCTTTAATTAGATTTGAACGTGAAATGGTAATTGAATTTACCGATAACACTGTGGTGTTAGATATGAAGTATTACCAGTTTTACTTCATGGGATGAATAGGTTGGGATTGGGAAATTAAAACAAATGATTACTTCGGTAAGCGTCGTTAAATCCCGACTAGTTGAATCGAAATTCAAAAGGAGATTAAAGAATAAATTTAAAGGATTTATCTTTGATAAAATTAATGGGAACCTTTCCCTATGAATGTGAAATCAGAAACTAACTGTCGGTTAGCTAAGCAGAATGGTTTTCTGGATATTGATCTGATGTTGGTTTCGGCCTTCGGGGTTAATATTTGGGGAATTATTCTCTTGATTAATTTACGGTTAGTGACCGATGAATTGGAATGAGGCGTATGTTGTGTTTGTGTAGCACTTATTTAAAATATACGCGAGTTATTCGGAAAGACCGGGTTTATCCCATTCTGAATAACTGATACGACGATAAGTCGAAGATGAAGACGATGGTCGAAGGCCGGAGGTCTTCACGTCGTTTGGGTAATTACTGATGATCTTGATTGGGCTGTACACCCAAGAAGATGGAAACAGTTGGTGATCGTCCAGACGTACTTGGAGATCGATGGATATGCGAGGTACTAGGTGCCTCCGGTTTCGTTCAGCCCCAGAACGGACTTGTAAATGGACTGTGTGTCTGACACTGGATTTTAGTCCGTGTGATTGATCTCTATTAAATATGTATCTGTCTGGCGGCGGAGGATTTATTCTCTTGCTTAACGCCCTTCTCTGAGACGTACGAGCTCAGAGGTTATATATTGATGGATATCAAACGCATGGAGTGAATTGCCTGTGTGGCATGCCTAAGTGGCAATTGATCGAGGCTTCTGTTGAAAAGCAAAGTCTTGTGGTGATGATCAAAGCAAGGCCTTTGTGGCATAGCTTTGTGTAACGTTTGATTCGCGAGTTTCACACCCGGTATGAACCAAAAACGGGAGACGGACCTCAGGGGGGACATGCGTTTTCTTTCTAGCTAGAAGTGGCGTCAGTGGTTTTACACGCCCTGACGAGTTTGACTTATGTGGTTGTTGCTGTTGCGAGGCGCCTCAGATTGATCGGTCGTTCTCGAACCGATGGAGTCATTTAGTTGGCTCACCTACGCCCCAAAGGGCGGAGAAACGTATTGTTCAGGCATTATAATCCACATCGGTGGACCGGCCCTGACGATCCAAGGTACGGTTGCGGCTGTGCCTGAGACACGGGCTAGAGCGTCTCGAATCGGTTGAGGACTATCTTTTGCCTCGGTTCATAGATGGAAACCCAATTTCCAAATACGTGATTCTGCGGTTTTATTTGTAGAGCCTAGTATGGCGACATAGTGGGATGGGGCGCTCATGCCGCCTATGATTGATACTTATGATTTGAAGTTGTTTTATACACTATACACTTATTATAGTATCAAATGATTTGTTTTAAACGTATCAAGCATTCTTGGCTATTATAAGGTAAAAACCCTATCCTCCGGCTTGCGATTGCATTGTGTGATGGGAACTGGGTCTTATAGTAGCTTCATTCTTCTTTATTTAGCATTGCGCTGTTTGTTTTATGCACTGGTATTCTTGGGAGGAAACCCGTTCCGTGTTATACGGCGTGGTCCCTTGATTTACCTAACTTTTAAAATAAAGAATAATAACTGTTTTAGTTCTCACACCAGTCCCATGACTGACCTGGAGTTTATTGTTTTAACCTAAACTCTGGGTGCCCTTATTTTGACACGGGCAGCTAGTAGTTTTGGTTTTGCAGATTTATATTCACAGGATCCTGGTTTACAGCTGGAACGGTATCCGGAAAGCTTTGTATCCGTATATCTCTTCTAGTTGTGTATTGTATTATTTTCCGCTGCTATGTATTTAAATGTAATTTAAATCTCTGATATTTCTGTGTAATATTCATTTATACTCTGTATATTCTTGTAATCTGATGCATTGTTGTAATATACAGTGAAACGTTCTTCTGTATGCGTTCTGTTTTGTCCTATTCTCAAACGATAGGGCGTTTCGAACGGCCTGGATCGGTTTAGCGACTGGTTCGGACTGAGCGAAATTCCTTCTCGTCACATTCGTTTTGGGTCTGAACGAAACCGGAGGCACCTTATTCCTCACCCATGTGTCTAATACAGGGGAGAGGCCCTCGCATATCCGGTCAATCTCCAAGTACGTTTGGACGATCACCACTTATTACCTTGCCTTAGGTGTACAGCCCAATCAAGACATCAGTAATCATCAAAACGGTGTGAAGACCTCCGGTCTTCAACCACCGTCTTCATACTCGACACATCGTCGAATCAGTTATTCAGAATGGGATAAACCCAGTCTTTCTGAATAACTCGCATATATAATAAACAAGTGCTATAAAAAAACATACGCCTCATTCCAATCCAGAATATTTCTTTGTTCAAATATTCTTACACTTTGGGAAAGGTTCCCATTAATTTTATCAAAGATAAATTCTTTAAATTTATTTTTTAATCTTCCTTTGGATATCATTTCAATCTAATTAAAGATGCATTAAAACACCCTTTGGTTTTAATCTCCCCAAAAATCAATATTAACGATTGTTTAACTTGGGAAATCATATCTTGTCTTTAACTAGGTTAAAGAACCAATGTCATTTAAAACACGATTCACGATAAACCCAAAATCACATTCCATTCCATCAGCCTTTAACCGTAAACTAGTAAGTGAACAATTCCCTAAGTATTAACCCCGAAGGCTGAAACCAACATCAGATCAATACCCAGGAAACCATTCAACTTAACTAATCTCCAATTAGTCTCTGATTTTCTTAACTCCATTGGGTCTAAGAATAGTACTATTAAAGATACCATTCACGACAACCCAAATCAAATTCCATTTATTATGGAATCTTCACAGAAAAACAAATCAATACATAATCGATATCAATTTCCATATCCGACCAATAATATAAATGGAATAACGACAACGCCTCTTAAATTCCATATGTATTAACAGTCTTTCTCCACAAAAGTTCACTTCGATTGTTATCAAAACGAATTCCATTCAATTCCAATTTAAAATATTAAATTGGAAAATGTTACCTTGGAAAATTCCCGTTAAATCTAAATAAAAAAGATTTATAAATCCCAAATCACATTTCACTGTAAATCGGGTTAAAGAACGAATGTCGTTAAAAATACAATTCACAATAAACCTAATTCTCATTAGCCTCTAATAGTAAATTAGTAAGAGAACAATCCCCTAAGTATTAACCCCGAAGGCCGAAACCAACATTAGATCAATACCTAGGAAACCATTCAACTTAACTAATCTCCAGTCAGTTTCTAATTTTCTTAACTCCATTCGGTTCAAGAATAGTATTATTAAAGATACCATTCAAGACGAATCCAAAATCCAATTTGGTATTAAATACAAGGCTCTGAATAGAAAATATATCAGCTTATATTCAATATCAAATTCTGAAACCAACAAATATCGTATTGGAATAATGATATATATATCTTCCAAATTCCTCCACTATATCCGTATAATCCCGAAATCCAATAATGAAATATTCCGAAGATAATTCCGATTCAAATCCGTTCCAATTCATGTATTGGAAATTCTGGTTATTTTTAAAACCATTTCAAAACCAGTTTATTTAAAAATATTGGATTATAATTCTAGTTCAAAACTAGTCCATTTTGACAAAAATCTATTTTTATCTTTTCAAATAAGGAATTTTTCATCCCAATTCTTTCCAAATCATTTATTATGATTTTACACAAATTATTGATATTTTTAATGATTTTATCAAGGCCCGTACAGCCGATTTCCGTAAACGGCCATCAAACTGCACTTACAGCGACCTTTTCTAAATTTGATTTGGAAATAATTCCAAATCCAACCGTTAGATTTCAAATCTCTCATATTCATTAGAAATCTCTTTTCGATACGAACCCAACGGTTTTGGTTTTAGGAGAATCCAACGGTCGGTTCTCCCGTAATGTCCGTTCGAAGTCAATGGTCGAAATTCGCGAACTGCCGCGGCGCGGCGCGTTCTATTCAGGCCATTATATATATAATATATTTCATTGATTTCCATTTAAAATGTAATTTATAAATCATTTTAAATTCATTTTCAAAACGATTTCAACTTCATATTCAATTTCAAATCAAAATTGAATATTCCATATCATCGATGTATAAAAGATAGTATTTTCAAAACATTATATTTCAAAATCATTTCCTTTTCGATATTTATTATAAAAATGAATAAAATCGATATAAATATCATTCCCATCAAAATGGCGTTAATCTAACCAACACAGCTTTATATATTTAAATATAATCGTGTCCATCCCTAATTGGACATCAAAATCATATTTTGATTCTTTTCTGAATATTATTTGAAAATAGTCGTTATTTTAAAATAATCGTTATTTTAAAATAACAATTATTTCTGAACTGGAATCAGACACAGTTAATTACCATATAATGTGATTTATATGGATTTCATACATGCATGTATACAACAACAATCAAACACCGTCAACCATCATCCAGAGTGCATTCTACACTGCATAAGCCTCAGATATAAATATTTAACGCTTACAACAGCCTATCAATCAATCGATCGACATACAACTAATTATTGGGATTAGTGTACGTCAAATATCATCCCAACACCTGTAATGACCCGCATTTTACGGTATTATAATTAATCTATTTAATTATATAAATAGTAATTCAGAGAATTAAATGGCCGTTAAATTAAATTATATGGATTGTTTAATTATTTCAAATAATAGAATAATATATTTAATTCTGAAATAATCAAAAATAGTGGAATTCACAATACATTGTGAATTAGATTATATATGGTATAATTCAGTTTAGAGTTGAATTATATTCACGAATATATTATATAAACGAAGTTTGAATGTATAATTATATTATAATTAAAATCGAGCTCGAAATGGCGTGGCAGTTCGCTATTTGGCGATTTGAACTTCAACTGAATGTAAAGGGTTCGTTTTAAATCGAATTTCTGTGAAACAAGAAACGTATGGAGCGGGTGAAGTATATTTTTCTAGTGGAAGAGAAAAATCGGGATTTCATTATGTAGATTTTGATTTATGTCCAAATCAAATTTTAGAAAAGTCGCTATGGAATTCCTTTGAAATTTATAAATTATTTATATTATAAAAGGATTTTATATATAAATTTGAATATCGATTCAACCGGGATTTGAATATCGAGTTGTAAATCCCAGTGGAGCTGTATGATATCGTATATGAGTATATATACAATAATATTTATTTTTTAATATTTAATTTAACAGTTTTTAAATATATTTATATATTTAAATAGGTTATTTAGAGCTTTAAAAATAGCCAGTTTTGCAAACGAACTCGGAATTCGACAAAACTAATTTTGTTGGATCCGCAATGTTAAATTATTGTTAGATGTCAAGTTTCGTGATTTTTGAAGTCAGTATGTGGCCGTACGGGATTTTAACGTGGAAAACAGTCAATATTTTGACCTTTAAAAATATGCTGGGTGAACAAACGGAGTCGGAATTCGATGAAACTAGTTTCGTTGGGACCGTAATGTCGAACTGTAGCTACATGACCATTTCCGTGATTTTTGAACATCGTGTGTGATCACACTGATTTTTAGAAGGATAAAACGAAAATAAAATAATAAAAGAAAAATATCTAAAATATCCTAACTCATTTATAGGTCAAAACAAGGGACACGCTTCTTTGTTTCAGCCGCTTCTTCAAATTTATAAATGCAAGAAAGAATCCGCCGTTGTTTTCTTTTTCTTACAGCAAAATAAAATGAGTTCGCCACTTCCAAAAATCCAAAATAAACCAAGTAAAATTCCAAAAATCAAAGTATACATGGATTCGAGATCCTGGAGGGGTTCTCTTCGTGCTGGTATACATCATGGCGGGTTCGACGCAAACTCTGGCGTGTTGGTTTTTTGTAAGCAACGAGTCAGGGTTCAGTTTTATAGGAAATCAAAGTTCGATTCATGAATTTAAACGCGTATTTAGGTCTGTGGTGAGATGGAGATGTTGTACGCAAGATTTTGGTTGAATTGGGGAAAAAATATGTCGATCGAATTAAAGGGGAGAAGCACCTGAGCCTGGGAGTCGCGATTCCTATATGAAGCGCGAGTTGAACGAGGTTGTGACGTGGTGATGGAGGAGGAAATGGGGAGTTCGACGGTAATTCTTGTTTGGGATTTCAGGAAGTATTGAAGGTGCGGTTTGGAGGTGGAGTTTGGGAAATGGCCATCGCAGCACAAGAAAACTCACAGCATATTTTGGGAAGAAAGGAATCGGATGCGGCCTGGGCCTTTAAGGGTGAGTGGGCCGAATTTAAAGGGGTTAAGGCCCATTGGAAAGATAGAAATTTAAGTTTTATTCAATTTAAATTTGCATTAACTTGTATAAGTCATATCTTATTCATACGATATCAGAATTGGACGAAACAAGATACGTTGGGATCATATGGACGGACACTGCTTAATGGAACTGACTGGAGGTGGATTGAAGTTCATTTGAATTTATGGCGAAATAAATTGTTTGATTCAAATCAAACAACAATTTATCGTTCTTTAACGATGAACTGCCAATGTGAGTAAAACTTACCAACTTTGAACAGTTCTATTTTTATAACTTATATTTAGAACTGATAAATGATGACTGTTTGTTGTGTGTTGACTGTTTGATTGAACTGCTAATTGTTTGGTTGAAATTATAGATAACGATATAGATATAAATCGTTAATCAAATATTGATTTATTTTAGTAGAATATTTCATATTGAAATGAAATCGATGTTAATTATATTGTTTTAACATCTATGATGCAGGGAAACAAGTCGGAGGAATCCAACTGGATTCCTCAACATTTATTTTACTGTTTTTCATATATATTGTGATATATGATGTGATATACAATCTGTTGTTGATTTTGTGTGTTTGGGTGATACTGAGCAGTGATATAAGGTATTTGAAACACCATAAGAAATACTGGAATATACAAAGGGATTTGTCAAAGTGCATATTGAAAATAAATTATATTTGTAAAACAAATATAATTGAATTGGAAATATATGTGAAAACAAATATAAAGGAATAAATTTGTAGAACATATATAAAAGAAAATATTTGTAAAACAAATGTAAAAGGATATATTTATTTGTTAAATAAATAGGAAAGATAAAAGAAATATTTATTTGTTAAATAAATAGAATTTGAAAAGGGAATAGTTATTTGTTAAGTAAACAAATAGAAAAGGAATAATTCAAAGAAATAATTCAAAGGAATAATTCAAAGGAATAAATCAAAGGAGTTAATTCAAAAGAGTTAATCGAGATGAGTTAATCGATTATTAGTTATTCGGTTAGAGTTAATCTGGAACAACCCGAATTTTTATAACATGTTAAAACAAGAAATCAGAGTAGAATTAAATCATAAGTTAAGAATCAATGGGAAGGGTTACGCCATTGCGTTCGTCTCGAAATTCTGCTTGAAAACGAGTCCGAAATTTCGTAAATCGGAGTCCGTATGACCAAGATATGGCCCATAGAAGATTTCAGAAAAATTCAAAATTCAGCCCGAAATTCAAATCACCCAGAAGCAGATTGGGCGGAAAAATTTCCCGCCCAGCCCCAGGTCGACTGGGGGGTCGACTGGGGAGTCGACCTGCCCCCCCCCCCTCAGATCGACTGGGGAGTCGACCTGGGGGGTCGACCTCCCTGGTCGGACTCTGTTGGTCTGGTGCACCAGTTTGCTCCTTTGGTCTGTTTACTTGGCCTGTAACGGGATTTGATGGTTCAGATCCAAATTAGGGTTAATCCTATGGCCTAAACTTGTCTCTACACCTATAAAAACACCCTAATACCTAGCCTAAACCATCACAAATCATCCTAATAACTAAATTCTGCCAAAATGCTCCCTAATCATGGCCTCCATCTTCATCTTGAGAGCTTCTAAGGCAAAAAGGAGCCATCTTTCTACATCAAATCAAAGGAGCTACTTATTCTCAAGGCTTCTAGTGTTGCTACATCATTCAAAGAGCTTCTACAACATCTCTACCTTGTTCTATTTGGTTCTAATTCTCATAGCCACGCTTTGTAAGCCCCACTCTACTCTTATATTTAAACTATGAAGTTAATATGAACATGTAGCAAGTTGAAATGAGATTTTTGGTGTAATGCTTGTCTTGAGGCTATATTTGTATGCATAGATCCATTTATGACTCTTTTGATCTATGATTGTGGGACTATCATGAACCTAGTATCATTCACCTTGATTTTTGGGTAGAAAGCTATGAGCTTTATTTGGGGATTATGCATAATGCAACATAGAACCCCTCATAACCTTGATGTTAACTTGCCTATGATGTTGAACTACATGCTACCCACAAGTTTATCACCCTATGTCAACTATTATCATGTTTCACCTTTGCCAATGATGTTGAACTACATGCTACCCACAAGTTTATTTGCTAAGTTTGATGTCATACATGTTTTGAGGCCAATAATCCTATATGCTAGTTGTGATGAACACCTTTGCCTCAAATATCATCATGTTTAACTTATGACCAACTTTACCACCTCATGCCCATCTTGGTCATATTTTTATGTTCCTTGATTCACTTGTGTTGATGCGAATTTACGTGCGATTGGGAATACGTTATGGGTAGTTAGGCAAACTTGAAATGACATGAAAAAACATGACTTGAAATGTGACATGAAACTTGATTATGCTTGAAAACGTGAATGTGGTCATGACATGTAGAAAACCATAAATTGGCCAACTCGAGGTTGGGTTGAGTTTGTAGCGTAAATCTGCCCGGAACCGCCCGGCAAATCCAGTGGTTACAAACAATAGGATCCAATGTGAGTAGTTGGTCATATCGCGCTTGAAACCCGAGGTTAGACTAGGTTGTGGTGTAAATCTGCCCGGACCCGCCCGGCATATCCAGTAACCACAACAAAGTCTAATGTGAGAGGTTGGGTGCATTAAATTAATTAATGCCACATGTGAGGGTTAAGTCATGAACCACTTGGATACACTTAACCAACTTGATACATGATTGGATAGGGTTAACCACACTTAACCCAGTAGAAACCCTAGTTGCTGGTCCTTTTCAGCAGTAACCCTCTTGGATGTATCATGATACCCTAGGGACTAGGCTAGGGTGGGGCACGATTACTGGGCTGATTGTAAGCGACCAGAAAGACGGCTGAGTAGGTGCGCCGGTGTAGGTTCAGGCAGACTATGGTCGTGCACATAGTCCGGAGTTGAAAAAGCAGACACGGGCACCAGTAGGTTCAGACTGTGCGTGCTTGATTTGTGTCAGTGGTTGGCACCTTAGGACTTGATACACCCTAAGGTGGACCTAGCACAGTTGACTACATTTCGTGATTGGGTCGTATGACACCGACACTCGACGAGTTAGGCTTATAGGGAGCCGATCGACTAGACCATGTTGTTGGACCCCGACTTGGGTCACCTCATGATATTGGGCCAAGGGATCATTTCTTGTTTATACTTGACATGGGTTAGAATACTAGTACTATTGGTGCAAAACTAAACCTTGTATATGCGATGCCACACTTGATCTACCTTGTTATTATCTTTAAGTTTCATCTCAGTTTCTCATGTTTAGTTAACTTCATTAGTTTTTATACTAATAGTAGGTAGGACTTACCAGTCTTTATGACTGACCCTTTTTCTTTCGTCTCTTTTCTTCCGTTTCCCCCCCCCCCCCTCCCTAGGTTCTCATGGAGGGAACACTAGTGCTTAGCTTGGACATTTGGCTTGCTTCCTTGACAGCTCATGTACGGTTTGGACTTGAGCTTGCTATGGCTTCACCACATCTATCTTGGGGATAGTTTACTTTATGTTATTTTCAGTTTATGTTTTCTAGACTTGTGGTAGTTGGAAAATAATGACTAAGTACTTTGATGTAAGTTGACTATTTGGTTTTGAAATGGTTAACTATGGTTTTTAAATTTCTACCGCTTTATTTATTTATTTATCTATGTTCTGTCTTGTGATATCTCTGTGCATGTTTACCTAGACAACACACCTTCAAAGCTAGTGCAATCACTCGTGAGTGACCCTGGCGGAGGTGGGGTGTTACATTTGGTATCAGAGCATGAGATTTACTAGACCGGACAAAAGTTTTAAAAACCCTTTTAGAAAAACTATTTTCAAAACCAATTAAGTATTTTTCCAAGGAAATTCTAGTTTATTTTAAAAGGCTGTTCCCCAAAAAGCCATTAGCACTATCCTTCGTTTCCTCGTTCTAAATCTATCTTTTCCTTTTTCAGCATGGCCGATCTTAACCTCCCTGAGGGAGTAACCATACCCGGATGGTTCCAAAGGTACTTGGAAGCTAGGGCCAACGATGAGGGCCCAGCAAACACTCCCACTCCTCCTCCCATACCTGAGGTTCCTCCTCCTCCTCCTCAGCGTCCACAAGCGGATTTCGCGAAGATTTGCAAAGACTTTAAGGCGATGGGTGGCAAAAATTTTGTTGGGACAGAGACTTATGTTGAGGCAAGAAACCGGTTAAAGGAAACTGAAGACCTTTTTGCTATCTTTGATGTAGAAGATCGTAGGAAAGTTCTGTTGGCAGTATGGCTATTGAAAGAGGAAGCTGCTTATTGGTGGGAAGTCACCAACACTACTAGACCTATAGAGACTTGGGTTGACTTTAGGATGAGGTTTGGGCTTAAGTTTCTATCATCTGCTGAGGAGAATCTGCAAATGGAGAACTTTATATCTTTGAAGCAAGGGGACATGACCGTGAGGGAGTATGTGAATAAGTTTAACCAGCTTGCTCGATTCGGTTTAGACATGGTTAACACACCTCAGAAGAAGGCTCTACGCTTTGCTTGAGGATTGAATGAGCCATTGCAAGGATTGGCCATGTCTTATATACCCATGGGGGGCCACTTTTGAGAGCTTAGTGGATATGGCCTTACTTCAAGGAGATGATAAGAATGGCAAGAAAGAAGTTAAGCTTAATGAGACTCAAACCAAGAAGGTGGACTCCAAGTGGGGAGGCAACCAGAACAACCAGAACAATAAGAACAACAAGAACAACAAGGGTAACAAGGCCAACAACAACAAGGCAAGGGAGACAAGGAAGTGCAACTTCTGTGGGATCACTGGACACATAGCCAAAGATTGTAGGAAGAAGAAGAAGAAGTTGGGAGAATGCTTTCATTGCGGAGAGTCTGGACACTTCAGTAAGGATTGCCCAAAGAAGCAAGGACAAGGGCAAGGACAGACTCAGCGGGAAGGACCTTCTGGAGGGCAGATGCATGCTCTCAACACTACTCCAGCTCCGGACCGAGGTAGTATTTCTTTAGAAAGCCTTGTTTACATTTCTGGTTTTCCTGTTCGAACCTTATTTGATTCTGGCGCATCGCATACCTTTATTTCTTCTGACATTGTTGAAAGTTTGCACCTAAGTACTAGTCTAGTTGAGGATCCCGTTAGTGTTTCAAATCCAATTGAGGGTTCCTCCCATCTATCTATGATTTTTATGGATTTGAGGATTTCTATCTTGACCGTAGAATTCACATGTAATGCTTATGTTCTCAGGTTTATGGGATACGGGTTGATTTTGGTCATGGATTGGTTGTCCAGTTATGGAGCCATTCTCGATTGTGAGCATAGGGTAGTGAGGCTTATGGCTCGCCTTTGCAATACCCTAGAGATTTCTTGTAACCCTCTGGATCCCGTCATGTTATGTTATCTTGAATCCCTCGACTCGTCTATTGACAATCTTCAATCTGTGAGGGTGGTCCGAGAATATCCTGATGTTTTTGAAGAGGTGAAGGGGTTACCCCCTAAACGCGAGATAGACTTCCGTATTTATCTTGTTGATAATGCCAAGCCAGTTTCATTGCCTGTTAGGCACATGGCCCCGCGAGAAAGAAGAGAGCTAAGCAAGCAAATCAAGGAGTTGCTTGAGAAAAATTTCATTAGGCGAAGCATTTCTGAATGGGGTGCTCCTGTGGTATTCGCTACTAAGGCGGATGGTTCGCTTCGTCTATGTGTTGATTATCGTGAGTTAAACAAGCTGACAAAGAAGAATAGGCACCCGTTACCGAGGATTGATGATCTCTTCGACCAGCTTGTTGGTGCTTCTGTTTTCTCTCAGCTCGATTTAGCCATCGGATTCCATCGGCTTAGAGTGGCTGAGGATAGTATTGGTAAGACTGCGTTTAGGACTCCAGATGGATTCTTCGAATGGCTCGTCATGCCGTTCGGTTTGACTAATGCACCCGCATACTTCGTTGATTTGATGAATAGGGTGTTTAGGGAGTTCCTTAACAAGTTTGTGGTTGTCTTCGTGGATGATATTCTGATCTTCTCTAAGGACGAGGAAGAGCATGCTATACATCTCAAGGAGATTATGGATACGCTTAGAGCTCATCATTTAAAGGCCAAGTTCTCCAAATGCCATTTTTGGAGAAGGGAAGTTCGGTTCCTTGGGCATATAGTTTCTAAGCAGGGCATAGCTGTGGATCCCGCTAAAATAGTGGCGGTACAAGACTGGAAAGTTCCGAAGAATGCAACTGAAGTGAGAAGCTTTCTCGGTCTGGCAAGATTTTACAGGAAGTTCATTAAGGACTTCGCTAAGATTTTAGCCCCTCTTACTAAGTTAACGAAGAAGAACTTAGTCTTTACATGGGACTTAGAATGTGAGCTTGCTTTTCAAAGGCTCAAGAAAGCCCTCACCACAGCTCCAGTTCTAGCATTACCCGATGGAGGGAAGTTGTTTACCGTGTACACCGATGCATGTGGCACGGGATTAGGCGCTGTCCTGATGCAAGAAGGGAGAGTGATATGCTTTGGGAGTAGGCAACTCAAGGTTCATGAGAAGAACTATCCCACTCATGATTTGGAGTTGGTGGCGATCGTCTTTGCACTCAAATCTTGGTGCCATTATCTTCTAGGTGAAAGGTTTGAGTTATATACTGATCACAAGTCGCTCAAGTACCTCTTCTCGCAGAAAGATTTGAATCTAAGGCAGCGGAGGTGGATGGAATTCTTGGCATCATATGACTTCGATATAGCTTATACCCCTGGCAAAGGTAATGTTGTGGCGGATGCGCTAAGTAGAAAAAGGTTGACTTTGAGTCCCTTGTTTGTGGAGATGAGGAGCCTAGAGTTCTTGGCAGCCTTTGATTTTACACCTATTGTTGAGTCGATGACTGGTTCGTTAGCATCCCTTGAGCTTAGACCTACACTTCTTGATCAAGTTGGGGCTTCACAGAGGGAAGACCCGCAGATAGTTGAGATCATGGACAAATTGATTTGTGGTGAGACGTCAAGTCACCTCGCTAGATATACTATTGATGACAAGGGATGGCTAAGGCGTGATGGAAGACTATGCGTCCCACAAGTGGGAGACTTAGTAAATAAATTTCTTGAGGAGGCGCATCACTCGAGGATGACCATACATCCCGGAGGGGATAAGATGTACCGGGATATGAAGCGCATTTTCTTTTGGGATGGGATGAAAAAGGATGTTGCAGAGTTTGTTTCTAGATGCATTGTTTGCCAACAAGTAAAGGCCGAGTCGAAGAAGCCCGGTGGGCTACTACACCCATTGGAGGTCCCGCAATGGAAGTGGGAAAGTATCTCTATGGATTTTGTGGATGGATTGCCGAGATCAAGGAAGGGGAATACTAGCATATGGGTCATAGTGGATAGACTCACGAAGAGCGCTCATTTCATTCTAGTGAAGAACAAGAGGACCGCATCATGGCTAGCATCTGTTTATCTTCGAGAGATAGTGCAATTGCATGGAGTTCCTTCTAGCATAGTTAGCGATCGTGACCCAATCTTCACTAGCCAATTTTGGAGTAGTTTGCAAGAAGCGATGGGTACGCGATTGAATCAAAGTACAGCCTATCACCCACAGACGGATGGCCAGACCGGAAGGGTGAATAGGGTACTAGAAGATATGTTGAGGCTATGCATTCTTGACTTTGGTGGCACTTGGGAAGACCACCTTCCTCTCGTAGAGTTTGCTTATAATAACAGCTACCAAGCAAGCATAGGGATGGCACCATTCGAAGCTTTGTATGGGAGGCCGTGCAAGTAACCAACATGTTGGTGGGAGACGACGGATAAGCTTATACTTGGGCCCGACATGATAAGGGACACATCCGAGAAGGTTGAGTTGATTCGAAGGTGGATGAAAACGGCCCAAGACAGACAGAAATCCATGCAGATAAGTGAAGGACAAACTTAGAGTTTGAAGTTGGAGATATGGTCTTTGTGAAGGTTTCTCCTTTGCGAAATGTGGTTCGTTTTGGAGCAGTTGGAAAGCTAGCACCAAGGTTCGTAGGACCCTTCCCTATCATCGAGAAGATTGGGCAAATGGCTTATAGAGTGGAATTGCCCGAGAAGATGGTTGGAGTGCACAATGTCTTTCATGTCTCGCATCTCCGAAAATGCCTACATGAATCATCCGAAGTATTTGAGTCTAGTATTCTTGAAGACGTGGATGTAGAGAAAGAGGCAACCCTGAGGCGAGCTCCGATTCGTATCTTGGGAATGGAAACCAAGAAACCGAGGAATCGAGAAGTCAAGTTAGTAAAGGTTCAGTGGAGTGAAGCCGATGAAGATGCAACTTGGGAAACCGAGGAGAAGATGCGTGGGCTTTATCCATTTCTTTTTGAGGGTACATTCTCAAACTCCTTTCCTAGTTAGCATATCTTTCTTTCGCTATCCATGTTTATCTGTTATTTCGTTAATCTTGTCATGAGAACCTTAGGTAGAAACCCTTTGGATGAAACATGTATTTGAAACATGTTATGCTTGATGGTTGCAAATGGCTGCAAGTGTTTGCAAGTGGTTACTCGTGGATGCATGATACACGTTAGGCACTAAGATCGGCTCACACACTTTCATATTGCATATGCATGAGTGTTTATGCTTATTCATGGATGAAACTTGTTATGCTATCATGTGGATGTTGCATATGGATGAATGTTATGTGCACTCATGTAGAGATTATAAATTATGTTAGGAATTTGCATACATTTGGACTCATTGCACTAACATATTCTGCATTAAGGAGGTTTACTGAATCAGTAACCGCCTGATTTTCGCATTAGATAGGTGCATATACACACACTTTTGCATATGTTCATACAGCATTAGAAATCTTTTAAGGACAATGATTATTTGTGGATGATGTTTGAGTAGATGGATGATGAATGGTAGGATACGTTCTTCCTAACTTGGAGATTTCGGGGACGAAATCCTTTAAGGTGGGGGGAATGTAACAACCCGAATTTTTATAACATGTTAAAACAAGAAATCAGGGTAGAAATAAATCATAAGTTAAGAATCAATGGGAACGGGTTACGCCATTGCGTTCGTCTCGAAATTCTGCTTGAAAACGAGTCCGAAATTTCGTAAATCGGAGTCTGTATGACCAAGATATGGCCCATAGAAGATTTCAGAAAAATTCAAAATTCAGCCAGAAGCAGATTGGGCAGGAAAATTTCCCGCCCAGCCCCAGGTCGACTGGGGAGTCGAACTGCCCCCCCCCCCCCCCCAGGTCGACTGGGGAGTCGACCTGGGGGTCGACCTCCCTAGTCGGACTCTGTTGGTCTGGTGCACCAGTTTGCTCCTTTGGTCTGTTTACTTGGCTTGTGACGGGATTTGATGGTTCAGATCAAAATTAGGGTTAATCCTATGGCCTAAACTTGTCTCTACACCTATAAAAACACCCTAATACCTAGCCTAAACCATCACAAATCATCCTAACAACTAAATCCTGCCAAAATGCTCCCTAATCATGGCCTCCATCTTCATCTTGAGAGCTTCTAAGGCAAAAAGGAGCCATCTTTCTACATCAAATCAAAGGAGCTACTTATTCTCAAGGCTTCTAGTGTTGCTACATCATTCAAAGAGCTTCTACAACATCTCTACCTTGTTCTATTTGGTTCTAATTCTCATAGCCACGCATTGTAAGCCCCACTCTACTCTTATATTTAAACTATGAAGTTAATATGAACATGTAGCAAGTTGAAATGAGATTTTTGGTGTAATGCTTGTCTTGAGGCTATATTTGTATGCATAGATCCATTTATGACTCTTTTGATCTATGATTGTGGGACTATCATGAACCTAGTATCATTCACCTTGATTTTTGGGTAGAAAGCTATGAGCTTTATTTGGGGATTATGCATAATGCAACATAGAACCCCTCATAACCTTGATGTTAACTTGCCTATGATGTTGAACTACATGCTACCCACAAGTTTATCACCCAATGTCAACTATTATCATGTTTCACCTTTGCCTATGATGTTGAACTACATGCTACCCACAAGTTTATTTGCTAAGTTTGATGTCATACATGTTTTGAGGCCAATAAACCTATATGCTAGTTGTGATGAACACCTTTGCCTCAAATATCATCATGTTTAACTTATGACCAACTTTACCACCTCATGCCCATCTTGGTCATATTTTTATGTTCCTTGATTCACTTGTGTTGATGCGAATTTACGTGCGATTGGGAATACATTATGGGTAGTTAGGCAAACTTGAAATGACATGAAAAAACATGACTTGAAATGTGACATGAAACTTGATTATGCTTGAAAACGTGAATGTGGTCATGACATGTAGAAAACCATAAAGTGGCCAACTCGAGGTTGGGTTGAGTTTGTAGCGTAAATCTGCCCGGAACCGCCCGGCAAATCCAGTGGCTACAAACAATAGGATCCAATGTGAGTAGTTAGTCATATCGCGCTTGAAACCCGAGGTTAGACTAGGTTGTGGTGTAAATCTGCCCGGACCCGCCCGGCATATCCAGTAACCACAACAAAGTCTAATATGAGAGGTTGGGTGCATTAAATTAATTAATGCCACATGTTAGGGTTAAGTCATGAACCACTTGGATACACTTAACCAACTTGATACATGATTGGATAGGGTTAACCACACTTAGCCCGTTAGAAACCCTAGTTACGTGGTCCTTTTCAGCAGTAACCCTCTTGGATGTATCACGATACCCTAGAGACTAGGCTAGGGTGGGGCACGATTACTGGGCTGATTGTAAGCGACCAGAAAGATGGGTGAGTAGGTGCGCCAGTGTAGGTTCAGGCGGACTATGGTCGTGCACATAGTCCGGAGTTGAAAAAGCAGACACGGGCACCAGTAGGTTCAGACTGTGTGTGCTTGATTTGTGTCAGTGGTTGGCACCTTAGGACTTGATACACCCTAAGGTGGACCTAGCACAGTTGACTACATTTCGTGATTGGGTCGTATGACACTGACACTCGACGAGTTAGGCTTATAGGGAGCCGATCGACTAGATCGTGTTGTTGGACCCCGACTTGGGTCACCTCATGATATTGGGCCAAGGGATCATTTCTTGTTTATACTTGACATGGGTTAGAATACTAGTACTATTGGTGCAAAACTAAACCTTGTATATGCGATGCCACACTTGATCTACCTTGTTATCTATTTATCATGCCAGTTAGTTACCATCTTTAAGTTTCATCTCAGTTTCTCATGTTTAGTTAACTTCATTAGTTTTTATACTAATAGTAGGTAGGACTTACCAGTCTTTATGACTGACCCTTTTTCTTTCGCCTCTTTTCTTCCCCCCCCCCCCCCAGGTTCTCAGGGAGGGAACACTAGTGCTTAGCCTGGACATTTGGCTTGCTTCCTAGACAGCTCATGTACGGTTTGGACTTGAGCTTGCTATGGCTTCACCACATCTATCTTGGGGATAGTTTACTTTATGTTATTTTCAGTTTATGTTTTCTAGACTTGTGGTAGTTGGAAAATAATGACTAAGTACTTTTATGTAAGTTGACTATCTGGTTTTGAAATGGTTAACTATGGTTTTTAAATTTCTACCGCTGCTTTATTTATTTATCTATGTTCTGTCTTGTGATATCTCTATGCATGTTTACCTAGACAACACCCCTCCAAAGCTAGTGCAATCACTCGTAAGTGACCCTGGCGGAGGTGGGGTGTTACATAATCAAATAGAGTAAATTAGTTAGAGTTAACCAGTTAGAGTTAATCAGTTAGAATTAATCAGTTAGAGTTAACCTGTCAGAGTTAATCAGTTAGAACTAATCAGTTAGAATTAATCAGTTAGAGTTAACCAGTTAGAGCTAGAGTTAACCAGTTAGAGTTAGAGTTAACCAGTTAGAGTTATTCAAATGGAGTAAATCGAGTAGAGTTATCGAATATTGCATATTCGAAGTACAGTTATTGAATATCACTTACTCGAAGTAAAGTTATCGAATATAGTGTATTCGAGAGAAGAGTTATCGAATATAATTTATTCGAAGAAGAGTAATCGAATATAGTGCATTCGAGAGAAGAGTTATGGAATATAATTTATTCGAAGAAGAGTAATCGAATATAGTTTATTTGAGAAGAGTAATCGAATATAGTTCGTTCGAGAAGAGTAATCGAATATGGTTCATTCGAGAAGAGTTATCGAATATAATTTATTCAAAGAGGAGTTATCAAATATTGGTTTTTCGAAGTGAGTTAATCAAATATTGGCCATTTGAAAGGGGTTATCGAATCTAGTTATTCGAAAGGAGTTATCAAATCTAGTTATACGAAAGGAGTTATCGAACCTAGTTATTCAAAAGGAGTTATTGAATCTAGTTATTCGAAAGGAGTTAATCGAATATAGTTTATTTGAATAGAATTAAAGGAGTTAATCGAATATAGTTTATTCGAATAGAATTAAAGGAGTTAATCGAATATAGTTTATTCGAATAGAATTAAAGGAGTTATCGAATATAGTTTATTCGAAAGGAGTGAAAAGAGTTAAATCAAAAAGAGTGAATAAAATAGAGTTAATCGATTAGAGTTAAATCAAAAAGAGTTAATCCAATAGAGTTAATTCATAAGAGTTAACTGAATAGAGTTAATCGAATATAGTTTATTCGAAGAAAGGTTTTCAAATCTAGTTATTCATAAGAGAGATTATCGAATATAGTTATTCAAAGGGAGGAGTTATCGAATAGAGATTATTCGAAAGAGAGTTACGTAAGGAAGTTTGTTAAAGGTTTAAAAGATAAACTTTGTATATTCCGAAGTTATAACATTGTTCAGTTAAGGTCTAAGAGGTAATTATACCCCAACTTGATTGACTTCCTTCTTAACTAAGGAAAAGGCTAAGGTTTGATAGTAAAGGATGGTTAAGTAAATTTAGTTAATAAGTGTAATGGTCTGAGTTGGCATAGCGATGGTTTGTTTAAACATCTGTCTAAGTCCAATGTAGGAGCTTTGGAAATGTTTTCCAAATAAGAATTAGAAATGTTTTCTAATATAGAAAACAAGAAATGGAAATGATTTCCAGTCTTAATAACATATATTTTCTAAATTTAGAAAATAAGAAATGTTGAATATATGGAAACAGGAAATGACAAATGGAATAAATTAATGATAAATTAATTAAAAGGATAAAAGTTGATTGGTGATTGATTGGTGTAATTTCCATCTGGAAATAATATCGTTGTTTGCACATGTGTTTTTCTTTGATAGTTAACTCACCGACTATCGAAGTTTTTGACCATTTTAACGTTGTTAGTATGGAGAGACCGGTTGGATTATTATCCGAAGAACACTCCGTATTGGCATAAGCGTTGCGAATAATATATGCCAAAGATAATTGAAGACGGAGTAAAGTGCAAGGGCTGTTGTTTAAATCTTAGGTAAAGATTGCCTAAGATGGATGTACTGAATAATGCCTTCAGTTTGTCCAGTCCCATGACGACCTGTATGAAAGAATGTCTGACAGAGTATATTTAATAGATCGCGTAAGTTGATCTCTTCAAACGTATTTACATTTGGTGGCAGAGGAATTCGTTTCTCTTAGCTGTATACCTATGGTATTGGGGAAATCAATTTGTGTTTTGGCGGGTATGATGATGTGACATTCAAAGTAAATAAATGTGTGATCTGTCAGAGATAAGCGTGGCCTCTAGCCTCACAACCGGGAAATGACAAAACTCGAGCAGACAACATGGCTATGTAGGTCACACCTATTAGGGTGTATAATCACCTGATCTAGAGTTTCATTTACTTCTAAAAGTCTTTTGTCGATGTTGTCCCATTCGGGAAATGGTTGCTGATCCCAACCGTTGGTGATATACATTTGATACACTCAAGCGAAATGAGTGGTCGGTCATGTGTGGCCGGGTTGCAAGATGTTCTTGTTGAACCCAGGGTATTCCTCTCTAGAGGTACACTAGCGAAAGGTGGTTCCATACCTTGTCATAGTTGGAAATCCATTACCCAATACGTGCTTGCGGTTTTGATTGTATACTATATATGTAGAACGTGAGATGAAAGCGTTTCTGCTAGATGATTATTATATTGTGGTTGATAGACACTATTATAATATCAAAAGAGTTTTGATATAAAGATTAATTTGGATCCCGATAAGGGAAAACCCGTTCCGTTATACGGTGTGGTCTTATGAGGTATCGTTTTGTTGCTCAAACCGTTTTAAGTTGTTTTACTCACACTAGTCCCATGACTGACCCGGAGTTTATTTTGTTTTGTCTTCACTAAACTCTTGGGTGCCCAATTTTGTACGGGCAGTCAAGTAGTCGGGATTTACAGATACTTGAAGAGCTGGAGCAGTAGGCTTCAGGATCATATAGCTATTGTTTATTTCCGCTGTGTTGTAAGTGTTGTACTTTGGAAATGATATGTATATTCAAGTACAGATTTATATTTCAAAATTTGATATATACTATATGTTATTTGTTCCGTTGTGAGGTTCGTGTTACTCTGATGTTGTGTTTTTCTTCTTCTTCTATTCTAAGTTTCTATCTTATCTATCCTCACCCTCTAACCTCTTTCATTAACTACCGGTATTTTCGGTCCTTGGATGTTCGATATGTGTTGTATATCGGATAACCAAGATCGCCTTTTTCTAGGTCGTTACAGTTGGTATCAGAGCTTAAGGTTAACTAATTACCTTGGCTCTGTGGCGTGATTCATTAGAGATAGGGTTAGTAATACCCTAGATTGGGTTTGGGTGTATATATACAAGAGCGTATTTGTTATTCAATATAAAATTGTTTTATATTATGGAGATTTATTGGTTGAGTTATTTATGTGTTTTGGTCGATCAGTTTGATCCATTGTATCGGTAAGAGTTTATAAACACTCGAATACGATGAACCATCATGGTATGTTTTGAAAAGAGGGTAAATGAAATAATTTTACCAACAGTATATTTTGATACAGAGAAGATATATATATTGGAATGAATATATATATTGGATATTTTGGTTGTTATTATAATCAGATAAGATTATAAAATGTGAAGTGGGTATGTAAATAACCGATCATAATTCAGATAAGTATACTGAATTGAATTAAATCTGAAATTAAAATCAGAGTTAAAATTAAAACCCTGGAACTTGAAAGGTGTTTGTAAATGGAGTTAAATTAATTATATGAGAATTTTAAAATACTAGGAGATTTTAAATTGTTTTACAAACATTGTGAATGGTATTTTGAAATAGATTTCAAAATGGAAGTGTTTAAAAATACGAGTTTTGAAAAGTGATATAGTATTGAACTCACTTTGATCGTTGGGAAATAATTCCGATGATGACTACGCAGCATCATCGGTGTTCATATTCGAGCTATAAGCGACGGATTACTACCAAAGATTTTGTTTTTGAATGGTTTTGTGTAACACCCCACGTCCATTAATGTCACTCACGAAGGGAATGCATTAACTTCCATGGAGGTTATAAGTGAATATAGAACAGAAAAATTACAACAAGACATATAGTAAATAGTACTTGGAAATCTAAAATTACATCATAAAACCATAAATCATAACCAAGTACAATATCCATCTTCATAAAACAAAATACATAATCCCATTACATAAATAGCCATTAAAAAGATAACAAGCTGGACTTTACTTCAACGGTCCAAGCTTTCCAAAGAGAGATGTAGCAATTCAATCAAACTCCACTAGAGCTGGGCCCAACCTGAGGACCTAGAGGGGGAAAAAGATAGAAATAGATGGGGTCAGACATAAAGTCTGGCGAGTATGATAATTCTAACAATACTATTATCAAAATAACTAGACTAAGGCATAAGCTGGAAGACAAGTAAATGTCTATGAACTCTTAGGAAGATAAAGATAGCGTTCAAGATAATGTTAAAGATAACGGTAAAGGCACACCTAATTACTAACGAATGATTACTACACTGCACCGCACATTACTACACTGCACCACACCAGTCACCCTATTGTTTGATCCCACTTGCTTCACACAGAAACTTTATAAATAGCCTTACGTACCCCTAGCTGACTACATAGGTGTCGTCTGCCCCTATCTCCACTAGGTGTACCCCACTACCCACTTTCGATCGGCTCCCTACTCGTAGATACCCGTGCTGGCCCCACGGTGGGGTGTATCACTCCCCTAAAGTGGCAACCTGATACAACTTGAGAATGCATGGCTTATACCTACACGATGCAACAATGTCTTACCTACCAGCCCGGGTCCACACACGCATATGAAACCCGTTGGACTTGCGTTGCCACCGCTCCCCGTTTTGGCCTCTTACAGTCAAACCCAGCATGTGTGTCCCGTCCTCGACTTGGGTCGAGCCCACAAAGATACGTTTAGGAAACTGGTCGAAATGGGCCCCCACAAGCTACCCACCTAAGCTTGTCACTAGTATATCCCACTTAACCCTCTTAGTCATGTTCATTTACATGTGTGTTTGGTTAAGTCTTACTAATCGTATTTCACATGCCACTAAGGGCACCCCCTAGATTCCTCGTGCCACCCAAGGCACCTACTTAACCCCCATGTCCCACTTTACATGTTTATCTGGTTAAGTATTTCTTAATTCATTCAGGCCATAACCTCATAAAGACCTCTCACATTAGACTGGCATTTATGGCAGCTGGATTTGTCGGGCGGGTCCAGGCAGTCTTACACCATAAAAGAGTCTAACCTCGTGTCTTTACAACCGTTATGCTTTAGTTTAGGCCTAGGACCTCTCACATTGGGCTGACATTTGTGACCACTGGATTTGCCGGGCGGGTCCGTGCAGGTTTACGTCACAAACGAGTCCAACCTCATGTCCTAAGCATTGATTAACACTTAAAATCTTTTACCCCAGTTTTAATAATTCCCTATACAAATTATTAATTAAGTTAACTTTTAATGATGTCCATAATTGACTCAATTATGGCCATCCACTTATGGCATGCAAAATCATATCAATTGCACCCCAACTTTTTAATATTAAATCCTTAATATTACCCCTACCCCACGTTTATACGTTCGCTTATTCAACGCATAATATAGGCTAGACTTGTATAGTCTAACACCTAGCACAAAGATAAATTATCACAACATATAGACAATTAAAATAAATCTAATCATAATAGGGGTGAAACTTGCATAAACTACACATGTTAAGGATCAAAAGGTGTCAACTTGTTAAATGTCTCAATTTACATGATATGATCATAGCCCAAATCTATACATAAACTTGCATATGGGGTTTTTAGGCAACATAATGATGGTGTGAACTAGCATAGGATATCACATATGTCATAGCATAATTCTAGATGTCATAATAGATATCTTGGCATATGTTCATAACTTTTCTAATCAATCTAACTTGCATATGTGACTTGTCATATAGATCAACATAACCCAAACATGATGATTTAATTAATATGAACTAACTAGCATAGATGGTAACATCATGGCCTTTTTAACATGTATGATTCATCACAACTTAGCATAGAAACTTTCAACATACATAACATCATCATAGCATGATTTACAACATATAAGATATCATCATCACATAATATTGGATTTACAATATACATGATAGCAAAAGGGGTTTACAACAACATATATGATAATTCACATCATCTACTCATAATCCATTCATAACTCAACCTAATTAAAATGATAATAATCTTGTTAAGATCATCATACTCACAATTTAGAGAAGAAAAGAGAGAGTTTTGCTTTGCTTTAGGGTTGAGAGAATTAGAATTGAATTTGCTTTTCTTCTTTCTTAGTTGGCGGCGGCTCCATTGATTTCCATGGCGACGGTAACTATTCTATTTTAATTAGGTTTAGGGTTAGCATTAGGATGTATTTATAGGTGTAGGAAGTTATTTAGGACCATTAGATTAACCCTGAACCATGAGAACCAATCAAATGCAAAATCTGCATTTGAGCGAATCGGCCCACGGGTTGACAGCCTAACACCCTGGATTAACCCCTAGTCGACCCAGCGAGGCTTGGGTCAACCTTAAAAATGGGCCGGTTCGGTTAATTCCCCTCCCAATTCGCTGTTTTGAAATTTTTCGCATATTTATTTATTTAATTTTTAATTTATATATATATATCAATATATATATATTTCTCTGCGCAACCCATTTCACTTAATTCTTTTCTACAAATTAAGTATACTTTAATTTGTGAATTTTAATGTTATAAAATTACGGGGTGTTACATTTTGAGAAGACAAGTTGTTTGAAATCCTGAAGGGAAAGTTTGATTTTTATATGGTAAACTGTTTAAAACTCCCAGAAAAGAGCAGTTTGAATTAAAAACAAATTAAATACAAATTTGTGAAAGCAAATTCGAAATTTGAAATAAAGTTGGTTAAGTGGTAACTGAAATTGAATTAGAATGATGTCGAGACAAATAGGATTTGTGAGATTCGAGTTTGAAGTATAATTTGATAATCAAGTTAAGTGTTTGGAATCGAGAATGAAACTCGAGTTTGAAATGATATTTGACTTGGATTTAAGCGAATGGTTGTGTTGGAGATAAAAGTGATTGGAGTTTGATTGGGATGACATTGGTATATGCTGAATTAGTAGCAGATATAAAGGATATATTGATATGCCCAACAAAAGGTACCAGTTTATATTATATATGGGTTTGAGATTTTGATGAGCCGAATTGGTAAGCCGCTTGGCTGTTTGGTTTTCTGTTAGGGTTGAAGAAGGCCCAGAGAGGCGAGTTGGAGTTTGAGATATTGACCAGTACAAAGGAGGTGCTGGCAAAAAATTCAAAAAGTTAAGGTGTTAGAAAATTTTCAGGATTTTTGAAAATTTTCGTTAATAGAAATAAATTAAGAATGGATTGTTCAGTTGAAACGGGAGTTAAAAAGTAAGCGAGTAATTTTAACCCAGTCAATAGGGTTTGTTTTCTACCTTAGCAATTTCGAGGACGAAATTATTTTAAGTGGGGAAGAATGTAACGACCCGCATTTTACGGTATTATAACAAATCTATTTAATTATATAAATAGTAATTAAGAGAATTAAATGGTCATCAAATTAAATTATGTGGATTATTTAATTAATTTAAATAATAGAATAATATATTTAATTCTGAAATAATCAAAAACAGTGGAATTCACAATAAAGTGTGAATTGGATTATATATATGGTATAATTCAGTTTAGAGTTGAATTATATTCACGAATATATTATATAAACGAAGTTTGAACGTATAATTATATTATAATTAAAATCGAGCTCGAAACGGCGCGGTAGTTCGCTATTTGGCTATTTGAACTTCAACTGAATGTACAGGGTTCGTTTTAAATCGGATTTCTGTGAAACAAGAAACGTGTGGAGAGGGTGAAGTATATTTTTCTAGTGGAAGAGAAAAATCGGGATTTCATTGTGTAGATTTTGATTTATGTCCAAATCAAATTTTAGAAAAGTCGCTATGGAATTCCTTTGAAATTTATAAATATATATTTATATTATAAAAGGATTTTATATATAAATTTGAATATCGATTCAACCGGGATTTGAATATCGAGTTGTAAATCCCAGTGGAGCTGTATAATATCGTATGTGAGTATATATACAATAATATTTATTTTTGAATATTTAATTTAATTGTTTTTAAATATATTTATATATTTAAATATGTTATTTAGAGCTTTAAAAATAGCCAGTTTTGCAAACGAACTCGGAATTCAACGAAACTAATTTTATTGGATCTGCAATGTTAAATTATTGTTAGATGTCAAGTTTCGCGATTTTTGAAGTCAGTATGTGGCCGTACATGATTTTAATGTGGAAAACAGTCGATATTTTGACCTTTAAAAATACGCTGGGTGAGCAAACGGAGTCGGAATTCGACGAAACCAGTTTCGTTGGGATCGTAATGTCGAACTGTAGCTACATGACAATTTCCGTGATTTTTGAACATCGTGTGTGATCACACGGATTTTTAGAAGGCTAAAGCGAAAATAAAATAATAAAAGAAAAATATCTAAAATATCCTAACTCATTTATATGTCAAAACAATGGACACGCTTCTTTGTTTCAGCCGCTTCTTCAACTTTATAAACGCAAGAAAGAATCCGCCGTTGTTTTCGTTTTCTTACAGCAAAATAAAATGAGTTCGCCACTTCCAAAAATCCAAAATAAACCAAGTAAAATTCCATAAATTAAGGTGTACATGGATTCGAGACCCTGGAGGGGTTCTCTTCGTGCTGGTATACATCATGGCAGGTTCGACGCAAACTCTGGCGTGTTGGTTTTTGTGAGCAACGAGTTAGGGTTTAGTTTTTATAGGAAATCAAAGTTCGATTCATGAATTTAAACACGTATTTGGGTCTGTGGTGAGATGGGGATGTTGTGCGCAAGATTTTGGTTGAATTCAAGAAAAAAATATGTCGATCGAATTAAAGGGGAGCAGCACCTGAGCCTGGGAGTCGCGATTCCTATATGAAGCGCGAGTTGAACGAGGTTATGACGTGGTGATGGAGGAGGCAATGGGGAGTTTGACGGTAATTCTTGTTTGGGATTTCAGGAAGTATTGAAGGTGCGGTTTGGAGGTGGAGTTTGGGAAATGGCCATCGCGGCTCAAGAAAACTCAAGGCATATTTTGGGAAGAAAGGAATCGGATACGGTCTGGGCCTTTAAGGGTGAGTGGGCCGAATTTAAATGGGTTAAGGCCCATTGGAAAGATAGAAATTTAAGTTTTATTCAATTTAAATTTGTATTAACTTTTATAAGTCATATCTTATGCATACGATATCAGAATTGGACGAAACAAGACCCGTTGGGATCGTATGGACGGACACTACCCAATGGAACTGACTGGAGGTGGATTGAAGCTCATTTGAATTTATGGCGAAATAAATTGTTTGATTCAAATCAAACAACAGTTTATCGTTCTTTAACGATGAACTGCCAATGTGAGTAATACTTACCAACTCTGAACAGTTCTATTTTTATAATGTATATTTAGAACTGATAAATGATGACTATTTGCTGTGTGTTGACTGTTTGATTGAACTGCTAATTGTTTGGTTGAAATTATAGACAAAGATATAGATATAAATCATTAATCAAATATTGATTCTATTTAGCAGAATATTTCATATTGAAATGAAATCGATGTTAATTATATTGTTTTAACATCTGTGATGCAGGGAAACAGGTCGGAGGAATCCAACTAGATTCCTCAACATTTATTTTACTGTTTCTCATATATATTGTGATATATGATGTGATATATAATCTGTTGTTGATTTTGTGTGTTTGGGTGATACTGAGCAATGATATATGGTATTTGAAACACCATTAGAAATACTGGAATATACAAAGGGATTTGTCAAAGTGTATATTGAAAATAAATTATATTTGTGAAACAAATATAATTGAATTGGAAGTATTTGTGAAAACAAATATAAAGGAATAAATTTGTAAAACAAATATAAAAGAAAATATTTGTAAAACAAATGTAAAAGGAAATATTTATTTGTTAAATAAATAGGAAAGATAAAAGAAATATTTATTTGTTAAATAAATAGAATTTGAAAAGGGAATAGTTATTTGTTAAGTAAACAAATAGAAAAGGAATAATTCAAAGAAATAATTCAAAAGAATAATTCAAAGGAATGATTCAAAGAAATAACTCAAAGGAATAAATCAAAGGAGTTAATTCAAAAGAGTTAATCGAAATGAGTTAATCGAATATTAGTTATTCGGTTAGAGTTCATCGAATAGAGTAAATTAGTCAGAGTTAACCAGTTAGAATTAATCAGTTAGAATTAATCAGTTAGAGTTAACCAGTCAGAGTTAATCAGTTAGAATTAATCAGTTAGAGCTAACCAGTTAGAGTTAGAGCTAACCAGTTAGAGTTAGAGTTAACCAGCTAGAGTTATTCAAATGGAGTAAATCGAGTAGAGTTATCGAATATCTCTTATTCGAAGTAGAGTTATCGAATATCACTTATTCGAAGTAAAGTTATTGAATATAGTGTATTTGAGAGAAGAGTTATCGAATATAATTTATTCGAAGAAATGTAATCGAATATAGTGTATTCGAGAGAAGAGTTATCGAATATGATTTATTCGAAGAAGAATAATCGATTATAATTTATTCGAAGAAGAGTAATCGAATATATTTTATTCGAGAAGAGTAATCGAATATAGTTCATTTGAGAATAGTAATCGAATATAGTTCATTCGAGAAGAGTTATCGAAAATAATTTATTCGAAGAGGAGTTATCGAATATTGGTTATTCGAAGTGAGTTAATCGAATATTGGTTATTTGAATTGAGTTAATAGAATACTGGTTATTTGAAAGGAGTTATCGAATCTAGTTATTCGAAAGGAGTTATCAAAACTAGTTATTCGAAAGGAGTTATCGAATCTAGTTATTCGAAAGGAGTTATCGAATCTAGTTATTCGAAAGGAGTTAATCGAATATAGTTTATTCGAATAGAGTTAAAGGAGTTAATCGAATATAGTTTATAGTTTATTCGAATATAGTTTATAGTTTATTCGAATAGAATTAAAGGAGTTATCAAATATAGTTTATTCGAAAGGAGTTAATTGAAAAGAGTTAAATCAAAAAGAGTTAATCAAATAGAGTTAATCGATTAAAGTTAAATCAAAAAGAATTAATTGATAAGAGTTAATTGAATAGAGTTTATTCGAATATAGGTTTTCGAATCTAGTTATTCGTAAGAGAGATTATCGAATATAGTCATTCGAAGGGAGAGTTACATAAGGAGGTTTGTTAAAGGTTTAAAAGATAAACTTTGTCTATTCCGAAGTTAAAACGTTGTTCAGTTAAGGTCTGAGAGGTAATTATACCCCAACTTGATTGACTTACTTCTGAACTAAGGAAAAGGCTAAGGTTTGATAGTAAAGGATGGTTAAGTAAATTTAGTTAATAAGTGTAATGGTCTGAGTTGGCATAGCGATGGTTTGTTTAAACATCTGTCTAAGTCCAATGTAGGAGCTTTGGAAATGTTTTCCAAATAAGAATCAGAAATGCTTTCTAACATAGAAAACAAGAAATGGAAATGTTTTCCGGTGTTAATAACATATATTTAATAAGAAATGTTGAATATATGGAAACAGGAAATGACAAATGGAATAAATTAATGATAAATTAATTAAAAGGATAAAAGTTGATTGGTGATTGATCGGTGTAATTTCCATCTGGAAATAATATCGTTGTTTGCACACGTGTTTTTCTTTGATAGTTAACTCACCGACTATCGAAGTTTTTGACCATTTTAACGTTGTTAATGTATTATTATCCGAAGAACACTCCGTATTGGCATAAGCGTTGCGAATCATATATGCCAAAGATAATTGAAGACGGAGTAAAATGCAAGGGTTGTTGTATAAATCTTAGGTAAAGATTGCCTAAGATGGATGTACTGAATAGTGCCTTCGGTTTGTCCAGTCCCAGGACGACCTGTATGAAAGAATGTCTGATAGAGTATATTTAATAGATCGCGTAAGTTGATCTCTTCAAATGTATTTACGTTTGGTGGCAGAGGAATTCGTTTCTCTTAGCTGTATACCCATGGTATTTTTAGGGAAATCAATTTGTGATTTGGCGGGTATGATTATGTGACATTCAAAGTAAATAACTGTGTGATCTGTCATAGATAAGCGTGGCCTCTAGCCTCACAACTGGGAAATGACAAAAATCGGGCAGGCAGCATGGCTATGTAGGTCTCACCTATTAGGGTGTATAATTACCTGATCTAGAGTTTCATTTACTTCTAAAAATCTATTGTCGATGCTATCCCATTCGGGAAACGGTTGCTGATCCCAACCATTGGTGATATACATTCGATACACTCAAGCGAAATGAGTGTTCGGTCATGTGTGGTCGGGTTGCAAGATGTTCTTGTTGAACCCAGTGTATTCCTCTCTAGAGGTACACTAGCGAAAGGTTGTTCCATACCTTGTCATAGTTGGAAATCCATTACCCAATACTTGCTTGCGGTTTTGATTGTATACTATATATGTAGAACGTGAGATGAAAGCGTTTCTGCTAGATTATTATTATATTGTGGTTGATAGACACTATTATAATATTAAAAGAGTTTTGGTATAAAGAATAATTTGGATCCTCATAAGGGAAAACCTGTTCCGTTATACGGTGTGGTCTTATGAGGTATCGTTTTGTTGCTCAAACCGTTTTAAGTTGTTTTACTCACACTAGTCCCATGACTGACCCTGAGTTTATTTTGTTTTGTCTTCACTAAACTCTTGGGTGCCCAATTTTGTACGGGCAGTCAAGTAGTCGGGATTTACAGATACTTGAAGAGCTGGAGCAGGAGGCTTCAGGATCATATAGCTATTGTTTATTTCCGCTGTGTTGTAAGTGTTGTACTTTGGAAATGATATTCAAGTACAGATTTATATTTCAAAATTTGATATATACTATATGTTATTTGTTCCGTTGTGAGGTTCGTGTTACTCTGATGTTGTGTTCTTCTTCTTCTTCTATTCTAAGTTTCTATCTTATCTATCCTCACCCTCTAACTTCTTTCATTAACTACCAGTATTTTCGATCCTTGGATGTTCGATATATGTTGTATATCGGATAACCAAGATCGCCTTTTTCCGGGTCGTTACAAAACCGGCGTGGGGTTTCAACCAACAAATACTTAATATTATTTGAGCAGTTGGGCGACGTGCAAAATTTATCGTCCCAATCCATATCAGTCGAATGGGTGTACATAAACAAATCATCTGATTTGTGAATGAACATTTATTTTATTCATATACATGTTAAAAATTATATTTTTAACGATAAAATATTTTATTCAACATATGAATATTCTATTCAGTTCATTTATATAATAAAAATGATATTTTTATTGTTCTAACATTTTTAGAAAATTTCGGCGGCATAACGGCGCGATACTAGAACCGGGATAAGGTCTAGCCTTATCCCTCGCCTCATAATGGCTCACGTCATACACAAACCCAAATCTAATCTACTCAAATCACGCATAAAACCAAATTCAACCAAATCAATCCAATCAACCAAACATACAAGTCGTCTATGGTCTGTGGACGATGGGGAGCAGTTCATATATGCACTTGTGAAATATATAACTGAACAAAGAAAATTATAGTGAGGAGTTCTCACCTTTAGGATCCACTCCGCCGTTCTTTCTTTCTGAACTATTTGGATTTGTCCGAAATTCCAACGCATCCTTTTCACATTGTTCATATATGAAAATCATATTTTTATATCGTTGTTGTGAATATAAAAATCACTTCTTTATATGTTATTCATATAAATAAAAATCACAAATTTATTTCGCCGCTTCATAAATAAAAATCTCATTTTTATATTGCTATCTATACTATAAAAACTATATTTTTATAACGCTCTTTTCATGACAAAAATCATATTTCTATTACGCTATTGTATAAATAAAAATCATATCATTTTATAAATAAAAATCTCACCTTTTCATAGTAAAAAATATTCAATCTTTATATTTCTAAAAATCGAATCTTTCCTATGATAAAAATCAAATCTTTTATTAACTCTATATATTTTTAAAACTGAAATGAAAATAAAACATTGTTAAAAACTCACTTTCATGTAAAAGCTTCATCTTTAAATCAAATATATCTATATAAAAGTTTCAGTTTTCAAAATCATACTATTTATAAATTTAAAACAAAACACTTATTTCATTATATAATTAAACCAATAATAAAACTTACAATCGGTGGAATGGGGGTGAGAATGGCGCAGTAGGGGAGTCAAGGAGGTGGTGGTGTGCGGTCAGGCGATCAACAGTGGCCCGTGGTAGTGGGCAGCGCGTTTCCCTGTGGTTTGGGGTTTTGGTGCGGCCGATTTGGGGATTGGGGTTGTGGGTTCATGTGGAGGAAGGGGAAAGGGAGGAGCAGAGGGAAGGGCCATCGGAGGTGGGAGGAAAGGCTGAGGAAGGCGCGGCTTGGGTGGAGGCCGACGGTGGGCATCACACTGGGCGCGATGGGTTTTTGTTTTTTTCCTTCTTCTTTTCTACATTGAACGATTTTGGGAAAGTGAGGGAGAGGAAGAGAAAAGGGGGAGGGCTTTGACTTTATATATTTAATCAATTATTTAATCCCAAAAAGTTACTTTAAAATTTGAACTCAAAATCGTGCCCACCGACCGTCGTTCATAACTAATTACCCCCATTCCGGACACAATGGGATATGTATGATAAGCCAGTTTGGCTGTTTCGATCGGTTTCCATTAAAATCAAAATATAAATCTATATATTGAATTTGAACACACATTTCAATTTACTAGGGCCATATACGGACTGTAAAAATTCCTGAAAAAATATTTTCTAGCTTCGTATTGACGAAACGGTTCTAACAAAACTAGTTTCATCAAATTTGGAGACCGTTTGAAAAATGGCCATTTTCCGTCGATCCAAATTGACTGAAACCATCAAAACACGTTTTACTTCGCCACACTCACATATTAATCCCAAAAATTATGAATTTTTGAATTTAGCAATAACTAGACATCCCGGATCCAACAAAAGTGGTTTCGTCGAAAATGGAGGTCATTTGCAAAATTTCCATTTTTAAGGGTTGTATTTTCATAGTGACTATTCTGAATTTTCAATTGGACATAATTTTTTATTCCCGCTATGAAATTTCAATTTTTCAGATTCGTTGGAAAGATATTTTCAAATAGATTCTAATATTTTTGGTTTCGCTAAAATCCGGTTTATTTTGAATCCTGTACATTCATTTGAATTTTGAAATAGAATTTTCAAATTACCGTGCCATTTTCAATTCCTTTTATAATTAAAATAATTATTTATATTCTAACGACGATTTAAATATATATACATTCTAATTCTATTCAAAATAAATTTCATGTCATAATTATTCAAAATAATTCATTTTAAATATTAAAATTGCCAAAATAAAATTTTAAAATTGGCTCAGATTTTTCGGGTTGTTACAATCTCCCCCAGTTAAAATCTTTTCGTCCTCGAAAAGGAATGGAGCTGAAAGTTGTTTTACTAATCAACTCAACTTTCATTATTTTCATTATGGCTTAAGTTCTTCAACTTTTCAGTTTCTAAGAACTTTTCAAATTTTTCAAAAATTTGGATAACACCCTAAATTTTTGAAAAATTTCGCCATAACCTCCCCTGTACGGGAGCACCGGGAAAATCCTGAAATTGCCATATAGGCATTTCAAATCCAAAAAGAAAAAGAAACAGCCAAGCGGCTAGCCAGTCGGCTCATAAAATCATCCAAAATCCAAGAATTTAGTAAACATGTACCTATTTGTCGGACATACAATTTTATTCCTATTCTCTAGCCTCCTTGCTATGACCTGTTCAATGTATACACATGTATATGCGTGGAATTTCCAACAATTTTCAATACAGTTCAATATTTGATTCAAACTGGCTAAATTTACCTTACATTCACATAATGGTTTAAATGAATAATCACACAACACATCCATCAATCAATTAGTTGATTAGCTTTTCAAATTCATAACTTTGATACATGGTCAAAAATCAAATTTTTGATGCCAAATCACAACAATAAGCCCTATCTAGTTTTGGTTCTCACACCAGTCAATTGGAAATATATAGAAATCCCACTTTCGAAACTCGAACACAAATACTGGTGATGATATATCAATCATCAGTATCATCTCCGGGCGACTAGAGTGTGATTCTATATCTATCTAGTATATTAAAACTACGAATATACGTTTGCAAGGCATATATGAAAAAACTTTATATATTGGATTGTCCAAATTCAATACAAATAAATATTTAAATACGTTGAATAAGGTTCAAATTTTCAAAACAAAAATTGTTTTCATTTTAAAAATATACTCTTCACACTCGTTCTAGGATACTACTGGTCCCATCTCTAATGAGTCATTCTCATTGGACATTACTAATTCAATCTCTGATGAATTCTTTCGTATGGTTCTAATGTGCCTTGTTCTCGAGCTCTGTAAACCAAAGCTCTAATACCGAAATGTGGCGACCCAAACTTCCCCGTAAAGGAAAGAACGAATTGCTTTGAGAACACGACAAATCAAAACACAAACTGAAGAACATTTCGTTGTTTATTACAACAATTCCATCAAAATACAAGAATATATAGAGTATGAACAAATATTATACATCTGAAAAATATCAGAGATTACAATACATTACATAGTAGCTGAAAATAATACATAAACACAACTGAAAGAGATAAACGGATATAAAGCTTTCCGAATATCATTCCAGCTGTAAACCAGGATCCTATGAATATAAATCTGCAAAACCAAAACTACTAGCTGCCCGTGCGGAAAATAGAGGCACCCAGAGTTTAGGTTAAAACAATAAACTCCAGGTCAGTCATGTGACTGGTGTGAGAACTAAAAATAGTTATTAATCTTTATTTTAAAGTTAGGTAAATCAAGGGACCACGCCATATAACACGGAACGGGTTTCCTCCCAAGAATACCAGTGCATAAAAACAACAGCGAAATGCTAAATAAAGAACAATGAAGCTATTATAAGACTCAGGTCCCATCACACAATGCAATGCAAGCCGAAGGGTAGAGTTTTTACCTTATAATAGCCAAAAATGCTTGGTATGTGAAATTTCATCTTTTATTATTACTATAAGTGTATAGTGTCAAAACAATTTCAATCATAAGTATTAATCATAGATGGCATAAGTACCTCATACCACTATGTCACCCTATACAGGTTTACAATCAAAACCGCCAAATGTCGTATTGGAAGATGGATTTCCATCTGTGAACCAAGGCAAGGGATCGTCCTTACCGCTTCGAGACTGTCTATCCCGAGCCTCGGGATTAGAGCTCGAGTGACCCTTGGATCGTCAGGGCCAGTCCACACGGAGTGGATTAATAATACCGTAAACGATATGCTAGCCTGCCCTATGGGGCATAAATGAGCCCAATGACTCCATCGGTCCTGGATCGACCGATATAACCGAGGCATCTCACTATCCATCGTCCACATAAGTAAAATATCCGGGCGTGTAAAACCCAAAACACCACTCCTAGCTAGAAACCAGCATATGTCCATTTCCCTGATGTCCTCTCCCGTTTTTGTTTCACACCGGGGTGTGAGGCTCGCGAATTAACGCTACACAAAGCTCGTGCTTTGATCATCAACCACAAGACTCTGCTTTTCAACAGAAGCTTTGATCATTTGCATCTCAGTATGCCACACAGGCAATTCACAGTATGCAACCAATGTCTATCAATCACACAGAATGAAATCCGATGTCAGACACACATCTATTTACAAGTTCATTCTGGGTTTGAACAAAACCGGGACACCTTATTCCTCCCCCATATGTCCAATACAGGGGAGAGCCCCTTGCATATCCGGTCGATCTCCAAGTACGTCTGGACGATCACCACTTATTACCTTTCCTTGGGTGTACAGCCCAATCAAGACATCAGTAATCATCCAAACGATGTGGAGACCTCAGGTCTTCAACCACCATCTTCGTCCTCGACGCATCGTCGAATCAGTTATTCAGAATAGAATGAACCCGGTCTTTTTGAATAACTCGCGTACATAATAAACAAGTGCTATAAAAACACAACATACACCTCATTCCAATCCAGAATATTTCTTTATTCAAATATTCTTATACTTTGGGAAAGGTTCCCATTAATTTTATCAAAGATAAATTCTTTAAATTTATTCTTTAATCTTCCTTTGGATATCATTTCAATCTAATTAAAGATGCATTAAAACACCCTTTGGTTTTAATCTCCCCAAAAATCAATATTAACGATTGTTTAACTTGGGAAATCATATCCTGTCTTTAACAGGGTTAAAGAACCAATGTCATTTAAAACACGATTCACGATAAACCCAAAATTACATTCCATTCCATCAACCTTTAACCGTAAATTAGCAAGTGAAATTTTCCCTAAGTATTAACCCTGAAGGCCGAAACCAACATCAGATCAATACCCAGGAAACCATTCAACTTAACTAATCTCCAGTTAGTTTCTGATTTTCTTAACTTCATTGGGTCTAAGAATAGTATTATTAAAGATACCATTCACAACAACCCAAATCACATTCCAGTAATTATGGAATCTTCACAGAAAAACAAATCAATATATAATCGATATCAATTTCCATATCCGACCAATAATATAAATGGAATAATGACAACGCCTCTTAAATTCCATATGTATTAACAATATTCCTCCACAGAAGTTCATTTTGATTATAATCAAATCGAATTCCATTAAATTCCAATTGAATATATTAAATTGGAAAACGTTACCTTGGAAAATTCCCGTTAAATCTAAATAAAAAGATTTATAAATCCCAAATCACATTTCACTGTAAATCGGGTTAAAGAACGAATGTCATTAAAAACACAGTTCACAATAAACCCAATTCCCATTAGCCTCTAACCATAAATTAGTAAGAGAACAATCCCCTAACTATTAACCCCGAAGGCCGAAACCAACATCAGATCAATATCCAGGAAACCATTCAACTTAACTAATCTCCAGTCAGTTTCTAATTTTCTTAACTCCATTCGGTTAAAGAAGATTACTATTAAAGATACCATTCACGACGAACCCAAAATCCAATTTGATATTAAATACAAGGCTCTGAATAGAAAATATATCAGCTTATATTCAATATCAAATTCTAAAACCAACAAATATCGTGTTGGAATAACGATATATATATCTTCCAAATTCCTCCACCATATCCGTTTAATCCCGAAATCCAATAACGAAATATTCCGAATATAATTTCGATTCAAATCCATTCCAATTCATATATTAGAAATTCTGTTTATTTTTAAAACCATTTCAAAACCAATTTATTTAAAAATATTAGATTATAATTCTAGTTCAAAACTAGTTCATTTCGACAAAAATAATTTTTTATCTTTTCAAATATGGAATTTTTCAGCCCAATTCTTTCCAAATTATTTATTATGATTTTACACAAATTATTGATATTTTTAATAATTTTATCAGGGCCCGTACAGACGATTTCCATAAACGACCATCGAACTGCACTTACAGCGACCTTTTCCAAATTTGATTTGCACATTATTCCAAATCCAACTGTTAGATTTCAAATCTCTCATATTCGTTAGAAAGCTCTTTTCGATTTGAACCCAACAGTTCCAATTTTAGGAAAATCCGACGGTCGGATCTCCCGTAATGTCCGTTCGTAGTCAATGGTCGAAATTCACGAACTGCCGCGGCGCAGGGCATTTTATTCAGGCCATTATATTATATATATAATATATATTTCATCGATTTCCATTTAAAACATATTTTATAAATCGTTTTAAATTTGTTTTCAAAACGATTTCAGCTTCATATTCAATTTCAAATCAAAATTGAATATTCCACATCATCGATGTATAAATGATAGTATTTTCAAAACATTATATTTTAAAATCATTTCCTTTTCGATATTTATTATAAAAATGAATAAAATCGATATGAATATCGTTCCCGTCAAAATGGCGTTAATCAAACCAACACGGCTTTATATATTCAAATATAATCGTGTCCATCCCAAATCGGACATCAAAATCATATTTTGATTCTTTTCTGAATATTATTTGAAAATATTTGTTATCTTAAAATAATCGTTATTTTAAAATATTCATTATTTCTGAACTGGAATCAGACACAGTCAATTACCATATAATGTGATTTATATGGATTTCATACACGCATGTATACAACAACAATCAAACACCGTCAACCATCATCTAGAGTGCATTCTACACTGCATAAGCATCAAGCATAAAAATTTAACACTTACAATAGCCTGTCAATCAATCGATCGACATACAGCTAATTACTGGGATTAGTGTACGTCAAATATCATCCCAACACCCGTGTGGGGTTTCAACCAACAAATACTGAATATTATTTGTGCGGTTGGGCGACGTGTAAAATTTATTGTCCCAATCCATATTAGTCAAATGGGTGTACATAAACAAATCGTCTGATTTGTGAATGAACATTTATTTTATTCATATACACGTTAAAAAAAATATTTTTAACGATAAAATATTTTATTCAACATATGAATATTCTATTCAGTTCATTTATACAATAAAAATGATATTTTTATTATTCTATCATTTTTAGAAAATTTTGGCGGCATAACGGCGCGATACTAGAACCGGGATAAGGTCTAGCCTTATCCTCTCCTCATAATGGCGCACGTCATACACAAACCCAAATCTAATCTACTCAAATCACGCATAAAACCAAATTCAACCAAATCAACCAAACATACAAGTCGTCCATGGTCTGTGGACGACGAGGAGTAGTTCATATATGCAGTTATGAAATATATAACTGATTTAAGAAAATTATAGTGGGGAGTTCTCAACTTTGGGATCCAATCCGTCGTTCTTTCTTTCTGAACTATTTGGATTTATCTGAAATTCCAATGCATCCTTTTCACGCTGTTCACATATAAAAATCATATTTTTATATCGTTGTTGTGAATATAAAAATCACTTCTTTATATGTTATTCATATAAATAAAAATCACAATTTTATTTTGCCACTTCATATATAAAAAAAAATCATTTTTTATATTGTTATCTATACTATAAAAACTATATTTTTATAACGCTCTTTTCATAATAAAAATCGTATTTTTATTACACTATTATATAAATAAAAATCATACCTTTTTTATAAATAAAAATCTTACCTTTTCATAGCCAAAAATATTCAATCTTTATATTTCTAAAAATCAAATCTTTCCTATGATAAAAATCAAATCTTTTATTAACTCTATATATTTTTAAAACTAAAATGAAAATAAAACATTGTTAAAAACTCACTTTCATGTAAAAACTTCATCTTTAAATCAAATATATCTATATAAAAATTTCAGTTTTCAAAATCATACTATTTATAAATTTAAAACAAAACACTTATTTCATTAATTAAATAAAACCAATAAAAAACTTACAATCGGTGGAGTGGGGGTGAGAATGGCTTAGCAGGGGGGTCAAGGAGGTGGTGGGGTGCGGTCAGGCGACCAGCGGCGACCCGTGGTGGTGGGCGGCGCATTTCCCAGTGGTTTGGGGTTTGGGTGCGGCCGATTTAGGGATTGGGGTCGCGGGTTTGTGTGAAGGAAGGGGAGAGGGAGGAGCAGAGGGAAGGGCCGTCGGAGGTGGGAGGAAAGGCGGAGGAGGCGCGGCTTGGGCAGAGGCCGACGGTGGGCGTTGCGCTGGGCGCGATGGGTTTTTGTTTTTCTTCCTTCTTCTTTTCTACGTTGAACGATTTTGAGAAAGTGAGGGAGAGAAAGAGGAAAAGGGGACGGCTTTGACTTTATATATTTAATTAATTATTCAATCCCAAAAAGTTACTTTAACATTCGAACTCAAAATCGAGCCCGCCGACCGTCGTTCATAACTAATTACCCCTATTTTGGACACAATGGGATATGTATCGTAAGCCAGTTTGGTTGTTTCGATCGGTTTCCGTCAAATCAACATTTAAATCTATATATTGAATTTGAACGCACATTTTAATTTACCGGGGCCACATTCGGACTCTAAAAATTCCCAAAAAATATTTTGTAGCTTTGTATTGATGAAACAGTTCTAACAAAACTAATTTCGTCAAATTTGGAGACCATTTGAAAAATGGTCATTTTCTGGTCGATCCAAATTGACTGAAACTGTCAAAACACGTTTTACTTCGCCACGCTCACATATTAATCCCAAAAATTATGAATTTTGGAATTTAGCAATACGGATCTAACAAAAGTGGTTTCATCGAAAACGGAGGTCGTTTGCAAAATTTCCATTTTTAAAGGTTATATTTTCCATAGCGACTATTCTGATGGACATAACTTTTTATTCCCGCTATAAAATTTCAATTTCTCAGATTGTTGGAAAGATATTTTCAAATAGATTCTAATATTTTTGGTTTCGCTAAAATCCGGTTTATTTGAATCATGTACATTCATTTGAAATTTGAAATCGAATTTTCAAACTATCGCGCCATTTTCAATTCCTTTATAATTAAAAATAATTATTTATATTCTAACGACGATTTAAATATATATACGTTTTAATTCTATTCAAAATAAATTTCATGTCGTAATTATTTAAAATAATTCATTTTAAATATTCAAAATTCATTAAAATTGCAAAAATAAAATTTTTAAATTGGCTCAGATTTTCCGGGTTGTTACAGTAAGGCACTAGATTCAATGAATCACCTAAGCCACCCTACAGCCTTCTTACTGCCCACCATCGTGGCAATCAAGGTATACTCATCGGGCAGCAACACGCATACCTAACCTCTTCGAGCATAGCCTAAATGCTATCACCGCACGGAGGACCACCAGGTGTACCCTTCACATCCCAAGAAGCCGCGTGCTTCCCCTTCCAGTCCTTCGGAGTCAGTAGAATATCAGCAGAACATCAGGCAGAATTATCATGGACATGGGCTTCCCTCATGTCTTATGATTCCACGATGATCTTCCTTGTTGGGTTCTTCATTTCCAGACATACGGACTGGTTGAAGCGCCTCACATTAGCCTGTTATTAGACCCTATATCCAAACGTTCAACTATGCGCTTGCTCTATCTCATTAAATTTCTAGTTAACTTGGTTATTTCAAATCATATTAACTTCTTATTCAGGTTATCAAGTTCTTCTTGCTTATTAATTTTAGTTATATAACTTACCCCATTTTAAGTTCATTAATAAGTCTTTAACATGTTATTCTTATCAGTAGATTTTAGATTCTCATATTTTCAGGTAACACGTTCTTCTTATTAGCAGGATTCAGATTCTCAATTTTACATATTACTTAATGTATAATTAAGTACAACTTATTGCATTTCATAAGTTTTCCCTTCTTTTCTCTATTTATTATAAACAACAGGTTTTAGGTTTCCATATTTACAGATTATTTAATTTATAATTAAGTACAACTTATCTCATTACATAAGTTATCTCATTTTCTCTATCGTTTATTATAACTTAAGTTATAATTTCCACTTGTCCCTAGGACAAGCCTACCTATTATCTTTCCTTTTCCCCTTCAGGTTTATTATAATAGGTTATTATCATTCCCCGTTCATTTTAATATTTATACTGTTGCAACATTTATTCATTTCCATTGATTACAATTAATTCCATTTATTTCTATCCTGTTATATACATATATTCATATATATGTTTACGCACCAGACCTCTTACATTAAGCCGACCACTTGTGGATGCTGGATTTGTCAGGCTGTTCCGAGCAGACTTCTATCACAAGATGAACTTAACCTCGTGTGTTAGCACCGTTATATGTATGTTTACGCACCAGACTCCTCACATTAAATTTACCACTTGTGGATGCTGGATTTGCCGGGCGGTTCCGAGCAGTCTTCTACCACAAGTTGAATTTAACCTCGTATCTCAATGCGGTTACAATTTTCTATTTACTGTAAATTTAGGCATATTCATTCTTCCAAATTTTACTGTAATTATTATTTACAATCTTTTGGCATAATAACATTCTTAAATAAATATTCATGCTTATGGTAAATTTCATAATTACGGCATTCACAGAAATTCCTAATTCAGACAGGTGATTTATGGAAATAGGCTTTATACAGCAGAAAAGTTCTCAGTTCAGGTATTAGGATTATAGTACTATAGAAGTTCCATCATTTATACGAAGGATGGAATTCATTTTTAATTACAATAGTACTACTTTCAACAGATTTCTGTAGGTTAAACATTTCAGCAGATTAATCATTTCAGCAGATTAAACATTTCAGGAGGTCATAGCAGGTCAAACATTTCAGCAAATTTATTATGCATTTTAACGGGGAATGCCAAACGATAGATATACCATTATCAAAAAGGTATAACTTAAATACACTCACCTAATAGCTTTCCAACTCATGAATCTGGTTCAAACCTAACATTCCATGGCTCTCTTAACTGAATCTAGAATCTAAATAAATATGGATTCACAATTCTCATACTAAAGAAAAGGGGTAAAAGAAGACAAATCTAAATTAACCAGATCCAAGAATTTACCTCACTTGAATCAGAATTCTGAACATCCATTTGTAAATATACATTCTTTTCCTCCAGATCTTGAATCATAATTTCCTAAGACTAATTATTCTATTTTCTAAAGAGATTTGAGGAGGAAGAAAAATGGCAGAGTCTAGACTTCCTCTCAGAAGAAATGAGATTTAGTCTAGGCTCTGCTAGCCTATTTATAGGTGTTCAAGAAAGTGGATATGATCTTGTACACGCAGCACTGAGTCAGCAATGAATGTGGCTTGAAAAATAGTCCAGATTCGCTGAATGAACCTGCCCGGATCAGGGGTGACTCGACCCACCTACCCCCTGAATCGACCTTAGGGTCGACCATGCCCCTCTTAGGTTGACCCCGGGCACAACTTGGGTCAACCCATATGGGTCCAGCTGAGCATTGTCTTCTGTTTGAATTTCTGGTGTATTGTGAACACTAGTCCCATTTATTTTTCGACTTCCTTATATGTTTAATTATCCTTATATGTGTGTTTATACATATTTTCCCTTTAGAACTGTATTATTTTAGTCGTTTATTTAAAATTCCCGCGGGAATCGAACTGCGCCACTCTCTTGGAAGTCACATGCTCTTACCAACTAGACTACATAGGCTATATTGTTAACAAGGCTAAAAATAATGGTGGTCATTGTTCTTTTCTTATACCTCATTTTCATGTTTGTTGTAATATTTCATTCAAAGGTATCTCTTTCATCTTAAATCTGTTTTCTGCAATCCATAGGTCTAAATTGACCAGAAAATCGCCATGGACGCAGTGACGCTAATCCCGCAACCAAATTCTGGAAGCTCTTCAAATTTAATTTAATTTTACTTAATTAAAAATGCGGGGTGTTACATTCTCTCACCCTTAGGAAATTTCATCCCCAAAATTTGTTAAGGATAAAATCAAGTAATTCCTCGCATAAATCACAACCATCATGTGTGCATCCAACTTTGCAACCATTTGTATACTGGTGCAAACTATAATTCAACATAATAATACATGAATGAAATGAATGCCTAAGTGGTACCTCCTATATGAATGCAAATTTTTCTTGAAAATCTCTTTGAAAACATGATGCACACATCCTAAATATACTACCAATTTCTATATGAATGCAGTATTTGAAAATAAAATTGCTTTTTCATCCAAAATTTCCTACACTCTTACTGAGAAAGAGCGTAGTTCATCCAATTTTTGAATACAAAACCCTACCTAGCAACTTTATTTTTCGAATTTCAGAAAAATCTAATTTACTAAATTCGATTTCTTATGCTACAAAAAGGTGGAAAACGGAAAACTTCACATCTTCCGTTTTTCTTTTATGTACCTTTTTCTAATTGTACTTGGATTTTATGAAACTATTATATAAAGATTCCCTATTTTCCTATCCAAACACAGCCCACATAAGAAAACTTTCTTTGTTACAGATTTTCTTTAACTGTCATATTTCTTGCTTTACTGAATTTGTTGTTTCCTTTTTAGTTGTGCCGTTACTCTTTTCTTAGCTTATTTAACCTAATCCTCTGATCTAAGTTTAGTTTCAAGTAAGCCTGCTAGTCCTTCAACTAAAACAGGAAAACAAGCGCTCTATGCAGTTGCTACTAATGGTCAAGAATCTCAGGATTATGTCCCCTTTTGACAGAAAAGTTCAAACCATGGGATCAATGACTGGTTTAGGTGTTACCCTAACTACCTAATAAGAACAAAATAACAAAACGATCCCAACAGAAATGTAATAACGGGTTTTACCCCAACAAGAAAATTAGCAACATGATCTAAACACTTACTTTCCCTTCACTATCTAGTAGTCACCACTAGTCCTTGTTGTGTACTAACAGTCATTTCCAAGCAACAACCTAAGCTTCTCAATGCTTACGCATTCTATGAGAACTTACCACTATTCCAAGATAATTCTTGTTATCTGCTTCATAGCCTCAAACTTTTTCCGCCTTCCCTAGGTTCTAATCCTTACCTACTCCATGATTGTAAAAACGTGGTTTGGCTTCCACATTTTACTTTCCTTCCAAATGTTAAAGTGTTAAAACTTTATTTTCCTCATCAAAACTTATTTTTGCCAAACCATAAAACATGTCAACTAAAAAAATGCAAATCATTTTTTTTTCAAATCACAAAAATTGGAGTAGACAAGTATAACTATTACTCCATCAGGTTTACAACTATTCTTACTTACAATGTCAATTCCGTTTCTTACAACTAGGTGCAAACAACAACTCTATTCTTAATTTCTACAACTTATTTTGTATACCCAACAAAATTTATGTTAAAACAATTATCAAAAATGATCATCAAAAGAATAGTGATTTAAAACTTTCTTTATTGAAAATTCCAGTTTTCAACAAAATGCAACTTTTTCTATGTTTTGCTTTTTAATCCTTTCATTCAATGTAACATAAAAACTAGCGACCTATACATGCTATATATTGTGCACCTTTTATTAAGAGAATTTTTTTTTAACAAAATTTTCACAAGAAATCACTATTTCCAAAATATACCCCATTTTACTTCAAAACCCAATATGTACTTCTTTACATTTTTTTCTCTTAACATCAAAAACACTTTTAAGATCAAAACTTGAAAACACCATAAACCATCTTCCAAAAAGCTTTTACAATTTCAAGTTCTTAAAAGTTAACAATGGGGATGGACTCAAAGTGGGTTCCTACTTAACTAGGCTTTCCTAGACATTCCCACAAAGTCAATTCTCTCAACTATATATATTCCTAATCCATTTTTCTCTTTTTAACCTTTTCCAACTTGTAAGGTTTTACTACCAAACCCACTAACCTGAAATATTAACATATGGGACTCGCCTTTCTTCCATAAAAAAAATATATTGTACACTTCTCACCCAAATTACCTAAGGGTCTCATATTTCCATGTTCATTCCATTAGTGTACAAAACAAATATCCCAACTTTTACCGTATTATGCCTTCTCTATATAGTGGGCTCCTCTATGGACCTAGGTATATATATAATATATTTATATTTAAAAAAGATACAAATACGTTCACTCACTATCTATACAGGAATCCTAAACCTAGGCTTTGATACCAAATGTAATAACCTGAATTCCGACAGATCGATTTTTTTTTCAAAATTCTAATATCTCGAAACCCACGTTGGTTTGTCTGGTATCCTGCAGAAAAGACAGAGATAATAAACATATTAGAGCTTAGAAAACATCTCACAGCGGAGTGGAATAAAATATAATATAATCAAATATAGCCATACCCAGATAATAATACTGCCTAACCAGTATTCAACTCTGCCACAAATATAACCTGTGAGTATGTTATAAGGAGGGGGTCAGAACACATGTTCTGGTGACTAAATTAAACTACACATTCTGGACAACCCTACATATACCGTTCGGTTACTTTTTCTTATTTGTTAGGTTACTTATGTTAATAACACTCAAGGCTTACACACAAGGCGTACCCATCTACTCCCTAGTAGAACCTAATATAATATACATATAACTACCCCAAATATTAAGGTACACCCTATGGTACCCCCCTCGCACGGTCTCCGCCGTAATGCCATAGAAACATACACAGTCCCTTATCCTACGTCGGAACTACGTAGGATCTCTGTATAACAACGCTATGTTCCGCATAGAACCGGCATCGCCATGCTACGTAAGCGTATGGACTAACCCCTTCGAACCATTCAATTGAATCATATTCCATCACAGAGTAATGCCCTCGAGTCTACGATACACCACCCGGAGCAAATATGCATGTATCAAAACTTTCTCACGTGCGTATCGTTAATCATACTCGATGCCTCAACCTCGATGAAACATCATCGGAAACTGTATGTACGTATCTGCACGTATCATCTACTGTGCATCGAGTTCCGTAACAGGGATATATCAGATACACGGAACTCGGTCGAGAGCCTTTTCAGATATATGTAAACATAGATGATATGGTCTACATTTTATCGGTTGTTATGGTCCCACCTGACCCGTCCCTCAACTGGTGAAAGGAAAACAGATATAAGAACTAGTGATGTATCCCTAACAGACACTCAACATCCAAATTGGCGTGTTCCACAGCCAAAATCTCTATAGTAAAAGGTCAATGGTCCTTTGGTCTAACTCTCCACCTTTCCGCATCACACTGACTATCGATGACCGGTGCCCGATGATTACTATCAATCAGATGGTTAGACCCGCCTAAGGAAAATAGATGAGATGCTCATAACCTGCCTAGTCACAAGGCACCAGATTCGTCAAATCACCTAAGCCACCCTATACCCTTTGGACTTCCCACTATCGTGGCAGTCAAGGTATACTCACCAGGTAGTAACGTGCAGACCCAACCTCTGCGAGCACAACCTAAACATTGCCACCACACAAAGGACTACCAGGAGTACCCTCCACATCCTAGGAAGTCGTATGCTTCCCCTTCCAGTCCTTCGAAGCTAGCATAATATTAGGCAGAACTAGAAGAATAATCAGATGGACATGCACTCCCTTCGTGTCTTATGACACCACGATGATCTACCCCCTTGGGTTCTTCATTTCCAAACGTACGGGCTGGTCCAAGCACCTTAGGTTAACGTGTTATTAGACCTTATTTCCAAAGGTTTAATTACACGCTCGCTCTATCTCATTGATTTCCAGTTAACTTGGTTATTTCAAATCATATTAACTTCTTATTCAGGTTAACATGTTCTTCTTTCTTATTAATTTTAGTTATATAGCTTACCCCATTTAAGTTCATTAATAAGCCTCAAACATGAGATTCTTATCAGCAGATTTCATATTCTCAGGTTTTCAGTTAACATATTCTTCTTATCAACAAGATTCAGATTTTCATGTTTACAGATTACTTAATGTTTAATTAAGTACAACTTATTGCATTTCATAAATTTTCCCTTCTTTTCTCTACTTATTACAAATCGCAGGTTTCAGGTTTCTAGATTTACAGATTACTTAGTTTATAATTATGTACAACTTATCACATTACATAAGTTGTCTCATTTTCTCTATCGTTTATTATAACCTAAGTTATAATTTCCACTTGTCCCTAGGACAAGCCTACCTATAATCTTTCCTTTTCCTATTCAGGTTTATTCATAATAGGTTAACATCATTCCCCATTCATTTTAATATTTATACTGTTGTAATATGCATTTATTTCCATTAACTACAATTAATCCCATTTATTTCTATCATGTTATATACATATATTCATATATGTGTTTATGCACCAGACCTCTCACATTAAGCCGACCATTTGCGGATTGTAACACCCCATAATTCTATAACATTAAGTTTCGCAAATTAAGGTATAATTAATTTTTAGAAGAGGAATTAAGGGAAACGGGTCATGCCATTGCGTTCGTCTCGGAATTCTGCATGAGATAGAGTCTGAGTTTGCGTAAATCGGACTCCCTATGAAGAAGTAATGGTCTTCGGAAGTTTCAGAATTCAATTTAAAATTTGAACAGTCTGAAATAAATTCAAATTTCGAAATCTGAGTCAGAATTGGGCTGGGTGGGAAAATTCCCGCCCAGGACCCAGGTCGACCAGGGGGTCGACCTGGGTGTCGACCTGGGTACCCAGGTCGACCAGGGGGTCGACGTGGGGGTCCACCTACCCTGGGTCGACCTGGTCAGGTCTTGGTCGGGCTGGTCAGTTTTTGGACGATTTTCTAAGTGTGTTTTGTCATTAGGGCTTGCGTGGCGCTTCCTGATTGGCTCTTCTTGATATGTATGGTCTGGATTAGTTCTATGATGATCTAAGGGCTCTAAAACACTCTCTACACCTATAAAAGAATGCCTAGACCTAAGGTTTCTTCACACAAAATCTCTTAGGCATCTACATGATGCTTCTCTCTATTCTAACCTCCACCAATAAAATAAATCAAATTCTCCACTAAAATAAGTTATACTTCTTCTTCAAATTGGAGATTCAAATCAAGATTAAAGCTCTAAGAAAAGACTCAAAGGCTAATTCAACGGTTGTGAGCAACGTCATGCAAATCATAGCAAATCACCAATGCTATCTGATTATCTTTTTCTGAAACCAATCAATTTAAGTCAGTTACTTTTTAGATTTGAACGTCTACATATATTTGTGGCATGTAATTAAATGGATATAAGAATATGCCTGATGCTCTCATTTGAATCTGTGCTTGTATATGCCTTTGGACCTAATTAAGAACTATTGTGATTAATTACCGATGAGACTGTGCCTATGCCTATGACGTTGAAACTATTGTTAATGGCCTAAGACTATGACTGTGAACATAAGACTATGCCTATGCCTATGACTGTGAACATAAGACTATTGCCTATGACTATGACAAGGACAATTGTGGCTAATCACCTATGACTCTTGACTATGAGATTATTGCCTATGATTATGAACATAAGACTATTGTCTATGACCAAGACTTAGAAATTATTACAGTTAATTGCCTATGACTATTTAGGGTAATTGCCTAGGACTATTTTGGTTAATTATCCATGACTATTGTGGTTAATCGCCTATGATTCATAACTATGAGGTTTCTACCTATGACCATGACTATGACTATTGTGGTTAATTGCCTAAGACTATTATGGTTAATTGTTTATGCCCATAACACTATAGTTACAAACCATGTTGTATACCGAACTGGCATTTTGTTGGATCTCATACCTAGGGTGTGACTTGCTTAGTTTATTCCTATTCGCTATTATGTACACCAAAGCCATTGGATCCATTATCCTTGTATTTAGGCTCGCTTTTGCATGCCTATTCTTTTATGTCAATTCTCATGTTTATCCTCTATTCCCTTTTTAGTTTCATTTCATGAGTATTTAGAAAACTTGTGAAATCATGGTATATGTACGTTATGAATGCGGGATTATTTGGGTATAACATGAAATCTATATTATTTGGCATAATTTAGAGCATGTATTATAACATGACTATTAGATGTAAATTGGGGTAATTTGACGTGAATTATAGAAAATGTAATTTGATATATTGAATCCAGTATTGGCAAGTAAACTAAGCTTTAGGCATAAATTGTAAACTAGAGTATCAAATCTAGTTTTGACATGAACTGTAAATGGGAATACTAGATCTAAATTGGCATAAAACTGCAGGTTAGGTTAAATGATAGGTAAATCAAGATTTGGGCCTAGAATATAGGTATGTCAGTGGGCATGACATATGAATATGATATAGGCCAAATTTGTTTAAAAGAGTTGTTAGCAATTTACATATAGACAAAAAAGATAAATTTGTAAATCTAGGAAATACAATTATGCCTAACTCGAGGTTAGATTGAGTTACGGTATAAGACTGCCCGGAACCGCCCGGCAAATCCAGCAACCGTAACAATACCTATCTAATATGGGTGGATAAAGCATTGAGCCCAAAAGGACCCGAGGTTAGACTGAGTTGCGGTGTAAATCTGCCTGGAACCGACCGGCACATACAGTGGTCGCAACAATATCTGTCTAATGTGAGTGGTTGGTGCTTTAAATGAATAATTTAAAGCTAAGAAACGGTTAAGCTAGAATGGGAGGGTTATGTCCATAGGAACACTTAACCAACTTAACATGTTAACAAGACAAGACCTGTATGGGTTAAATAACTGTTATAACATGTTAACTAGACTAGAAGGTGGGGTTAAGTAATACACTTAACCAATTTAACATGTTAACTAGACTTGAAGGTGGAGTTAAGTAAACTGAGAACACTTAACCATCATAGTGTGACAAATTGTAACAACCCGGAAAATCTGGGCCAGTTTAAAATTTTTATTTTGGCAATTTTAGCGAATTTAGATTATTTAAAATGAATTATTTTAAATAAAAACGACGAGAAATTTATTTTGAATATAAATCGATCGCATATATTATATACGTCGTCGTTAGAATATAAATAATTATATATAATTATAAATAGAATTGAAAATGGCGCGGTAGTTCGATAATTCGATTTCAAACTTCAATTGAATGTACCGGGTGCAAAACAATCCGGATTTTAGTGAAACAAAAAATAATGGAATCTAATAGTGAATATCTTTCCAACGAATCCGAAAAATCAAGATTTCATATCGGGAAGCAAAAGATATGTCCAGTTGAAAATTCTGAATAGTCGCTATGGAATTCAGGCCCTTAAAAATGGACATTTTGCAAACGACCTCGGATTTCGACGAAACCAGTTTTGTTGGGTCCGCAGTGTCAAGTTATTGCTAGGTTTCAAATTTCGTAATTTTTCGAATCAATATGTGAGCGTGGCAAAGGAAAACGCGTTTGACCAGTTTCAGTTGATTTTAATCGACTGGAAATTGGCCATTTTTCTAACGGTCTCAGAATTCGACGAAACTAGTTTTGTTAGGACCGTATCGTCAATACGAAGCTAGAAAATATTTTTCCGGAATTTTTCTAGTTCGCATGTGACCCCGGTAATTTGAAATGTACGTTTAAAATTCAATATAGTGATTTAAATGAAAATTCAAAAGGAAACCGATTGTAACGATCAAACCAGCTTGCGATACATATCCCATTGTGTTCGGAATGGGGGTTAAACGCTATGGACGACAGGCGGTGGGCCTCGTTTAGGGGTCGTACGTAAAAGGTCAACTCTTTGCTAAATATAATAATTAAATAATAAATAAAAAAAAAAAAAAAAGAAAAGAAACTCTTCCCTTCCCTCCTTATCTCCCGCTTGGCCCCCCCTTTTTTTTTATTTCTATTCAGACAAGAGAAAAGAAAAAAAAAAAAAACAACAAAACCTAAATCGCCAGCCCCCCCCCGCGCACGAACTCCGACGAAGCCCCCCTGGAGCGCCGCCGCCCCCCTCAAGACCGCACCACCGATCGAAGACCCAAGCCGCCTCCATCGCTCGAAGCATCGCCTCCCAGTTCGACGCTGAAGCCGCCGCCCTCGAGAAGCCTTGCCGCCGCCGATCTGCGAGAAACCCCCCCCCCCCTCGGTACGTTTTCTTTCATTTTATTTTTTTAGTTTATTTTTGTTTTAAATTTTGATTTTAAAACATTTAAGAACTGATTTTGAAAATGATTTTTAAACTGTTTTTATAAAAGAACTTTAAAACTGAATTTTTAAAAGTATTTTAAAACTGAACTGAATTTTCTAAAAGAATAAAACTGCATTTTCTAAAAGAATAAAACTGCATTTTCTAAAAGAATAAAACTGTTTTTGAAATAAAAAAATAGAAAACTGATTTTATAAGCAAATAATAAACTGATTTTAAAAGCATAATAAAAACTGATTTTTATATGAAATTAAAACTGGGTTTTCTTATTAGGGAAAAAAAAGAAAAAAACTGATTTTATTTTGAACTTTAAAATAGGAAAAAGGTTTAATCTTTTAGTAGAAAAAGATTTGAACTTGCACAAATAAAAATCATATTTTTATATGTTGAAAGTCGAAATAAAAATCATATTTTTATATGTTGAAAAATCATATTTTTATATGTTGAAAGCAAAAGTAAAAATCATATTTTTATATATTGAAAGCGAAGTCAAAATCATATTTTTATATATTGAAAGCGAAGTCAAAATCATATTTTTATATATTGAAAGCGAAGTCAAAATTCGATTTTTATATATTGAAAGCGAAGTCAAAATTCGATTTTTATATATTGAATAGCGACGTCAAAATTCAATTTTTATATATTGAATAACATAGTAAAAATTCGATTTTTACGTATGTAGTGAAAGCAGCAACGAAGGTGACAAAGAGGCGAAACGACGAAGACTTCTGCAAATGAAGAGCCGTGGAGCTAGGATAGCTATATGTGAGAATTTCTCACCTTTCAATTTATTTTCTAGTTATATATATATACTAGGATGCAGACGGTGCTTAGTAGCACCCGACACCCGTCCACAGACCATGGACTTGTTTGTTTGGCTGTTTGGTTATTGATTGTGATATTGGTTTGAATGTGGTTTGTGGTGTGGAAAATCGAATCGATAAATTGGTTAGGAGTAGACGTGCGCCGTTATAAGGCGAAGGAGTAAGGCTAGGTTAGACCCTTACTCCAAATTTTGTGGTTTGCAAAATGAAATTGATTTGATTGATGAGTGAATGGCGTGGGCCTTCACTAGACCGGGGATAAGGCTAGGCCTTGTCCCGTTTCTAGTATCGTGCCGTTATGCCGCCGAAATTTTCTAAAATAAGTTAGAAAAATAAAAATAGCATTTTATTTAAAGAATGAATTGAATAGAAATTCATAGGTTGAAATAAAATGTTTTATCGTTAAAAATATAATTTTTAACGTGAAGTGAATAAAATAAATATTCATTTACAAACCAGACGGTTTGTTTATGTACACCTATTTGAATGACATTGATTGGGACGATAAATTTTACACATCGCCTAACTGCACAAATAAAAATCAGTGTTTGATTGTTTGAAACCCCACACGGGTGTTAGGATGAAATTTGAAGTTCACTCATCCTGATTGATTAAACATGTCGATCGATTGATTGACAGGCTGTTATAAGCGTTGAATATCTATATTTGATGCTTATACAGTGTAGTGCACTTTGGTTGATGGTTGATTATTTTCAATGCTATTATATACATGTGTTGTATGAAAATCCATATAATTAATTTTATATGGTAATTGATTGGGCCTCATTCCAGTTTTGAAAAAGAAATATTTGAAAAAGAAATATTCGAAATAGAATATTTGAAAATAAAGGAATATATGAAGCCGTGTTGATTAGATTGACGCCATTTTGACGTGAACGATATTTATATCGATTTTAGAAAACGAATTCAAAATGAATTGAAAACGAATTCAAAATGAATTGAAAACGATTTCGAAATGAATTGAATTGAAAACGAATTCAAAATGAATTGAAAACGATTTCGAAATGAATTGAATTGAAAACGAATTCAAAATGAATTGAAAACGATTCCGAAATGAATTGAATTGAAAACGATTTCGAAATGAATTGAATTGAAAACGATTTCGAAATGAATTGAATTGAAAACGATTTCGAAATGAATTGAATTGAAAACGATTTCGAAATGAATTGAATTGAAAACGATTTCGAAATGAATTGAATTGAAAACGATTTCGAAATGAATTGAATTGAAAACGAATTCGAATTGAATTGAAAGCGAAGTGAAATAAATTCAAATTGAATTGAAATTTGAATTGAATAGAAATGGATTTTAAAACGAATTTATAAAGAAGAATTCAATTTTGATTTGAATTGAAATGGAAGTTGAAAATGTTTTTGAAACGAATTCAAAACTATTTATATAATTCGTTTTAAATAGAAATCGACGATATATATATTATATATATTATATATAATATAATGGCCTGAATAGAACGCGCCGCGCCGCGGCAGTTCGCGAATTTCGACCATTTATTTCAAACGGGCATTACGGGAGATCCGACCGTCGGATTCTCCTAAAACCGGAACCGTTGGGTTCGTATCGAAAAGAGCTTTCTAACGAATGTGAGAAATTTGAAATCTAACGGTTGGATTTGGAGACACGTCCAAATCAAATTCGAAAAAGGTCGCTGTAAGTGCAGTTCGATGGCCATTGATGGAAATCGACTGTACGGGCCTTGATAAAATTATTAAAAATAGTAATAATTTGTGTAAAATCATAAGAAATGATTTGTGAAAGTTTGGGATGAAAAACTCCATATTTGAAAAGATAAAAATAGATTTTTATCGAAATGAACTAGTTTTGAACTAGAATTATAATTCTATTTATTTTTAAATAAATAAATTGAATTTGAAATGGTTTTGAAAATAACCAAAATTTCCAATGATTGCATTGGAGTGGATTTGAATCGAAATTGTCTTCGGAATATTTCGATGATTGGAATTCGTGATTATACAGGTGTTGTTATGGAAATTTGAAAGATATCTATATTTATATCGTTATTTCCAATACGACATTTGTTAGTCGTAGAATTCGATATTGAATATAAGCCGATATATTTTCTATTCAGAGCCTTGTATTGAATATCGAATGTGATTTGGGTTTGTCGTGAATGGTGTCTTCACTAACACTGTTCTTGAACCCAGTTGAGAAAAGATTAAATCTTTTTATTTAGATTTAATGAAGTGTACCAATTAAATGATATTTAATTGGAATTGAATTGGTATTGATTTTTGGGTTTATCGTGAACAGTGTTTTAAATAACACTTGTTCTTTAACCCGATAATTAATCGAATGTGATTTGGGTTTGTCGTGAATGGTGTCTTCACTAACACTGTTCTTGAACCCAGTTGAGAAAAGATTAAATCTTTTTATTTAGATTTAATGAAGTGTACCAATTAAATGATATTTAATTGGAATTGAATTGGTATTGATTTTTGGGTTTATCGTGAACAGTGTTTTAAATAACACTTGTTCTTTAACCCGATAATTAATCGAATGTGATTTGGGTTTGTCGTGAATGGTGTCTTCACTAACACTGTTCTTGAACCCAGTTGAGAAAAGATTAAATCTTTTTATTTAGATTTAATGAAGTGTACCAATTAAATGATATTTAATTGGAATTGAATTGGAATTGATTTTTGGGTTTATCGTGAACAGTGTTTTAAATAACACTTGTTCTTTAACCCGATAATTAATCGAATGTGATTTGGGTTTGTCGTGAATGGTGTCTTCACTAACACTGTTCTTGAACCCAGTTGAGAAAAGATTAAATCTTTTTATTTAGATTTAATGAAGTGTACCAATTAAATGATATTTAATTGGAATTGAATTGGTATTGATTTTTGGGTTTATCGTGAACAGTGTTTTTAAATAACACTTGTTCTTTAACCCGATAATTAATGGAATGAGATTTTGGGTTTATCGTGGATCGTGTTTTAAATGACACTGATTCTTTAACCCAGATAATGATTAAAACTAAGTGGAGTTTTAATGAATCTTTAATTAGATTGAAAAGATCGAGAATGGAGTATCACCAGTTTTGCTCCAGGCGATAGTTAAATCTTTAATTAGATTTGAATGTGAAATTTAGAAACTAACTGGCGGTTAGCCAAGCAGAATGGTTTTCTGGATATTGATCTGATGTTGGTTTCGGCCTTCGGGGTTAATATTTGGGGAGTTATTCTCTTGATTAATTTACGGTTAGTGACTAATGAATTGGAATGAGGCGTATGTTGTGTTTGTGTAACACTTACTTAAAATATACGCGAGTTATTCGGAAAGACCGGGTTTATCCCATTCTGAATAACTGATACGACGATAAGTCGAAGATGAAGACGATGGTCGAAGACCGGAAGTCTTCACGTCGTTTGGGTGATAACTGATGATCTTGATTGGGCTGTACACCCAAGAAGATGGAAACAGTTAGTGATCGTCCAGACGTACTTGGAGATCGATGGATATGCGGGGTACTAGGTGCCTCCGGTTTCGTTCAGACCCAGAACGGACTTGTAAATGGACTGTGTGTCTGACATCGGATTTCATTCTGTGTGACTGATATCGGTTGCATAGGATGGTTTGCCTGTGTGGCATGCTAAGATGCAAATGATCAAGGCTTCTGTTGAAAAGCAAAGTCTTGTGGTGATGATCAAAGCACGGCCTTTGTGGCGTAGCTTTGTGTAACGTTTACCTCGCGTGTTTCACACCAGGTATGAACCAAAAACGGGAGACGGACCTCAGGGAGGACTTGCGTTTCTTTCTAGCTAGAAGTGGCGTCAGTGGTTTTACACGCCCTGACGAGTTTGACTTATGTGGTTGTTGCTGTTGCGAGGCGCCTCGGTTATATCGGTTTCGGCCGAATGCATTCTGGTCGGCTGACGGACCAGACTTACACCCCATAGGGTGGGGAGACGTATTGTTCAGGCATAATAATCCACTCCGTGTGGACCGGCCCTGACGATCCAAGGCTTGCCTGCGCGCTTGCCTGAGACATGGGCTAGATTGTCTCGAATCGGTTGAGGACTATCTTTTGCCTCGGTTCATAGATGGAAACCCAATTTCCAAATACGAGACTTTGCGGTTTTGATTGTATATCCTATATATGGCGACATAGTGGGATGGGGCGCTCATGCCGCCTATGATTGATACTTATGATTTGAAGTGTTTTATATACTATGCACTTATAATAGTATCAAATGATTTGTTTTAAACGTATCAAGCATTCTTTGGCTGTTATAAGGGAAAACCCTATCCTCGACTGCGTTGCATTGTGTGATGGGACCTGGGTCTTATAACAGCTTCATTTTTCTTTATTAAGCATTGCGCTGTTGGTTTTATGCACTGGTATTCTTGGGAGGAAACCCGTTCCGTGTTATACGGCGTGGTCCCTTGATTTACCTAATGATTTGAAATAAAGATTAATAACTGTTTTAGTTCTCACACCAGTCACATGACTGACCTGGAGTTTATTGTTTTAACCTAAACTCTGGGTGCCCCTATTTTCGACACGGGCAGCTAGTAGTTTTGGTTTTGCAGATTTATATTCACAGGATCCTGGTTTACAGCTGGAACGATATCCGGAAAGCTTTGTATCCGTATATCTCATTCTAGTTGTGTATTGTATTATTTTCCGCTGCTATGTATTTAAATGTAATTTAAATCTCTGATATTTCTGTGTAATATTCATTTATACTCTGTATATTCTTGTAATCTGATGCATTGTTGTAATATACAATGAAATGTTCTTCTGTATGCGTTCTGTTTTGTCGTGTTCTCAAACGATAGGGCGTTTCGAACGGTCTGGGTCGGTTTAGCGACTGGTTCGGACCGAGCGAAGTTCCTTGCCGTCACATTTGGTATCAGAGCTTTGGTTTACAAAGCTCAGAGAACAAGGCACATTAGAACCATACGAAAGAATTCATCAGATATTGGATTAGCAATATCCAATGGAATGACTCGTTAGAGATAGGATCAGTAGTATCCTAGAACGGGTGTGAAGAGTATATTTTTCAAATGAAAACATTTTGTTTTGAAAATTTAAATCAACTATTCGTATTTGATTATTTGTTTATATTGATTTTGGGCAATTCAGTATATAAAGAATTTGCATATACGCCTTGCAAACGTATATTCAAAGTTTTAATATACTGGATAGATATGGAATCACATTCTAGTCGCCCGGAGATGGTACTGATGATTGTCATGACATCATCCGTATTTATATTCGTGTTTCGAATGTGTGATTTTCTATATATTTCCATTGGACTGGTGTGAGAACCAAAATTAGATAGGGCTTATTGTTGTGATTTGGCATCAAAAATCTGATTTTTGTATATGTATCAAAATTATGAATTTGATAATCTAATTCACTAATTGATTGATGTTTGGGTTGTTTGTTTATTTGGTTGCTAAATTTTAACCATTTTGCCTAATTCAACCAAATATTGAATTGTATTGGAATTTGGTCGCATCTACTTGCATATACATGTATATCATTGAACAGGTCATAGCAAGGAGGCTAGAGCCAGAGAATAAAATTTGTTTGCCCGACAAATAGGTACATGTTTACTACATAATTTCCTGTTTTGTTTGGGTGATGATGATTTTGTGAGCCTATTGGCTAGCCGTTTGGCTTTTTCTTTTTCTTTTTGAGATCTGAAGGACCGGGGAAGCTATTTGAAATTCCCCGATGCTCCCGGTGCAGGGGAGGTTATGGCGAAATTTTTCAAAAATTTAGGGTGTTAGCCAAATTTTTGAAATTTTGAAAATTCTCAGAAACTGAAAAGTTGGAGAATGGAAGCCAGATCGAGCGTAGAGTTGAATTATCAAACCACTTTCGACTTTGTTCCTTTTCGGGGACGAAAAGTTTTAAGTGGGGGAGATTGTAACAACCCGGAAAATCTGGGCCAGTTTAAAATTTTTATTTTGGCAATTTTAGCGAATTTAGATTATTTAAAATGAATTATTTTAAATAAAAACGACGAGAAATTTATTTTGAATATAAATCGATCGCATATATTATATACGTCGTCGTTAGAATATAAATAATTATATATAATTATAAATAGAATTGAAAATGGCGCGGTAGTTCGATAATTCGATTTCAAACTTCAATTGAATGTACCGGGTGCAAAACAATCCGGATTTTAGTGAAACAAAAAATAATGGAATCTAATAGTGAATATCTTTCCAACGAATCCGAAAAATCAAGATTTCATATCGGGAAGCAAAAGATATGTCCAGTTGAAAATTCTGAATAGTCGCTATGGAATTCAGGCCCTTAAAAATGGACATTTTGCAAACGACCTCGGATTTCGACGAAACCAGTTTTGTTGGGTCCGCAGTGTCAAGTTATTGCTAGGTTTCAAATTTCGTAATTTTTCGAATCAATATGTGAGCGTGGCAAAGGAAAACGCGTTTGACCAGTTTCAGTTGATTTTAATCGACTGGAAATTGGCCATTTTTCTAACGGTCTCAGAATTCGACGAAACTAGTTTTGTTAGGACCGTATCGTCAATACGAAGCTAGAAAATATTTTTCCGGAATTTTTCTAGTTCGCATGTGACCCCGGTAATTTGAAATGTACGTTTAAAATTCAATATAGTGATTTAAATGAAAATTCAAAAGGAAACCGATTGTAACGATCAAACCAGCTTGCGATACATATCCCATTGTGTTCGGAATGGGGGTTAAACGCTATGGACGACAGGCGGTGGGCCTCGTTTAGGGGTCGTACGTAAAAGGTCAACTCTTTGCTAAATATAATAATTAAATAATAAATAAAAAAAAAAAAAAAGAAAAGAAACTCTTCCCTTCCCTCCTTATCTCCCGCTTGGCCCCCCCTTTTTTTTTATTTCTATTCAGACAAGAGAAAAGAAAAAAAAAAAAAACAACAAAACCTAAATCGCCAGCCCCCCCCCGCGCACGAACTCCGACGAAGCCCCCCTGGAGCGCCGCCGCCCCCCTCAAGACCGCACCACCGATCGAAGACCCAAGCCGCCTCCATCGCTCGAAGCATCGCCTCCCAGTTCGACGCTGAAGCCGCCGCCCTCGAGAAGCCTTGCCGCCGCCGATCTGCGAGAAACCCCCCCCCCCTCGGTACGTTTTCTTTCATTTTATTTTTTTAGTTTATTTTTGTTTTAAATTTTGATTTTAAAACATTTAAGAACTGATTTTGAAAATGATTTTTAAACTGTTTTTATAAAAGAACTTTAAAACTGAATTTTTAAAAGTATTTTAAAACTGAACTGAATTTTCTAAAAGAATAAAACTGCATTTTCTAAAAGAATAAAACTGCATTTTCTAAAAGAATAAAACTGTTTTTGAAATAAAAAAATAGAAAACTGATTTTATAAGCAAATAATAAACTGATTTTAAAAGCATAATAAAAACTGATTTTTATATGAAATTAAAACTGGGTTTTCTTATTAGGGAAAAAAAAGAAAAAAACTGATTTTATTTTGAACTTTAAAATAGGAAAAAGGTTTAATCTTTTAGTAGAAAAAGATTTGAACTTGCACAAATAAAAATCATATTTTTATATGTTGAAAGTCGAAATAAAAATCATATTTTTATATGTTGAAAAATCATATTTTTATATGTTGAAAGCAAAAGTAAAAATCATATTTTTATATATTGAAAGCGAAGTCAAAATCATATTTTTATATATTGAAAGCGAAGTCAAAATCATATTTTTATATATTGAAAGCGAAGTCAAAATTCGATTTTTATATATTGAAAGCGAAGTCAAAATTCGATTTTTATATATTGAATAGCGACGTCAAAATTCAATTTTTATATATTGAATAACATAGTAAAAATTCGATTTTTACGTATGTAGTGAAAGCAGCAACGAAGGTGACAAAGAGGCGAAACGACGAAGACTTCTGCAAATGAAGAGCCGTGGAGCTAGGATAGCTATATGTGAGAATTTCTCACCTTTCAATTTATTTTCTAGTTATATATATATACTAGGATGCAGACGGTGCTTAGTAGCACCCGACACCCGTCCACAGACCATGGACTTGTTTGTTTGGCTGTTTGGTTATTGATTGTGATATTGGTTTGAATGTGGTTTGTGGTGTGGAAAATCGAATCGATAAATTGGTTAGGAGTAGACGTGCGCCGTTATAAGGCGAAGGAGTAAGGCTAGGTTAGACCCTTACTCCAAATTTTGTGGTTTGCAAAATGAAATTGATTTGATTGATGAGTGAATGGCGTGGGCCTTCACTAGACCGGGGATAAGGCTAGGCCTTGTCCCGTTTCTAGTATCGTGCCGTTATGCCGCCGAAATTTTCTAAAATAAGTTAGAAAAATAAAAATAGCATTTTATTTAAAGAATGAATTGAATAGAAATTCATAGGTTGAAATAAAATGTTTTATCGTTAAAAATATAATTTTTAACGTGAAGTGAATAAAATAAATATTCATTTACAAACCAGACGGTTTGTTTATGTACACCTATTTGAATGACATTGATTGGGACGATAAATTTTACACATCGCCTAACTGCACAAATAAAAATCAGTGTTTGATTGTTTGAAACCCCACACGGGTGTTAGGATGAAATTTGAAGTTCACTCATCCTGATTGATTAAACATGTCGATCGATTGATTGACAGGCTGTTATAAGCGTTGAATATCTATATTTGATGCTTATACAGTGTAGTGCACTTTGGTTGATGGTTGATTATTTTCAATGCTATTATATACATGTGTTGTATGAAAATCCATATAATTAATTTTATATGGTAATTGATTGGGCCTCATTCCAGTTTTGAAAAAGAAATATTTGAAAAAGAAATATTCGAAATAGAATATTTGAAAATAAAGGAATATATGAAGCCGTGTTGATTAGATTGACGCCATTTTGACGTGAACGATATTTATATCGATTTTAGAAAACGAATTCAAAATGAATTGAAAACGAATTCAAAATGAATTGAAAACGATTTCGAAATGAATTGAATTGAAAACGAATTCAAAATGAATTGAAAACGATTTCGAAATGAATTGAATTGAAAACGAATTCAAAATGAATTGAAAACGATTCCGAAATGAATTGAATTGAAAACGATTTCGAAATGAATTGAATTGAAAACGATTTCGAAATGAATTGAATTGAAAACGATTTCGAAATGAATTGAATTGAAAACGATTTCGAAATGAATTGAATTGAAAACGATTTCGAAATGAATTGAATTGAAAACGATTTCGAAATGAATTGAATTGAAAACGAATTCGAATTGAATTGAAAGCGAAGTGAAATAAATTCAAATTGAATTGAAATTTGAATTGAATAGAAATGGATTTTAAAACGAATTTATAAAGAAGAATTCAATTTTGATTTGAATTGAAATGGAAGTTGAAAATGTTTTTGAAACGAATTCAAAACTATTTATATAATTCGTTTTAAATAGAAATCGACGATATATATATTATATATATTATATATAATATAATGGCCTGAATAGAACGCGCCGCGCCGCGGCAGTTCGCGAATTTCGACCATTTATTTCAAACGGGCATTACGGGAGATCCGACCGTCGGATTCTCCTAAAACCGGAACCGTTGGGTTCGTATCGAAAAGAGCTTTCTAACGAATGTGAGAAATTTGAAATCTAACGGTTGGATTTGGAGACACGTCCAAATCAAATTCGAAAAAGGTCGCTGTAAGTGCAGTTCGATGGCCATTGATGGAAATCGACTGTACGGGCCTTGATAAAATTATTAAAAATAGTAATAATTTGTGTAAAATCATAAGAAATGATTTGTGAAAGTTTGGGATGAAAAACTCCATATTTGAAAAGATAAAAATAGATTTTTATCGAAATGAACTAGTTTTGAACTAGAATTATAATTCTATTTATTTTTAAATAAATAAATTGAATTTGAAATGGTTTTGAAAATAACCAAAATTTCCAATGATTGCATTGGAGTGGATTTGAATCGAAATTGTCTTCGGAATATTTCGATGATTGGAATTCGTGATTATACAGGTGTTGTTATGGAAATTTGAAAGATATCTATATTTATATCGTTATTTCCAATACGACATTTGTTAGTCGTAGAATTCGATATTGAATATAAGCCGATATATTTTCTATTCAGAGCCTTGTATTGAATATCGAATGTGATTTGGGTTTGTCGTGAATGGTGTCTTCACTAACACTGTTCTTGAACCCAGTTGAGAAAAGATTAAATCTTTTTATTTAGATTTAATGAAGTGTACCAATTAAATGATATTTAATTGGAATTGAATTGGTATTGATTTTTGGGTTTATCGTGAACAGTGTTTTAAATAACACTTGTTCTTTAACCCGATAATTAATCGAATGTGATTTGGGTTTGTCGTGAATGGTGTCTTCACTAACACTGTTCTTGAACCCAGTTGAGAAAAGATTAAATCTTTTTATTTAGATTTAATGAAGTGTACCAATTAAATGATATTTAATTGGAATTGAATTGGTATTGATTTTTGGGTTTATCGTGAACAGTGTTTTAAATAACACTTGTTCTTTAACCCGATAATTAATCGAATGTGATTTGGGTTTGTCGTGAATGGTGTCTTCACTAACACTGTTCTTGAACCCAGTTGAGAAAAGATTAAATCTTTTTATTTAGATTTAATGAAGTGTACCAATTAAATGATATTTAATTGGAATTGAATTGGAATTGATTTTTGGGTTTATCGTGAACAGTGTTTTAAATAACACTTGTTCTTTAACCCGATAATTAATCGAATGTGATTTGGGTTTGTCGTGAATGGTGTCTTCACTAACACTGTTCTTGAACCCAGTTGAGAAAAGATTAAATCTTTTTATTTAGATTTAATGAAGTGTACCAATTAAATGATATTTAATTGGAATTGAATTGGTATTGATTTTTGGGTTTATCGTGAACAGTGTTTTTAAATAACACTTGTTCTTTAACCCGATAATTAATGGAATGAGATTTTGGGTTTATCGTGGATCGTGTTTTAAATGACACTGATTCTTTAACCCAGATAATGATTAAAACTAAGTGGAGTTTTAATGAATCTTTAATTAGATTGAAAAGATCGAGAATGGAGTATCACCAGTTTTGCTCCAGGCGATAGTTAAATCTTTAATTAGATTTGAATGTGAAATTTAGAAACTAACTGGCGGTTAGCCAAGCAGAATGGTTTTCTGGATATTGATCTGATGTTGGTTTCGGCCTTCGGGGTTAATATTTGGGGAGTTATTCTCTTGATTAATTTACGGTTAGTGACTAATGAATTGGAATGAGGCGTATGTTGTGTTTGTGTAACACTTACTTAAAATATACGCGAGTTATTCGGAAAGACCGGGTTTATCCCATTCTGAATAACTGATACGACGATAAGTCGAAGATGAAGACGATGGTCGAAGACCGGAAGTCTTCACGTCGTTTGGGTGATAACTGATGATCTTGATTGGGCTGTACACCCAAGAAGATGGAAACAGTTAGTGATCGTCCAGACGTACTTGGAGATCGATGGATATGCGGGGTACTAGGTGCCTCCGGTTTCGTTCAGACCCAGAACGGACTTGTAAATGGACTGTGTGTCTGACATCGGATTTCATTCTGTGTGACTGATATCGGTTGCATAGGATGGTTTGCCTGTGTGGCATGCTAAGATGCAAATGATCAAGGCTTCTGTTGAAAAGCAAAGTCTTGTGGTGATGATCAAAGCACGGCCTTTGTGGCGTAGCTTTGTGTAACGTTTACCTCGCGTGTTTCACACCAGGTATGAACCAAAAACGGGAGACGGACCTCAGGGAGGACTTGCGTTTCTTTCTAGCTAGAAGTGGCGTCAGTGGTTTTACACGCCCTGACGAGTTTGACTTATGTGGTTGTTGCTGTTGCGAGGCGCCTCGGTTATATCGGTTTCGGCCGAATGCATTCTGGTCGGCTGACGGACCAGACTTACACCCCATAGGGTGGGGAGACGTATTGTTCAGGCATAATAATCCACTCCGTGTGGACCGGCCCTGACGATCCAAGGCTTGCCTGCGCGCTTGCCTGAGACATGGGCTAGATTGTCTCGAATCGGTTGAGGACTATCTTTTGCCTCGGTTCATAGATGGAAACCCAATTTCCAAATACGAGACTTTGCGGTTTTGATTGTATATCCTATATATGGCGACATAGTGGGATGGGGCGCTCATGCCGCCTATGATTGATACTTATGATTTGAAGTGTTTTATATACTATGCACTTATAATAGTATCAAATGATTTGTTTTAAACGTATCAAGCATTCTTTGGCTGTTATAAGGGAAAACCCTATCCTCGACTGCGTTGCATTGTGTGATGGGACCTGGGTCTTATAACAGCTTCATTTTTCTTTATTAAGCATTGCGCTGTTGGTTTTATGCACTGGTATTCTTGGGAGGAAACCCGTTCCGTGTTATACGGCGTGGTCCCTTGATTTACCTAATGATTTGAAATAAAGATTAATAACTGTTTTAGTTCTCACACCAGTCACATGACTGACCTGGAGTTTATTGTTTTAACCTAAACTCTGGGTGCCCCTATTTTCGACACGGGCAGCTAGTAGTTTTGGTTTTGCAGATTTATATTCACAGGATCCTGGTTTACAGCTGGAACGATATCCGGAAAGCTTTGTATCCGTATATCTCATTCTAGTTGTGTATTGTATTATTTTCCGCTGCTATGTATTTAAATGTAATTTAAATCTCTGATATTTCTGTGTAATATTCATTTATACTCTGTATATTCTTGTAATCTGATGCATTGTTGTAATATACAATGAAATGTTCTTCTGTATGCGTTCTGTTTTGTCGTGTTCTCAAACGATAGGGCGTTTCGAACGGTCTGGGTCGGTTTAGCGACTGGTTCGGACCGAGCGAAGTTCCTTGCCGTCACATGACAAATGGACAAGGTTAAGTTAAAACATGAAGGGACAATACATAACCATTAGAACATGTGAATTAAACAGATGTTAGGGTTAAGTTAACTAAGAGAACACTTAACCGTTATAACATGTTAGCTAAACAGATGGGCAGGGTTAAGTTAAAAGGAACACTTAACCAATACAAGATGAAGGGTTGGGGTTAAGTAATAAGAAATACTTAACCAATATAACTTGATTTGTGGTAGGGTTAAGTCAACATGAACTACTGATAACACTTAAACAGTTTAACATGACAAATGAATGGGTTAAGTTAACTTGAACTGACTGATGATACTTAACCAATCCAACATAATGAGAAAGAGAACTAAGTATTAAACCTTAGTTAAAAGGACTCAGTAGTAAACCTTAGTTAAGAAAACGATGATTCAGGAAACTAAGTGGTAAACCTTAGTTAGGAGAACTAAGTAGTAATCCTTAGTGGAACACAAAAAGGAGCGAACATCCATCTGATCTTAAAGAAGACTCCAACGAACTAGGTGATGAAGCACGCGGCTTCAAAGGGGACGTAAGGGTACTCTTGGTATCCCTCTGTGAGGCTGCAAATGATCCTCTTGGGCTTACAGAGGTTAAGGTCTACGTTAGAAGAACCAAGGGTATACCTTGGTTGCAATATAAGGCAACCTAAAGACTAGGATGGACCAACGTAATTCGGCGAGACCAGTAGCCCTGTGATAGCAACTCGTCGTCTACCTACCATCTTGAGTCAATCGAGATACGTGAAGCGGAAAGGCGGAGAACACCAAAAGACCATATACTTGCTATCTAGATATGGTTGCGGATGGCCATAGTTAGTGGGGCATCGGGGGGACTGCGTATAGTTCTCATTTTTCAAGGTGTGCCTTTCATTAGTTGAGGGAGGGGTCAAGTGGGACCATAGCCACTGGAAAAACAGACCTTAGCATCTGCATCGGCAGATATCTGAAAGCTACCGACCGAGTTCCGTATTTCTTGATTTTCCCTGCCACGAGACTCGGGTCGCACATATAGAGGAAATGTGCATCTAGACAGCGATAACGATTCGCGACACATACGTGGGAAAAGTCTAGGAACATATACCGCTCTAGGTAGTGTGTCCTAGACTAGGGGCATCGTTCGATAGGTAGCACAATCCCTAGTTGGACCTAGATTGCATAAACCCTGAACCTGAGAAGTAGTCAATAGGTAGCATAAACTCTAGTTGGACCTAGGTCGCGTAAACCCTGGTTGAATCTAGGAAGCGCTCGATAGAAAACCCTAGATTATATCTAGGTAATAAATAATAGATGTACGCCTGAAGGCAACCACAATTACAGGGATTGGGAGCACGTTATCATTTTATAAAGATTATTAGTTGGGTCACTAGTTAGGTGGTACAGAGATATAGAAACCAGAATAACAAGGTAATCGTGAAGCAGAGAAAGTATGGAAGCATATTCAGTTTATCAGTATATTCAGCTTGTCGGTAGATCCAGTTTATCAGTACATTCAGTTTTATCTTGCCTTAGCATATCTTGCGTTATCTTGTTAGCCCTATCATCATGGTATTGTCTTGTATTCAGTTAATCCATGTCATGTTTTTTTACTTGTTCACATGCTGAAAGTTACTGAACTTACCAGACTTTATGTCTGACTCTGTTTTCTTTCGCTTTCTTGTCTTCCGTCCCCCTCCCCCCCCCCCCCTAGGTCCGCAGGGATGGAACGTTACTACTTAGCTCAGTTTTCTTTCCAAGCTTGAAGATTAATCGAAGTTTTTCTTGGATTCTCTTTTCCATTGCTATGGCAGGCTCATACTACATTGGGGAATATAAATGCTAATTTATGCTTCTTTATTTTGTAAGACAGATATTCTGGTATTGGAAAACAATTGTTGTACAAACTATTTTATCAATAAAGTAAAGTTCTATTTTCTGCTGTTTTAGTTTTGTCTGTCATGTAATTTATCTGTATCTTTTATGTATAACTCTACACTGAAGTTAAGGCATTCCCTTTGTGAGTGACCTTAGGTCCTTAACGGAGGTGGGGTGTTACACGTGGTATCAGAGCTGAAGGTTACCGGATCAGATAAAAGATTTGAATAATTATTTTCAACGGTTTTAAAAGAAGCATTTTCAAAAGAAATGTTTTGTTTTAAAGGCATATTCCCCAATAGCCATACGCATTATCTTTTGATCCTATGTTTGAATCCTTGTTTCCTTCCTTCTTGAGTCTCCGGGGCTCCTGGCTTTCTGGGAGGTAACCTCATCGCGACATGGTTTCGTAGGCTTGGTGAGACTATGCCACCTGCCAAAGGGAAAAGAAGTGCCCAACTTCCATCAATAGCCGTAGTAGTTTCACCTGCAGCTGATTTTCTTTCAAGGTTTGTAGGGTTTTCCGTGCAATGGAGGCATCTTTCGAGAGACTTGTCAACATGATTACACAAAGATGGTAAAAATGAGAATGGGGAAGTTTTTCCTGGATATGGACTTGGCTCACGAAGGAGGAAAGAGTAGTAAGACACGAAGACAAGAGGAGGTATCATTATGGTATAACGACAAGGGCAAGGACGAGGGACAGGATTTTCAGAAGGGAGAGTGCATGCTTCCACCACCAGAATACCTGAGAGAGAGATAGTAAAAGTCTCTGTTGGAAAAGTTTAGCTTTTCGTTTTGATCAACCAGTTAGTACTCTTTTGATCTTAGCGCTTCACATTTGTTCATATCTACTTCCATATTTGAGTCTCTACACCTTAGTACTTGTATAGTAGAAGATCCCATTAGTGTCTCAAATCCAATTGGTGGTTCGGCCCGTTTACCTTTGGTTTGTAAGGATTTGAGAATAACTATATTAAGTGTTGAGTTTAAGCATAATGCTTATGTTTTTGGTTCCATGAGCTATGAGTTGATTCTAGGCATGGGTTGGTTGGCTAGTAATTCTGAAAGGAGGGTAGTTAGACTTTTGACTTGCCTTGGAAATACCCTCGAGATTCCGTGTAAAGAATCAGTTAGGCTTAGCTAGCTAGAATCGCTTAATGCATTTATCGACGATTTGCAATTCGTTAGGGTAGTCCGTGAGTACGCAGATGTTTTTGATTAGGTTAGGAGTTTACCCCTAAAACGCGGGATAGACTTCCGCATGTATCCAGTGACAATGAAAAGTCGGCTATCCGATCAACGACAGTTTTGGAAATGGAGGTCAAGAAGCTTCGCAATCGTGAAGATTAATTAGATAAGGTACAGAATAGTGAAGCTTAAGAAGATGCGACTTAGAAGACTGAAGACTATATACACGCATACTACCCTTTTTCTTAAGGGTACATCCTTGATCTCTTTTTCTAGGAATTTTATACATACTTTCTAGCTTTTAAGGTATATCGTCTAGGGCGTATCATCGATCCTTAGGTAGGAGCCAATGGATGTAAACATGTATTTGAAACATTTTATGATTGATGGTTGCAAATAGTTGCTCGTGGACGCATATACACACCATAAGCGGTAGAACGACTCAGTCACTTTCATATTACATTCGCATATATATATTTGCTTAACGGGTTTAACTTGATATGTTATCATTGGATGTTGCATATGGATGAATGGCTATGCATACATGTAGTATTTACATAACTAGGGATGCTTGCTGTAACAACCCGAAAATCTGAACCAGTTTGAAAATTTTATTTTAAGGAATTTAGCTGAAAAATTAGTTCGGATTTAAAATTTCCAATTTTAAATTATTTATAAACAGTTAAAAATAAGGATTTACATCGTGTGACAAATTAACATTTTTGTTTAATGTTAAAAAAATAACACTTTAGGATAACATTAACATTTTTAATGTTAATATTAAAAGGTAATTTAACCATAGGATTGGGTTACATTATTATTTTTTTATGTAAATTAAAAAGCAATTTAACATAGGATGAGATTACATTATTTTTAATGTAGATTAAAAGGTAATTTAACCGTGGGATGGGTTTACATCATTTTTGGTGTAAATTAAATATAATATTAACTGTAGGAAAATTCACATTTTTATTAACGTGAATAAATAGACATTTTCACCGAATGTACATTTTACATATTTTTCATGTAATTAAATAGTAATTACAACGTAGGATGATTTTACATTATTTTGATGTAATATAAAAGGAATTTCATCGTAAGATTAGTTAGCATTATTTTTAATGTTAATATAAAAGTAATTTCACCGCATGAACAATTAACATTATTTTTAATGTTAATAATAGTAATTTCACCGTATGACCATTAACATTATTTTTAAGGTTAATAATATTAAAGAGAATTGACCGTAGGAATGTTACATTATTTTATAATGTATATTAAAAGAAGAATTGCACCGTAGAATGAGAATAACATTATTTTTAATGTTAATATTAAAAAGAGTGTAACCATAGGATTAATATACATTAATTTTAATGTAGATTAAAAGAAGGTTAATCGTAGGATAAGTTACATTATTTTTAATGTAAATTAAAATGTAATTTAACCGTAGGAGTTAACATTTATTTTAAATGTTAATATTAAAAAGAATTTACATCGTATGAAGTTAACATTATTTTTGATGTAAATATATAAGAATGCGACATGTAAATGCAAGCTTACATTATATTCAATGTAAATAAATAAGAACGTGATATGTAATGAAAGAATATGTTTTATTTAATATAAATAAAAATAGGATTCTGAGAATGCGTCGTTAAATAAGGAGTTTAATTATTTTAAATAATTAGAACAAGAATTAGCCGTTATAAAATAATATAACGACATGAAATAGTTTTCCAAAACTATAAGTATGCGAGGTTGTTTGGGAAGTCCGAGATACTCTCATCCCAAATTAAACCAAACGACGTTAAAGAATTGAAGTATGAGACGACGTATGAAGACCGTAAATCTTCCCTCGAATGGACAGCGATCGAGATCCTGAATTGACTTGCTCCCAATTCAAGGGTCAAGGTCATTGCCCAGACGTACGTGTTGATTTCACGGCTTTGACTTTCGCTCAGACCCAGAGCATAAGTTTAAATGGATTGTGTGTCTGACATCGTACCCCGTTAAATATCATGTTGTTGATTTTCTATTAATATATAAATGTTGGTGGTGGAGGATTTATTCTCTACTTAACACCCGTTTATATATTGACGGACGATCGATGGCACGGTATGGAGTGACAGTGTGGCATACTAAGATGCAATGATCAAGGTTTCTTGTTGAAAAGCAGAACCTTGTGGTGACGATCAAAGCACCGCTTGAATAAGCAGAGCTTTGTGTATTACGTAACTTCACGAGCCTCACAAACCAGTAGAGTCTAAAACGGGAGAAGGGAACGCAGGGAGAGCAGCACGTTTCTTTCTAGCTAGAAGTGGTGTTTGGGTTTTAACACGGCCTGACAATTTACTTATGTGGATGATGGAATAAGGCGCCTCGGATAGGTCCTATAGGATCGGGAAACGTGTGTTCAGGTATAACTAATCCGCTAAGCTGTATTTGCGGACCGGCCCTACAACTATCCAAGGGTTCTCCGCGGGGAATCCTGAGACACTAGCTAGAGTGCTCGAATCGGTAAGGAGCTCCTCTCTAGCCTTGACTCATGATGGAAACCAAAAATCCAAATACGAACCGTCGAATTTGATTGTATTATTAGTACAGAGGCATAATATATGGGTACCTATGCTTCCTATGATTGATACATTTATGATTGAAACATTTTCATATACATTAATGATAATATTAGATTCGTATTTGCTGTATTTGGCATGTTTAATCATCATAAGGTAAAACCCTATCCTCTGGTGTGCGTTGCATTGTGTGATGGGACTTGGGTCTTATGGTGATTCCATTTTTCCAAAAACATTGCGTTATTTACGATGTATTTAATTATTTGTTATGACACTTTAAATTATGCACGACAATCCATTAGAGTGAACCCGTTCCGCGTTAGCGGCGTGGTCTTTGGATTTGCCTTATTAATATTAGTTAAGTTAGTTAAGAATTCTCACACCAGTCCCACGACTGACCCATAGTTTGTTTCACCTTTTTGCAAACTTGGGTGCCCTCTTTTCCATACGGGCAGCCAAGTAAACAGGTTCATTCTTTGCTTGGAGTCTTTTCTTTGGAGCTGCTTATTCTCTCTCTTGGATTTGCTTTTGTGGAGAGGTGATGACTTGGAGCTTCGAAGACATCTATCTTTTATTTCTATTGCATCTTTTCTTTTTATTTCAGACATCAGACTTGTTTCATTTCATGTTGTTATTTCGGAGTTGGAACTTATTTCACTTTTGCAAACTTGATGTAATGACTTAGAATTCTGTAACTGTGGATTTTCTATGGCTGATGACATTGTATTTCCGCTGCTATGATGTTGTTATTCCATGAGTTTCCCATGCTATGTTATATTCGTGATTTGTATTATTGTATATATGTTGTATTCCAAATGATTACTCCTACTTTCATATCGTGGAAGTTTGGGGTCATCACACTTGCATACATGATTGGATGCATGGCACTGACAAAATTCGCATTAATGAGGTCAACTGAATCAGTAGACCGCCTGATTTTGCATTAGATAAAAGCATATACACACACTATGCATAGGAACATGAAAGCATTAGAAATCTTTTTAAGGACAATGAATGCCTATGATTGAATGGTTGAGTAGATGGGTGATTGGATGGTAGGATACATTCTTCCTAACTTGAAGATTTCGGGGACGAAATCCTTTTAAGAGGGGGAGAATGTAACACCCCGTAATTGTGTAACATTAAGTTTCGCAAATTAAGGTATAATTAATTTTTAGAAGAAGAATTAAGGGAAACGGGTCACGCCATTGCGTTCATCTCGGAATTTTGCTTGAGATAGAGTCCGAGTTTGCGTAAATCGGACTCCGTATGAAGAAGTTATGGTCTTCGGAAGTTTCAGAATTCAATTTAAAATTCGAACAGCCCGAAATAAATTCAAAATTCGAAATCTGAGTCAGAATTGGGCTGGGCGGGAAAATTCCCGCCCAGGACCCAGGTCGACCAGGGGGTCGACCTAGTCAGGTCTTGGTCGGCGTGGTCAGTTTTTGGATGATTTTCTGACTGTGTTTTGTCATTAGGGCTTGCGTGGCGCTTCCTGATTGGCTCCTCTTGTAATTTATGGTCTGGATTAGTTCTATGATGATCTAAGGGCTCTAAAACACTCTCTACACCTATAAAAGAATGCCTAGACCTAAGGTTTCTTCACACAAATTCTCTTAGGCATCTACATGCTGCTTCTCTTTATTCTAACCTCCACCATTAAAATAAATCTAATTCTCCACTAAAATAAGTTATAGTTCTTCTTCAAATTGGAGATTCAAATCAAGATTAAAGCTTTAAGAAAAGAATCAAAGGCTAATTCAATGGTTGCGAGCAACATCAATCAAATCATAGCAAATCACCAACGCTATCTGATTATCCTTTTCTGAAACCGATCAATGTAAGTCGGTTACTTTTTAGATTTGAACGTCTAGATCTATTTGTGGCATGTAAATAAATGGATATAAGAATATGCCTGATCCTCTCATTTGAATTTGTGCTTGTATATGCCTTTGGATCTAATTAAGAACTATTGTGATTAATTACCGATGAGACTGTGCCTATGCCTATGACGTAGAAACTATTGTTAATGGCCTAAGACTATGACTGTGAACATAAGACTATGCCTATGCCTATGACTATGAACATAAGACTATTGCCTATGACTATGACAAGGACAATTGTGGCTAATCACCTATGACTTTGACTATGAGATTATTGCCTATGATTATGAACATAAGACTATTGTCTATGACCATGACTTTGAAATTATTACAGTTAATTGCCTATGACTATTTAGGGTAATTGCCCAGGACTATTTTGGTTAATTATCCACGACTATTGTGGTTAATCGCCTATGATTCATAACTATGAGGTTTCTACCTATGACCATGACCATGACTATGACTATTGTGGTTAATTGCCTAAGACTATTATGGTTAATTGTTTATGCCCATAACACTATAGTTACAAACCATGTTGTACACCGAACTGGCATTTTGTTGGATCTCATACCTAAGGTGTGACTTGCTTAGTTTATTCCTATTCGCTATTATGTACACCAAAACCATTGGATCCATTATCCTTGTATTTAGGCTCGCTTTTGCATGCCTATTCTTTTATGTCAATTCTCATGTTTACCCTCTATTCCCTTTTTAGTTTCATTCCATGAGTATTTAGAAAACTTGTGAAATCATGGTATACGTACGTTATGAATGCGGGGTTATTTGGGTATAACATGAAATCTATATTATTTGGTATAATTTAGAGCATGTATTATAACATGACTATTAGATGCAAATTGGGGTAATTTGACGTGAATTATAGAAAATGTAATTTGATATATTGAATCTAGTATTGGCAACTAAACTAAGCTTTAGGCATAAATTGTAAACTAGAGTATCAAATCTAGTTTTGACATGAACTGTAAATGGGAATACTAGATCTAAATTGGCATAAAACTGCAGGTTGGGTTAAATGATAGGTAAATCAAGATTTGGGCCTTGAATATAGGTATGTCAGTGGGCATGACATATGAATATGATATAGGCCAAATTTGTTTAAAAGAGTTGTTAGCAATTTACATATAGACAAAAAGGATAAATTTGTAAATCTAGGAAATACAATTACGCCTAACCCGAGGTTAGATTGAGTTGCGGTATAAGACTGCCCGGAGCCGCCCAGCAAATCCAGCAACCGTAACAATACCTATCTAATGTGGGTCGTTATAGCATTGAGCCCAAAAGGACCCGAGGTTAGACTGAGTTGCGGTGTAAATCTGCCCGGAACCGACCGGCACATCTAGTGACCGCAACAATATCTGTCTAATATGAGTGGTTGGTGCTTTAAATGAATAATTTAAAGCTAAGAAACGGTTAAGCTATAATGGGAGGGTTAAGTCCATAGGAACACTTAATCAACTTAACATGTTAACAAGACAAGACCAGTAAGGGTTAAATAATAGTTATAACATGTTAACTAGACTAGAAGGTGGGGTTAAGTAATACACTTAGCCAATTTAACATGTTAACTAGACTAGAAGGTGGAGTTAAGTAAACTGAGAACACTTAACCATCATAGTGTGACAAATGAACAAGGTTAAGTTAAAACATGAAGGGACAATACTTAACCATTAGAACATGTGAATTAAACAGATGTTATGGTTAAGTTAACTAAGAGAACACTTAACCGTTATAACAAGTTAGTTAAACAGATGGGCAGGGTTAAGTTAAAAGGAACACTTAACCAATACAAGATGAAGGGGTGGGGTTAAATAATAAGAAATACTTAACCAATATAACTTGATTTGTGGTAGGGTTAAGTCAACATGAACTACTGATAACACTTAACCAGCTTAACATGACAAATGAATGGGTTAAGTTAACTTGAATTGACTTATGATACTTAACCAATCCAACATAACGAGAAAGAGAACTAAGTAGTAAACCTTAGTTAAAAGGACTCAGTAGTAAACCTTTGTTAAGAAAATGACGATTCAGGAAACTAAGTGGTAAACCTTAGTTAGGAGAACTAAGTAGTAATCCTCAGTGGAACACAAAAAGGAGTGAACGTCCATCTGATCTTAAAGAAGACTCCAACGAACTAGGTGACGAAGCGCACGGCTTCAAAGGGGACGTGAGGATACTCTTGGTATCCCTCTGTGAGGCTGCAGATGATCCTCCTGGGCTCACAGAGGTTAAGGTCTGCATTAGACAAACCAAGGGTATGCCTTGGTTGCAATATAAGGCAACTAAAGACTAGGATGGACCAGCGTGATTCGACGAGACCAGTAGCCCTGTGATAGCAGCTCGTCGTCTACCTACCATCTTGAGTCAATCGAGATACGTGAAGCGGAAAGGTGGAGAACTACAAAAGACCATATACTTGCTATCTAGTTATGGTTGCGGATGGCCATAGGTTAGTAGGGCATAGGGGGGCCTGCGTATAGTTCTCATTTTCCAAGCTGTGCCTTTCATTAGTTGAGGGAGGGGTCAAGTGGGACCATAACCACTGGAAAAACAGACCTTAGCATCTGCATCGGCAGATATCTGAAAGCTCCCGACCGAGTTCCGTGTTTCTTGATTTTCCCTGCCACGAGACTCAGGTCGCACATATAGAGAACATGTGCATCTAAACAACGATAACGATTCGCGACACATATATGGGAAAAGCCTAGGAACATATACCGCTCTAGGTAGTGTGTCCTTAACTAGGGGGCATCGTTCGATAGGTAGCATAATCTCTAGTTGGACCTAGGTTGCATAAACCCTGAACCTGAGAAGCAGTCAATAGGTAGCATAAACCATAGTTGGACCTAGGTCACGTAAACCCTGGTTGAATCTAGGAAGCGCTCGATAGAAAACCCTAGATTAGATCTAGGTAATAAATAATAGATGTACGCCTGAAGGCAACCACAATTACAGGGATTGGGAGCACGTTATCATTTTATAAAGATTACTAGTTGGGTCACTAGTTAGGTGGTGCAGAGATATAGAAACTAGAATAACAGGGTAATCACGAAACAAAGAAAGTATGGAAGCATATTCAGTTTATCAGTATATTCAGCTTGTCAGTAGATCCAGTTTATCAGTACATTCAGATTTATCTTGCCTTAGCATATCTTGCGTTATCTTGTTAGCCCTATCATCGTGGTATTGTCTTGTATTCAGTTAATCCATGTCATGTTGTTTTTACTTGTTCACATGCTGAAAGTTACTGAACTTACCAGACTTTATGTCTGACTATGTTTTCTTTCGCTTTCTTGTATTCCGTTCCCCCCCCCTCCCAAGGTCCGCAGGGAGGGAACGTTACTACTTAGCTCAGTTTTCTTTCCAAGCTTGAAGATTAGTCGAAGTTTTTCTTGGATTCTCTTTTCCATTGCTATGGCAGGCTCATACTACATTGGGGAATATAAATGCTATTTTATGCTTCTTTATTTTGTAAGACGGATATTCTGGAATTGGAAAACAATTGTTGTACAAACTATTTTATCAATAAAGTAAAGTTCTATTTTCCGCTGTTTTAATTTTGTCTGTCTTGTAGTTTATATGTATCTTTTACCTATAACTCTCCACTAAAGTTAAGGCATTCCCTTTGTGAGTGACCTTAATGGATGTGGGGTATTACACGGATGCTGGATTTGTCGGCCGATTCCGAGCAGACTTCTACCATAAGTTGAACTTAACCTCGTGTTTTAGCATCGTATATGTATGTTTACGCACCAGGCCCCTCACATTAAATTAATCACTTGTGGATGCTGGATTTGTCGGGCGGTTCTGGGCAAACTTCTACCACAAGTTGAATTTAACCTCGTGCCTAAGTGCGGTTACTGTTGTCTATTTACTGTAAATTTAGTCATATTCATTCTTCCAAGTTTTAATGTAATTCTTATTTACAATCTTTTGGCATAATAATATTCTTAAACAAATATTCATGTTCATTGTAAATTTCATAATTACAGCATTCATAGAAAATTCCCAATTCAGACAGGTGATTTATGGAAATATGCTTTATATAGCAAAAATGTTCTCATTTAGGTTTCGGGATTAAAGTACTACAGACGTTCCATCATTTATACGAAGGTTACAATTCATTTTCAATTACAATAGTACCAATTTCAACATATTTCAGTAGGTTAAACATTTCAACAAATTAATCATTTCAGCAGGTTAAACATTTCAGCAAATTAATCATTTCTGCAGGTTAAACATTTCACAGATTTATTATACAATTTAACGGGGAATGCCAAACAATAGATATACCATTATCAGAAAGGTATAACTTAAATCCACTCACCTAATAGCTTTCCAATTCATGAATCTGGTCGAGACCTAGCATTCCATGACTCTCCTAACTGAATCTAGAATCTAAATAACCATGGATTCACAATTCTCAAACTAAAAAAATGGGGAAAAAGAAGAGAATTCTAAATTAATCAGATCCAAGAATTTACCTCACTTCGATCAGAACTCTAAACACCCATTTGTAAATATACATTCTTTTCCTCCAGATCTTGAATCCGAGTTTCCTAAGACTAAATATTATATTTTCTGAAGAGATTTAAGGAGGAAGAAGAATGGCAAGGTCTAGACAGCCTCTCAGAAAATATGAGATTTAGGCTAGGCTCTGCTAGCTTATTTATAGGTATTCAAGAAAGTGGATATGATCTTGTACACACAGCGCTGAGTCTACAACGAATGTGGTTTGAAAAACAGTCCAGATTCGCCGAATGAACCTGCCCGGATCCGGGGTGGGTCGACCCACCTACCCCTTGGGTCGACCCAATCCCCTTGAGTCAACCCGTAGGTCGACCCAGACACAGCTTGAGTCAACCCATATGGGTCCATGTGCGGATTGTCTTCAGTTTGAATTTTTGATATATTGTGAACATTATATTTACATATAAACCCCTTATATGTATACAAAACTTTCAATGTCCATTTTACACGCATATATATATATATATACGCGCAACTTTTATTTCATTTTCAAAATTCAAATGATGTTATGCCGTCATTTAATTCTTACCTATTTTCATTGATTGTAGGTTTTATTTTGAATTTATCTTCTATGTATATATATATATATATATATATATATATATATGCATATGCACATATAGATGCATGTATACATATACTTTTGTACTTCCTTATATGTATAATTTTCCTTATATGTGTGTTTATACATATTTTCCATTTAGAACATGTATTATTTTAGCCTTTTCTCTAAAATAAAATATGGCGCCCGTGGGAATCGAACTTGCACCACTCTCTTGGAAGTCACATGCTCTTACCAACTAGGATACATAGGCTTTTGCAAGGCTAAAAACAATGGTTGTCATTGTTCTTTTCTTGTACCTCCTTTTCATGTTTGTTGTAATATTTCATTTAAAGGTGTCTCTTTCATCTTAAATCTGTTTTCTACAATCCATAAGTCTAAATTGACCAAAAAATTGCCACGGACGCAGTGACGCTAATCCCGTGACCAAATTCTGGAAGCTCTTCAAATTTTATTTATTTTTATTTTACTTAATTAAAAATGTGGGGTGTTACATTATTTATTAGGTTGCTTGGGTTAATAGCACTCAAGGCTTTACACACACGTCATACCCATCTACCTCCCAGTAGATTAACCTAATATAACATATATGTAGCTACCCCAATATCAAGGTACCTCTCATGGTACCCTTCTCGCACAATATCCACCGTCACGCCACGGAAGCGTCTGCCACTCTCATCCTACGCCGGAGCGACATTTGAATCTCTATAAAACTACGCCACATTACGCACAGAACCACCATCACTATGTTGCATCAGCGTACGGACTACCATATCCAATCTCCTTGGTTGAATCTAGTCTCGAGAGTAATGCCCTAGCGTTTACGATACACCACTCGGTGCGGTGTGCATGTATCCGGACCCTCACACGTACGTACTGTCTATTATACCCCGAGTTCCGTAATAGGGATGTATCTGAATGCACAGAACTCAGTCGGGAGCTTTTTCATATTTGTATTTGTCTAGTAAAGAGGCCTAAAGTTCAGATATCTAAATTATGGCCATCATTTCTATGGTGTTTATAGTCCGACCTCGACCCCTCCCTCAACTAGTGAATGACTACATCAAGACCTAAGTGATGTGCCCCTAGCAACCAATTTACATCCAAATTGGTGTGTCCCGCTACAAACGTCTCGATAGTGAAAGATTGATGGTATCTTGGTTTAGCTCTAGTCTTTCCGCATCAACACTGACCGTCGAAAATAGGTACCCGAAGACTACTATCCTGTATTGGTCGTGACCCAACCTATTTGTAAGCAAAATCGTCGAATCACATACGTTATCCTATAGCCTTATCATTGCCAAACTACTGTTGCAGTCAAGGAAGTATACTCACTGGGTGGTTTCGCACAGACCCAACCTCTGCGGGTACAGCCTGAGCGCTGCCACTGCATAGAGGACCACCATGGAGTACCCTGCCACATCCTTCAGAAGACACGTGCTTCCTTCCAGTCCCATAGAGCCAACAAGAAAGATATCATCAGGATAATCAGATGGACGTGCTCCTCTCGTGTCTCCAAACACCAGGATGATGTAGCCCATTGGGTTCTTCATCTTCAAATGTATAGACTAGTCCAAGCGCATCATACTGACGTGTTATTAGACCCTATGTCTAAACGTTTAATTACATGCGTACTCTACCTCATCTGATTTCCAGTTAACTTGGTTATTTCCAATTATATTAACTTTTTATTCAAGTTACCAAGTTCTCTCCGAGCCCCTTATATCTCTAAGGAATATATCCCTTTCGCTTGTTAATTTTAGTTATATAACTTAACTATTTAGGTTCATTAATAAGGCCATAACATGTTATTCTCTAGATTGTAATTCAAGGTCTGAAATCTATAATCTTCTTTCATTATTATCCTGTCATCCATTGTCCAATTTCAAGTTTACAGGTTACAATAACATATTCAACTTAATGTATAATTAAGTATATCTTATCTCAATCAGCAAACTTCATGTTAACATGTTACGTAATATATATCATTAATTACAACTCATTTCATTTCACTGTTATCTCAGGTTACCAGATTCATTAGCATACAATTGTTTGCTTACTTCTTTCTATTCTATGCCGCCTGAGCTGACTTCTGCTTATTATTAATTTCTTTTATTAGACTTCATAATTCTCTTTTAAGAGTTTATCAATAATAAGCCTACTTCATTCTTTCATTAACCATGACTTGGTTTAATACAACCTCTTGTTGTTATTTACTTATTTACTTAGTTCTCTTAACTAAGGTTTATCAATAAGTTTCGTTCCATTTATTATAACCTATATTATAATTTCCACTTGTCCCTAGGACAAGCTTACCTATTATCTTCCATTCTTTCATTTATATTTAATCATAATAGGTTATTATCATTCCCCTTTCATTCCAATTCTTATATTGTCAGTCCAGCTAGTATTGTCTACTTATTAACTTAGTTTTCTTAACTAAGGTTTATTAATAAGTTTTTTCTCTTTTTATTAACTATAGCACATGTTATAATTCCACTTGTCCATAGGACAAACCTACCTATTATACAACATTCTCATTAATGTAATTAATTATAATAGGTTATATTCCTCGTTATCCGCATTTTCTTTGGTTCTTTACATTGACCAACTTTTATTGTTCTGACATTTATCTCTTTACTGTCTAGTGATTTTTCACACACTCCATTTATGTTCGTATATATATATATATATATATATATATATATATATGTGTGTGTGTGTGTGTGTGTGTGTGTATGTGTGTGTGTGTAGGCACCAGACCCCTCACATTAAGTTGACTACTTATGGATGTTGGATCTGTCGGGCGGTTCCAGGCAGGCTTCTACCAGAAGTTGAACTTAACCTCGTGTCTTAGTGCTGTTATAATTTCCTAATTATTGTAAATTTTCAATATAATTATCTATTCTTTCTAATTATTCCAAATTTCACTGTAATTCTATTTACAACCTTTTGACATAATAATATTCTTAAGCACTTATTCATGTTTATCGTAAATTCCATAATTACAGCATTTACAGTGAATTCCAATTCAGATAGATGATTAATGGAAACAAGTCTTATACAATAGAAGTGTTCTCAGCAGATTTAATCTCAATTACCATAATTATTCGCAATTTCACTGTAACTTGACTTACAATCTCCAATTAACAGGTTATTAGAACAGAACTATATACAACATTAATCCTTTCCACATATTCTAACAGGTTTTATAGTCAATTTCCGCAATTATCAATTGTTCAACAGACTAAATATAACAAGGAATACAAATGATAAACATACCGTTATTTAAAATGGTATAATTTAGATCCACTCACCTAACAGCCTTCCAATCCATGAATCTGATCCAGATTTGTTGTCTCGTGGCATCTCTAACTGAATCTATTATCAAAACAACCACGAACTCACAAATCTGATGCTAAAAGAAGAGGAAAAGAGAAAGAAACCTATATAAACCAGATTCAAAGACTTAGCTTACGCTGATCAAAATTCTGAACACCCATTTGTGTGTGTGTGTGCATATATATATATATATATATATATATATATTCTTTTCCTTTAAATCTTGAATCAGAATTTTCTAAGACTAGTTATTCTATTTTCTAAAGAGATTCGAGGAGAAAGAAGAATGGCAGAGCTTAGGCAGCATCTCAGAAAATATGAGTTTTAGGCTAGGCCCTGCTAGTTTATTTTTAGGTGTACGAGAAAGTCTGAACCGTCAGATTTAATTCATAAATATTCGAACCGCACGTGTAAAAATTCCACGTCACGGAAAATAGATCTGGACTGACTCAGATCGACCCAAGGGTCGACCTCCCCTTATGCGGGTCGACCCATAGGTCGACCCAGACCAACTTAGGTCGACCCATCTGGGACCACGCGTGTTTTCTGGGATATTGTTTCAGAATTTAACATTTTTAATTAACAACGTTTAATAACTTTCTAAATATTCTTCTCTTGATTTATTTTATACCTCTTATACATCCTCGCTAAATTTGAATTTCACTTATATATATACACACACAGCCTTCTAATTGTTTAATTCATTATTATCTTTTTTTATACATGCTCCATTTTGGTCATGCCATATACCAAAACAAATAAGAAAATCACCACGAATGCTTTGGTAAATGTTTCAGGGTCAGGTTCTAAAAAATATAATCTTTTATATTTTCCTTTTTATTACTAACATAAAAATACAGGGTGTTACAAACAAACATTTCCATCTACTAGGGAATCTGGGGAGTAATTTAACAAAGCCCACCTCGTAATCTACGAGCTAGTCTTTGAGGGAAGTGTTATAGGCGTTTTTGCCTATAGGATTGTAATTCAATTGAAGCTAGGAGGAAGCAAGGTAGCCCCTATATCAATCTGCGGTGTTCTATACCCCAAAGTACCAAACCAGATTTCATTTTCGACACCCATGGATACCAAACATGATAACTTATCTGATACCCCAAGGTATTGAACAAGATATCTGGTTCAGTACCTCATGGATGCTAAGCCGAAGGAGTTTTCTTCAGCATGGAAGATGCAACTGAAGGAAAGGGCACAAATCAGATCGAGTGCATAGTTGGCCCACCAAGCCGGATACAAGCATACGAACTTCGCCAAAAACCTATCCATATTCATCCCACCAGAACAAACTCCACTCTAACCAAATCAACCCGAACCAAGTTTCCAACCAAGCCAAACAGGACAGTCAAAAAAGAAATATGCGTATATTTCGAATCTATAAAGCATGTTCCGGATTTTCGAGAATATTCTTTTTGGGCAAGATATACTTGGAAACATCATAAAATTGTTGGATTAAGTGTCCCACTCCTTACCCCCATAAATATCCTAGCATTCTACATTTATAAGGATAAGTTTTGGATATGTAAGCATCTAAGCAACAATAACTAACAGATTAGAGCATCCGGTCAATCTTTTCATTTGCAAATCTTTGTACTCTATACCAAATTTTTGTACAACGAAATGATAAGAAAATCAATAAAAGATAATTAGTGGATGTATTCTCATTATGGTTAAATCACAATAAATTTGGCATTCTTTGTTTTTCATAAATTCTGTACTCTTACTTAATCTTCTGTAAAGATTAGAGGTGTTTGCCCATTTTTAACACATACAATACACATTAACAAAAAATACATTAGGTTAGAAAACTAATTGAAATAACCAAACATTCACATATAGTTTACTAGTTTTTAATTTGATAATTCTTATGCATATTTGACTTCCAAATTAATGTAATATAAAATTAGAAATACACACATACACACACACACACACACACATATATATATATATATATATATATATATATATATATATGAGAGAGAGAGAGAGAGAGAAAAAACCAAAACTCATAGAAATTATTACCTAAAGAAAAGAATTTATACATGATTGGGTAAAAGCTATTTTCAAACTGAAAAGTCAATTTAAACACAATTAGTGACACAGTGAATTCCGCTATTAGATTATCTTTCCTCCTTTCCTACAACCCCTTAATTCTATTTTTTATACAAAGATAACAAGATCAAATAGTCTAGATTGTTACGGATGAGAATCACAGATTTTAGACAAAACTAACACTAGAGGGGGTGGATAGTGTTGTAAAGAGATTATGGAAAACTTAAACAATTAACGATTACTCAAACAACTATATGAATCACATAATGAATATCACAATAGAAATAATCACAGTTGCAAATGTGCACAAATAATAAAATGCAGAAAAGGAAAGAACACACCGGATTTTATACTCATTCGGATTACTCCTACGTCCAGTCCCACGCAACGCTGGATTGCGCAGAGTTTTATTAATATCAAAATCCAATTACAATCCCCTTGATTTCACGGCTACAACTTAACACCAATTCAACACCCTTGATTTCACGGCAACAAGGTTAACACCGACTCAACATCCTTGATTTCACGGCTACAAGATTAACACCGCTCTTTTTCCTTGATATACGAATACAAGGAACACACCCTTTCCTTAACAATTACCAATATCCCTAGAACTCTTGAATATCACTTCCAAACAGAGAGTTTTTGATAGAGATTGAGAATAGAAAGAGAATGATATAATTTGTACTGAAAACGACAGAGTATAAGTGTAGAAATCAAGAATTTAAAGTAGAATAACGGTGGTAAGAGATATGATGAAGAAGGAGAAGATTAATTGTTTAAATTTTCAAAAATGAGGCCTTTATATAGTGTTGTTCCAAAGGTCACAACAGTTTTGAAACGTTTCAAAATATGAAAAGACACTTCCTTTCAAATTTAAAAAAGTGATGGTTATATGTCGACATATGCTAGGTTTTTAAATTTTAATTCATGTTTTAAAGTATTTAAATCAATATATATATATATTCTGAAAATTCCTAAATCAAAACTAGTTCTTTAAAATATAATTTCTTAGGTATAAAAACATATAAACTATTTATTAAACATATAATATAAAAACCACACACGCACACACACACACACACACACACACACACACATATATATATATATATATATATATATATATGAAACCATATAATTATAAACATATATAATATAATTGTTCAATTTTATAATATATATAAGCTATATAAGAAAATTATATATTTGAAATCATAACCAAAAACCTCTAGATAATTTAAAATCATTTTGAAAGAGTTTGAAATAATTTGAAAATAGAATTCTAAGAGTGCTAACTAGAATTTTACATACTAACTAGACTCTATTACTTTGATAATCTTGAACTCTTAAAATCTTGATATCTTGATATTCATGAGTCTTCATTGAAATCTTGAATCTCTAAAAACTCTTAACTGTATAGTCTTCAGTATTTACTTCCTGCATATAAATCCTGTATATACATATATATATATATATATATATATATATATATATATATTCTAGATAAAGATGTTAGTGTATATTTTATAATCAATAATGTTAACAAGGTTGTTGTCATCAAAATTCCATTCTCCAATAATCAATATGCTAACAAGGTTGTTGTCATCAAAATTCCATTCTCCAACAATCTCCCTCTTTTTGATGATGACAACCTTGGTTTATAAAATATTCATGCCTGATATTACCTGTTGATTGGATTCCTTAATTATTCCCCCTTTCACCATGAACTCTTTCTAACTCCCCCTTAAATTAAGCCTATCTTAACTCTACCTTATTTTATAATTTCTCCTCCTTTGTCATTAATACAAAAATTATACTAAACTATACTCCAAATTTATGCCATAAATGATTTTAATGACTCATTCTAAATATATAACTTTCCTAAGACTAACCTAATGTTTTATAATTTTCCCTAAATTAATGACTAATGTAATTATAATTAATATAAACAAGAGTCAAATAAGCAATTCAAACAAAATTTCCAAATAATTCAATCAATATTTACAAGCAATCATCGTTTATATCAAACCAGTCAAATTAAATCCAACCAAATCAAACAGTATTTACAAATTTTCAAAAGCATACCAAACAGAGCATATCAAATTAATTAATCTCATAAATCCCTTGGAACTTCTACCCATCCATCTCCACCGAAGATTGGATCCCTTTTGATGACTTTCCAGTCTTCGTTATCTTTGGTGAGAGGGCTCCAGTGATGTTATTATCTTCGTCTGTGGAAAGAGAAGAGATCATCCAACGAATGGCATCAAAGTGTTATTCTTGTTGTTTAATCATACTTATCTGACTTAATTCTAGATTACATTGATTACGAAGGATTATACATAGGATATCTTGAATGAATTGAGAGTTTCTTCGAGATTTTCACTTAGATTGTGAATAGGACTGGCCATTATTTGATTATTTAGAGGAGTGATTAGAAAAGAAAGAAGAAATAAAAATAAGTTTTTTTTGGATGAAAATGGTATTTATAGGGTCTGGAATTCATTTAGAAATGAATAAACACAAGTTAGTTATTTAAAAATTCAAATTCGAACCAATTTGAATTTCTGATAGTTATATGTTGACATTTCAAAAGTTACATGTCGACATACCCATATATTTTATTGGATATTTTGAATTTCTTCATAATTTTGAGTTATTTCTTACTATATTATATTATTTTACTTAATTTTAATGTTTTTACAGATCTTTAAAGATTGTTTTGATAAGATAATATATCATTCATTACTACTAAACGGTTACAATCAAACGATACATGAAAGTAAAGACTAGAAATCAAAATATGAAATACGAAAGGATATACAAGCTACTATGAAAAGATAACACAAACTAATAAAATTATATCTCAACGGATGAGGATGAGGAAGATGATAATCCTAGTTTTCTTCTTACTTTTTCTAAAAACTTGTTTATTTTAGAAGACATTTGCTTGAGTGTCTTCTTGATCTTCTTTTGGTTCTTGGCTAACTTGACTTGGTTTTGGAGAATTAACTATCACACGAATTCACCCAGCCTCCAAAGAGATGGGAAAATGTGGATTGTATTGAGAACACAACGCATCAAAACACAGACATGAGAATATTTCATTGCTATTACAACAATTTACAACAGAGTACAAGATATCAGAGCATGAAATAAATAATATACAGCGAAAATACAATATCAAATATTTAAATTACATTTAAATACATAAACATAATATACAGCGGAAAACATAAACTACCACAACGGAAAGAGATACACGGATACAAATCTTTCCAAATATAGCTCCAGCTATTAATCAGGATCCTGCTAAATAGAAATCTGCACCAAAACTACTAACTACCCATGGAAAATATGGGCACCCTGAGTTTAGGTAGAAACAATAAACTCTGAGTTAGTCATGGGACTGGTGTGAGAACTAAAACAGTTATTAACTTTATTTTAATACTGGGTAAATCAAGGGACCACGCCGTATGTCACGGAACAGGTTTACTCCCATGAATACTCCAAAACAAAACAATTTGTAAACAACGCAATGCTTTTTGAAAAATGAAGCCATTATAAGACTCAGATCCCATAACACAATGCAAACACAAACCAGAGGATAGAGTTTTACCTTATAATGGTCAAACATGCTTGATACGCTTTAAAAAAAATTATTTTGATATTATTATAGGTGCATAGTGTCAAATACGACTTCAAATGTAACTGTATCAATCATAAACGACATAGTACCTCATCCTACTATGTCGCCATATAGGTTCACAACTAAAACCGAAAAGTCGCGTATTGGAAGTTGGATTTCCATCATGAGTCAAGGCAAGAGATGGTCTCCTTATCAATTCAGATCACCTCTAGCAAGATGATCCAGGACCCCCCCCCCCCCCCCCCCCCCCGCAATGGGCCCTTGGATCCTCCAAGACCGGTCCTCTCTTACGTTTGAGGATCAGTTATTCCTGAACACACGTTTCCCGGTCCTATCGGACCTATCACTTAGCCATTGGAGACCAATCATATCTGAGGCGCCTCGCAATCCATCATCCACATAAGTAAAAATGTCTGGGCTTCATACCATGACACCTCTTCTAGCTAGAAAGAAACGTCATGCACTCCTTGGGTCTCTTATCCCGTTTTAGACTCATACCGGGATGTGAGGCTCGCGAATTAACGCTATACACAAAGCTATGCTACTTAAAGTCATGCTTTGATCATCATCCACAAGACTTTGCTTTTCAACAAAAGCCTTGATCATTTGCATCTTAACATGCCACATTGTCAATTCATGCCATACAACCGATTTCTATCAATATATAACCTCCAAGCTCATACGTCTCAGAGAAGGGTTTTAAGCAAGAGAATAAATTCTCCACCACCAAACAGATGCATATTCAATAGAAATCAATCAATAAAGAATAAAGTACAATGTCAGACATAATCCATTTACAAGTTCGTTCTGGGTCTGAACGAAATCGGAGGCACTTTATTCCTCGTCTCATATGTTCAATACAGGAGAGAGGTCCTCGCATATCCGGTCGATCTCCAAGTACGTTTGGACGATCACCACTTATTACCATGTCTTGGGTGTACAACCCGATCAAGACATCAATAATCATCCAAATGATGTAAAGATCTCCGGTCTTCAACCACGTCTTCATCGTCGAATTTCAATCGTCATATTAATTATTCAGAATGGGTTAAACCCGGTCTTTCCAAATAATTCGCATATCTTATAATCAAGTGCTATAAAAACACATCATACGCCTCATTCCAATCCAGAATATTCTTTTATTCAAATATTCATATCTTTGGGGAAAGGTTCCCATTAATTTTATCAAAGATAAATTCTTTTAAATTTATTCTTTAATCTTCCTTTGGAAATCATTTTAAAATATTTTATAATATCTCTTCACAGCTTAAACCAAATTAAGTTTTATCAACTTGTCGGGATTAACGAACCTTATCGAAGTAATCATTTATTTTATTATCCCAATCCCAACCTATTCATCCCATGCAGCAAAACTGGTAGTACTCCATATCTAACACTCATTCTTTTATCAATAAATTCAATTACCACTTAAAAATCTAATTAAAGATTTAACTATTGCATGGAATAAAACTGGTGGTACTCCATTCTCGCACATTTCTTGAATTCGGTAAATTTAATGACCTTATTCACATTTCAGTCCAATCAAGTATTCGTTAAAACTCCACATAGTTTTAACCTCAAAAATCTTAACTAAAAGATTTATAAATTCCAATTTCATAACTTAAGATGCACAAGATAAATTCTGCATTTCTGCACAGGTCAGACGTCTAACCTAACATGCACAGACGTCTGATGTTACAGAGAAATAATTTCTCGAGAACTTGAATAGACGTCTGACATTCCCTTGACAGACGTCTGAGCTGAAGCCTGGGCAATTACTTCGGAAAATTCTACTAATCTTAATTAAAAGGTTATAAATTCCAAATCAAAACTTCACCGTAATTGGGTTTAAGAACTAATGTCATTCAAAACATCGTTCACAATGAACCCAAAATCAACTTCCATTTAATTCCAATTATATTCATTGATTGGAAAATCTCATTAAATCTTAATGAACAGATTTATTCTATTCTCAACTAGGTTTAAGAACAGTATTATTAAAGATACCATTCAGGACAAACCCAAAATCCACTTTGATATTAAATACAAGGCTCCGAATAGAAATTATATCGATTTATATTCAGTATCAAATTCTGAAACTAACAGTTATCGTATTGGGAATAACGATATCTATATCTTCCAAATTCCTCAATGATATTCGTATAATCATGGAATCCAATATTGAAATATCCCGAAGATTATTTCCACTCACGTCCATTCTAATTCATACGTTGGAAAACTCTGCTTAGATTAAAACCATATCAATTCTTTATTCTAGTTGTTAACCATTTCATTCAGATAAAATATCCTTTATCTTTTCAAACTTGCATTATTTCAATATTTTCGTGTCCATCCAAAATCGGACATCAAAATCATATTTTCATTCTTCACCGAATATTATGTCAAAATATTCGTTCATATTCTAAATCGGAATGTGACTCAATCAATTATCATATAATTTCAATTATATGGGTTCCATACATCGCATGTATTCAAAAATAGTGATAAACAACTATCAAGCATCCAATTCATATCCAGAGTGTAATCTATAATTGTATAAGCATTAAGTAGTTAAATAACATTTACTACTGTCTGTCAATCAATCGATTGACATACAACTAAACACAAGGGAGATGTGTGAAGTTGTTATCATCCCCAGACCTATGTGGAGTTTTCAATCAACATCCAATGATCATTATTTACATACTTGGGTGATGTGTAAAATTATCATCCCAATACCCATGTGGGGTTTACATCACAATCCATGTGAACTTATCCAATATTCTCACAGTTTAATATAATGATAACTATAAAAACTGTAAACATCCATCAATCACCAAACATACATTGCAATCACCTGCAATCAATGCATACTTAATCACAACTATAATAGATGTAACATAGTTTGAGTGAGAGAGTTCTCACCATTGGTTTCCACTCCGTCATTCTTTAATCGACGATTTTATAAAACGATTTCGTAAGAATCTGGCTGCTGAAATCTGCGAATTAGAGAAACTGACAAGTCACAAATGAAGTCGAAATGAGCCGAAACTCGGCCGGGAAAGAGCCTGAATGGACCTAAACTGTTGACCGTGGTCTCCACTGGTCAACAACAGTTTTTAGCCAGCAAACGTCTGTCATCCCCAGGACAGACGTCTGACCTGCTACTGAGCAGTTTTTTTTATTTTTCCTGAGAGGTTGGACAGACATCTGACCCATTTTGGTCAAATGTCTGAGCTGAACCAATTGAACATTTTGATTTCCAATGAAGGTGCAATCGGCCCTAGACGAGCCCGGATCAATGGTGATGGTTTATGATGATTCCTATGTGCCAATGAGGTCCCTAAGGCTCGCCAAAACCACTTATGAACACATGCACCAACATATACACATAAGATTGCAATGATTACGATTATAACTTCAAAAAAGACCAAATTCTTTAACCAAAGCAATCAAATGCAGTATAAGCGAATTGTGAAGTCTTAGAACTTGTTGATGCGACAATGGAACTTCACAATACCGCTTAAACAACACTTAGCATATGCATTTGATCATAGGGTCTATACTAATCATAATTTCCAACCCAATGGAACATGAATACTTGAAACCGACTAAGTTTCGCTAACCTATCCAATTCACTAGCATATGCAAACTCAAATGATCATTGAATTACACTTTTACAAGCATTTAACTTGTGGCATAGACACTTAGAACTCTCAAAGATCTCACTTTTGCTTGCTAGAAGCAATGAATCGATCCACTGACAAACTAGAACAACCTCTCTTCGATAAAAACACTAGAATCGACAACCTATAATCATATGAACACATTTCCTAATAATTAGGTCATAGGAAATCTCAAAATTTGAAGAGCAACCAAGTTGGAGAAGATGGAGATGGAGAAGCTTACCCATGTTGTCTCTTTGATTTTGCCCTTGATTTGAGCTTGAATTTGCTAAACTTAGCTTAGGAATTTTAGTTTCCAATCCATCCCCCATTTTCTAATTTTCTAAGTGTTTGGAGAATGAACGAAGAGGAGAGGGCTAGAAAGCACTTAAGTGAATGAGCTAGGTTAGCTCAACCAAGACCCAACCCAAGTATCAATTTTCCGAAGCTCGGAATATATCGAAGTTTATACTTTTCGAGCACGCAAACAACGTTTTGAACTCAATGGAAGTGGTTTCGAGTTCAAATTCGTCTGTATGCAAAAAGTGATATTTTAGTCTTATATCCAATGAAAAAGACCAAAATTTCCCCAACTCTAAAGGTATCGATGCTTATAGTTTTCGAATTCCTAGACGACATTTTGGACTCAATGGAAGTGGTTTCAAGTCCAAATTCATTCATATGCAAAAAGTGAGTTTTCTATAGGCTATATATAATATTAAAAATATAATAAATTCGATAGCGACTATTTTAAATTTTAATTTAGACATTTCTTACAATTTATAAAGTGAAATCTCAATTTCATATATTCGTTAGAAAATCACAATTCAAAATATTCCAACGTTTCTTGTTTAATCTAAATCTAATTTATATTGAATTCTATACATTCATTCAAAGTTTAAAATCGAATTTTCGAACTACCTCGCCATTTCGAGTTCATTTTAATTAAATTCTAAATTTATACATTCTAACTATGTTTATAAATAAATTTTAAATCGTTAATTCTCAAAATAACTCATCTAAAAAATTAAATTTCTATGAAAATGAATTAAAAATAAATTTTAAATTGGTTCCAAAAATACGGGTTGTTACATTAACTCTTTAGATATAGCTCTAGTAGTGGTTGGACATTCTATACTTTCCATAGAGGATTCTTCTTCTTCATCCATTTCCATTGGATTTTCTTCTTGCTACAATCGAGCTTGTTTTTGGGAAAATGTTTTACAAGGCATAAAAATGATTGGAATTTGCATAAGATTTATATTTCCCAAGTTAAAAACCCTTCTTGGCACAAATTCCTCTACTTTGTGATTCAATCCAAAATATTTAAAGATGTGGGTAAGATAAACTTCCTGGTAGAGAGTATTTTCTTTAGTGGACATTTCTTTGGGTTTAAACTCATTAAAAATCACATCGACCCAATTAATATAGTGCCAAAGATGACAAAAAGAGTTTTTTGGACCTTGTTCCGAAATGGGGAGTGAGAGTATGTTGAAGAAGGAGGTTGACAATTCTTGTTTTTGGGCTTAAAAAGCAAATTTTAAAATCTATATGTTCATCGCTTTCAAAGATGTGATGAAACATTTCCAAATCTTGTTCATCAATTTCAAAATCTGAAAAATCCAAACCCGTTTTCTTGCAACATAAAATGGTTCCCAAAATATCACAATCCAAAATAATTTGAGTGTCTTTCACACTACTCCAAACTTGATTTTCATTTCCATTATAAAAACCATAATTTAAATTCACGTAAAGCATTTTGACGAGATTTGGGTAACATACTTCGTCGTTATCCCAAGAATCAATCACACTTAAAGCTTCATTTGTTCGAAAAGAGAACAAAGATCATAAGAAGGAAAATCTTCAGAGATAGCAAAAATCCCCGTATTGACTCTTCCATTAGCAACATAGTTAATATAAGTTTGGATAGCTTCCAGATCATTGTAGAGATGATCTTTGAGAGTTCTGGTTAATCTCATGGTCTTTGGTGTACTTGAGGAAGCCATTAGAGATAAGTTTTGAAGAGAATAGTACGAAGAAAGTAGTTTTTGAATTTTGAATGAGAGGTAGAGAGAATAGAATTGAATAGATAATTAAATAGAGAGCAAATGGACACATATTTATGAGCAGAAGGACATCTTCAAACCTTGGGAGTTTGTGAAAAGATGGTGGGAAGTTTGAAATTTTAAACTTTTGAAATTCAAATTTTGAATTTGAATTTCTGGTGTATATGTCGACATGTACATTTATGCATGTCGACATTTATATGTATTTTCAAAAGACAAGTTGCTTTTTGACTTTGCTTTATTATTTTAATATTCTATATTTTTTGTTTTATTATTTCCTGATATAATATTAATCTTAAAAATATTTTGAGATTAATTTTTATTATTTTATTATTATTATTTTGAATTTCAAAATTCAAATTTAATTTTTAGAATTTAAATTTCAAATTCAAACTTTAGAATTCAAATTTCAAACAAGGCAAGCTAACAAGCATCCATTCAACCATTTCAATCAAAAAGTATTAATTAAGGTGTACCTTAGATCCATTTCTTTGATATTTTCTGAATCTTGAATCGCTGTGAAGCACATATTTGAATTTTCGATTTCTGGCTCTTCGTCACTTTATGATGAATCCGACTCATCTAAAAGTTGTTGCGTATACCCTTTTTCTCTTCTTTGACGAATTGTTATTTGTTTGTTGATTTGATTTATCAGGATATGGACACAACCTTTTTATATGACATGGTTTGTTGCAATTATAACATATATCGTCATATTTTCCCAAACTTCCTTGATTATTTCTTCTTTATATCCCAGAAATTTTCTGAAATTCCTTGTCATTAAGGCAATTTCTTCATCATCCTCACTGCTTGAATCAGAATCGTTAGTTGTTGCTTTAAATGCTATATATTTCTTTTCCATCGACTTATTTTCCTTTCTTTTCTGTAACTGTATTTCGAATGACATCAAATTCCCTATTAACTCCTCAATCTTCATTGCACTAATATTGTTGGCTTCTTCAATTGCCAGTGTTTCCTGATCCCATTCTGGGGTTAGAGAATTAAGGATTTTTCTGACTCGATCTTCTTTAGAATAAGTTTTTTCCAAAGCCATTAATGAATGCATGATTTCCTGGAACCTGTAGTATCTATCAGAGACAAATTCATTCCGATTCATTTTAAATAACTCAAATTGATTTGTTAACATTGGTATCTTTGTTTATTTAACTTTATTTGTTCCTTCATAAGTAACTTGCAAGGTTTTCGATATACAATGAGCAGATTTACAAAATGACATTCTATTAAATTCATTTCTATCTAATGAACAAAATAACATATTCATAGCCTTAGAATTACTCTATGCAGCAACCTTTTGTTCATTAGTCCATTGTGCAAAATTAGTAGTGGGTTCAACATATTCAGTCTGTGTGATATTCCAATTGTCGCCCAATATGAATAATTACTGCCATTAAATAGTGGTGATTTAACAATGGACTGACCCTCTACAAATGAACTATTACTACTAGCAATTCCAGTGTTGGTTGCCATTTAATATTTCTAAAATTTAGATGATGAAATTTTGAAAGCCTATTCTTTGATACCAATTGTTAGGGACGAGAATCACGAATCTTAAGGCAAAACTAACACTAGAGGGTGGTGAATAGTGTTTTAAGGAGATTATGGAAAACTTACACATTGACGATTACTCACACAACTATATGAATCACAAAATGAATATCACAATAGAAACAATGCAAATATGAATAGAAATAAAATGTAGAAAAGGAAAGAACACAACGAATTTTATATTGGTTCGGATTACTCCTACGTCCAGTCCCACGCAACGCTGGATTACGCAAAGTTTTATTAATATCAGAATCCAATTACAATCCCCTTGATTTTACGGCTACAAGGTTAACACCGATTCAACACCCTTGATTTCACGGCTACAAGGTTAACACCGACTCAACACCCTTGATTTCACGGCTACAAGGTTAACACTGCTCCATTTCCTTGATTTATGGGCTACAAGGAACACACCCTTTCTTTAACAATTACAAATAGCCCTAAAACTCTTGAATATCACTTTCAAACATAGAGTATTTGATAGAAATTGAAAATAGAAAGAGAATGATATAATTTGTATTGAAAACGGCAGAGTACAAGTGTAGAAGTCAAAATTTTAAAGTAGAATAATGGTGGTAAGAGATAGGATGAAGAAGGAGAAGATTAATTGTTTAAAATTTAGAAAATGAGGCCTTCACATAGTGTTCCAAAGGTCACAACAGTTCTGAAACGTTTCAAAATATGAAAAGACACTTTCTTTCAAATTTAAAAAAGTGACAGTTATATGTCGACATGTAAGAACATGCATGTCGACATATGCTAGGTTTTTAAATTTTAAATCATGTTTTAAAGTATTTAAATCAATATATATTCTGAAAATTCCTAAATCAAAACTAATTGTTTAAAATATAATTTCTTAAGTATAAAAGCATATAAACTATTAATTAAACATATAATATAAAAACCGTATATATAATGTAAAACTATAATTAAATATATATAATATAATTGTTCAATTTTATAATATATATAAACTATATAAGAAACTTATATATTTGAAATCATAACTAAAAACCTTTAGATGATTTAAAATCATTTTGAAAAGAGTTTGAAATAATTTGAAATCAAGATAATTTGAAAATAGAATTTTAAGAGTGCTACCCAGAGTTTTATATACTAACTAGACTATATTACTTTGATAATCTTGATACTTATGATTCTTGAATCTTCTTTGAAATTTTGAATCTCTAAAAAATCTTAATTGTACAGTCTTCAGTATTTAATTCTTGCATATAAATCCCGTATATACATACATACATGTACATGCACACACACACACACACACACACACACACACACACACACACACACACACACACACACACACACACACACACACATTCTAGATAAAGATGTTAGTAATATTTTATAATCAATAATGTTAACAAGGTTGTTGTCATCAAAATTCCATTATCCAACACAGATCTTATGTTTTACCATTTTCGTCTCCAAAGTGGTCCAAATAGTTGAACCTTTTTTACGTATTTCAATTTTTTTAATTTTATTATGCTAAAATTGTAGAAAAATAAAACAAAAAGGTGCTTTCGAAAAAGCTTTTAAATAACCAAAAATGTGTATTATTGATACTTTGGAGAGAAACGACATTAAAAAATGCTAGGAAAAGGAAAAATATATAAATAAATAAAAATTGCCTTTATAAACATTGGATCTATATATGTGATAATATCCAAAAAAATCAAATAATAATATAAATTAATTTGTGCAACGAGTAGAATTCAAATATCATACCACGTGGTATTTTCGAAAAATCATGATCAAACCAAAAAGCTCGTTATTTTGTCCAATCTATTGGTAAAGACAAAGATAAAGATGGATAGAGATGAAGATAAAGAAATAAATAATAGAAAATATGTGAATGAATATACTAATTAAATTAATAATTAAAATAAACTCTAAATTTGTCATAGAAGATCTTTGCTCATATTGATGTTCTAAGGAAAATTAATATTTAGTCCAAACCTGTACAGAGAATCAAGCAAGCAGAAAAGGGAGGGAGCCTTTAAACACCAGTCTTGGTCTTCGAGTTCTTTGAACTTGTCCCCGTACTTTGCCTCCTTCTCCAGCAGGTAATATACATTCTCTGCTTCAAATTTGTGTGTTTGTGTCTTTATTTATTCTAATAAGTGAAAAACTCAGAATTTTCGAAAACCCAAATACGATTTGTAGTGTTCAATTCGGAGGGGAAATTATAAAATAGCCGATAGCGCGTGAGTGAATTATTTGATGAGCTAGAATTAGGTTTATTTTTTTAATCTGAACCCAGGCTTATTACTCGTGTATCATAGTTTGTAATGGCTGAATTTCTCGTCAAAATATTTTAGAACATGTTTGACAACTCCCGTAGTCAAACTACTTGCAAGTAACTTATTGTGATTTTGATGTTGGGAAACTTTTTATTAGCAGCTTGCAAAAGCAGCTAATAATTGAAAATTCAAGAGCAAATAATTGTTCCATTGGACATATAATCAATTTTGTAGGCAATTTGGACTAAATGTTTCTATTAAAAGTCAAATTATGTCCAAACACGTCTACAAATAAATTGCTATGTAAAACTACTTAGAAATTACTATTCAAGGCTCCTTCTTAGGAGTTTCAGAATAGAAGTTCATTGCTTTATGGCTTGTATTTACAAATTTTTAGCTAGTGTTTACTAATTGTTTTTATGATTATTATACATATGTATTTCTACTGAACTGTCATTTCTAATTATTATTTTTATGTACATTACGTGGTTAGAAAAGCAGTATTCTTTGAATGGCCGTCTTTATCATTTTTGTTGTCTGAGTAAAGATGAAAAATACATCCTTCTTGCCACTTAAAAGTATGAAAAAAAATAAAAATTGATGACACTCATAATATTATCTACCAGACCAGAAATTAACAATAAAATGAAGATTCTGACGATATTTAGTAACAATAACCTTAAAGCAAACATTTTGGTGTCCTTGCATTGTTCAAATCTTAGTCTTTGATTGTTTTGGGCTAGAGTTAACAGATTTTAACCTTAGATATACTTCATTATTTCAAGAAGTGGATGCTAGTGTACTGTGTACATGATATGAATGGATAAGCTATCTTTCATGGGCACAAATGATTTGTTCTGTGGTGTATACTCTGATTATTTTTTAAAACATTGTAGATCAGGGGAAAGGGCAAAAAGGAATGGCATTGTTTCAAAAGCTCGGAACATTGATGATTCTTATAATTTTAGGTGCAGTTTGCTTGCAATCTTTTATCCTTATTTTTCCTCTATTTTCTTTTTCCCAATCAGTGCTAATGGAGGTGACCACCCATGGTATTCTATCAAGCTGTATCTTTTTTCTTGGTCACCTGTCTTGAGCAGCGCGTGATTGTGACGGCATTCAGCGCGATCCCCATTAACCTCTTTCATAATAGTTTTCTCTCAAAGCTCACCTAATTTGCTAATGATGTTTCCTTGCTGCATTCTAGTATCACAGTGAATAATGATCTTTTTGCTGCATACTCGATATATGAGAATTGAATATAAGTCGCTTCTTTTGTTTCTAGCAACAAAATCAGGTGGACAATCTTCCAGTGATCTAAACAAATGTGAAATCATAGTCAAAAACTGGGCAAAAAGCTCAAGAGCTAATGGAATCAAAGAAGATAAATTTACTTTGAAGGATTTATTATTTTTCTTACATATCCCCAGAACAGGGGGACGAACTTACTTCTATTGGTAAGTTCACCCAGTTTCTTGTTTACGTTGTTTGCCAATGCCATGGAATGTTTTAAAGTAGTAACTAATTCATTTTATCATTAACAGTTTTCTGAGGAAATTGTATACTGCTGATCAAGAATGCCCTCGGTCCTATGACAGATTACGTTTTAACCCAAGGTTCTTTCTATTAAACCTCCTTTTAGTACTTTTAAGGATGCTGGCACAAATTTTCTTGTATGTATAGGATACCAATCCTAAGAGTTTGACATGTGTTTGAGACATATTAAACACCATATTTACTTTGTTTAGTTATTGTCCTTTATCATATCTTCAATTAACATTTCTAGTGAACTCATTTTGACTTGGTTCTTGAATATAACGTTGGATGAAATTTATTCTTATGATTTGTAACCTGGTATTTAATTGAATTGTTTTAGTGAAAAAAAAATCACCAATGCTTACTTAATTTTATTGTGGTAGGAAATCAAATTGCAGATTATTGGTTACACACGATGATTATAGTTTGATGTCAAAACTTCCAGTTGATAGAACTTCAGTTGTGACGGTACTAAGAAATCCCATTGATCGTGTCTTTAGTACATACGAATTTGCCGTGGAAGTGGCAGCTAGGTTTCTTGTGCATCCAAATTTAACTTCAGCAATTGAAACATCACGACGAGTACGTCCTGGAGTAAGTACCTTAAACATATGGCCTTGGAGGTATTTGGTCCCATGGATGAGGGAAGACCTTTTTTCAAGGGTATTTTTTTCTTCTTTTCCTTTTCAGTTCATAAAGTTAATAAATTGTACATGCATGTAGCAAATGGATATGGTATGATTCTGTTTAGTTTATCATTTGATTGGTTTTGAGCAGAGAGACGTAAGAAAATACGTGAAACATAAACGAGGCAAGAATGTAGGTGGGAATCCATATGACATGGAGGACATGGTGATGCCTTTGCATGAGTTCATTAATGATCCAATAGCTCGTGATATCGTCCACAATGGAGCAACCTTTCAAGTATGATGTATATCTTTTATATATTGAGTACTTAAATATTGTATACACATTCTTGTCCAGTACCCTGTTTTTCCTTTCCCCTAGTATGAATATGAACCAAAAATTATTCATGTCAAGCAGCTTCACAAGAGGTTATCTGTCATAATATGATCATATAACGATTCAACCTTAGAAGCTAGAGCTTTGTAGTAGAAGGCTGATATTTCTTAGTATAAACTGCGTTCCAGTATTTTTTCCTGGAGAATTTGATGAAACACTTTTTTAAATAGATGGAAACATATTTTTATAAGTAGACTGGCACATAGTTGTTTTGCAGTTTGACCATTTTAACAAGAAATATCGAGATATCGAGATTTTAAACATAGTGACCTTATCTGAAGAGAGACAAGTACTTGTGGAAACTCTGCTTAACTCGTAGTCTCTTTCATAACCTCTAAGAATGAGAAGAAGAAGAAGAAAACATTGACCAAGGTTTACTATTGTAGTTACTGTTATAGTACCTGTAATTCAAAGGATGAAAGCAACGACGAAATTGAATCATAAAAACAAGTCTTCTGACTAAGGGTTTATATCTCGCTTATCTCGGCTGAGCTTTCGTTGTGACATTCGGGCGTTTTAAAATAGTGGATTTCACTTAAATCTCATTTGAACCAAATCTGGCCTGAAATCTTGGCTGATCAATTTTTGCAATTTCAGTCGAGTTTTTTTTATTAAAAAAAAAAAAAAAACTTGATTTTTAATCGAACAGTGTTCTTGATTAAAAAATTAGGTTTGTTTATTCATTCCATGATAAATTATTGAAAAATAATTTTGCTCTTCTAACATCATCTACGTCAAGTTGCAGATAACTCAAACATATCATGCCTATGTAATTTTTTAATTTTTACTAACTCCAAAAAATATCCAGCTATTATATTCCACTTTTCATTCCAGTGGATCAATTTCTAGATCAATTCCGGATAATCAAATTCAGGTTTGCAGATTCAATCTCATGGATTTCAGGACAAATTTGGGAAATTTATAAGCTAATTTTGTTTGAAGTTTTCCTTTGGATTGCAGTAAATTCAACATAGAAAAGTATAGTGTTTTTCTTTTTCTTTTTTGATTTGGATTGTATTACAGTAAAGGCCAAAGATTTTGAGTTACCTTTTTTACTTTGCTTAGCCGTCGTTTTTTAGTGCAATCTTTTTTTGGTATGACCTATTTATTGGACTTCACTACCAAGATCATATGATTGTTTTGCATTTGGAGCTTCAGTCATAAGTTTATTTATGATTATCAGTTTTACCATATTTTGTTGCTATTATGAAATACATGTTGTGTAATTCACTTGTAATGTTAGTTGTGTATGCAAAATAAATCTAAATACAAAATATACTCTGGAAAAAGTTGAAATGAACTTCTGAACTCCAGATGTAAATTTAAAATGGACCTCTAAGATACGCGCTCTCATTTGAGATCTCACTCAGTATGAGATCTCTTGTGTAAAGATCTCAATGAGATGTGGTCGAAGTCCAAGATTCAAAACCTCGCTTTCAGCTATATTTCCTCTTGATTTTTCTTCTGTAAAAAAAAAGTATTAAATTGTCATGTACAGTGGCTATCTGGTATCTCAAACAAACATAAAGAAGCACCTACGTGGATTCCTAAGCACAGCTACTATGTTGTTTCCTTAGTTATGAACAATCTTGCAAGATGCTTGGATGAATTTTGCTACCTGGTAGATCTCTACGCAGCTTTTTCTGAATATGCAAGATAAATAAAAGTAACACTGGAATCAGTTGAGGGCGTGGAAGGGAATTTCTGGGACATCAAAATTATTATAAAGGATTGTAAAAGGAAAATTCTAGGTTTAATAAAAAAAATTGACTACTACTAATAATTCATGTTTATCAAAGTGAATGAAAAAATAAATCTATATTTTTGGTATTTGTATACTTCCATAACAGTATAAAAAATCTAATTGTTTTCAAACAATTATAGTATTTCATAAGATGTTAATTTTTGTTATCATTTCATGTTTCTATCTTGTATGCAACTTCAGGTTTTTTAAAGCTTCATGTCTCTCAGTTCTCATACACTGCCATTATCATTTCCATTTCAGTGCAGAGATTTCAAGGGTTTAACTATATATAAGGATTGAATGGAGACGTATTAACTGATTTGAAATTTTCTAGCTATGGCCAACAATAGAGAAGGAGTGCAGCATTGATCCAGTTTTGATTTCTTTTTTTCTTTATTGTTCCATAGCACGAAATCTCCTAAACTATATCACTCGTGGTTAGCATATAAATGTGTCACTCTGTTATTGTTCCATAGCACGAAATCTCCTAAACTATATCACTCGTGGTTATCATAGAAATGTGTCACTCTGTTATTGAATGTGGAAAACAGCATCAACGGTTAACTAGGGAACCTGAATGTTGGTCCACTGAAGTTAAAGATTTTATTCTGGTTTCATTTATGAAGATGACGCCTGAATATGCGTATTGCAAAAATATGCCTAATTAAAATTATAAATATGAACCTCATTTTGGGCTAGAAGGGAAAATAGTCAAATTTAAATGCACATGTAAATTTGAGATTATGCATGCACATTTATGGATCATATGTGCGAAGTCAAAAAAACTGCACACATTCTATCAAATATGGATGCATATGTACGAAGTCAAAAAAACTGCGCACTAATCGACCACCCCCAGAGCCTGGAAAGCCGTGAGAATAGTACTAGGACGGGAGACTCCTAGGAAGTCCTCTCGCGCTTGAGTACGGGAGCCTTTGGCACTGGGTATCCACCACCTTTTGGCAAAATTTACTTTTGTAATCAACTCTTAATTATTTGATGGAACTTGCAACTTGAATGACGTGATCTAATCATGATTTTGAAGTTTGCTCACCATATATTTTAAGCACCTGCCGAATGCCTAACGCAGACCCTTTTTGTGAATATATTATTTAGTTTGCCTTGTCTCTACCATTTGTATTATATGCTTGTAGATTTACCAATTAAGTTGATATATTGGAGAACAGGTTTTCTATTCTTCCAACATTCTCATGTCATCTTCATCTTCTGTGAAAGATTGTAAATTTGTATTTCATTGTATGAACTTTACTTCTCCTATAAACTAACTAAATGAAATTAATAGGTAGCGGGTATTACAAACAATTCTAATTCTGATGAAGCACACGAAGTGCGTATTTGTGTCAAACAACATTCAACACTTGGACGATATGTTCTTGAAGTTGCAAAGGTATGTTAACTACAATTTTTCCGGTGTTATGGTTATAAGAATTTAAGCTTAGAAGTCTTAATATTCCAAGAGTCAGTATTTCTTCTGTTAGAAGTCATACAAAGTTTTTTTTTTTTTTTTTTTTTTTTTCACCGAAAAATTGATGGGAACAAGTTTAAAAAGCAGATGAGAGCATGCTTATCTTGTGACTTAAATATTCTGCTAAGATGGCTAATGTTGGGAAGGAAAATGATTTTGTTGAGTAGCAAGTTGAAAAAATACATCTTTGTTCTAGTGAGAGCAAAAAAGAAAATCATCATGCTTTTGAAAGAACTAAGTTCATTATTATTTCCAAGTGAGGTTGGCATGAAGTACATAGAATATTAATTCAATGTAGAATGTTATATAGTTGTAATGTTTAAGTAAATACACTACTGATCAGTTAATTTAAATGAGCAACGAATATAGTGGCATGTCATCGCATGCTTTTTTCAGATCTCGTATTAATATATGTGTGTACACACATGTTATAATTATCTCTATCCCTACTGTTAATATTTTTTTTTTCTTTCAATAAATACGATTTCCACCATACCTTTCAAAATTACGAAAATACGCTACCACCCATCAACAAAATTTCACCAACGGTTTGCAACTTCCACCACCATCTCATTTCCGACCACCCATCAACGGAATTTGACTTTGAATTTGCTTCCGATGTCCCCAACAAAATTGCTTGAAATATAGGTGTTGTTACCACCGTAATTTTTGCAGCACATTGGTTCATTAACTTCTTTATCAAATAAGTAAACTTATCTGGCTACTGGATATATGTATGTGCGATTTATACTAGTAATGATATGATCAACGGTTATAGGTTAGTAGCCCGTTAAATGTGCGACTACTTAATGGTGTGGCAGCGCTAGTGTTCCATCATCTTTCATTTTCTTCTCATTTAGCCGATTACCAAAATAACCTGCAAACTATAATGTGTTTTGATATTAGATCTCTATAATAATAAATCAAAAGTAGCTTTATTCAACATTAAGTTGTTCTTATAAAAATATTTCAAATGAACTAAATAAAAATATTAAATAATTTATTTTGTAATATATATATATATATATATATATATATAATTATATTAATAAGATCTCAATCAATGACACATATAATACTAATACTGCTCAAATTCCTTTTTTTCCATCAATAAACGACAGCAGTTTTGAGTCCTACCATACCAAATCAACAATGACTTAATGCTAATGTGGGCATTAAAATGCTCTAAGTTCATTTTCTTCATATCTACATCACCTACAAATTTCATATATTCAAGTATTGAATCTCTAAACAATTTTCGTAAATAAATGAAGTTTTCCTTACTGAAACTCTAGCAATAGCTAATTTATTTTCGAAAAAAGAAACTATTTTTTGTAAATACGGTTAGTTTCGACAAAATCCTAATAAAAGTTGTAATAACAAATTTACTAGAATCACTTTTTTACATGAATTTATGACTTTACCAAAACAAACTCAAATTCAAAATGAACAACATAATTAAAATTGAATAAACTAAAAATAGAAGATCAAATCCAAATTTGGAAAACTACCAATTGAAACACGGTTTGAGAGATGATATTAATAATCTGAAATTCTCTTAGTTTCAGTTAATTTCAAAAAAAAAAAAAAAAAAAGTTTTGGTCTTGATTTCAGATTCCAATATTTTATAATGAAAATATAGTAATAAACATTGTAAATAAAATATAAAATTATATATGAAGAACTAAAATACAGCGTACAAGATTATTACATCTGAAAATTATTCGTTGGAGTTGCATATGAGAATTGTTTTCATTGTTTTTTCAATCAACTTGTGATGTACGATATGATGGATAACCATGCTGTATTTTTCAAAACCTAGAACTATCATCATCATTTTATCAAATAATAAGAATGCATCATTCTGTGTTGTAATCGTAGTTTGATTACTTTGATTGCTCAAGATATTCATATTGTATGCCTCGGTTAATCTGTAATAGGGATAACCTTCACTATAATCAGAAGTGGAATGCCTATGGCTAGGTGGATCATTCGAAGTATATGATTGAGCAAAATCATAATAACGTTGCTGTCCATACTCAACATATAAATGATTTTATCTTTAGGCAGGATTGTTGCTCATTCCTCCACTTCTTGAATGAGTCTGAGTACTAATATGCAAATCTTCACCATCACGAGAGCATACACCATACCGTAGTTACTCATCAAACCAACACGTCCACTTTAGCATTACCGCCTTCTAATATTTTGGTACCTTGAGAAATATTGTTCCATGTGTGAGGTATACAAGAAAATTTATATTGTTTCAATGATTCTATGTACTCCAACCTAGAGGAACAGGTTAGCCATTGATAGTTGGTCGATGGTGAATTCATATCTTGAATGCTTAAGCAATCAAGTAAAATTATATGAAAATAGTGAATTTTGATAGCTTTAAGAATAAGATGATGGAAAGAATTAGAACACGATATCAAGAGTTCAAGAAAAATTGTCAAACTATTTTGTCCAACTCTAGTTGCAGTAATCAAAGGTTACTATGAAGAGTTACGATTGTTAAGAAACAATCATGATCGCTAGAAAAGAGAACTGAATGAAATAGACACAAAATAACAGTTAGATATTTCAAAACCAAGATGTTTTAAGAAATTCTGAAATGTTAATATATACTGGCATGATCAGCTGACTGAATATCAAATATTAGTTCACCGGTCCATGTACACCAAGTTGTAGAAAGAAAATAGTGTAAAACATGCATGGTTTGGCAAACTGAGTAATTCAACCAGTCAACAAAAGTTAAGAGCAGTCAACTAGTTGGCCAGATGATTGATCGGCCTCTGTGAAATTTGCCCAGTGAAATTTTGATCTGAAATATGGAATTCAAAATTGTTTTGATCTTAAATTTTGAAATATAATCGTTTAATGACTGTAGAAAATGTGCGTGTGACTAATTGCTTCAAAGTGTTTTAACATGCTAAACCTCGATACTTACACCACGAAGGCTCTAACCAAGGACGAAGCCAAAGGGGGGGCTAGTAGGGGCCATGCCCCCCCCCCTCTTAATTTAAAAACATTTTTAGATTTTTTTTTTTTTTTTTTTTTGGGGTATAAGCTTTGTATCACAAAAATGACTATTTTTAAGGCATTTTTACTGATGTTTATACAATTTTTTGTCTAAAACTTGATAACATGGAACTTTATAGGTTAAAATTAAAACAAAATTAGGGCAAATTAGTATAAATTTTTTTTTGCCCCCCCCCCCCCCCAAAAGAATCCGTCCCCTCGGACGGATTCCTGGCTTCGTCCCTGGCTCTAAGTTTGATTGATTTTCTTTGTTGCGCATGCCTTTGTCATTTTCGTGTATTTCTGCATGTCCGAGTCAGGTATAATCCATGAAACTCCTTTATATACTTGTAGTATCTGCTCAAACATGTTTGTATATTTGACACCATTTAAAGATTCGGAACACCATAATCGGGTGTCTAACATTCATCCCATTTTTTATGATGACAGCTATACAATTTTGAACAAATATAAACTAGATATGTATTATCATGAGCTCCCGCTAACTATATGCAGTTCCACTTTCAATATGCTTGACATTTCACTTGCTTTGTCTTCAAAAAAGGTTCTAAAAGAACGAAGTATATGAGATATATGTAGAGAGGTGTAGAGATACATTAAAATACGTATGTTCACATCACATCACTAAACAGGTGTATGTATGTGTGTGTGTATACACACACATGTGTGTGTGTGTGTAATTGATTGTTATACTAATTTGAGCAGCATATATGCATGTATATATGTATGTTTATGTAAATTATTTATATAAATTTGTTTTCTTTATCAATAGGTCAAAAATATGACGTGCGTTTGTGTCTTTGTGAGTATATGAGCATTCAGGGACACTCCTAATAGTGCATAGTTCTCCGATTTCCACAACATGTTCTGATTTAAATACTGGTTGCTTCTCTCTCTTTCCACTATATCATTTAAGTCAGAAATTGTGATGCAAATCGGGAAGCTAATGGGATGCTGCACCATTTGAGGTGCTATTGAATGCTCCATACATACATACATACATACATACATATATACAGACACACACACATATGATTATTGGGATAATTATGTGTGTATATATATAAACACTTGTATATAATAGTATTTGTAGAGACTAATATAATAGTGGACAATGTTCATTATGTACGTTTATATTTTAATTAAATTATTTGGTAGAAAATTATTTTGAATTTAAAATATTTTTTTTCATCGAATCAACATTCTAAATAATATAATATAAATATACGTTATCTAACAAACTAAAAATCCAGTGCATGATGAATACGAGGTTTATTTTTGAAATTGCCTCTTTTACTTGTTCAGTGCATCTGATCCTACAGTATATGAGTTGTTTCCACAGCCATATCAACCATTGCTGTAGAATAAAAATTGTTAACATTACGTAGAAACATGGTTGAAGTAACTTTTTAGAAATTGTTCATTCAGTGTATTTTTTAGCATTTCTAATGCCCTTTATTGCAAATTTAGTAGAAGTTTGAGATCAATCCTTTTCTTTTTGCATGCACAAGCCAATTCTTCTAGCGGTGTGAGTATCGAAATCACCACGATTGTAGATCTCTTTTGTATACCATGTATGTCGAGCTCTAGTTAACTTGAACATCTAATTGTAGTTCTCTCTTTTGCAAATCTCTCTTTTGTGGTTCTATCTTTTGTAGATCTTTTGCTTACGTCGTGCTCTAGCTAACTTTTGTGAAATCTGCGCATTTCTTGTTTTCTAAATGAATCTATTTTTTCGCGTGACATGTTGAAGGTCTATATCATCTTCGTTTCCATTGTCTTCACTGTTGGAGTCTGCGGTTTTTTTTACAAGTTCTGAATTCAACTTCTGATTTACAAATCAGAACTTTCCATGTTTGTTTTTTGCCCGTACTTAGAATAAAGGAATCTAGTCAGAACAATTCTTTCAGTCTCTGCCTTGCAAATTTTTTGTTTTTTTCAGTCTCTTCTTATTTTATTAATTCCGAATGCTGAATGATGTCTTTTATTCTGAATGCTGAATGTAAACAAATAAGTAAGTAATTATTGAGAATTCAGCAATTAACATTCAGACTTCAGGGATTCAGAATTCAGAATTCAACATTTTAGACAAACGGAGCCTTAGTTGTTGAGGTATACCCATTTGTTCTTCTTATAAACGCTACTTGATTTTTTCTTTGTTTTGTTCATTTCTCTTACCAACAATAAGAGTCTGCACAAGTTTTTTGCCTTCTTGGATGACGTGCGAATATGGTTGTAGGCATTGTTTAAAAAAAAAAACCGCCTCGAGGAAATAAGAGATAAAACGCCTTGAGGCTTATTCCAAAAGGCTTTTTACCTCTAAAGCTTACACCTCCATAACTTGAGGCATACAAAGCGCGTAAAGCTTACGCCTCGCACGCCTCAAACAGCTGAGGCATATGACTTAAAAGCCTTTTAATCTTTAGTTGCAGATATTGACACAAATAAATGTCATTGAACTTTAATTATTCAATAGAAATAAAAAAAGACAAAAATTTAAGAAAATAAAAATTAGCATTTTTTACTTTTCAATTTCAATACTGGCACAATCAAGTAAAATTGTTTATGAAATAATGATCATGAGCAATATAATGAATTTTCTTATTGTTATCTAAAGAATGTTTTTCAATAAACTTTGTTAAATCTCGAAATAAATTTTGCAAATCGATTTGAACTGATGGAACATATCAAAATTGTAGTTTGATGTGATCTTCAAATAGTTTTAAGAAATCAAAATTTGAATCTTTTGCATGAGGAGGAATATATCATTTGATCTTTTGCATTTCATATTAAATGTGCAAGAATGCTTGTATTTTGTTTGAATTGCTTTGAATGCTTTAGGAGTTTTACTTAGTATTTGATGCTTAATGTTATTCCATATTAAAAATTAAGTTATGTGTTGCGCTTTTTTTTTTTTTTTACCCGAAAGGCTTACGCCTCAACGCTTCGAGGCTTACACCTCGCCTCATGGACCCAAAAACGCCTCGCGTACGCCTTCTGCGTTTTAAAACATTGGTTGTAGGTTGCCGCTTACTCCTACTGAATGTTCTTTCAAACGTGTTACACTGCCAAATTGATTTTTCCTGCTGCAGAAGCTACATTTTGTTTTTCAAAGATTATATCGATTTGGTGTCATAATTCCGACCAATCTCTATAATATTATATTGCTTGATTTGTCACAGCATTCCTAAAATAATAAATAATATCACTGTAATATTGTCAAACTATATCAAATCAGAACTAAGCTAAATTAATTACACAAAATTATTTTAAAGTGAAGTAAATTACACTAAATCAAAATATACTTTGTTAAACTAAATGTGACTGAAATAAGTTAGACAAAATACATGCAATTAGATTATAATAAAGAGGACAATACACAAACGATTGAAAGAATTAAAATAAATCTACTTTTTAATAACATATCCCAATCCAATTATGCAATTAAACAGAATAGAACAAATTCACTCTAACATAGTCCAACCCAGTTGAACCTTAAATTACCTAGTCTGGAACTGGATTTCTTGGCTTGTTCCAGACCGCTGTAGAGTTGTATCGGCCCGGTACCACAGAAATTTCAGGATACCAACAGGTAAATAATTTGAGTATTAAGCTAGAAAGCTGTAGAAACAAAGAGGCAAAAAATTCATTGAATATAATAAAAAAATTAACGAATCAAAATGAAACTTTGAAATTCCGTTGCTATTAAATCATTTATTTAGAACAGTCTCAAATCTTTTATAGAATAATCGCATACCAATTTCCACATATTTCAACATTAACTTTCTAGATAACTTTCAGATTGAGAATTTTATTCACGGCTCAGTTGTCAAGGTATACACTTAGGCTCAAAATTGCTCAAATAGATGGCAGCAAGGGCATGCAAAAAGTGTCTTTTTTACAATAATATAATGGAGCAATGCATGCTTTTTTTGTCTAAACAGTAATGCAGAGCATAATTTATAATATTCTGTATCTTTCTATTTTTATTGTTTTATTCTAGTATCATTTTTCCCAATAATATTATGATTAGGGCATATCCATTTCTCCCTGTCATTGAACTGTTCAAATTTTGTTAAAAAGGTTCTAGTCAAATCTTAAATTTGTTTTAAACATTGATTTATTTTTGTTTTTAATATTCATTTTAATGATTTTAATTTTTCGGTTATAATGATGTTGATCTATTATAATAAGTTTCCAAACTTTATACTCATTTGGAACGTTACTCATTATCGATTTAAGATGTCATTTATTTGTTATTGTATAATTTTAGAT